>JAUMJM010000005.1:10430000-11055000 GCA_033558235.1 Neomorphus geoffroyi
GATATATGTATAGACACAGATTTCTCAGGTTTTGTTGTGCCACACAGAGCTAAGACAACCCCAAAATTATCATGGAATGCCCTGGGAACATCTTTCCTTTTTTATGATGGCCAGGGCAATTAAACTACTAAAGTGACGTAAACCTTTACTGTTTTTCTAAAGAGATATGCAACAAAAATCTTTTGGACATCTGTGGAACATTGTGTGACTGCAACCTAATACTTCATGTTAGAACTTGCTGATACGAATAAAGTATGAATTTCCAAAACTATTGAGTGGCCCCAAAGAAGACGACATGAAGGACATTCTGCTGAGACTCCAAATGCACTTCACCTTTTCTGGACTAAACAAAAAAAGAAGAGATGGAGTCAGTTTTTTGCTATGGACACAGGCTGGCTAATAGCTGGTTCCAGAACTTGAAGAAGTAGTTTTGTTGATTTGCAAAAGAACCTTGCCCTCAGTGGGAGATGCACACCATGTGTCAGGACACTCAATTGCTAAGATCAATTAATGTACGTGAGACATTGCTGTAGCTTCTGAAACCCAATAGTTTCTTTGATTTGAGTTGTACTACTCTGCCACAGGCATTTGAAAGCTCATTGGGCTTGTGTTTCAAATTTCAGCAAGAATGGGAAGACAGTTCTTCATCTACATGGAATATTTTGCTTTTACTGAATGTTTGAAGTTGTAGTTGATAAGGGTTAAATATTTTGTTGTTACAGAACTGAGTGTCATCTTAAATGTAAGTCACTGCTTGTAAATCGTGAGTGATATGGTGACATTTTATTGGCTTGAATTGATCGTTTGCTCTTTCTGTGTATTTCCATAAATCCTTTTGACATTGCTATGGCCTCCTGCCTCCTTACAAAGAGCTAAGAAGCTACAAATGATTAAAAAAAACCCCCGAACAGTCTCAGGTGTATGTAGAATTGGAGGCTTCAGAGCAGACAGTCTGACCTGATGGCAGCAAGAAAAGCCGCTAATAACCAAACCAATAGTTAAGATGGAAGTACAAACATTTTAATTACAGTGCTACGGGAGTTTATTTGTGAGTGATATCTGCTACTTGCATTACCTGCCTTGGTTTTCCGTTTCATTTTTTCCTCTTCCCAAATCATTTGGATTGCAACTGCAAGGCTGTGATGCAGATTCTGGCCAGATGATCACAGCAATACAATGCAGCATAACCATGGGGGTAGACGAGTTATCTGTGCTTGACAGTCAGTCTGAAAGGGCAAAGACAGGAACAGGAGCAGGAGCTGAACTTCCTGTGATTCCCCTTCTTTATGGGGCAGCCCACCTGTCAGTAAGAAACTGTTAAATTAGGTCAGCCATCTCATGCAATATCACACAGAAATCCTGAGATTTTAAAAGCCCAATGATAAACACAAGTGAATAATACACACAGAGTCAACCTGCTAAATTTGTCATACCAACAAACCTGATTAATTCAAATTCCGGTTCTCTGACAAAGTGGCAAGCATCAGCTCCCAGTAGTGTGAAAAGATCAGGATAATCCTTTATAAATTCCTGGTGTGATCCTAATTCAATTGGTAACCCCAAATCTGCTTACCTGACCTTTCCAAAGCCGAAGTTTTGTTTTTATATGATTTTTTTTTTTTTTTCACAGCAAGAGTTTTTATGCATCTTACGACAATGTCATAGGGAAAAAATTGCTAAGATTCTGAGTAGAGTCATGTAGCTACCTAATTGTGGAGAATTAAAAGGTGAGGTAAATGTTTGCATTCTTACTTATCTTATTTTGAACATTTTTTTCTCTATTTGATAGTCTCCTAACACTTTTGCCTCCTAAGACTGCCCCTTCTTGTGTATGAGGGACAGTAAAGATAACAAAATACCTTTGGTTGCTTTATAAATGTCTTGTATGGCTGCTAGCGTATGTAGAAGTCAAAATTCTCTGTCAGTTTTCATTCTCTGGACAATCTACCAGGAAATACCTATACTTCAAGCCATAATAATTTCTCTTAAATTCAGAAAAGAAAATGAGCAACATTTGCTCTTACTCTACCAGGTCATGTTTCTGTTTGCAAATCTGGAGAGATCTTCAGATAATTTTCTTCAGCTGCTTAGTGGAACAATTTGCTGTGCAGTGTGCTTGGAGTCACTGTCAATTTTAATGACATAACCACAGTTGTGGGCTGAGACCTCTTCCTGAAATGTCTTCTCCTCTTCCTCCTTATAGTGTAAGTCCTATTGGGATGTACAAGATTGAGTTCCCATCACATTTCAGTGAGCTTCTAATAGCAAGAAAGTGCAACTAGATTGATGCTAACACATATCCTTCACTCTTGGTACCACTGTCTGGGTATTTGCCATGGCCCTAGCATTGCAGCATGATCCATAGCGTATCTGACTGAGCAAGTTGCTTTACAATTCGATTAAACTATTGATTTCTCTTCAGAGGGATTATTTTCAGATTGTAAATAATTAAACCGTGTAATTCATTGTCATAGGATATTGTGGAGGCCAAAAGCGGTTCACATCCTTCAGCTTCTCTTAAAGATGATTGATTATCTGGATGCATCATCTGGTGTAAGGAATGGACCCTTATAGCTGAATGGGAGATACGTCAAGGTCCATTCGAATATCTCAAATTTACAGGGCAATGTACTCTGTGATTTAAATTTGTTTTCATGAGCTTATTAAGAAATATCATAAACAAACAAGATAAACACTGATTCAATTACCTATTGCCCAGATTAGTCTATCATGTTAATTCACTTATTCAGTATCCAATTCATAAGAATTCATAAGTTAAAACCCATATCGTGCACCTGTAACCAAAAAAAGACTGCTACCTAGCTGATGGTGAGAGTGCTCACACTTTATCCTGTATATAGTGCAGGCATCCGCTATATCACTTGAGGAAGCACAAAAACTATTGCAATCCAGCTGCTGTTGAATCTGCTTCAAAAACTTTTGAGTAAGCTGATGTTTTATACGCTCCACCTTGGATTTTTGAGCACAAGCTGGCTTAGCCAACATCTAAGCAGGAGCTGAGAGAGCAGTCACACTCCAACTCCTGGTATAGACCAAACATTTGGCAAACCTATTGCCTCAGCGAGTGGAGGTACTGTTACTCCTCTAGCCTCACTAGGGATGAGGACACAGGAAAATTTTGAGCACTTTCACTAAAGTCTGGCTTCACAGTTTGTAATCAGGTAATTATTGATGGTACATGCTTTCAACATGGTGAGATAAGCAATAAACATGCAAGCAAACTAATAACAAACCTAATAAAATAGAATACAACGATCATAGGATGTAACATAAGATGCAGTGCCAGTTGCAGATGGTGCATATCCCATAAAAATGTCATATCAGCAATGTCCAGCAGTTTTTTAAATTTCTGTTTTGATTCTGACAATTCAGTCAGAATCATGTGTGATAGCAATAACCACCTCTTTTTGGTGTGTAATAGCTTATTCATAGCTGGTGATCAAAAATTCCTTTTCTTCAGTTTGAGGGCATACTCTGTCCGATATGGTCCTAAGGGTACAGAATGAGCTGTAGGCCAGAATTCCACCAGCATTGATATGAGGTTTGCTTTATGGTTTCTATAAAATCGTCCACATGTTTCTAGTGCTGTAACATTGCACCAGTATTCTGTGGCAGAAGAAATAATTCGGTTCCTGTCATTCCATAGAACATCACAAAGTGACACCAAACATATACAACCGTTTTCCCTCTTAAGTACAACAGTGTGATTGTCATACACCGAGTCTAAAAAACAAGTACTTGAGGGTATATTACTGGAACATGGGCCTTGTGTTACTAAATGCTCAGGGCAGTACCATTCCTGATTTCCTCATGGTTCAAATCCACAAATATCAATTGGATTGCCTTGGTTATCTAGCAATTTGCTTCCTTGTACTGATGCCCATGTTCTATTAGCTACAAAGATGGGAAATGGAATCTATTGGTAAATGGATTCTTCTTTAATTTTATTAATCACTGTGTGGTAATAGAAAGATCCACTTAACAGGTTACTTTTACTTCCTAGCGCTGAATATACAATTTTGAGGAACAATGATTTACAATCCTGGCACTCCAGGATTGTAACACTCCATGTAACTCCTTTTAATTCTCAGCAGTGGGTAACTATTGGATTTCATGTAGGACCTCAGCAGGAACTGTTTCTCTCCCACCTATCTGACTCCCAAAAATCTTACTTCCTCACTGGGTCCTTGTTTCTTTTCTGCATGTATCTCTATCCCAATGACTGTAAATGTCCTTATCTACCATCAATATTTAGGTCTTGTGCCAATGAGGAATGTTGTAAGGGGCAATCCTTAACTGTGACCATCAGCTCAGGACTTGGATCCTTAGCAGTGGTAACAGCCACCTGCAGTACTGCCACTGAACCAAGACCCCTCCCTAGTTTCCCACATATTCACTGTGTAGGTTTAGTGCCAATGGATTTGGGTATATCCCCAAGCTCACTTTCCTTCCTTCCTCTGTCTCTTTAGTCATTATCCCTTTAAATCTTATGGTGTCACACCCATCTCCTGAATCAGATCTGTGAGGGCTGTCAAAGAGAAGTCAATGAGCTATCCCACTACACTACTATCTTTGATCTTGTCAATAAAGAGAAATGGTTCAATGATTAGGATTTGCTTAACTTCATTGCACTCCAGCTCCTCGTTTTGGTAAGGTGGAGAGATACAGAGACTGCTTTAGTAATATATTTTTTAATCCTTAAATGAAAGTTGATTTGGGAAGTACAACATAATCACACAGAAAAGTTGTGTCCTTATTGAAGGCCTTGTGAGAATTTTTTTCTGCATCAGGCATCCCTGGGGAATTTACCGTTTTCCAAGCGTGGGGTTTTGCCCTAATCACAGCTCCTCAGCCTTTTTCTCCCCCTCTTCTTCTCTTCCCTGTGCTCCATTTTCCACAGAAAGGAAACCTGCTCATGTGGGATGATGTGTGAGCTTCAGTTGATGACACCATTGTTTTATGCTTACCCTAGCCACTGGTCCTAGACAGTCTACAGTTATGATCTGTCAGACCCTGGTACCTTGCTGTGAGCAGAAAGGGTCATGGTACATAATCTGTCCACATATATTAGGAAACCCTCACCATGAACTTGTAAGTCAAAGGACGAAATAGAATGTGTTTATTACTTAAATTTTATAGCAATGCACGACAACACATCTCACAGTACTCAGGTCTATACTCAAACCCATTTTACCGTGAATCAAATCCTGAAGCACACAACTGTAAAAGTACAGATTAAAGATAAAGATGACCTTAAAATAGACATTTATCTAATTCACAGACAAGAAAAGAATGGAGAATGCTAGTCAGTGTTCATTAATTTATAGAACAAGGTTGCTGCTTATTGTTTTACCTTGGCAAAATATACATTAGAGAAAGCTGGAACAAACCCAGCTGTGTAAGGATGAAAGAAAAAGTCAAAGAGAGAAATAATAATCATGGATAGGGTCTAGTTTTCTGCTTTGTTTCATGTGTGTATTTTTCTAAACCTGAACATGTTACCATATTTAACAGAACATTCAAAATTCCTGCTGCCTATTCTTTGAGTTTGGGACGTATGATCTATTCATCCATGAGCATGAAATGCTCTGCAGGAGTCTCTTCCTATCTGCTGTATAGGACAACAGGACAATAGTAACACAGGAATACAAGGAACTCTTCTGTTTGTCAATGAATCCAACAAATTTGAATAAGGTGAAGGGTTTTTTTCCTTTATTATTTTCACAATAGGAACATAACTCAGTTAACAGTAGTGCCTTTCCTTTTGTCATTCCTGCTTTATTCATCACAACCAGCCTCCAATCCTCCTTTGATCTTTGTGCTATTTATTGCAAGTCATCCACAGAACTCTGTGATTTAGAGCCAAAGTTTCTAGGGATTATTTTACTGAAGGGCTCTCTCCAAGACTGTGCAGAGACCTCCTTTAGAGAGGACAAAAAATGTAATCGTGAGGCCAACAAACTTCCGAAAACTGAGAAAAAGCGCAGAAAATATGCTTTCCCATGAAGTTCTTCATTTTTCCAGCCTAAAATTTTTTTCTCAAGCAAAGGAGGCAGAGGAACACTTTAAGTGTCAGTATCGATGACATATATATTTTCTGAGGAAATAGGGAGTCAAAAGAGACCTTTTGAGCAACTTCTACCAAAAATCCATCTGATTAATGGAAACATGCAGATAAACAAGCTTTTAAACGGACTTTGTTGTCCTTGACCATTTTGTGATGGATGCATCAGTCAGGTGTTAGTTTCTCCATCATTACCGTCTAGGAAACCTTTGCTGCATTTGCAGCTGCATGCTCCAAAAGTCTTTAATCACAGCAGGTGGTGTGTGACAGATTGACAGCTCCTGTTGCAGTGGTACTTGCTGAGTGCCTGTGCTTTCAGGCTGACAGCATCAGTCTTACCTGACAATGTCTCTGTCAGCTTCACTACCAAGTAACATTTTAAGTAATAACTTGAGGATAATTTATTCTCAGACCAAAATAGTCACCTCTGAAGGGGCCTTAGGAACTGTTGACTTGACTATTTAGACTGGCCATTTTCATTGTAAGAGTAGGGGCTGAGAGTGGAGAATCTGACAACTGTACTTATTTAGAAGTGTGCTGCAATTTTATTGTTATAGTTCTGGCAGAAACCCTGCTGAGGTATCTGAAAAGGCACAATTTTCATGTTGAAAAGATCCAATTTGCATGTTTATGAGAAGGTTTTTTATTGTAATGGCATGTATAATGGCTTAACTCTTTATGTTATGAAAAAATATAAAGGGAATGTGTCACAAGAGTATCTTGAGAAAGAAGAAAATAGCATAGTGAATCACTCAGCATCATGTGCACAATCCACCGATCAGTTTCTAATGCTCTAATTCACTTGAACTAGAAAAAAATATTTGAGACAATATATATGTGCCCCTCCCCTAAAATAAAGGATTTAGAAAGCTACTAGCATGTACAGCAACATTTATTTGACCCCATAATTAACATAATATATGGGTAGAATATGTAACCTAGTACTCTGCTAAGTTCCACACTTTCCATCTTAGTAATTTCTCTGGGCTAATTAACGCAAATGTCATTGTTCTCATTTTTCCAGTACCAACAGAACATTAAAACAACGTGTCTCTGATTATGTCAGTCGATGAATGATGCTGCAATTGAAATTTCAGTTTCACAAAGGCTAGGACCAAATCCCATAAATTTACTAAGGGGATGATCTACTGTGCACTAAGCTTCTTTCCTGAAAAGAGTAAGAACTCACTACCCTGAAAGCACATAACCAAGCGGAAACGGAAATGCAGATGACCTTTATGCTTTGATCAAAGGTGCATCTGCAAAGTTCTGTGTGAGAAATAAGGTAACAGCATGGGCCAAATGCCACATATCAAAACAATAAAATGTCTGTAGATGCAAACTGACAGTACAGGTAAGTTGGTCTGTTGTAATGTGGTCTACATTACCACCGTGCTGTAGTCACCTGGCTTAACTGTGTGCGTGTGTGTCATGTTGGGTAATGCTAGTAGGAGAATTACATCCATTTACCTTTTTCTCCCTTTAAATCTAGTACCTGAGAAAGGTTAAGCACTCAATGACTAGGAGGACTTTGTGAGTCTTTTCCTCATGTTTCTGACTGCCTTAATTTGCAATATGTGAGACCAATTCAGTATTTTTCATAAATGATTGATAGCTTTTCTTTAGATTTTGGCAAGAATAAAGCAGTGCTGATATTAAAGATTTTTGATTTCTCTTGAGTTTGGGCTTGAATACTGCTGGAAGGTCAAAAGGATTCTTATTTTAACTAAATCATTTCTCCGTGCCGTCCAAGTAATTGACTTCCAAGGCTGCAAGGTATCTTTCTACTCACCTCATTTGATTTCTCCTTAACACCATGTAATGCAGACTTTCACTTCCTGGAATTACTCCATCAAATGTAATTTTTGATTGATTTGAACCATACCTCCCAAACTGACATTGCCTGTAAATATGCAAGCTAAAGAATTCAGTGAGGAATCTGACATTCCATGTTAGATTCTGTTGCACAAAAATAGCTAAAAGCAGCTTCAGATGTGTTTGAATAAGAAAAAGCAGAGATGAATAAAATTTTGCAACCCCACTCCTCAATTATCTCTTGTTAGGAGGAGGGATGAGTTCTAGAAACGAGTCAAGAAAGCTCTACAGATGATTTTGTTACAGGGCTGCTAGATGGACTGACAGAGAGGTGCTGTGCTGCATTTGCTGGCAGGGATGTGACAGCCAGTGACAGGCCTTGCTGCGGTGATCATGAGATGACAGAGCTGAAGAACCTGAGGAAAGGAAGGAAAGCAGCTATCAGAATAATGACCGTGAACTTCAAGAGAGTAGACTTAAGAAAAGCTTGTTTAGGAAACTGACAGTTATGGGAGGCTGCTGTGAGGCTTGAAGGAGCCAAACAACACTGCTTGGTCTTCAGGAACAACCTCCTCAAAGTGCAAGAGCAGCCCAACCTGATGTGCAAACAGTTGAGCAGAAAACCAGCTTGACTGAAAGGATACCTCCTGACGGAGCTGCCTACGCAGGCAAGGATGACACGAGGAAAGTTGAACCTCAACTTCAGCTAAAACTCATGAGGCATGTGAAGCACAAATAGAAAACTCCTATTGGTACTTTGGCAGCAAAAGTAACCATGGAAACTGAGGTCTTCTACTTAATGGAGCGTGCAGCTTGATGATGAATGACATGGAAAAGGTAAAGGTACTCAATATCTTCTTGCTCTGTAAGTAAGTCTTAGTCTTTATCGTCATTCTCAGATCTCTGTGCCTAGTAGCATAGTCAGGCAGAGAGAAGTGTCACCTGCAGCAGAGGAGGAATGAGCTGGAGCAATCTGAAAATAGACATGCCAGTGGAACTGAACAAGGTGGCTTTCTGGTGTTGTAAATATTACTGTGAAGTTTATCTGTAACATTTTTTTTTAAAGGGATTGGGAAACAATAGAACATTCTGAAGACTGTCCACTTTCAGGAAGAAAACAAGAAGGAGGGTCCAGGTAACTACAGGAGGGTCAGCCTTACCCTAATTCCTTTAACAGTTATAGGTACTGTCTTCAGGGGAGCTATTTCCAAGCAAATGAAGAAGTAGAGGTGATTGGGAGCAGCAGATGTGGATTTTCCTAATACTATCAAAGTCTGATCCACGTGGTTGCTTTCTGTGATAAAATGACTGGCTATGTGGACAAGCAGAGAGCAGAGCACATACCTTAGCTTGGCTTTCCAAGATTTTTGAAATGGTCTCGTAGCATCCTTGTAGCCAAATTAATCTGTGGGTTGAATAGGCTATACTTCATGATATTCAAAAAACTAATGAGACCATTAGACTCAAAGAATTACTGATTAATCGTTCAAAGTTTAACTGCTAGCCAGACAAATACGGTTTTCACTGGGGTTGATGTGGGGCCTAATACTCTTTAATGTCTTAATTACTGATTTGGACTGTGGGAAAGAATATACCCTCAACAAGTTAATGGATGACAGAAAATTGGGGTGAATGGCAGGTGAGGACATTTGTAGGAACTATGACAAGCTAGAGGAATGGACTGAGAAGAACCTCAAGAAGTTCATTAAAGATGGATGCAAAGTCCTGGGTCTGGAGTAGAGCAACCTCATTGAGGAGTGCAGACTTGGAACTGCTTTGTTAAGAATGACCCAAGGTCCGTGTGGACAGCAACACAAACATGAGTCAGCACCACACCTTTATGCTTATGGTAATGAAGGATGTTGGGCTACACTAGTGAGAGCATAAACCATAGGGCTAAGTAACAGATTATTCCCTTCTACTTGGTACTTGTCAGGTCTTGTCTGGAGCTGTGTTCACTTCTGGACTAGATGGTCTTCAGAGGATTCTTCTGACAGAAATTCTTCTATGACTGTACAAAAAAGGAAATTGCAAAGTAGCAGTTATGCATATTGTTTGGCAGAGCACCATGGGGTATGGGGTTTTTTTAGTGAAGAATATCTCTGTGCTTCATAAAGGGATTGATTTATGCCTCATTATGCTTAATAAGATTTTTTAGCTGAGTACATGAGATGATTTTTTTGAGTGGATAAGCAATTTAATAGCCTTAAGGCAGTAACTTTAATATGAAGCCTTATGAAATTTTCTGAGATAATGAAGAGAAAGAGGAATCTGAATGAAGAGAAAGAGGAATCTGAAGAATTTATTTCTTTTGTTTTGGAGTGTTCTGAGAAAAGGAGCTACATGGCTTAAACCAAAACACAAACAGCATCATGTTATTAACTATTTTATAGTGAAAATAAACCTAAATGACCAGAAATGTGCAGATTTTAGGAACTGGTGTCAGTGCGATTAAGTTGTCAGATACTATAGCAAAGTAAAACTTGTGTTCAGCTACACACTGGCTTATTTTGTCTCATTTTTGATGGATTCAGCAAACTTTCTATCTGCATCTTTGCATCAAGAAAATCTTGATTTCTTTGATTTTTCTACTACTACAGAATAAATTGTGGGTTTGCTACTACTATGGAATAAATTGTAGAAATCAGTGAAAGTGTCATTTTTATCGTTTCTGCTGAAACATGCAGTTAATTTTGAAGGGATCTGATTATATCAGTGTTGTGGAGGCACTGCAGTCCTCGCATAGCAAGCACTACAGGAATACAGAAGCATTGATTCTTTAACTACCTTATACAGATTTTCAAGAAAATATGCTCCAAATCTAACAAAATTAGATTTTTTTCAGATTAAACAGTAACAAAAAAAATTTGAAAACCCAGCATAAAATAAAAATCCATATCCAGTACTTCTCCAGCACTGTTCACATCACAGAGTTCTTTGGCTGCTGTGATTTTGTTTAGACCTGACTTGCATAACTCATCCAAGTTACATTGCTGTTTCATTCTGCAGGGCCTAAAATATTAATGCATCTCCTACTACTTGGAAACCATTCCTTCTGTTGAACTTCCAGTTCTAAGATTCTGCAGGACTTTCTGAGTAATGTTTTGACTCTATTGTCAGGTAGCTGTTTAAACAAAATTATTTTTAAAATTACTTTGAACATAGGGTGTAAGATCAGCGAGGCTTGACATATGCTGAGGTTCTCTGTCATAGATCTGGTTTTATACAAAGCACATTTAACTCTACTAAATACAAACAGAGATGAAAAGTTGTTTAAAATCTGTTTTTGTAACTCCTTGTCTAACATTATGCTCCAAGCATACTGTAAGTTTGTCGGTCTTTTGATCACTCAGACTTCCAAATACCTGAATAAAGGGACCAATGAATGACCCTCAACAATCCAATTATGCCTCTCTGGGGGAAGGGAATTCTTTTGTATCAGAAAAAGAAAACAGCTTCTTCCAAATCATTCTGAAGTGCGATGGAAACATAACAATAATGGTGCGTATGTGAAATATATTAGACACAAGCAAGAAGTTCCATTTCTAATGTTGCACAGAAGGAAAGAAAGTAAACAGAAATTATCTTTGATGACATAATCAATGGGTGAAGGAAAATATAATAATTGTGGCTCTTTCCTTCTTTCTACTTGATATTTATGCAGCCCTTAATTACATTCCCATTTTTTAATTTCTGTTGCTTTTTGTGAGAAATTCCTCAAAGTGCTACTTTCACTGGCAAATTTCAAGTGCTAAAAAAAGCAATAGAGAGTCATTGTCAAGAACTGTCCAAAAGGCTTTCTCATTATTTGCTTGGAAAGACATATTATTTCAAAATTTCTTTTGATCCATTTTTTAAAAATTTCAAAATTAGTAAGAAAAAAAAGACCTGCTACTAACAGTCTGATAACTCTCAAGAACTCTCTCTGCCTAATTTTGCCTTTACTATTTAAGACACTCTTCTGTTTAAATCCTGTGCTTTCATATAGCCTACGCATCAAAATTACATAATCCACTCAAAGATCTAAGTATATATTTGGTACCTTGTAGGTTTTTCTGTATACATGTGTGTATAAAGAGCAGGTATAGAATCATAGTATCATAGAATCATTAAGGTTGGAAAAGACCTACAAGATGATCAAGTCCAACCATCAGCCCAGTTACCACTATGCCTATTAAACCATGTCCCAGAGTGCCATGGCTACACAGTTTTTGAACACTGCCAGAGATGGTGACTCCACCACTTCCCTGGGTAGCCTCTTCCAATGCTTCACCACTCTTTCAGTAAAGAAATTTTTCCTGATATCTGGTCTAAACCTCCTCTGGTACAACTTGAGGCCATTTTGTCTTGTCCTATCACTTATTACATGGGAGCATCCACCTCACTACAACCTTCTTTCAGGTAGTTGTAGAGGATGATCAGGTCTTCCCTCAGCCTCCTCTTCTCCAGACTATGCAGAAATGCAGGAACCTCAAAAATTCCATGAAAAGAACACAAGATGAAGTTTAATAGATCGTGTTCCATATTTGAAATTGTAAAGGAAATAAGTCACAACATTAATCATGGAGATGGTTCACAGCTGCACCAGAGGAGGTTCAGACTTGACTTTAAGAAGTATTTCTTTTTAGAGAGGGTGGCCAAATACTGGAACAGGCTTTCTAAAGAGGTGGTCAATGCCTCAAGCCTGTCACTGTTTTAAAGGCATTTGAACAATGCCCTTAATAACATGCTTTAACTTCTGGTTAGCCCTGAATTGGTCAGGCAGTTGCACTACATGATCGTTATAGGTCCCTTCCAACTGAAATGATTCTTTTCTGTTCTATTCTATTCTACCCTATTATATTATCCAGGACTACATGAACAAGTCTGTTACGCAGACTCAGTCTGTTACTGAGTTATTCCTATTCCCAGCCTTCATTATGCCACCATGTAACCTTCCCTATGAATGTACAAACTTATTTCAGAGACAACTTCATGCTTAATGTTCAGCTAACACCTACTGAGGGTAACGAGTAGTGGCACAGCTTGCATGTGTTCACTTATCATGTGAGAAGGAATATATACATAGGAAGATTTACAGACCCACTGCTTCCCATTCACAAATGAAGACCTTTTCCAAGGAATGCAGATCAGTGTAGTATATCATAACCTGGACAGATTCTGTGATGAAGCTGCACATTTGAATGGGATTTTTGGCTACACTATTGTACTGTGTGTAGTTACACAGTGGAAATATGAAGCAGTTCATTTTGGACTGGGTAGCTGTTAGCATGGCTTTTTAATCCTAAAAGGGGCTTAGTTGTTGAATTCCACAATTCAAATACAGTCATCTGAATTGCACACAAGCAACCTTAGTTTGGCATTTACAATCAATTTTTTTTGATTGGGGAAATCTAGCATTTATGCTTCAGGTTGAACATAGGGTTGAGGAATAAAATCAGGCTTGGTCATTACCAATTTGAAAACTGTTAATATTCTTTGAGGATGGAAAACAGAATTAGTCAATGAAAAAGTGTATCAACAAAATTATCCTTAAGTTTCACTTATAGTTTGCCTGAACTCCCAATTTCAGTTTTTAAAGGTTAAGCCCTACAGCATTAATGTAATTCTCTCATTATTAGATCTCAGCACCTCACATACCCAACACGCATATAACTGGGGAATTGGCATAACAGCACATAGTTTTTCCATCTGTGTGTATCCCTAATGTGTGTTTTAGATATTTGCTGTTAGTTCTGTTGAGATTCATATTTAGTTATCCCACACTAAGCAGGTGGGTTGCCAATTGGTTTTGAATTCATATTTCATAGACGCTACAATCAGAGTGCCAAATAAAACAGAAAATATATTGAGTAATTTTCAATAGAACCAAAAGGCGAACTTAAATAAAAAATAAAGAAGTACAGAGCTTGTTCTTTCTTAATTTCCACTACTATTCTTTCCATACTTTACTCTGTGATCCATTACCTGTCCACATGTTCTCTGCTTTTTAGAAGAAAAATATGAGAGAACCAGGTTCTGCAAGGGATCTGTTAGAGAGAGTTCTAAATCAGACTGATTGGAAGGTGGAGGTTACATTTTTCAAGAGATTTATGCAATGTGATTGCTTACAATAGTAGGAAATTGAGCAAATCTCTTCTTGCCGCATGATCAAAACCTCTCTTTAAAATGTAGTGTCATTTACTACAAAAATGCCAGGTAAGAAGCCGGCATTCCTGGGTTAAATGTCTGATATTGGGATGTTCCCTGGTGGGTAGGGGAATCCTCCAGATGCCCCTCATCATCTAGCTTAGAGGCTAAAATTTAAGCTTACAGGATCTCCCTTTGCAGTCCTTCCAAGTTATTTCCCTGTCTTCATTAATTTTACAGGAAACTTAGGCTCCTATTTTGCAAGAGTGTTTTGCTGGGAACAGTATAGGACATGCCATATTTGTAAGTCAGGCTGACTGGATTTCAGTCTAGAGGTATTTAAGAGGAGGTTTGGTACTGCTATATTCATTCCTGAAGTTCATACTTTTCTCATTCATCTGTTTGGCCTTATCACATTCAACTTTTATTTTCTCAGGAGATCAAATTTGGAATTTCCTTGGATAGGATCTCTTTCTTCCTTTAGTGGTTCAGTTGCTTTAACATTTCAATAAAGACCAGACTTTTAGCTACTGATAAGAAACTCAAAGGTTTCAAGCAGATCAGGGCCTGGCTAGTCTTGTAGTGAGTGCTATAGGATTCAGGTGTCATGTAGAAGATTTAATTGACCTCTAACTGCAGAAACAAATACTGGAGCACCATTGTTTCAGGGGCTGCATTCCTTCCCCCAATTTGTGATTCGGCTTCTTATATTGGTTGAAGGGATGTGCAGTGTGGAGCCTGATCTGAGCAGTTGCCACTTGAATCAGCGAATATAAAGAAGTAAACACAAGGGCATCTTGTTACCATCTCAAGGGCCATAATCTTGGTCTCTGTCTATCTGGAGTCCATGAATCGAGATTGTTTCCTCCGGGTAGGTGCCCACACTGAATCATGTAGATACTTCAGCAGCACACATGGCTTACTTTCATGAGAAAAAATACAAGGGAGGACAAATACACAGGACCTAGCGGCTGGAATTCCTTCTGCAGTAACTTGAAGTAATTTATTGCTGTTGTTGCAGGCAGAGTGCTGTGACAGGCTGCAGGCTACCCATCTCCCCTTGTGAAAGCTGCATCACTGAAAAGGACCCGCGATCCCAGAAGCCAGATTTCTCAAGCTAGACCTTGACCATTTTGCGTCCAGTACGTAATACGGACAGGGATGTGGCTTGTGCTTGCTGCAGCAAGATTGTGTCTATAATTTATACTAAGAATCTAGATATAAATGAGACAACAGGGTACTCAGAACTAGGGCAAACAGAGTGTGAAATAACCAAGGGCAAGACTAGAACTGTCTGGAGAAATTCAAAGTAAAAAATTACTTTGTGTTTTGAAGAAAGTGAAAACTGAGCATTAGATTTTGGATCTAATGTTTGTATTGTTTCAGTTACCTAAACCAGACATGTTTATGTGTTTTCAGTATAGTAAACAAATTTCTTTGACCTAAAAGAACCGAGCACCTTATTTCTGCTTCACTGTACCTGTACTTAATTCCTTTTAGGCTCTTTGAAAAATTTAATGAATGTTTCAAAGTTCTTTGTCTAATAGTAGATTTATATCACAACGGTAACCCTCAAATCCAGACTGTGATACAGTTGTGGACTGGGAAGAGTCTAATTTAAATGAAAGCAATTCAAAGAAAAATTCTCTTTTCTTTTCTCTCCCTACCCCATCATTCCTGTGCTTATGGAGTCCAGTGCAGAAACAGTGGCAATTAGCCATCTAGCAACGCACACAGCTTGTTTCCTTTCTCTGACAGCCAGGCATTCTTTCGTGGTTTGCTAGCAGCTTAAACAGGAAATGGTTTGGTAGACTTTTCTCCTCAGCCATTTGAAAATACCCTGCAACCAGTGTCTGTTCTGTAACTGATAGGAACATGCTGCTGACACAACAGCAGCTAGCAATTTGATCAGTCAAAATTGGCAGTGTCATTCAATTTAAGGCCACTTGGCATTGATTACTATCTAAACATTGTACTTTTTTTATGCTAAGCTCACCACTAGGCTCTGAAATGTGGAGAAAATGTGGAGAACTCGAAAAATGTGATGGAATTGTATGCATAAAGCTTCAGAGAACTTTTAATTGCTAAAGCTGAAATAGCAGTGAAGTGTCTTTTTATTGTTAAAGACTTAAAAATTTATCAGGAAATAAAATGTGTCACAGCTATCTCCTTAATACTCTTGGTCTTGACATAATTAATATGACACAATATATTAGGTCCAACACAAAACCCCCAAGACTAACTCTGTAACTCAGGAAGCAGGAGTGGGAAGGGAGACACAAAGGGATGGTTATAGAACATGTTCTAACCTGTCACTGTAAGACAAGGCCCAGTGTGATTGCTCATCCACTCACACTGAGTGGACGTGTGTTCAAATATGGATGCCTTCTTACCCTTCGTTAGAAAATGTCAGTGTGCAAAATTGAACAGCAAGTTAAAATAGAGACAACACACCAGCCCACAGCACTTTGTCTGTGAAACAGTTTTTAGTTAATCACATCACTGCGCATGAGCACCCACCCTGTTTGCCAGACCTGGTTTCCCAAAGATCAAGTCAGTGCTAAAAGGAATCCATTTTTTGTCAGTACAAGATGTGAAAATAAAGATGATGATCCTCAACAGCCTTTCAGAAAATGATCTGTGGAATTGCTTTGAATGTTGGCAGTATAGTATGCAGCCATGCGTCAGCTCAGAAAGGAACTATTTTAAAAGCGATCGTAGTTTGTTTTCTTAATTTGTTAAATAAAAAGTTACGGACACAGTCTCAGGGATGTTTTGTATAATATAAAATTTCTACCCTTGTCAAATCAGCAGAGAAAAGAACAAGTGGTCTATCGTGGTTACTGAAAATTAAAAATGTACATCAGATGAGATCCCCAGTCATCTGAGAAAATTCACTCAGAACAGAGAGTCAGTACACTGCCTTTTTTACACATTATGCCACACGTAAGTCTGAAAAACTTCCAGTGACATCAGTAAGAGCAGGTCAAGTGCAAAAATTTGGATTAAACTTACCTTCTTTTTTCTCTTCCTGAAAGCCCCCAAATTCTTAAAGCATGATGTGGTTTCTAACACCAGCAACAGACTTTAAGATCCAGACTTTAAAAGAATAAGCAGTAGACGTTTATATTCAGTCTCCTTGTTTTGATACTTTCATAAGAGCTGCAAGAACTCAGATGCTGATAAAAGACTTTTTGAGTTACCATTAAGAACTCCTTTTCACCTACTGCCTGAATTCAAATGGGATACCAAAATTCTAAATGCAATGGTGTTCACTAGGTAAAAGGCTGCAGACTGCTTTTGGTCTGATTATGGTTCCAACCTCTACAACCTTAAATTTGTAGTTGGGCTTAGTTTGGAAATAAGAGGCATTCAGATGAGAGGGCTAACAGCATGTGCAGAGGTTTGCTGAAACCAGTTCTAAATATAGGTGGACATCTCTCTGCTGTATAAAATGAATTTCAGTAAAAGACTTTCACTAAATTTGTTCACTAAATCTGGGATTAATAACATCTTCAGAAGCTACATTTTCAAGAGACGGTATCAGTTCACATGTGCAGTGTAGCTTACACCTGCCTACACAGTCATTTTGTTTAAAAGGATGTGGATCTGTTAGAGTGAGTCCAGAGGAGGCCACAAAGATGATCAGAGGGCTGGAGCACCTCCTGTGCAAGGACAGGCTTGTTCAGCCTGGAGAAGACTCTGGGCAGACATTACAGGAGTCTTCCAGTACCTAAAGGGGGTCTACATGAAAGATGGGGGGGGACTCTTTAGCGGGGAGTGCAGGGACAGGATGAGGGGAAATGGGTTTAAGCTGAAAGAAGGGAGATATAGATTAGATATTAGGAAGAAATTTTTTTCCTGTGAGGGCGGTGAGGCACTGGCACAGGTTGCCCAGAGAACTCAGGGGTGCCCCATCCCTGGAGGTGTTCAAGGCCAGGTTGGATGAGGCTTTGAGCAGCTCAATCCAGTGGGAGGTATCCCTGTCCATGGCAGGGGGGTTGGAACTGAATGATCTTTGAGGTCCTTTCCAAGCCAAACTGTTCTAAGATTTTATGATTCTATGTTCTGAGCTATTAAGGGATGTATTATTTTTACAAAGCTGCATGTGTAGTTCTGAAATGAAAGGATACATCTCAAAAATGAACTTCAGCGTTAAATATCCTGTTCAACAATCTTTTAATGTGGAAACAAATCCAATTGGCCAGAAAATTATCAGTTTCCTGTTATAACTACACTACTTTAATGTTCTTTGTAATTCTGGTCTCTGGTTTTAATTTCGTGTGAGAACACTGCATTTTCAAATTTATATAGAAATAACATATGGTATTTTGTTGCTATGGCAATATAGACCCCTATTTCTTCATTTATGAATAATAATAAAAATCTAATTGAATCAGGTTACATTTTCGTTCCACCATTTCCTGAAGCTAGCCTTTCATGAAGACTTTGTATACACTCAATTTAAACTACTTTATTGCCCTCTCTAACTGGATTTTATGTTCTATTTGGGTTTCTTTGTTAAACCTCTAAGCATTGATTTTAGCTTATGCTACCCCACTGGCAAATATTAGTGCATAAACACAAAATGTGTCTTTTTTCTCTTAGAACAGTCAAGCAGTGGAACACGTTGCCCAGACAGGTTTTGTGATCTCCACCCTTGGTGCTTATCCCAGCAGAAGCTGTTTGGAGCAGGAGGCTAAACTAGAAAGCAGTGTTATTCAGTGATTATTTTATTGGGGTCCATCTTATCTGTGGACCCCAAGAGCCCAGTTTACATCACTTGCTGCAGCTTGAAAATGTAAAATGAGAGCACATGAAGAGTTTTTCCAAAGTCTCCTGGATCTAGTTTAGGAATGTAGCTGGTGCTGATGAGGAAGTCTGTTCTCAAAGGCCTCATTCCAGTGCCTTAATATACCCTTATGTTGTTATTAGCCTAAATTTTATCTTCTGTATCATTTGAGGTCACATCTTGTGCTGAATGATGCTTTCCTCGGATCATTCAAGGAAATTCTTAGACCTGAAAGACATCACATTTTGGTTGTCATCAGCCTGTCTTTATTTCAAACTCCAATTTGTGATCAGGTGTTGTAGTCTGATAATGCCATATGATGTTGTCCCTTCCTTGTTAAAGGAATCAAGCGCTAGGGTTTAGCATGTCTGAAAGGCTATCTAGGGATGTACACTCAGACAGAAAGGCACAGTGAAATCAGCCTTTTGGCATCTCAGAGCATGAGATGGGCGCTGCAAATTTTATCAGTGGAGGAGTGGACACCTCTAAATGGACCATTTAGAAACTAAGGTCTTATATATACGTGCATATATAGATATGGATGTGTGTGTGTATGTATATGAAATGTTCATATATGTTCACATATATAGAATGATATTAAAATATATACAGAAAATAGAAAAAACTCCGTTCTTTTCCATATACGTATGAAGCCCTCACAAGATTTTTTTGTAAACACACTGTAGTAAAAATTATTATTATATGACGAAACTCCCATTGCACCTTAAATTCAATTATAATACATATCATTCACATTCCTAAATTCCCACTTCAAATCAGTTAACAATAAAAAGAAATTTTCTTAAACTTTATTCTGTTTTCCAGGATGCATATTCCAGATTAAAGAAATACTATTCTTAGTGATCTTTCTTGTTGTATCACTGCAATACATACATGAATATGTATATGTAGCTATCCTGTATGTAAAATTAATAAAAATACTGTATATTTGTAAGCATGTACGTGTAAGTGTGTGAATATTTATACACACGTGTATACATGCAACAATGCTGACAGCAATCCTAAGGGCCTTATTCATGCTATTTTCTATATTTCCAGGATTCCAGGCAATTATTTGAGACTTTCAAATTAGAATGATCTGTCAAAGAGGAGTTTGCCTTTATTATTCTGATCTGTCATTTCTTTTATGTAACAAGCCAGCTGTTATTTGAACAGCATCATTCATTTCCTCAATGGAATGATGACACTACAATCAGCCTTCATTATCTTTCCATGCTCTTATATGAGAACTAAGTGCAGAGGAAATACTTTGTAATTACTCTAGGCAGATTTCCCCCATGTTAGAGATGCCATAGATGGCATTAATGAATATCACTTGAAAAGGTTGAAGTAGACAAAAAAAAAATTAGGCTTCAGCAATCGCAACATGCAGATGGATTGAAATGCTAGTGGGAAAAAATCCCATCAGCAATTAAACTTGCTTCTTGGAACAGCAGATGTGCATAGTCTCTTACTGAATACTGAGTACACTTGAAAGGAATTTGTAGAGGAAGAATGCTGAAATACATAGAGCTTTTCTCAGGCAGGGTTGGGATAAGTGACAGGGTTGTGCTTATTTTACTTAGCAGGCATCAGGACCTCCTGTCTCTGCTCAAAAGAATCCCAAACTTCTGCTAACTGGTGAGTGCTCCTCTTACCACTTTTGCTATTTTCTGCCACAAAACGCTATTCTGCCATCAGAGACTCGTTAAAGGCTTGATTTAGGACAACAATAGTATGGTACAGATTGACCCTTTAGTCTCTGAAGGGTGCCGTTAGTTCTCCAAAGGAGACATTTGTCAAACCTTGTTTTGCAGCTGGCAATAACACAAGAGCATCTCTACTAACTTCCTTTCCAGATAATCTTCAAACATCTTATTCACAATAAAAACTGTACAACTAAAGAACCTCTAACAAAACCAATTTATCCACTTAGAGGACTTGTTAGGAGTCACCTAGCAGGGACCTGTGATCTAGAGAGGCAAATACATCAGTGAAGAACGCAAGTACTAAACCAGTTATTTCAGTTTGTAGTGCTGGGCTTTTCAAAGAACAGGCTTCTTGCCAAATCTTGCAAGGTCCACACAAGAGGTCCACAGTCACTACTGCATCCACCTCTCCATATGACACATGGGGAAACTGCGAAGGGTAAATGAGCAAGGAGGCAAGTTCACAGAGTTTATACTTGTGCTGATTTTTCGTTGACAGCTTTTGTTCTTATATATTCTGTTAGTCAGCATGTAAAGCAAAAACAGAGCATTTGGGAGTAAGTATTCTAACTCCTTAATTACTGAAAAGTGGACTCCAGTCCCTTTTGGTTGTGGAATTACAGAGAAATTGTTATCTTCCACCTTGCACAAAAGTACTGTTATGATCTGACCCAGTAGTTAAAAATACAACTTTTACTGTCCAAAGCAACTTCTTTTCTTCTCTAAGGGAAAACCTGGGTTTTCTTCTCCCTTTCCTGTGCTGTGAAGAGGTTGGATTCCTCTCCCTCTACACTTAGCTGCAAGTGTGCATGGCAGATGAGTAATCATTCACCCTTCTCTCATGGGTTTATACTGTTACCCAGCCACAGCCAGAGCTCAAGCTGGATCCAGAATCTGGCACTGCGGCCATAGATACATATGCATACATAGAGAGGTGCAGCATTACAGAAACAGTCAGTTAGACTAAATTTTACCTGTGATTTGATTCTAGTCTCTACAATAACTTCAGCTCACATCTTAAACCTTACACAGCTACCCATGAAGAGAAATCTTTGGGGATAGCTTAGTTACAGTCCAGAGGCACTGATGTGTCCGCATGCAAAGTCAACTATATTCTTAATCGCAGTTACAGTATGTATAATACAATACTTGCTGCTAAAAGATCTGTATCTATCTATCACTATTATTTCCTCTTTGAAGGATGTGAAAATCATGTTGTATCCCAGCTACTGTTATGCTTGAAATCTTGTTAGGGACAAAAGGGAACACTTCATACATATATAGAGCAAAGAGTTTATTATTAGACTAATCAAAATTGTAACTCTAACCGAAGTACAGCAAACAATTACTTTTAGTCAATTCCAATACTACTAACACTCATAATCCAAGGTAATGGAAAAACTTTTTCAATAATTCTCTTAAAATTGTCAAACAACAAAACTTAGTAACATCTATCCTGTTTTCCTGGAGCTATGCTCACCCTTCCAGTGTCCCTATCATCCCAACAGTCAATAGCTCCAGTCTTCTTCAAGCAGAGGGGTGTGCATGACAGGGTAAAGGTCCATGATGAGCCCTCTGCATCCTGCAGTCTTCAGAAGGTCAATGACATAGTGGAGGGAGTCCCTGTGTACTTGATCTTTGGGTACATTTGGGAGTACTTTTACATATTTTCCTAACAAGACCTGCTTCTACTCACTGAGCATCACCCAAAAGCTTTCTTCATCTCCTATGAATATAAATGGCTGTTGTATGTTACGCAGACTACCTAAGTCTATTGGAACCTTTGCCACACAGTACCCCTAGAAGCTACAAGAGGTCAGGCAGTCAGGCAGGACGGGTCAGGCAATAGTCTCTTGACTATTGCTAGAACTAACTCAGGCCTAGAGAAGTCCTGAGTCCCTGCATTCTCAGGTCCATGCCAAGCCTTGTGTGACTAATGTCAAAAATTTTATTTACTGATGTGCCTTACCAGTATCTGATCGCTGGTGGTGAACAGAAGCTGTTAACCAGTGACTTCAGCATTTGAATATCTATGTGGAACTGATGTAAAGTTTAGTTTCACTACCCTAATAAAATAGTCTTTGGTTCTTGTTAACCTTGGATTTTTGCAGCACCTTCTGCCTGTTCAGCCTGTCAAGTCTCTTTGCACATGAATACAAAAAGGCTATACCTACATATACCCTTTGCTATATAACTTTGTGAAAAATCTTTAGGAATCATCTCTGCTGTGAACATGTAGCAGCCTGATTCAGATTGAGGCAGTGCATACAAAGAAAGAACTACCATCTGAAGTCAGGGATTTATGGAATTTTCCACAAGAGGAAAGAAATAATCCAGTATATCCTCTACAAATTTTCTGGTTATTTGTCAATTAATATTTATGTCAATATGTATTTAATTATTATCGCAATGTCATTTCTTGAACCCTCTTTCATTTCAGAATCTCACTTTTATTTATGGATAATGGTTGATGAATGAAACCACAAGATTTAGAGATTCATTGTTAGCTCTGATGGTAGTATCTCCATAAGAAATTAGTTTCCAGTCCCTGGAGAGGTCTTAACAACGTGACAGTTGGGTTCCTGTGAGTGGAGACCTCCTAACATCTGCCACACACACCTTGTTTTTGTCTATAGTTGCACATACACTTCCCATCTCTGCACAAACCTTTCAAGCATAGATAAAGAACTCATTGCAGAGATCAGCAGATGGTTTTCATTGTTATTATTCCTATTGGCACCAAAAATACTTGAATCAATGAGCAGGCTTTGGAACAGTATTTCCTCCTCTCTTTCTCATTTTGTTTTGACAGTCATTCGAGCATCTCCAGATTCCCAGATTAGACTCAGTATGTGGGTTATTTATTTCATCAATACTTTTAGAAAGAAAAACTTTATTTTCTGCTTCAACCAGTCCCCCTCAGTAATTTCTGAAAGCCTAGCAGTAATGATACTAAGTGTGCCTCTCACACCCTCTTGTTGTCATCTCAGATTATTGTCTGTGTTCAGTGTCAGATAACAATAATAAAAAGAAAATCAGAAAAGTAGTAGATGCGGGGTGGTTAGCATCAATTAACAATTGTTACTCCTTATGGTTCCTATTAGAAGACTTTATTTCAGTTACTTACAAGCCTTCCCCAATTTAACTGTTTTCAGCTCAGATTTTTCCATGCTGAATGCCTGCTTCTGCCCAATAGATTTATGTATTTTTAAATCAGATAGTATGGTTTGGTAAAAATAATGGAATGGAAAAATATATTTGTTTGCTCGTGTTAAAAGATTCAATCTCTTATCTTTTTGGAAGATCCATTAAGTACACATGCATTTATGTGTTTTAGAAGGTATATGCCTTTCCTCTATGAAAAAAGCTGCTCAGTTTTGACCTTTGAAAATCTATGGTTAGCTAATGTCCTGCAGATATCCTCTTGCTACAGCTTCCCAGGATAATCTCCCAAAATCCCAGCTGTGCCAGGTCTAGCATGTGCCTGAATGAAACTATGCTTAAAATTGTAGTTGTGACCTATTTCAATTGTGTCAAGTACAAGCTTCAGATCTTAGGGCTCTTTTCCCTCCCGTGTGCTTGGCAGCAACATTCTTACTAGACCGAAGAAACCTGGAAGAAGACTATTCATGTGCCAAGGGATTAAAATGGCACGGGAAAGCAGGGATGACCACAGAACAGTACATGGGATCATGGCCTGGAGCACGGAGTGAGATGTGAGGTTGTGGATAGTGGAAGCTTATATTGCAGGCTGTAAGGAAAGTGGGACTAGATGTTGGGAGAGCAATAGAGTGTTTGACAGTGCAAGAGATTGAGAGTGAAAGTGGAGGAGGAAATGAGGAAATTAAAGTCTACTGTGAAAATGAAAAAAAAAAAATAAAAAGGAACTGCAAGCAGATTGGGCATCTGTACGTGAAGAGTCAAGCTGGGAATGACTGAGCCAAGGACAAAATTTAACAGGGTGGACAGATAGGATCTGACACTGAGGCAGGGTTGAGGGGCAGGTAAAAGAGATGCGGATGTAGAAGAGCCGTGGATGAGGAGCTAGATGAAAACAAAAACTGGCAAAACACCTGGGCACTCAAGATTCAGCATTGCTAAAAGCGCAGGAGTCAAAGAATTACAATATGGCTGTGGGGTCAGGAGGTGGTCCTGGCTGTCAAAATGGAGAAAAAAAGAGTTGTTCAGAAAAGGAGGTTTCACTTCCATTAAAAATTGGAGAAATGGGACTGACTGCATGAGACTACAATGCAGCTGCAGTGACAGATTAGGGAAAGGACTGCAATAGGGACACCCTTTTGCAAAGGGCTGTATAAAATTAAGCTTGAAAGGAATGGGCAGAACATCCTGTGTGCAAGCGGAACACTCCTACCAGAGCTTGAATTTGATATGAGGGTTGATCTCAACTGCACGATCTGTGGTCATGTAAATGTTCAATACCTGAATCAATATAACTGTGCAAACACAAACCCCTCTCTGAGCAAATTTATTGTTTCATTTACACTTGTTATCAGGAGGAATTCGACCAGGAAAAGTATTACACTAACAGAATCGTGATTCACTTTCCCAGCGCCTTTGCTAGCTCGAGTATTTCTAATTCATATTGCACAGTGCTCAGTACAATCCATGTTTCTTTAGTTCCACTTATTTTCTTTTCTGTTGTCAAACTTATGTGAATCACTGCAATTGCTAAGTGCTTGTTACCACAAATGACAGAGTTGGTGAAGTTCTGATTGTTACAGTTTACTTTCTTAAAACCCTGGAGGATTCTATCAGAAAACTCACTCTGCACACAAATAGATTAAAAGAACATTTGTCAAGGTTGCAAAATCACTGTGCATGAAAATGTAAGTACCAGAGCAAAGCCTGCTCATGCTGCAGTGGGCAAACAATCTGCTTTTGTTTTATATGTCTTTTCTCAAGTGGTAGATATTTTTGCTGAAACATGCCAATATAAATTTGTTCTGTGGAAGATCAAGGTTTCGGCCTAAATAGAAACATGAGCATAGAATAGGCAGTAAAATAAGCATTGTAGAATCGCATAATGGTTTGGGTTGGAAGGAACCTTAAAGATCATCCAGTTCCAAACCTCCTGCCCTTGGCAGGGACATCTTTCACTAGGTAGGGTTGCTCAAAACCCCATCCAACCTGACATCCAACCATACATAGTAACGTATGTTACCAAACTTTCCATAGCAAAAAATGTTTTGCATGTCAGTTATGCATATTTGTAGTTCAGTGGTTGATCAGATCTGGCATTTAAATAGTTCTATCATTTTTTACATTAAAAGGGAGGAAAAAAACCAGTGAAACATTTACTTTTCTGTCTGCCTGTTCTCCTTCTACCATATGCTCCACAGCACAAGGTTTTGTACAAGCTCAGTAAACCAGTTGTGTTCCAAAGTGTGATAACTTGGTTTTAAATAAGGTGTGTGGTTGGGGTTTTATTTGGAAGAGTAATGAAAAGTGGTTGGCAACATGACAGCCGGTGTACAACCCAGATTGAAGCTGTCAGCATGGCTACAGCAGTGCAGCTGCTTCCTGCCTTTGAGAAAGGTCAGGAGAATTATGCAGACAGCTCACACAGCATGTAGATGTTGCTGAGGATTATGGGCTGCTTAGACAAGAGTGTGAGTACAACACGTAAGCGAACAGAACATGAAAGCACAAATTTCGTAGAGAAACACATTTTGCCCATGACAGCTGATGTCAGTCGTAACAGACAAGGCCTGCTGGTTGGATAGGCCATCACACCTCGCTTCTCTGACAAGTGAAAGTGTTGGCTCACCTCAGTTTGCACCCTGCAAGGAGCAGAGGCTAATGCCCACCAAACCCAGTCAAAGCTCGTTTACCTCAATGTGCTTTGAATCGGCTGTTACGACAACACATCCCTCGGGGTGATCCTGTTGTGAGAGCCTGAGGTTTCCAGCAGGCTGGGCTGTAAAATCCCTGAGGGCATTGCTTATTTAACACATCTTTGCACAGCAAAAAAACCATGTGTTTTTTTCAGGTCCTCCTTCATCTCTAATTTATCCTAATTGTAAGCAATTAAGAACAATAATTAGTAATAGAGATCCCCTGTAGTTTCTTACAGAGACATCCTAAAAGAGATTTAGGCTATTTAATGCCTGAGTCACCTTTGTTACTGTCTGTATTTCTCCCAGGCTAGAATGGAAAGTGAGGACAACCTGACTCTTTGTTTAGGTGCCTTCATTGAGTTCCTGGAGTCCGGATCGGGGGCTCGAGAAATTCCACTCACATCTCATGCTGAACTTGAGAGATCAAGGCAGCAATGAAATTCTCTAGTTATGATCGGGATAAAAAAGCTCAAGAAAGGAGAGAGATGATTTGAGAGCTCATTGAATGCTGAGGGAAGGGCTGGATGGAATTAGAGTCCTTGAGTGTTTTCTGTCCTTTGACAGCCAGAGACAAAGTACAAAATTATCCCCTTGGGATATACTGTCTTTTTTTTTTTTTACATATTAATGAAGGTTTGACCTCTATAACGATCTTTTTATTTTACATTTTTAGCAAGCATTGCATTATTTTATTGTTCACTGCTGCTGATGTGGCAATCTTACCCTGTTAGCCCTCTGGATATATTAGCAATCCTAAAATGCCATTTCTTTCTCTTGTGAGAAAATTGCCAAGAAGAAAGATCTCCTTTTAACTCTTGCTGGTCCAGCCAAAATGTATATTTCTTCTTGTCATTCATGACATTATTAACTTCCTGTATGTTTTGGGTGGCTTTGCTTTACAGTCTGGATAAATGTCATCAGCTCACTTCATGAAGGCAACAAAAAGTCAAACCGTGATATGATACATCCAGTGACCCCGTGAAAAGGGAAACTAGGGCTTTTGCAACATCAGTATCACACTCTGATCTAATACAGTTTTAATTTGATTCCTGTTAATTAGTTTTTCTAATTTTTAAACTTTTTTTCTGGTGTAAATTCCATCCCTGGACAGGTATGATCAATTTGTCTGATTATGAGTATATGCAAATAGAGAGTTTCTCTCTTGCTTCACAATACGTTATTTATTTTATTTCCTTTTTCATTATTATTCTTTCTATTTTTTAATTCAAAGTGACTGCATTGTTATATTGCCAGCCTAAACTCTCCTCAGATAATTACTGCCTTCTTACGCATCTCTTCTCAGGTATTAACTGAACACAATCAAATTATAATATATTTCAATTCACTCTGTTAAATTCCACTCTTTACCTCCTGTTTACCCATTTAGTAGAAACTGGAAGTGCTAAACTGCTGTCGCTACTTACAGTTTTTAGTCAAACCAAAGCTATCCACACAACAATTATTTCAGTAAACATGAGCATCTTATTTCAAGTAAGAAGCAGCATGCTAGTCCATTGTCCTGCTCTGCCCCTGCTCTTCAGCAAAGGAGTGCTGATGAACGTTCTGCAGGGCTCAGCGTATGGAGAGAGATCAGCAAGGAGGAGGGGTGGAGGTGGGTTATAGGAGAGCCAGACCAGAGGAAGTCATCAAAAATCAGGGAGAAAGGGAGAGAAATAGCCATGAGATAAGTAGCGAAGAACAAAGACAGAAAGGAAAAAAATCAAGGAGAATGATAAGCAAAGATGGAAGGGAGAAGAGAGAAAGAAGGGAAGATAAGGTGACTGATGTAAGCACCAAGGAGAAAAATAATCAGCATATTCACCATAATATCTCTTACTGAATCCTAAGGAGCATTCTCTGTCATATGAACATCCTAGAGCCTACATGAATTTTAAAGGGAGTGAGACAGGATATCAATCAAAACTGCAACTCTGGAGTTTCTGAGGCTCTGATTTTATGACACAGGAAAATTTGTCTTCAGCTTCCCAGTACCAGATCAAACTGTTGCAGCTCCAAGGAGCAAAGCGCTGATCCTGTGTAAGCTTGCTCTGCTGGTTCAAATTAGTGTACCACTTCTGGTATGCTAACTTTGTACTATCAACAGGCTTTATCATGTGTCATCTATCCTCTCACAGCTGACATAAGGCCAACAATCCAGCATAAATCTAACATAAAGTTTGTGTTGCGTGCTCTGGCTAATTCAGTGGAAATGTGTTCATGTGTTCATAATCAAATTTGTAGGTCTGGTCCAGGAGGGCATAGATTTGGTAGTAAATAACCTTGATACACTGCAAATGTTGTTATGAGCAGAAGGGAACATACCATGTATCCAGAACTAAATATTTACTCTTAGTCCAATTAATATCTTAACAGTCAAAATTATGAACCTTGTTACAAAAATATATACTCATTGTTCAAATCAATACAAACACATCTCACCAGTAATATCCTTAAAGTTTCTGGGATCTGCACATTTTGCCAGGAAGATCTGCCTGCTTCTCCTTGGTTTCCAAATGAAGTGAGAAAGTTGCACAGCAGCCTCCCCCTGCTCCACTCGAAGCAAAGAGCTAATGCATGTCCTACCATGACTACCTTGGTGTGTCAGGTCTTTGCTACATGTAGTATTTGCACAGATGAAGTTACGAGACAGGTGGCAGCCAGTTGACCACTACACAATTATTAAAGCAAGCTAATGTCAGCTCAGTCCAAGGCAAGATTGAAAAATCCTTAGGTCTGAGCTGTGAGGTCAGCACAAAACCTGTAGACTTTTACTAATAATGGCAAATAATCATGTTTACTGGGGTACAGTCTCAGTGTTTTGTGTCATTTTGAAACAGTTTGTAGCCAAAATTTGCAGCTTGATAAAGGTAAGCACAGCAGATGTTTTCAGCACTTCCCTCATGGGGTTTTGTTTGCCCATATGTTATTTTTCTGTAGAGACTATGATTTTCTGTAGAGATGATGATGCTCTGTAGATCTACTTTGTACTACTGATAACTGAAAATGTGATCAATAGGAGCTTTCTTTTGCTTTTCAGCTATCAACTCTGCTATGTATTTGTGAAAGGACTTATCTGGGTTTCAATAACTAATATTTAAAATGATGGAGTTCTGAATTTATATGCTTCAGCACCTGGAGTACTGCATTCCGTTCTGGAGCACAGGAAGAACGCAGATCTGTTAGTGAGTCCAAAAGAGGGCCACAAGGACGATCAGAGGGCTGGAGCATCTCCCATACAAGGAAAGGTTGAGGGCACTGAGAATGTTTAGCCTCTGTTTAGACTCTGGGGAGGGATCTTTAAGGTTCTTTCCAACCCAAACCATTCTATGATTCTGTGATAAGAGGAAATATCCCCGACGCACCTATTCTTCTCTGTAAAGCATTTAGTTTAGCCAGCCCTGCAGAAATCACAAAACACATTAGTTGCATCTTAATTATTGTGATTGGGTTCTGTTGGAATCTAAATTCGTTTCACAGCAGCATGCATTTATGTATTGTTAACACCTGATTGCTGAAAGTACAAGGCTTATGAAAGCATCACTGGCAATTTCAGTGGGTCCCCTGAATGATGGCTTCTGATCTCTACAGAAAAATAGTGTATGGGCAAACAAAACCCCATGAGGGAAGTGCTGAAAACATCTGCTGTGCTTACCTTTATCTAGCTGAAAATTTTGGCTACAAACTCCCCATACCCTTTCCTTCCCCCTCCTATTTTTTGCAGATCTGCCAAGCATGAATAAAGAGCTCATTTCAGAGCTCAGCAGATGGTGTTCCTCATTGTTATTCTTATTGGTACCCAGGGATATCTGAGTCCATGGACACAAGAATGTTTTTGCCCACTGCTGTTGTAGTTCCACTTTTACTTTAATTTCTAAGTGTCTGTACTCTCAGCATAACCTATAATACATCTTAATAAATAATACTTGTCATCCGGTGTTGCTTTTGAAAGTTTTGAAGCTGTAATGTGTATCCATATATTAATAGGTTGCTTGGTGGCTTTCTGAGTCTGGCAGTAGAAAGCAGACCATCCAGGTGATCATCATAACCTAGTGGAGAAGGGTGAACCACAAGAGACTGCATACTCACCTTTTATTTAAGGAGAAAATTGTTATTAGAGCCCTGCCTTCTTCAGTGTCTGTGCTGGAAAGTGGTTGTGTTGCTGCTAGAAGTATTTTTCAAAAGATGCTGTTATCTGCATTTTGGAGCTAGACAGAGTGGAGGTTGGTTTTTTGTATTTTTCTTATGTGACTTTTGTAAGAAAATATAAGCAAAGCTGAAAGCAAAGTACATCTTATAGTTTCCTGTGACCTAATATGTGCCCTCTACTAGGCTTGAAAAAGGGTATTTAGTTTTGGAATTTTCTAATTTACTATTGACTTGATTTTACAGTCTCACCGCAGCTGTAGTATTTCTACCCAAGGTATCCTGATAGAAATAGGCCTTTTCCAGTCTGGATAGAAATAAGCCTGAGTGTGCCAGGATTCTGCAAAAGTTTGTAGATACCCAGAATAACTACTAAAAGCAATTGCTGCTTCTCAAAAGCGGTGCTAGTATTTAAAATGAATCTTCAGAAAGGGTCTCTAAAAACATACAGAGACTATAAACCCACTGCCTTTTTGCCAGAAGGCTTTTCTGCCTTTCTGCCCAGACTTAAGATGATATTAAAGAATGCCAAGTCTACCTAGTTAGGCTTGGGTAAATAAGAGACTTGCTCACTGGCTTGAGGCAGCAGTGCATATCTTCAACAGGTTTCAGACTAGCAATGTAACAGTGATTACGTGTCTGTACGTGTGTTAAGCATCTAAATTCCCGCTATAGTCAATGGAGATACAGAAGAGGATGCAGTTGCACAGAAAACTATCCAGTACCATATGCAGTACTCCTAAGAGCATCCATGCTTCCAACTGTATTTCTCTGCTTAAGTTCTCTGTAAAACAGAGACAATAATAGTGTGAAAATCAACCTGTTGATATTTTTGAAGACCTCCAATAAGTGACATACCAGGGGGAAATATATTCCTCTTGACTTTCCAGCAACATATCACAGAATGATAGAATCTCCTGAGTTGGAAGGGACCCACAAGGATGATTGAGTCCATCTCCTGTCCCTGAATAGGACAACACCAACAATCATGTCGTGTCTGAGGGCATTCACCAAATGCTTCTTGAATATTGACAGGCTTCATGCCGTGACTGCTTCCCTGAGGAGCCTGTTACGGTACTCCAATACCTGTTCTTCACCTCTGGGTGAAGAACCTTTTCCTAATACCCAACCTAATCCTCCCACTGCACATCTTCCTGCCATTCCCTTAGGTCCTATCTCTGGTCACCAGAGAGATCAGTGCCTGCTCCTCCTTCTCCCTTTGTGAGGAAGCTGTAGACCATGATGAGCTCTCCCCTCAGTGTCCTCTTCTCCAATCTGAACAGATCAAGTGAGTTTAGCCACTTCTCATACGGCACAGGAAGTGACAATAATATAGAAATTACTGAGTAAGTGTGCTAACTATTTCATCTGCTGCAGGAGTAAGAATTTTTTTTCTTAAAAATACTAAGAAATTCAGCAGTGCATCTTAATGCATATGTTGTAGTGATGGCATAAAAAGGGATGCTGCACTAAATGGCATAAAATCTTCATCCTGGATTTCCTCTATATTGCAGTCTTAGTATTCCTTCAGTTAATTTTGGGGTGTGTGTGTGTTTACAAGTTGGCTTTACAACTGTACACTTAATACTTTATAAATAATTCAATAGATCTAAACTTTGACTTGTTTTGCCACAGGAACATTTTGCTTCTGGCTAAGACGCAACAGCAATTAGATGTATTTTGGACCTGGCTTACTTATAGTTTTGCTGTTAATGAAACTTTAAACTCACTTTACTCTCTGAGGAATAGCTCTTATGATAGGGAAAGAGCAATTAGAGAAAAATGATGATAGTATCTTAGATATCTTGCCAAAAAATATTTATCACTGAGTTTAGTTGGATTAAGAGTCCATACATGGAATGTTAACTATGACACAGACATAAACTGCTGTACTTCATTAAAGTGACTAAACTGAATTTTCCCTACCTCTTCAAATTTTCGAGTTTTTTAGAAATAATTTTTAAGCAAGCATTGATTGCTGAACTCCCTAGTAATTTTTCTCTCAGCAGATTTCTATTTACATTTTTCTATTCAGTGATAAAAGGGAGTCCTAAGAGCCAAGAATGAAAGTACTAGGTTGCCTGCAGTAATTATATATCAAGAAAATACCAAAGGAAGAAGAAATAATAATTCCTGGGATTATTTTCTTTAGGAAATGAGATTTTGAAAGTCTAAACACCCTAACTCATGCAAATGAACTTCAATAATCTTCATTATTATAATTTTTTATTGAGAACATGATATCTTCTTGCTTTTAAGGGCGATGATTTTAATAATTTAAGAACCATGGAGATATTAAAACATATGCTTAGTAATCAGTTTCCTTCTCTGCCTTCATTTAAATGTTACATAGTGTTGTATCTAGCCATATGCACTTGTGAAAGGGAATTTGATCATCACATATGGTCTATATAATGTAGCATTGCTGACTGACTCAAATGCAATGGCAATGGTGGTCTTCAGGACCTGACTTTGTATTTCATTATTCATGATTGAAATGACTGCCCATGCAGCTAAAATATCTAATTCCTAGAGTTAATTTCTACTGTCAAATATTACATTTCAGGAGCTGACTAAAAAGTTAAGAGCTCAGACCATTATCTCAGGTCTTCACTTACTGAAGAAGCAACAATTACTCACTCCTTTTATCCAAATTATCTTAGCAGGTAAGTGAAGAATTATTTTCAAATCTTTGCATTTGGAAGTGACAGCTACATTTCAACACCATTATCTGCCTTCCAGCTATGTTTCTCTGCCTACCCAAATCTTTGTTCTAGGTTCTATCACATTTCAGCAGTTCAGAGTGTTCATTTTAAAAGATGCCAGATTGGGCAAAGGCAAGACACTGGGTGAAGGTTAGAGAATTTTGCATTAACACTTTTTAAAATTCAAAACTGGAATAGAAAAATAGAAGCTAAGTCTTAGCAAACTAAGACCAAACTGAAATATTTTGCTGTAACATATGTATTTATGCATGTATATATGTGTATGCAGGTATGTTTTTTGTGCACTTCATTGCAAATTGCTAGTTTTAAGACTATGTTACTTCTTAAAACTTCTGAAGGAGTTTAATTTACATACTTGGAATGTTTTGGTGTTTTAACCTAGCATTTGCATTGTGTGCAACAGAGCTTCCTACAGGCTCTGAATTAGTGGGTGTTAAATGGAACAATCCTTTAGTCCCTCCTGCATGCAGAGAGTCATTTGTGAGCAAGGAATAAAAAGTCTGGATTCTAATATAACATCTGGCAAATCAACATTGTGTTTCATCCATTCAATTAAACTACACAGTACGATTTTGGTGCTGGTCCAAGTCCTATCCTGAAAGAACACGAGTCTTTCGCTGAGAGTTTGATGTAATCCTTAGTGACTTGCAGCTACCAAAAAAACTGCAGCTACCGCAACCCTGAAAGATTTATGACCTTCACTCCAAACTTGACTACAGCTTTTAAGTTCAGAGTTTTAGAGGACTGGGTCTCTGACACTCACTGAGTAGATGGGCCATATTTATCAAGTTGACTAATCTTATCTAGGATTGATGTGAATCATTCTTCAAAGTACTGTTAGAAAAATGCAGGATGTCAGATGTGAATCAAGTTTATCATCACTAGAGATAGCTGTTCCAGTGACAGGCAGATAGAAGCAACATATTCTGAAATACAGTAACAATTTAAAATATTGGCAGGTACAAGAATAACAAAATTTGTTTTTTCTCTCAGCATACAAACTGAAATGTTACATACCAGCGTGCTATTGCAAGTCTCTCTCCTTCACATATGAGTGAACGTATGAATTTATCTTAAATGATTATGTCTCTTTCTCGTCCGCTTGGACTTCCTGGCTTTGTTCAACTTCAGCTTCCCTGTATGTACTCCATATTAATTGCTTCAAGGGATTACCTTCCATATATTCACTGAAAAATCCCCACCGCGAACTTCCTAGCATAATTGTTTTTTTTTTCCAACATGTTTTTAAAGGCATGCCAGATAAGATCTAGACACTGTATTGCAAAATATTCTCACACAGTTTTTTTCAAATCCCTGACAGGTTTCATATACAAACTCTTATCTAAAAGAAACCCTGTTTGATGTTTTTCAGTGACAGATGAACTTTTTCTTTACTGGAAAGTTAGAAAAGACACATGCTTTCAATGTTATTATTACTACTAACATTTTTGTTTACTGAGATAAAAAATCAGTCATACAATAAAACAAGTTGCTGAAAGCACAGCTGGAAAACTTACATAGAATGTGTTAGTCTATGCTGTACAGAAGTCCATCTTTAGGTCATGACCACACTTGAATTATGCTACCAGAAACTTTCATTAACTTATACTTTTGGACTCCCTTATGATGACAGACTACATGTAGACATTGTGGTTTCCAGGAGGATAGAGAAGGACAAGTAAGGATGTTACTATTCCTATCAGCCAAACTACTTGGTGAACTCTCAGCTTGTCACCTCCTCTTTCAATCACATAAAGCTGTTTTTCACACATCATTCATCATAGAGAAAGAAGATACAGCCAGGAAGTGAATGGAATATTATAAGAGCTTTCCTGCCAATGATAGGCAAACAAAAATACATTCTGTCATGATTTTGCATGGCCGTGTACTGATATCTGCAAAGAGTATTACTTTGGTACCCCCTGTTTTATCTCCTGTTTCATCTGCACGTCTTCCATCTGCTATATAAGGACAGGCGGAGAGAGCTGGGACTGTTCAGCCAAGAGAAAAGAAGGCTGTGGGGAGACATTATAGAAGCCTTTCAGTACTTAAAGAGGGCCGACAGAAAAGCTGGAGAGGGGCTCTTTATCAGGGAGTGCAGGGATAGGACAAGGGGGAAAGATTTTAAGCTGAAAGAGGGGTGATTTAGATTAGATATTAGAAGGAATTTTTTCTTCTGAGGGTGGTGAGGCACAAGTTGCCCAAAGATGTCATTGATGCCCCATCCCTGGAGGTGTTCAAGGCCAGGTTGGATGAGGCTTTGAGCAACCTGATCCAATGGAAGGTGTCCCTGCCCATTGCAAGGGGATTAGAAGTGGATGATCTTTAAGGTCCCTTTCAACCCAAACCATTCTATGATTTTGTTTCTGTTCTAAGATTCCTTGACATTAAGAACCTGGAAGCAGAGATAGCTGTAACAAGAAAAGAGTTGCCAGTAATTTTTAATATATACTGCAAAACAAGTTAATTTAAAATTAATTATTAAGACATTTGTTTTAATGAAAGGAGGAAGTTGTCACACCTGCCTAATTCAGCTTGGATTTATCTGTTTATGTGGTATTTTATGACATAAATTTAGTCCAACTTTGCACAATAATCTCCAACCACTTTCAGTTTTTTGGACTTCTTTAGACTAATCAAATCTGATTGTGTAGTAAACTTCAGAGCTAAAGTAGATTTGCTTTGTTATTATCTCTTCAATATTTGGAAATTCTTACAGTGGCTGATTGATACATTTAGAAGCCTGGCTCCTTTTCACAATAATTTGTATCAGTGTGACTCATTGTAATTATTAAGGCAAAAATTTGGGGACAGACAGAAAAACTCTCATGGGATGTTGATTTTGGATTTAATGAAAAGTAAACCCACACTTTCAAAAGATAGGAGAGACATTGTCTTCACAACAGATACAGGATAGCAAACAGCTCTCCTGGTGAGTCACTGCCATGAGAAAAAGGAGAAGTGCCCCTGAACACAATTCCTTTTATGGGAACAGAGGGACTTTCCAACATCTGAATTTAAAGGAAAGCAAGTGGAAGGTTGGTGACACTAGCAAAATGAGAACATCTTCCCTTTTGGTGATCAGAAATAAATTCAGAAAACAAGAATAAGAGAAAACGCTGTGCTTGTTCACTCTCTGTTCCTAGTGTTTGATACAATCATCTTTTCTACTATTCGCTCTCTAGGCTGACCTGTATGAACTGTATAGCCTCAGCCTGCAGAATGGGAGCTACTTGACACCTGATTGAAAGAGAGTCACATGAAAAACAGGAATCATGGAATCATAGAATCGTCTGGTTGGAAAAGACCTCTGAGATCTTTGAGTCCAGCTGTCCCCTGTCCCCTTACCAAACTCTGTCCCTAATAAACTCATCTACCCATCTTTTAAATACCTCCAGGGATGGAGACTCAAACACCTCCCTGGGCAGCCTGTTCCAGTTCCTGACAACCCTTTCAGTGAAAAAGTTTTTCCTAATGTCATTAAGGTTGGAAAAGAACTCTAAGGTCATCAAGTCCAGCTGTCAGCCCAATATCACTGTGTCTACTGAACCAGGCCTCGAAGTGCCACGTCTAGTCTTGTTTTGAACACCTCCAGGCATGGAGACTCCACCACTTCTCTGGGCAGTCTGTTCCAATACTTCACCAATCTTTCAGTAAAGGATTTTTTCCTAATATCCAATCTGAACCTCCCCGGAGCAATTTGAGGCCATTTCTTCTCATCCTATCACGTTACTTGGGAGAAGAGATCAACATCTGCCTTGCTACAGTCTCCTTTCAAGGAGTTGTAGAGAACGATAAGGTCTCGCTTCAGCCTCCTCTTTTCCAGACTAAATAATCTCAGTTCCCTCAGCTGCTCTTCATAAGACTCATTCTCCAGACCCTTCACCAACTTTGATGCCCTTCGATGCACCAGCACCTCAATGTTCTTTTTGTACTAAGGGGCCCCAAACTGAACTCAGTATTCAAGGTACGACCTCGTCCGGACTGAGCAGAGGGGCAGGAAGCCAGGTTAGTGAGGTCTAGGATTTGAGAAGCTGGGTCTGTGGTTCCTCTAGCACAGGGAAGTGCATCCTTCTTGAATTTGTTAATCCCTAGGGGAATCTTTCTCATTTAGTACTGGGAATAATTTTAAGTTAACAAGAAAGAAACCGCATGATGTCTTCCCCTGTACCCTTTACACATGTTTGATGTTGTAATCTTAACACTTCATCCCAGAGTGAAGTATGCTTATAACAGACAGCAGCTGAGACGAATCCTGACATCTGAGACCTAACAAGTCACTTTTACTGGAATATTTATCTTCCTCTGTGTGTCTTCAAAAAAAGAGATTATCTCAACTGTGAGCAAGGGAGTTCCAACTGCTAGATAGATTTAACCTAATATGCCATTGTGCAAGACAGAAGCTGTCTGCTTAGCTTAGACACTTGGCTTGTGCTGAAATTTTAGTGCCCATGGTCCCTCTACAATCTGCCAATGGAGAGAAGTCACATGGGAAATCCTGTCTGCCACTTGTGACCAGGTGTCCAGGTGTCTAAACTCGGGCAAAAAATGTCTGCACTGAGGAACACCTCCCGTTCCTGGCTACCAAAGTAGACAAGTTACTCTGGAAACACTGTTCCTAAAATTTAGAAACATGTAACGCATGGGATCTGTCTGCCTGATGCAGGAATCTCACCCATTTAATGTAGCTCAGGGCTAAACGAAGGGCTTCCCTCCCCGATCCTCCAGTTCCCTTTCTCCCTCCAGTATCCCAGTTCCTGCCTTGCTATTTTCTGCTCTCTTGAGTTGCTGGCCCTGCTTCTTAGCAGAATTTTCTCCCTGATGACCCCTTTGTTCTTTCTGCTTCTGCTGATGTCAGACAAGAGACAAGCACTAAAGCTGCTCTCACCTTCGCTGCTTTATACTATGTTTGTGCAGAACTACCAGCATGCAATTTTCTTTGCATGTCTTCAGAGACCTGAAAGCCGTTAATCTCCAATTGATTATACTGCCTTATGGAAGCACCAACAATGTACCTTGGCACTTTCTGGAGACATCATACAGAATAGTTAATGGTTGCTTTTTGTTTTCAATGTTTCTTGTCCTGTTCTTAGAAGGAAGAGAGTATTTTAGGACTGGTTTATAGCTGCCCATGTGGCACAAAACATTTCCCACTGCTGCATGAATGAGAAAGAGCATGAAGGCAAAGTAACAGTCTGCTGTTGTTGGTATCCTGGTATGGAGGACACTATTAGACCTGGTCCTGCCTAGTGTATAGTGATGATATTTCTTTGCTTATCTATTATTTATGGTATTTTATATATGGCTGGGAGTCTCAAAGTAATTGGTTATGTTTTGGTTGTACCATCTGCCAGCCTGGGAAAGAACTGCTTCCACATTCATCCCCTTTGGTCCCAGCACTAGGAAACAATTTCATAAAAGTCAAGTTATTATCCTTTTATACAAACTGCAGTTTCAAGAGACCTCTGCCGAGCCCAGTGATGAAAGCTTTTTGTGATCTCTTCCAAAACCATACAGCAGACCCATAACTATTTCCTGTAAGTTTTTGAGAGGATGATGGTAGGTATTGTTAAAAATGAACATTCTGATGAATAGCCTTGCATGAGAAGTGTTCCCATTTTACCAATACAAATACAAGAATGAAAGGGAAAGAAATAAAAATGAGTGCAATATTGTAAAGTGAGAGAAATATCTCTTGTCAGTGTTAAAATGCAAACCAGCTCAAAATCTAATAAATATAAAATATTAATTGTAAATTAAATTTGATATCAAATGAAGAAAAAATAGAAAAGAATCTGTAAAACATCTCTGATAGCAGAGCTGAAGACTCAGACTCAGAAACACTGAAATCCAGGGACTTGCCTTGAAGTACAAAACCAGACAACCATAGTTAAATTGGAATTTGGGTGACAGTGAGGCAACGGAAACCTGTGAATGAATTCCTCTCAGAATGTTCCAAGTCATGCAAATAATCCCTGTCAATTGAACAATTCATGTAAGGCAGCGTCGCTTGAGAACATGCATTGTTTTAAGGGATTTTTCTGGATTTTTATTTGCTGTGGAAGAGAAATATTTTTATTGAGGAAAAGCCCTTTAGGCCATGGCACCAATATCCAGGCTAAAACTAAGATTTTCTGCTCCCGTTAGCCTGTGAGCTTTCAGTATTTTAGGAATGCTACATCTGTAAGTACTCTTATCTATATGAATACTTTCTTGTAAACCTGTTGTGTAATCTCCTGTCTATTGGGAAAGCAGGGGAGGAATAAAAGGATAGCAGAAGCAGCAGGAGGTCCATAAGTGTACAGTATAGGGAAAATGAAAGGCAAGCGAATAGAGGAACAGAGAAACATTGGGGAGAGGAACATAGGGGAAAAGTGGAGAGAATGGTGAACACAGCAGGACACTGAGCTTTGAAGAAAGGAAGTGCCATAAAAACAAATGAGAAAAAGCACAATGGAAGAGGAAGGGAAATGGTTTTAGCTTGGTTGAAGCAGTGCAAAGGAGTCTGAATGATGTGCTTTTTTTTATTAAGTAGATTCTTCAAGGCACACAAAGCCTACTAAGTGGTTCTCTGTCCCCCATTTCATTTTTGTCCATACAGCCTGTGGTATTCCTTACACTCCAACAAAGAAATTATATCTAGATTAATTTCAAAAATATAGCAATTGTCATCAAATAATTGTCAAAGTAATACTCCTGTTTGTTGCTACTAAATAAAGAAAAAATGATTACTCACACACAAAGCAATGATGTAGCAGGAACAGTTTTGTGTAGGATTAACCATCAGTGGAGTGGTAAAAAAAGACAACTTTGAAAACCATTAAATAAAGCCATAGACATGATGAACTGTCATTTATCAGATGATCATATAATTGAATGAGAATTGACTGAATTTCCAAATTATATGTAATAGGAAAGAATAGAACTATTTTTGCGCATCTCACACATGCCATGAGAAGTCTGCATAAGATCTAAACACCATATGTGGGATCCAGAGCTCATGGGAACAGACTCTTTGGTTGATTGAAGTATGTTTTTTCAGACCCCTATAATTTTTAAATGACAGTGAAAAATGAAAATTCACCATATAACTTAATATGTGAAAAATAAGACTAAATTTGACGTTGATTTGTCATATGCAGAACAGTATTTGTGTGAATTTAACCATACTTTCAAAAGGACTATAGAGTTGAGGAGACAATCCCCTAAACCAATGTCATGAGGAGTAATTCTGTGCCCTCTGTTGTTTCACTTTACCCATAGGGTTAACAATAGCATTAGTCTGATTACTTTGATTCAGCATGGTGCCAAGATGAATGTCTCCATGCAGACACAGTCCCACTGTTAGTACTCGTTGCAGCCACATAAGGAAATTGTTTTAATAGTTTGTGGCTGTATTCAGAGAAGATGGTAACAAGCAAAACTGCGTTAGTTTCTCTGAACCTGAGACAATCTACTCAGGAACTAAGCAAGCTGAAAAGCTCACAATGTCCAAATTTTCACTGTCAGGTAACAACAGAGTGAAGGAAACCCAAATGTCAGGATAAGACTGAGTTTTTGAGCACAGGTATGGGTTACATGTGGCTTTCAAACTACATATGGTCACTAGCGGATCAAGCGCAGTTACTGTATCACAGTTATACTCCTTTCTGGCTACAGGGAACAGGAATAAACGTTCTCTGTTGTGGAAGAAAAAGAAATATCAGGAGCTACTTAGACTCATACTGCTAGATTATCCTGCAATGCAAGGCAAGGCTGAGAGAGACAAGTGGGACTCCCTGAGAGCCTGATATCTCCCATACCTGCAATGCCTCCTGTGACCTTCCTCTTGGATCTCCGTGAGCTGTGCTATTCATCCTGCTGATTCTGCCCATATGGACATGAAGACATGTGGGGTTTGAGGACCATGAAGACTGTCTGCTCTTCTTCCAGTTCAGATGTGCAATTGTAAAAATCACTTATGTCATTGTAAAGGTCCTCACTGTTTCCTTTACTGGGACTATGAGTCAGAATGACACACAAGTGGTGGGTTTATACTTATTCCTCCCATGTTCCCTGTCAATTTTAAGCAATGGTATTTATCTGGTTCAAATGGGATTAGTAGACTGAGCATAAAAGTTTCCACTAATTCAGCAGGAAACATGCAAGAGAAACTTCCCTGCTCATATATAAATATAGCCTAAATACCACAGTTTTCTTGCTGTTAATAACATGCTACTGATGGAAGAAAGGAAAGGTATAAATTAATTATCCCCGCCCTCTATTTTGCACTTTTCTTACTGAAGGCTGCTGGAATGAGACAATTCTACCTAAAAAGTTATGCCTCTGTAATGTAATCTATTACAGACACAACTTTTAAAGCACTGAAGCAGTATGAGAGGCATTGCCCTATAAGGACTCCTAATGTTAGTAGAAGGGATGCATATTGTGTTGAAGGGTGATAAAAAGGAAAATAATAAAGTTTACACCTATTTTGCTCTCCTGACTGATGAGTCTGATGAGCCAAAAAGACAGTACTTTTGGGGAGAGTTAATAGTCTTTCTTAGATCAAGCAATTTAGCTGAAGAAATGAATAGATGACTGTCTTGAAATTCAGGCAGGAAGGCCCAGGAGTATTCTGAGCAGTCAAGGCAAGTAAGAAGCCATGGAGTCTCATTGCATTCTTCATTAATTTGTATGAGGTGCAGAGCTCACTAAGGAGTGAAGGTTCAGCCTCTATGAATCTTACAACTCTGTATTAGAGACTTGAAAGAGGTAGTAAAAATATTGCTAAACAATTCAAAGGACCTTTTTTCCTGTTCCCTTCCCTAATGCATAACAAAGATGAACACATCCTTCCATCTTACAATATCTTCCAGATTACATGACTTTAGTGACAGTTCTGTTTCCTGTAAATCTCCAAGTACTTTGTGCTGCTCTCTGGTTTCCTGAACAAAGACATTCCTGCAGTTCTTTCTGTTTGTGCTGCCTCCACTAATGAGTTCTCAGAGGTACATTAACCTAAATAGCTTTATAAGAGGTATTAAAGAAGGACTCTCAGTAAGTGCAGGGGGCTTGGCAGGATGCGTAAGAAGACATTTTCTTCTCTATTCTAACTTTTTTTCTTGCATGGAATTTGCAATACTACCACTTTTCCGCGGAAAAGAGAGCTAGCTCCCTTTCCATTAAGTGCTAAGCCTAAACTTGATCAGACAGTGTCATCTTTCCTTGCTGAGAAGTATCATATATGTTTGTAAGAGTCTCTTAGCTCTATTCATATTTTCCTTTACCAGTTCATTGGTGTTTGGGTATTTCAACTACTTAAACAGTAAAAGTGTAAAGAACTGAGCATTATAAGAGATATAAGCAGGTATTTCGGCATGAATAACAAATTGGATATCATAGAATCATAAAATCATAAAATGGTTTGGGTGGGAAAGGACCTTAAGGATCATTCACTTCCAACCCTCTTGCCATGGGCAGCAACACCTTTCACTTGATCAGGTTACTCAAAGTTTCATCCAACCTGGCCTTGAACACCTCCAGGGGTGGGTCATCAATGACTTCTCTGGACAACCCATTCCAGGGCCTCACAACACTCACAGGAAAAAAATTCTTCCTATGTCTAATCTAAATCTCTCCTCTTTCAGCTTAAAACCATTTCCCCTTGTCCTGTCCCTGCACTCCCTGGTGAAGAGCCCCTTCTCAGCTTTTCTATAGGCCCTCTTTAAGTACTAGAATGCAGCTACAAGGTCTTCTCTTCTCTAGGCTGAACAAACCCAAATCTCTCAGCCTATCCTCATGGGGGAGGTGCTTCAGCCCTCTGTTCATCTTTATGACTCACTCTAACAATTCATGTCCTTTCTTTGCTAAGGATTCCAAAACTGAATGCATAACTCCATGCGAGGTCTCAGGAGAGCAGAGCAGAGGGAGAGAATTCCCTCCCTTGCCCTGCTGGTCACACTTCTTTTGATGCAACCTAGGATACGGTTGGCTTTGTGGGCTGCAAGAGCACATTGCTGGCTCATGTCAAGCTTCTCATTCCAATACACACAAGTCCTTCTCTTCAGGGCTACACTCATTCCATTCTCTGCCCAACCCGTATTTGTGTTTGGGATTGCCCTGACCTAGGTGCAGGACCCTGCACTTGGCGTTGTTGAGCTTCATAAGGATATCTCCAGGGCTCACTTATTAACATATTACTTTTCATTAGCACCTGTTTAGTCCCAAAAAGAAGAAAAAAAAAAAGGAAGGAACCGCCCGCCACTTTATGTGTAAATTGCCATATTAAAGACGGAGAAACTATTCAGCCAGCACTTGTGGTGCAGTGAATACAATGGGAGATGTACTCAATACCTGAATATAATGGAAGTGAGAGAGTTCCTCAGGCAAGACAGGGATACAGCTAGGTGGCAGAAGATGACAGCTTTTGCCACATGGAAAGATGATGCTGTGTTATTTTGCCTTGTTTAACTGGTGGCAGATAATGTAAGAGAGAGAATGTAGCTGTTTGTGGTGTGCCTAGTAATCACCCATCATCTCTGTATGGTGGTAATAGTGAGGGGAAAAAATAGTTAAATTACTTCAAGTGTCATCATTGGATAAGGCTTAATATTAAAGCTACTGCAGGTGTGGAACTTATTTTGTCGGCCTTTTTCTCCATGAAGCAATTCCTTGGCCAACTGCTGGAAAACCATTAGTGCTGTGGGATGACTTTTGGTGTTCATTATTTCAGCAGCATATATTTATGAATTATTGTGATGCTATACATAAGGCTCTCTATTAAATAATACTACCCCAATCTGTCTTCCATTGTGGCTAATAGAAAAACTCTTATTGGTTTTAATAGGAACTGTATAAAGCTCTGTGATTGTAGTGGGGAGTGAGGAATAATTTATGCCACCTACTTATCAACCAATAGTCTCTGATATTTTTTTTTTGTGTTTGGAATAAGAGAGCACAGAAGAATTTCTATTAGAGGTAATTTGACTATAAGACTGCTGACTGGGACGAAACTGAGTGTTTTATGATGTTCTTATTTGATACTGAATAATAGTAATAATAGGACTTACTTGTAATTTCTGTGCTCATTAAGGTCTTTGAAGAAAGATCGAAAATGGGTTTCATATTTATGACTTCCTTAAACAAGGTTATTAAAAATGTTTATCCATAATTTTGAACCTTGAGGAAGAACTCTGTCAGGTTACTGAAGAGGAAACTAAACCAGCCATCAGAAAACATCCCCCCCAAAATGAACTGTCTAATCCAACAGTTTCCCATGTGACCTTCTTCCATCCAAAAATGTATTATTGACCATGACACCTCATTATATGGACTCCCCAAAAATCTGTAAATTTAGCCTATCTTGGTGCATAACAGTTGAACAAGGTTGAGAAATGTTAGGAAAGCATTTAAGTCACTGACCAAAAGTATTGAGAAGGGAGATAGAGCTGTATGAACGATCAGAGGGATAGAACACCTCTGCAATGAGGAAAGGTTGAGAGAGTTGGTGGGGTCCAGCCCCGAGAAGAGAAGGTTCCAGGGAAACCTTTTTGCCAGCAGTTCAGTACTTAAAAGTAGCTTATAAGAAAAGTAGGGATAGACTTTTTAGCAGGGCCTGTTGAAATAGGACAAGGGGAGATAGTTTCAAACTAAAGGAGGGTAGACTCAGACTACATATAAGGAAGAAAGTTTTTATAATAAGGGTGATGAAACACTGGAATGGGGTGCCCAGAAAGGCTGTAGATGTCCCATCCCTGGAAACATTCATAGAATCATAGAATTGCTTGGTTGGAAAAGACCTTTGAGATCATCGAGTCCAATTGTACCTGTCCATTACCAAATCATATCCTTAAGTGCTCCATCTGCCAGTCTTTCGGACACCTCCATGGATGGAGACTCAACCACCTCCCTGGGCAACCTGTTCCAATGTAGGACAACCCTTTTGGTGAAGAAATTTTTATTAATGCCTAATCTGAATGTCCCCTGGTGCAACTTGTGACCATTTCCTCTTGTCCTATTGCCTGTCACTTAGGAGAGCAGACCAACACTCACCTCACTACAGCTTCCTCTCAGGTAGTTGCAGACAGTGACAAGGTCTCCCCTCAGCCTCCTTTTCCCTAAACTAAACAACCCCAGTTCCCTCAGTCGCTCCTCATAGGGCTTATTCTCCAGCCCCCTCACCAGCCTCGTTGCCCTTCTCTGCACATGCTCCAGCACCTCAGTGTCCTTCCTGTAGTGAGGGGCCCAAAACTGAGCACAGTTTGAGGTAGTCTTTAGGTCACTTTCAACTGTGCAGTTTTGCATTAGTAATTGGTAAACAGAGCACTGGAATCCAAATAGAATAAAAACCTCACAAGTAAGTGAGTTAAGAGCATAAGGCTCCCTAGTTGTTTTGGGGGAAATGAATAGTGAGTCAGTGCTTTAAAAAACTGCAGAAGAGGAAACTGTTTCTCCCTATTGCCAGCTGAACAATCTTGACCTCAATTACTTGTGGATGAACTGATCTGTAACGCTCAGAAACAGTTTTAATCTTATTTTAAAACCACTAAATAGGAAATAATTTAACATACAATTTGGCAGTAATTAATTCAGTGATTAATTATTCAGTTAAATCAATTTCATACTGACGTTTGTTTCCTTCTTCAGTTTCCAACTATCTCCTGTCATCTTTCAGAGATGGGTAAGCCAGTTTGAACAAAAAAGAAAAAGATGTCAAATTCAACATCAACTTTACAGTTCTTCAAGGAAAATTAGAGTCCTTTGAAACTGGGAAAATGTTTAGGAAATATTGTAATAATGCTTATTTTTCACTCTGTGTACACTTTGTGGCTTTGATATTTGGACATTGGTTTAAAAATAATAGTGCTGAAATACATTGGAACTGGATGATCTTTAAGGTCACTTCCAACAAAAAACATTCTATGATTCTATATTCTTGCCAAAAACCCACTCATCAGTTCCACTTACTCCACTAATTCCATACTGAAATGTTATAAACAAAGATGATAACATGTTTTATAGAAAACTTATTCAGATTAAACTGTTCTACTTTTATTTGTATGAAGACATCCTTTTTCGAAGTTATCTCTTTAGCTGAAAAATTATTTGGAATTTCTATATAGGATACATGGGTGATGAACAACACTCGAGGTCATCTGATCTCATACTTGGCTTGCAGAAATTTACTTATTGATTAAAATCAAATTGAATTCTGACTTACATTTTTGTCTGACCTATAGCTCTTTTAATTTGGTTACCATGTAAGTGACTAGCAAATTATCATTATTATTATTATTATTATCATTATTATTATAATTTGCCCTCCAAAATATTTCATAGCATTGGTATGGTTGTGTGTGAGTAACTCTACACGTGTCTTGGAAAGCCATCATTCCTAGAAAAAGGAATATACTAGGCAACATGCAAAACTGATTTGTGGTCAGTTATTAGGTTTTTAAGCGGGCAAGCTTCTGCAGCATTCTTATCAACATCTTATCAGAGAGATTGGCTCAGGAATACCAGTGGAGCAAACCCTGGAGATCTTCACTCTTGCAGTCCCTTGTCTTCAAGACTGATAAAGACAAAATCCCTGAGGATGCCAAGTCAGCCTCTGGATCCTTCTATAATTTACTATGGAATTGAGAGTGCTACTATTTATTTGAGATTAAGGGTTGATATTCCATTCTCTAGTGTGTTGTCTTTTAGTGAAATACCCTTCAAGATCTTTGTGCTGAATAAGCTAATTACACTATAAGACTATGTTTCCATTAGTTATTTAGGGAAGATGTTACTTTTCAACTTGGAGAAAGCAAAAAAAATATGTCATGAGCTAAATTACATGTATTTTAGAAAAAAACCTGACAAATCATGTAATGTCAGTCAAAGCAGCTCTCGAACTCCAGCTACGCTCTTGGAGCAAATACTAACTAGACCCAGGTTTCAGTTGTGGATGCCCCCTCCCTGGAGGTGTTCAAGGCCAGGCTGGATGAGGCTTTGAGTAACCTGATCCAATGGGCGGTGTCTCTGCCTGTGGAAGGGGTTTGGAACTGAATGGTCCTTAAGGTCCCTTCCAACCCAAACCGTTCTATGATTCTATGATTCTATAATTCTATGACTCTAAGATACAGCTCTCTCTAACATCTTTTGTAACCAAATTAAAATTTCATGATGTATGTGAAAATACCTCATGCCACCAGAACACCTATAAAATTAAAATAATATAAAGTAAACCTCACAATGAATCGCATTTCACAAACTATTATAGTTACTGGGTTTTGCATGACCATCAGAGAAACTACTACTTACAAGTAATGGAAAAGTCTAAACCCCTTTGGCCTAGAAAAGCAAATATAATCATTCAAGGATCATCAGGAATCATTGCGTATTTTATATAACTTGATTTTTGAGATATTGGGGAAGGGATAGCATCTTCAGGTATTTGACAAGTTCTAATTCCCTTTTTACCTCACATCTTTTTCCTATGTTCCTTGTTCTTTCTATGTAAATAAACACATAAATGAAACAGGGGAACTGAAGCCCCATTCCTACCTCCAGCCTAGGGTACCATAATCATATTTTGTTTATTCTCTCAGTGGGTTTTGAATTATTTAAAATAAAATGGAATAGGTTAAAAAGAGTCCTAGTAACTGTTGCAATATCAACTAGACAGGATGTTGAAAAGTGGTGTCCAATTATATATTTCAATCAGAATTTCTGTTAGCTAAATAAAGAGCATCCAATAGTCTACCTCAACACAGGATAGTGGGTCACTGTCACTTTGAAAAATACATGAGTTTAAATCTTCCATTTTATAATATGGAATTGAACGTCATTCCTCCAAGTCCTGCATAAGCACTTTATCCATGTTCACCTACTGAATAAAAGGAGACTAGTACATTATCTGGTTTTAGTAAAATTATGGTTCTGAATAGAAATGTATTTGGTTTTTTTCCACTTAGGATTGATTTGTAAAATGCGTACCAAGAGTGAGACAGTTTTTTTGGCAGATTTAATATTTGTACTCCAGAACATGTGCTGGTGTAGCTAGAATTATGGTGGAAGTGTAATGCATTATTCTTGCCATGACGGTTGAAATGATTGTAAATTATGAAACCATGTACAGTGTTATGAAAAACATTCAGGCACACATTTACATCTTCTGCTTTGCTGAATATTGATGTAACTCCAGAATTTTATATGTCAAGTTTAAAAATTTGATCATAAATGTCTAAAATTTTTTGAATAAAATCCCTTTACGGATAGATTCAGCATGAAAAGAACATAAAATGGAGTAAAAATAGATCTGAATGATTAAATATGGAGTTATAGTCCTCTCTAAGTAAGGAAGACTAAAAGAAGATTTATTTACATGATTATGCTTTTATAGATCTAAAATTATTATTTGCTGCTAATTTCGTACATAGTTCATCTAGCTAGATCACTTAATTTCATAGAATCATAAATAGAACACTATGAAATGTTAACTTTCCAGATTAAGAAAAGGAACTCTTAACTTACCTGGAGTCAATATGTCAGTATTTTCAGCAGTGCTTAAATCACATGTTGAAGGGGCTTCCTGATCTAGTTAACGATGTCACTGCTCCTGCAGAGGAATTGGACTAGATTAGCTATGCAGATCCCTTCCTACCCAACGCGTTCTACGATTCTATGATTTGTCAGGGCATGCAGGGATTGGACAAGGAGGAACGGTTTAAAGCTGAAAGAGGGGAAATTTAGATTAGATATTAGGAAAAAATGTTTTCCTGTAAGGGTGGTAAGGCACTGGAACAGGTTGCCCAGAGAATTCGTAGATGTCTTGTCCCTGGAAGTGTTCAAGGTCGGTTTGGATGAGGCTTTGAGGAACCTGATCCAGTGGAAGGTGTCCCTGCCTGTGGCTGAGGAGTTGGAACTGCATTGTCTTTAAGGTCCCTTTCAACCCGACCTATTCTGTGATTCTATGGTTCTATGTAATCTTACCAAACTCTACAGCCTGCCTGCACTTACAAGTTACCTTTCTCTTAAGAACTGGGAGGGGGGAGGGGAAGAAAGTGTTCAACACTGTTATACTAAAATCTTGTTATAGCTCCGTTATGCATGGACAAAAGAAAGGTCCTGTTCTTGGTGAATGAACTTTGATGTCTGTCCAAAGCAAAATTTTAAGCTTGGACAAAATAGTTCTTTGGTCACTACAAGCTGTCTTTATGAGAAATGAGGGTGTTATGGTTTGACTGAATTGAGATGCTCCTGACTCTGGCTCAGCCTTAGTCTAAAATAACTGCATTTTCTGAAAAAATAACTGCATGTTTCTCTCTAGCAGTGATAACGTGCAACGCTGGTATGCAGAAAGGCCAATGTTTATACTTATTCTTCTGGTAACCAAGGCCATCCTTGAGCTGGCAAAAAATGACCGCACCTGTAGGGAGGAGCAGACAGGACAGGTGAACCCAAACTGACCAACAAGAGTATTCCATCCCATACACATCATACTCAGTATAAAACTCAGAGATCACGAGGGTCTCGCTCTCTTCTGAGATGGCTGATGTCCAGTGAGTACCTCATTTGTCTGATTGCTCCTGACCCTGGATCCATGCATCCCTGAATCCAGTTCCTGAGTTCAGCGCCCTCCTAGCTGTGGACCCATTCCCCCGTGTCTGCTCTACAGCAGTTGTGGTGATGTATGGTCATCAGAGGGTGGGGGGGGTGATCTCAGATATTTGTACATATTTTCATTACTTTCTGATTATTTTAATCATTATTACTATTATTGTCATAATTTCATTAAGGCTGTAGCTTTAGTTGCCAATATGCAAGACTTTTTTCTTCTCATTTTTCTCTCCATTCACCTGGGGGTGGGGAGGTGGAATTTGGGAGCCCAACTGCACAATTTCAGTTGCCGAAAATTTAGCCAGATCAGGGCTAAAATGGTAACAGAGGGGAGAAGAGGTCAGAGGAAAGACTATTGGCATAAAACTCTACTAGAAAGCTTTTTGATCATGATAATGACTAAAGATAGGGAACACAGACTGCATAACAGCTAGATACTCACATTCACCATGCTGGCATATTCATGAAAAAAATAAAGAACTTCTAAGGATTTTGTACCCGGAAGATTAATCTCAGAATAACAAGCAGTGAAAGAAATTTAGGTAGCACCCGTCTGGGACGCTGGTTAGTGATAGTGATGGTCCATTGCAATTACCCATTTGGATGCTGTACTTCCAAGTTCTTACCTATCCTTAACAGATAATAATTTCTTGATGCTTTGGGAAAATGTATCCATGAATTATTGGGTTTCCTTTCACAGAGACAGTGAAACTGAAGGGTGATTGGAAAATATGCATTATATTTCCTTGAAAAATATTTATAGTTCATAGTTGAAGCTTAATGCTAGACAGATCATTTCCTGATGAAATCAGAATAATGACTAGAACGGAAAAACTGAAGGCATTTGCTTATTTTGTTGGTTGAGTTACAGAATATGGTGAGTCCTAATTGGAATGGGAAAGTAATGGATTCCCAGAGATTCAAGTGTAACACTGTGGTTTCAAGATGAAAACATCAAATTGGAAAGCAATATATTGCTAACACTTCTTTAGGAAGAAATATATCCTTTGACATAACAACATGCAGGTTTTTCAGTGTGAAATGTGAAGTTTTACATCACATGTTTTCCAACAGGACAGTATGAGGAGGAAGGTCGTAGTGTGTTTACCCCCAAGTAGGTCTGGGAAACATTTGAGCCCAGCAGGATGGAAGAGCAAATCTTAGCAAGGAGTGGTTCAGGGCCATGGGTCACTCCCTCAGACACACAATTCATACACAGCTAATACAGTGTCAACTTGAGCCTTGCATGGCTGGAGTAACAGAAACACATTACACATAATGACAGAAATGATTCCTGCAAAAATAGCCATAGACGCATCTTTCTATTTCTTTTTTGGGGCAGATGAAGGAAGACTTACTCTCTCTTTCTGCAGTTATTTAGTGGGCAGGCATCCGTTCACGAAGCAGGTATGTACCATCAGCTTACAGAATTATAGAATCAGAAGAGTCCCACTGTTAACATAGCGCTGTCAAACCTGACACTAAACCATGTCCTACATCTAGACAACTTTTAAATGTCTCTAGGAATGGTGACTCAACCACTTCCCTGGGTACCCTGTTCCAGTGCTTAACAGCACTTTCAGTGAATATTTCCTAATATCCAGTCTAAACCTCCTCTGGTGGAACTTGAAGCTATTTCCTCTCTCCCTATCACTTGTTACTTGGGAGAAGAGACCAACACCCACCTCGCTAAAACCTCTTTTCAGATAGTTGTGGAGACCAATAAGGTCTCTCCTCAGCCTCCTTTTCTCCAGACTAAACAACCTTAGTTAGCTCAGCTGCTCCTCATAAGACTTGTGCTTCTTGCTCATTATGTAGGAATTTTTGAATCCACACCTACTGCATACAAAGAAGGTCCAGTCATCTTTTCAAAGGCTGGCTTGCAGCTGTCAAAAGTGATGCTGTCATGCATAGGATGAGCAGGAGAGATAACCAGAGAGTGTGAGGGCTGGGCTGAGCCAGTCAATTGACAGGGATTGATATGATGAACTCAGCCCTTTATCCAGGACTGTTTGTACCTTCTTGATTTAGTCCACTGGAAGTCAGGGAAACGGAATCTTTCAACATCTTGGTATTACTGCCATATTTGATGGAGGCTGTGAGGAAAAGCTTTGAAGTGTCCTAGACTGTGTTGTCTTCTAGTTGACAAGACCCCTTGGTTTTCAGGATGTCTTGGTCAACAACAGCAGAGATTTTGCCAATGTAATTTATTTAAAAAGTTTAGGATCTGATGCAAATATGCAGTCCAAATTGTAATATTCACTGCAGACCTCCTGATTTCACTCAGATATTCTCTTTTTAGTCATCTTGATTTTTCATAATCAGCTCAGGGAAATGTTTTCTTGCTACAACAGTGGAGTGAGTCATACTGGTGCCTCTCACTTAAATGTGTTCATACAGATACTTTTGCATTCAGTTCATTATTGAACCAAAGGCAGATTAGATGGATTTTTTGGTTACTGTGAAAATGGCAGTTTATTTATAACAACAAAAATGAGTTTGTGGATGTAAACTGCTTTCAAACAAAAGAACTTATGTTAATATTGCTAGATTTCTATGTCTTTAGCGGTTTTTCATAATGGACGAAATTCCTTGAATGAGATGTCACTCTACAAGGAATGACAAGGGAAAAAAGCCAAAACAAAACAAAATGAAGAACCCCAACAACAAATTTTGTAGGCTTAATTTCTGGAGTGGGTTTTCACTAAAGATGGCAGCAGAAGGCTTACATCAGAACCTGGTTGTCTGCATCCTTAGCATGATGCATACTCGCTGCTTGCTGGAAACGTTCTCTTCCAACAGCTGAATTTCATTGTTCTTTACCATCTCTGCTAAGAAATAACTAAACCACAAGTTTCCTCTGTTCTTCCCCCACTACATTTTCTTCTATTGCAAAGCTGTAGAGCATGGAAATTACTACCTCATGCAATGGGCACCATCATGTCTCCTGTGCTGATGAACTCCAGTCATGGAATCATAATTTATGTATTTGCTAAAGAGAAAGGAAGAATAATCTCACAGAAAGTTATTGAAAGATAAAGTCACAGGAATTTAAGAAGGATTAATGTGATCTTCTTGAAATAAAACTACTTTCATGTATAGAAGGATAAAATCCTATACAGTACATTTAATTGGGTCTCTGTAAACAGATTTGAAAATAATAGCATTTAACTACTTTGTTTAACATGTAATGCGAGCTGGAGCCATAAACCAAAATTCATCTCTTAGGCCTTCCCTTTAACTGTAACCCAGTTTTTATGAGATATTATTCTGGTGTCATTATACTTTATCATGTCTCAGTGAACACTAGTAAGGAATTTAATCCACAGAATACTGTCATGGTAGAATGACAGCTCCAAAATGTGTACTTGGTTATTCAGAAAACTTTAGCCTCTAGAGCTGTGTTGTATTTAAAAGCAATGTATTGTATAAAATCCTTACCAAAAACTACTATAAACCAAACTGTTCACCATTTGTTCTGTGGTAATTTTCAATAATTAGGAGATAAATTAATTAAAATATCAAAAGCATTAAATAGTAGGTCAATTATGATTTTCCTTTTAAAACATATTTCATATGCTTCTATTTATAAACATAAAATAGCTGTTCATATTGAAGCAATCTTTAGGCTTCAAAAGAATGAATGTATCTGAAGCCAAAGTTACCTTTTCTTTTCTTCTTAATTTTTTGCCATTTATGATATTTAAATGAGCACCAGGCTCCATGAAGTAGCAAATTAGAAGCCCATGGTGTTATGAACATGCAATTGCTCAATATTTCAGTGGAAACCTCTGTATCTCACTTCATAAAACCCTGATAGTACAAAATGGTTGAAGAATACACAAATCTGTAAAGTGTCTAAAAGTAATTTCTAATGTACAAGGACACATTCTTAATGCTGTTTCTCCTTTCCAGCAAATGCACACATGGCAAAATGCACCCACCCATTATCCTGTCATCCCTAGCTACATTTCTCCCCAGTTGCAAATGTCATATTTTCCCTCCCGATATCACTCAGCTTACCTTATTTTCAACAACACAATTCATTCCCCCATTTGCCTACCTCTCCCAAACCAAGACACCAAACTCTTCACACCTTCTGCACAGCTCACAAAAGAAAATATTGCCTCCCACCCTCCCATTTCACATCCCACCTCCCCTGCAATGGTCAGCTTTGAACCTTTAAATGCAAATGCTGACACTGGTTGAATTTCTGCACTCCTGCAGGATTTAACTGGTAAGCAGTATCACAGATGGGGATAGGAGATTGACATAGAACCATAAAAGTTGTGATCTGTAAGGGACCCACAAGGATCATTGAGTCCGACTCCTGTCCCTGCATAAGACACCTCCAACATTCGCACCATGTGTCTGGGAGTGTTGTTCAAAATGCTTCTTGAATACTGACAGACTTGGAGCCCTGACTGCTTCCCTGGGGAGCCCGTTCCTGTGTTCCATCACCCTCTGGATGAAGAATCTTTTCCTAATATTCAACCTCTCTTGGTACACCTCTCTTGGTACACCTTCCTGCCATTCCCTTAGGAGGAGACCAGTGCCTGCTCCTCCTTCTCCTCTCATGAGGAAGCTGTAGACTGCAATGAGGTCTTCAGTGTCCTCTTCTCCAGGCTGAACAGACCAAGTGACTTTAGCTGATGCTCATAACAACTTCCCCTCTAAACCCTTCATTAACTTTGTGACCCTCTTCTGGACACTTTTATGTAGCTTTATATCCTTTTCATACTGTGGCACCCAAAACTACACACAGTTCTCAAGATGAGACCACCCTAATAAATCAATTTATCCTCAGGAATATGCTGCACTGATGAAGGAGCAGCTCCATAGTTGTTATTATAACTGGGAATTGCTGCCTGGGAAGAGCTGTCCCTGTGTCTTGGACATTAATACTGTTATTGGGACAGTTGCTCAATGGGCAGTATTTGCACTTTAGGGATGCAGTTTGGACACTCCTGTGCTATAAAATCATATTCATTGTCTGAGGCATTGTGACTCATCATGTGGCTTTTTGTAACAATTTTGACTTTTGTACAGTTCTGAATTCCTTCTAAATACTTTGTGCCTTTTACCAAACTGGCAAAAAGCTACTTTATTTCACTCATATTCCCTCATGTAATTAGTTTTTCCTTTCAGCATCTTTCTGTTCTGTCTTTGTTGCTCTTTGTTCCTGATACGTAGTTATATATACTCAGAAAACGAACTAGGAAATTAGCACTCTGGGGATAAGTAAATCATGTTTTTCTGTTACATTTCTTCTTTTCATTCCTCCTTAGAAGTTTTTTTCAGAGAAGTCTGTATTACAAATAGAATTTATTATTGGAATTCACTTTGTTTCATTATCCCTAGCAGACAGAAAATTTAAAATTTAAATGATTTAAAATATCATCTCTTAAGCGCTACATTTTTTCAGGGATATTGTTTTATGAGAAAACTTGCAAAGAATACCCATTTAGGAGGGGTTTTTTTCCTTCTGTTGAGATGCTACCGTGGTGATGTTGCCTACAAATACCATTCCATGAAGTTATCAACAGATGGATGCCTACATCCAGCAAAGCATATGATAGTGTTACGCTTTCTCAAAGCAAAGTGTTAAACACGATCACAAATGTTTCCTAAATTAAGGCTGCAATGAGGAATACATAGTAAAAATGCACTGAGAAGTGGTATCTATAGAACATCTCTTCCTTATGTTTTTTTGACGTTTTTCTGCATTTTACAAATGCGCTACATTAATGCATGTAAATTGGATGTCATCAGGGAACGCTACTGACCATTGGATTACATTATATGTAGTAGTACTAAATCCAGTATTTTTTAATCCTGGGACAACCAGCATTTTACCAAACAGCTCCTGGGCATAATCTGGAATATATGGACTACTGCATTATTTTTAATTCACTTTGAATGTGATCCATTTCAGAATGAAGAAAGTGTTTGATATTATAAAGATGGGCTGATTCATACAGTTGCACTCAATGGCAGAGCCTTGCCCCAGAATTGTTTAATATAGCATGGAAACCTTATCCTTGCCTTGAGAAGTGTTTGGATCTAATAATAATTTTTGGAAATGGAGGTAAATTATAGCCAACTTAATTCTATCAATAGTGACAAATCTTTTCTGCAACTGAACATTGTGCAATCAGTCTCTGAATACTTCATCAGATTCCACATAGTTATTACCCAATCACAAATTCAGCCCTATTTGCAGACATTTTTGTAGAAATGCTTTTAAGTTTAGTGTTATTTTTTTCCCAGAAATATGCCAGCAAAGAAACACCTGTATGTATGCATATTTATATAAACCCATGTCTTGTTTTTTTCTGCTTGCCCATTCTTTGCAAAATTTCTTTAACTTTCATGTGAGGACAGGCTGAGAAAGTTAGGGTTGTTCAACCTGGAAAAGGAAAGGCCCCATGGAGACCTTATAGCAGCCTTCCAGAACTTAAAGGGGACCTACAGAAAACGTAGGGAGTGGCTCTTTATCAGTGAGTGCAGGGATAGGATGACAGGGAATGGTCTGAAACTGGAAAAGGGAGATTTAGATTAGATATTATTAATAAATGTTTTCCTTTGAGGGTGGTGAGGCACTGGCACAGGTTGCCCACAAAAGTCATGTATATCCTATCCTTGGAGGTGTTCAAGGTCAGAGTGGATGGGGTTTTAAGCAACCTGATCTAGTGAAGGATGTCCTTGCCAGTGGCAGGGGGGGTGAAACTGGATGATATTTAAGGTCCCTTCAAACCCAAACGATTCCATGATTCTAAAATTAATGGTCACACTAATCCTTCATTTAGAGATGCAGCACACAAAAAATACCTTTAGCTAGATGCATTAGGACCTGGCATTTCTTGTGGGACTTTGAGTATTATCAAGAGCTTCTAGCCTTATATCAGTCACAAAAATACTCCCACACCAAGCCAAGCTGCAGAAAAGCTTCAACAAGGTCCACATGCATAGCAGACCATCAAGTTGTTCCCTGCCTGCCCAACAAAAAGCAATCTTACATTTGGGCAGCAGTGGAAACTAGTTAGAAAGCACTGGGAAGCAGCAGCAGCAAGGAGACCGCACATTTCATCAACTACTGTCAGTTAAGCTTATTTGGAACAAATATCATGCCTTCTTTTATTTCATCACTGTGTCCTATCTACCATCCTCCTGCCTTTCTGCATGTTCCCGCAGGGCTAGTGCTGTTCTCATTCTGTGCCAAGGACCCTCTCATGAGTAACTCCAGGTTTCATGCCATACTTCCTTCCCTCATACCTTCTTTTTTCTCTGAAATCCTGCTCAGATCCCCTCAACTCCTCCTCCTCCCCAGTGGCAGGGTTACCTGTCATGGTCTCTGTCATTCTCCTTGTTCCATTAGGATCAGATCAGATCAGGCTGTCAACTCAGCCCCCCAGGATCAGATGTCTTATGTGCTGGGTCATCCTGCCCTAATTCTTCCCTCACCAGTAACAGCATTTCTTACTCTCTTCTTAGATCAGAGGCCATGAGTATTACCTTGTCTATTCTCTGTTGCTACTATGCTGCATTCATCGTTCCACTCCTTCCTATCCCAGGGACAACTCCAGTCTTTCCTACCCCAGCCGATTTTCACTTCCTATTCCATAGCATTGCCATCTGTCTGCAAGATACATTGTCAATCCATTCTGTTCTATCGAGAGAATGCCAGGCTCTACTTTATATTTCAGGATACTTTTATCAAGTGTGAAATGACTGATAGCTGGAGCTATGGACTGTCACAGAAGTGCTTTAACCTGGTGTTGTGATAAACAAAAGGCCAGGAATGCACATACACCCCTCTCACCTTTTTCCTTGTTTCTTTTTAAACATCCCCATTCAATAGTTTTCTGTCCCCAAATTATTAGAATAGTGCCTAAAGATCTGGATGTGATTAAACTTCATCTTTGAAAATGCTGCTTCATAGGTAAAGAAAAACTGACAGATATCATAGAGTCGTAGAATCATTAAGGTTGGAAATGACCTTTAAGATCATCCAATCCAACCATCAGCCCAACACCACCATGCCTACTAAACCATATATTTTTAAATGATTGATAACTCCCCAAACAGTGCTAGTAGCACTATCTTGCAAGTATTTTCAACTTTTCTGAAATCTTCATTTTTTCATAGGCATGGTAGAGATGTGTATTTTAAAGGAATAGCTAAATTAATTTATTTCTCTTCTTTTGGAATTATCAGGTCTCAGGTTTGTAACTGAGAAGAGTTCAACTATTTGCCAAAGAAAAATGGGTTTAGAATTTGCTGAACCGTATACTGTCTGAGATAAGTATTCTTGTCATGGATGCCCCGTCCTTGGGGATCTTCGAGACCAGGTTGGATGAGACTATGAGCAACTTGATCTAGTGGGAGGGGGGGTTGGTACTGGATAATCTTTAAGGTCCCTTCCAACACAAAATATTCTATGATCCTGTGAAACACAAAATAAGGCAAGAAAAAAACTTTCTCAAGAAGAGAGATTACAATTCCTCTCTTAGAGTATTCCTATATGTTTTCCGAAATTTTTACTATCAGTGGTATTTTGATAATGACAATAAAATCTGCTGCACTCACTTAATCCTCCCATTATGTATAAAAGAGCAATACTGCATGCTTTAGGTTAATTAGAACATAATTCCCAAAACAACATACATGTGTGCTGGCACTAATATGAAAACTTTAAGCTGGTTGGCTGATTTTAATGCTGCTTTATCATTCACCATCTGTCAAAAACCAAACCAGTAGGCTATTCGTTCCCTTCTGACCTCTTGTAGAGATAACGCTCACTAGAGAAACATATAGTTTTGTTAGGAAGATCTGAATCATCACCCAGTCTTTTAATTTTGCACAATGAAGGTACCACATGCAAGGTAGTGAGCACCATGACATACTGTTTCATTGCAAGTATTCTTAGCAGTTTTCAAAATGATGTGTTTAATATAAGTTTTCTGTAATTTCCATGCATCTATGATAATCAGGCTGCAATCTGTGCTCTATTCAGTAAGTAACGTTTTTCCTTCAGTGTAAGCCCTTGCTCAGAATCTCATGTGAGCAGGGAATACTTAATACTTAGGCAAACTGCCTGCAATAAAACTATTTTGAGCTCTCTTGTAGATCATCTGCCCTTTAGATTAGTTCAGGTTCACACAGCTGCACAGCGAATAGAAATATTTCACAGCTCAATAAATAGGGCAGCTGGTATTTTGATTCATCTCAGAGCAATTTCACTGGGAATCAATAACATATGGTGCTCATTTTGAACAAAGGAGCAGGTTTCATGGGATATCATCATTGTCATCAATGGTCAGCTTCCAGCAGCTTAGAGATGAATGAATGTGTCTCACAGAGTCTTACCTTTTCTCATCTTAATGTACACATTTGGCGATTTACTTCCCTATCAGTTATTAACTCCCAAGCTAAAAAATAAACAAACAAAAACAGCAAAAAGAAAAAGAAGAAAAAGATAGAAAGACAGGGTGAAATACTGATTGCATGGAAAACAAAAGTGTTTGAGGTTTCCCTTGTTTCCTCCCTTGTCCCACCAAATAGGGGTGACAAACAGGATCAGGAATCCAGGAGTGCCTCACTGCTCTAAAATCTGATTTCCATTTAATTTTTTAAGTGTAGTGATGATATTCTCTCTACTCTGTTCTTAACTTGGCTGTTCTGCACTTGCTAGTATCACTCTTAACTCTTAGTCATGTTTCAGACCAATGATCTCTGAAACCAGGCTCTATTTTGTATCAAGAACTTATATTTCGCACTTTTGTCCACAGAAATAATTCTTAAGTAGTCATTTTCTTCTTCCAGTTTCTTTATGTCCCATTTTTTCTGTGAGGTGTTGCTTAAAAGGCTATTGGCAGCACTTCAGATATTCCTTTACTTGTGAAATGCAATAACCATTTATTTTTTGGAGCTGGGGAGATGGAACCAGGCATCATATCTCTTAATAAAACATCATCTGAAGGTCACATTTCTGTTTATTCAAGCCCAGAAAGAAAGATGCTTTTTATTGCTTTTTCCCTCCTTTGCTCTCTCTGTTTTAAATAGGTATTCCTTGCATATTTTTCTCAAGTCTAATTTTCACTAATCCTGATTTCCATTAATGCATAATACAGCTAAAGTGGTAGTTCTGCTTCTACAGTCATGTAGTTTTTACTCATATGATCTCTTTTTTAGCCTGGAATTCTCAGCATTTGGTCTCAGTCCAAAATTATCTTCTTTTGCTAAAGTGGAAGTTTGTTCATCCTTCAAAGTCAGGATAGAGGCATCTACTTTTAAAAATCATGACTGTTCACAGGGAACAGCAGAACAGTTAAAGCTTGCATGTAGCTGAGGATTTTTTTTTTTTTCTGAGTAACAAAGTTAGAAATAAGAATTCTGAGCTCTTCTTTCTTTATTTCACATAATCAATCATAGAAAAAAAAAATGCATACTTTGCCAAAGATATGTGCGGGTCAAATTTTATTTTCATTTTACATTACAGCCTTTTGAATCCATTCTTGATACCATGTTAATATACAGGTTAGTGTGAACAGGTACAGTTGGACTTGAGGATCTCAAAGGTCTTTTCCAGCCAAACGATTCTATGATTCTAGTACCTCCTCTCTTCACCTCAACTTATTTAATGTCTTGTCTATCAGCAGGGCTACGAGGCCTCCATTTTTTGAGTACTGTTCAATTACTTCCATGTCAAACAAGAAAAGCATGAAACTTTCCATATCCTTCACACTGCTGCTATGGCATTCCTAAAAGAAAACTGTAGATGGCGGCAGAAAACTTTTTTTTCTGTTCCAGACTGTTGGAGAAAGGTATATATTGGCACAGACTAGAGGAATCTGTGCTCAGGATACTATACCTCTTAGAGAAATCTGAAAAATAACCCCAAATTTTTCATGGCTTTTCATCAAGTCATGTTTTATTCCTATTCTGGGAATTCATGGCTGGGGGTTGGGACACAAGGTGCCCATTGGCAGTAAATTGTGCTCATTAGAGTAAAATTGTGCCCATTACAGTAAAAGGTTATCAACAGAATAGCCAAAAGTGTTTCTTGTCTCTGCATGTTGTTCACATTCATACTTTTTATTTTCCAAACAGTGGGAAGGATTTTGCTTGTGGACTCCAGTGGCCATTGAACACAAGTGGGATGTGGCATGCAGTTTTCCAGTTGTTCTTTTCTGGATTTGATTTCTTCACACCGATGTAACAAAGTTGTGTTAATTCTGGTTTGCCAGTAATTTCATATCACTGTGAATTTGGCAAAGAATAAACAAAAATATTGCAGAAAACAAAGTGGTTTTTGTACTGAGGCTTCTTTATTTAATATATTTTTAGTAACTAGGAAAAGTTTCTATTATTTCTCAAAATCCCTTGCAGCAGTATCTTTGTCTTAAATGTTAGTATTCCCCATACCTCAAACATTTTTCATTTTCCAGAAAGCATTTTGAAGACACAATTAAAACGTACTTACAAGAGACAAACACTACTGTTACAGGAGTAGCCAACAATGAAGAGAATGATATTTTTAAACTATATATAAGAGAAAGGGACCATTCATTTGATTTGCTGTTAAAATAAATTGAAACTGTTTTTCTGCAGTTTTACAGTGGAAAGGAAAGCCAAGAATCTTAAAGGTATTTCGATATCCAGCTCTCTCTAAAGCCCCAAACAAAGCCAAGCTAGCTGTCTTGGTAAATAAAATTGATGTTACACTGATAGGCTGTTTGCAGCTAAAAATCTTTTCTGTTTGGCTCTGTAGTCTTCTACCTCAGACCTGAAGAAGATCTTTTGTACCCCAAAGTTTTCCATATTTCAGCTGGCTACATTTTATCTTTCTACAAATCTGTAAATAGCTACATTCAAAAATTTAAATCCTCAAAATTGTCCTCAAATCCTCTTCAAATTCTGCCAATTCTGAGTATCCCTACAACCTACGTTTTGCCTACACATAGAATCATAGAACCATAGAATGGTTTCAGAAGACCTATAAGATCATCGAGTTCAACCATTGAGCCAACCCTGAGAAGTCCGACACTACACCATGTCTCCAACATCTACTCATCTTTTAAATACCTTCAAGGATGGTGAATCCACCACCTCCCTGGGCAGCCTAATCCAGTGCTTGACAACCCTTTCAGTAGTGAAGTTCCTCATGATATCCAACCTAAATCACCCCTGGTACATCTTGAGGCCATTTCCCCTTGTCCTGTCACTAGCTACTAGGGAGAAGAGACCAGCCCCCACCTCGCTGCAATCTCCTTTTAGGTAGTTGTAGGGAGCAATAAGGTCTCTCCTCAGTCTCCTTTTCTCCAGATTAAACAACCCCAGTTCCCTCTGCCACTCCTCATAATGCTTGCGCTCTAAACCCTCCACCGACTTTGTCACCCTTTTCTGCCCACGCTCCAGCATCTCAACGTCTTTCTTGTAGTGAGGGACCCAAAACTGAACACAGCATTCGAGGTGCAGCCTCACCAGTGCTGAGTACAGGGGAAGGATCACCTTCCTATTCCAGATGGCCACACTATTCCTGATGCAGATCAGGATGCCATTTGCCTTCTTGGCCACCTGGGCATGGTACTGGCTCATATTCAGCCAACTATCAACCAACACCCCCAGGTCTTTCTCCTCCAGGCAGCTCTCCAGCCATTTCTCTCCAAGCCTGTAGTGTTGTATGGGCTTATTGTAACCCAAGTGCAGGACTAAGCACTTGGCCTTGTTGAACATCATGCAATTGGCCTCGGTCCATTGATCCAGCCTGCCCAGGTCCCTCTGTAGAACCTGTCTACCCTCAGGCAGATCAACACTTCCACCCAACTTAGTGCCATCTGCGAACTTAATGAAAGTGCACTGTATTCCCTTGTCCAAATAATTGATAACAATATTAAACAGAACTGGCCCCAGAACCTGGGTGACATCATGTGTCACTGGCTACCATCTGGATTTAAATCCGTTCACCACAACTCTTTGTGCCCAGCCATCCAGCCATTGTTTAATCCAGTGAAGCGTATGCCCATCCAAGCCATCAGCCACTCTCTGGGAAAATGCTGTGGAAGACAGTGTCAAAGGCTTTACTAAAGTCCAGATGGGCAATGCCCACAGCCTTTCTCACATCCTTTAGGTGGGTCACCTGGTCATAGAAGGAGATCAGGTTAGTAAGCATGACCTGCCTTTCCTGAACTCCTGGTGACTGGGCCTGATCGCCTGGTTGTCCTGCATGTGCCATGTAATGGCATTCAAGATAATCTGCTCCATGACCTTCCCTGGCACCAAGGTCAGACCAACAGGTCTGTAGTTCCCTGGGTCCTCCTTACGGCCCTTCTTATAGATGGACGTGACATTTGCAAGCCTCCAGTCAACTGGGACCTCCTTACTCAGCCAGGACTGCTTATAAGCTGTCTCGGCAAGCACTTCCACCAGATCTCTTAGGACCCTTGGTTGGATCCCATCTGGCCCCATAGACTTTTGTATATCTAGATTATGTAGCAGGTCACTAACCATCTCCTCATGGATTATAGAGGCTTCATTGTGCTTCCCAGCTCTGTCTTCCCACTCAGGGGGCTGTGTACCCAGAGTATTACTGGTTTGCTTACTAAGGACTGAAGCAAAGAAGACATTAAGTACCTCAGCCTTTTCCTCATCTCTGGTCACCGTGTTTCCCCTCACATACAATGAAGGATAGAGATTGTCCTTGGTCTTCCTTTTGTTACTAATGTATTTATGGAAATATTTTTTATTGTCTTTAACAGCAGTAGCCAGATTAAGTTCTAGCTGGGCTTTGGCCTTTCTAGTTTTACCCCTGAACAGCCTCATGGCAACCCTGTAGTCCTCCTGAATTGCCTGCCCCTTCTTCCAAAGACCATAAACTCTCCTTTTTTTGAGCTCCAGCAAAGGCTCTCTGTTCAGACAGGCTGGTCTTCTTTCCCACTGGCTCATTTTTCAGCACATGGGGATGGACTGCTCTTGTGCCTTTAAGATTTGCTTCTTGAAGAGCATCCAGCTTTCCTGTATTCTTTTGCCCTTTAGGATTGTCTCCGAAGGGACTCTGCCAACCAAGTCCCCAAACAGGTCGAAGTCTGCCTGCCAGAGGTCCAAGGTGGCAGTTCTGCTACTCTCCCCTCTAACTTCTCCTAGAATTGAATGATCAGTGGGGCCTTGTGTCTTTGTTGCCACATGGATCTCCATCTCCAGCCTCCACTGGAGATAGCAGACTGCAGAATCTCACTAGCACACCATTCCACAAACATCAGCGCTTCACCAACGGATTTCTCTCTAGTGAGTCTGCCAGCATCCCCCTCCCCATTCTAATCTAATTTAAATCTCTTTCTGTGAGCCCTGAAAACATATCTCTGGGAGCACCCAGAGTTACTTATATTTTGGGGAGTAAGAAATGTTGTTGAGGCCAAATCCACCGAAGTCCTGGCAATTGGAAGAGTGAAGATGGAGGAGAGTTTCATATCTCAGATCTTCTTACTTTGTTGGTGTGCGGATTCACTATTTCCGGCTCCCAGAAGAGTAACACAAAGCTGTGAAACAGGCTAAACACATCTCCATTTCTCCTGTTGCAGGTGTTAACCTGTGGAGAGAAACCCAGGACTCAAAGGCCAAAAGAAAGAAATAGAAGAGGCAACACAATTCTACTCAAAGAGGACAGCATTCACCAAGAGGAGGGAAATGTCCTATATTCTGATTCTTGTCGCTCAGTTTTTTAATCATTATCCATTGAATATTTGTTGAGTTGCTACCAACGTCTCTGCTACATCGGAGATTCTGGCCAATTCAGTGGGCTATATCATCAGTAGATGCCACCTGGAAAAATAAATGTGGCCATCCTGACAGTGGTCCTGGAGCCAAAGGAGATGACAACATGGCCGCAGACTTCTCTAAATCTTCATGATTGCCCACTGCCATCACTTCTTATTTGAACTGAGTTGAGCTTTTACAGCTGTTCTTCATTTGTGATCTGATCTCATTTGACATGCAGACCACAAATGTTTCTAGCTGTTGTTCGTAGTAGAAAAAAATTTGTAGGAGATGTTTAAATACAGAAAGGAACATGGTAGAAAGAGTCTGGAGAAGTTTCTGGGAAAAGTAGATATCATCACTGGCATTGCTGGGGGAGGGAAAGGCAACAGGAACGTATTTCAAGTCTGAGGATTAGACTCACTGAAGAGTTCAGGCACATAAATTGAGCTACTTGCTCTTGCAGGTAGCTGCTGTGTTTTAGGGGTAGTTTTTTTGTAGCTCAGTTTGTATTTAGTGCTGAAGTTTTCTTTGCCAACTTTAGATTTTCATGTAATCACAGGGATACTTTGGGCTGAATATTCATATTGCCATGTGCATGCCACCTTCTAGACCTGACATTGCATTCCTCATGTGCCAGGGAAGTCTTAACTGCACAGCAAATCTACCTCCAGTGTCATAAACAGCGCAAAGGCACATTCTTGATACATGTAGCTATAATTAAAAATGTACATGTATAGCTATTACAAAACAATTTCAGGTGCCCTTAAAATATAGTGTGATTTCCTTTAGAGGAGTCTCCAAGAAATATGTTTTTTTAACCTCTGGTCTATGGTTTGTCAACCCTGGATTTGTTTTTAAATGCACACTTTCTCCTGAGGGAAAGCAAAAAAAAAGTACTGATCTTCAGAAAGAACATGGGAACATTACAATGGGCTTTTTCCCACTGTCCAGAGTCTAATATACAGGAAGTTACTGTCTACCCGTAAAGAGGCCAAATGTATAGTTTGTCTAACAGCCAACCAAATACGCCTTGAACTGCCAGCACTTCAGAGAAAGAGAGAGACAAAGAGACAGATCTGCTGAACACATCAGCAGAAAAACACAAGCTTTTTTCCTAGGGATTTTTTTGTTTATTAGTAACATCAGAAGGTAAAATCAATAAAATAACATGATTTCTGCTATAATCTGAAAAGTAGTGGGGTAATTAAGTGATAAATTATTTTTCCATGTGTTCATTTACCTTTCTGGTTCGTTTCTTATTTTCATGTAATATAATAAAAAAAGAATTTGAAGATTTTTTTCTCTATTATTTATAATCTTCTTTGAAAATTTAATATTGCTGATTTTAGCTGTATAGTATTTAAATACAGTGTAGTAGCCTGGTTGCATATAAGACCGTAGTCAACATTTTTTAAAAAAACTCAGACTGAGTGACATAATAATTCTTCAGAAATGGAAAAAGAGTAAAAAATTATAGGCAGAAATAAATCCTCAACTTATTATTTTGCAGGTTGTCAGCCATGGTGTTTTCAAAAGCTAAGTGAGCAGGAAAGGCAATGCGGGTTTTCTGCAGAAATTCCTTTCCTCCACATGCCCCTTTCAGGCTGTCCCCCTCATTCAGCAGAATTTCAGGCCCAAGTTGTTCTGTAGCTGTTGTATATTTCCCTTCCTTAGCTAGTCCCTGCTTGTTGTATTTTCTTTTTGAAGAGTAGAATAAATTGCAGGGTTTTTTTCATTTGTAACTTGTTCTTCTGAGTTAAGCCACAAAACTATAAAACTCAGATTGAATTAAGAAATTTCAACTGATATTAAAAAAACTCATTTAGGATCCAGACATACAAATAAAGTTGTGACTACTGTTGGAGGCTGGGAATCTCTTCTCATCAATACAACATACCTTGTGAGAAGAGAAGAAAAGACGTCAGAAAAGTAAGGGAGAGAAAGGAAAAGGGACCTTGAAGATCCTCATGTCCTAACTTCAAAGATACTGCTCCAATTTTTTTAAAAAATCCTTACTAAAAAGGTTTCATGATCTCTCTCAGCAATCTGTTTCTCCAATTTAGCCTCCTTTCTCCTAGAAATTTCTGTAATATGTAACCTAAATTTCTAATATGACCACAACGTGAAGTTTTAACACTTTATTTCTTGCCCCATTCCCAGTGGGCTTCAAGGCAAGTTTGTTTGCCTCTTCACAGATTCAAGAAATATACAGAATATAATTTTGTATTTTCTTTCATTCTTCTTTTTTCTAGGTTAAGCCAAACTCCATTTCTCCAAGCTTTTCCTGAAGATTTCATTTGCTAGACTTCCAGTTATTCATGAGACTCTGCCACAATACGTCAAAATCGACCCATGTCTTTCCTGACTGTGCAGACCTCTCTTTCAGCAGCTCTGAATGTTGTGGAAGGACTGACTCACTATTTCACTTGATTCACAGCCCCATTAGCATAAACATCAGTAGTTCCACTGAAAAATTGAAGTCACAGAGTGAGATTCATCTGACCCAAAGCAGATATCTAAATCTGATCAGGTCACCCAAGCTCATTTTGGTAAGGGAAATGGGCAGTTCTGAAGCATAATCTAAGCCACACAAAAGGAGATGTCTACACTTATTTAAGAGACTCCTAAGAGGATAACAGACCCAAAAGTGCCTATTTTTTCCCTTTGACTATCTAGAGATCATGGAGCTAACTAACCAACTCAGAGTGCACTTGCCTTACAGTCAGTAACAGGAACACATAGCATCATATGTTTAGAAAAAATAGGTTAGGATAGAATTTTGTTCATTTCCCATATGTGCGTAAAAAGAAATAGACAACTGTTTCTTCAGGAATTTCAGATTTACCTTGAAAAATATGGCTAACCTTCTGAAGCTTCACAGATGTTCACTAGGGCATAGGATGGTACTGTAGTATTGAACATTTCTTCAGGATATTAAAGTTAAAGGGACTGAGCTAGGTGAAGCAGCCAAGCCTTATCATTAATTAATTTTTCCTATAGTTCTACATTTTGACACATATATGTCACCTTTAATATGTGATGCCTCTTTCATCTGTAATATGCATGCAGTTTTTATACTGTTATAAATTCTACTAATATCTGAAATCCCTTTTCCAGTAAACCTAATTCTCCCACTGGGAGCACTGGCAAAATTCCCAGTGACTTGAATAAAAAACAATAAAATGCAGACTAAGTGAATGTTGTTCTAATATTCAAGAAGGGCAGCAGGGATGATTCCTGTCAGTCTAACTTCAGTGCCTGGTAAGATTATGGAGAAGATTATTCTGGGAGTTACCAAAAAACACCTAAAGGACAACGCAGTCATTGGTCCCAGCCAGCATGGGTTTACTAAGGGAAGGTCCTGCCTTACAAACTTAATATCCTTCTCTGACAAGGTCACCCACCTGGTCGACCAGGGAAAATCAGTTGATGTCATTTTTCTGGATTTCAGCAAAGCCTTTGACACTGTCTCTCACAGTATTCTCATAAACAAAATGTCCAGAATACAGGTGGATAAACACATAATACAATGGGTGTGCAATTGGCTGATGGGTTGGGCTCAAAGACTCATGGTGAATGGAGTTACATCAGGCTGGCGCCCAGTCACTAGTGGAGTCCGGAGCCAGTGCTCTTCAATATCTTCATAAAAAGCCTGAATGAAGGACTTGAAGGTTTATTGACAAAGTTTGCTGATGACACAAAACTGAGTGGAGACGTCGACATTCTTGGGGGAAAAAAGGCCATGTTGTCTTGTCAGATTGCAGAGCTGGACAATCACCAATAGCATGAAATTTAGCAAGGGCAAGTGCCGGGTTCTGCAGCTGGGACATGGCAACCCTGGATACACATACAGACTGGGGTCTGAGAGGCTGGAGAGCAGCCCTGCAGAGAGAGGCCTGAGGGTTCTGGTAGACAGCAAGTTGAACATGAGCCAACAATGTGCCCTGGCAGTCAAGAGGGCCAACCATGTCTTGGGATGTATCAGGCACAGCACTGCTAGCCAGTCGAGGGAGGTGATTGTCCCGCTCTACTCTGCACTGGTGCAGCCCCACCTCGAGTACTGGGTGCAGTTTTAGGTGCCACAGTATAAAAAGGACATAAAACTACTGGAGAGCATTGAGAGGAGGCCACAAGGCTAGTGAAGTGTCTAGAGGGGATGTCGTGTGAGGAGTGACTGAAATCACTTGGTCTGCTCAGCCTGGAGAAGAGGAGACTGAGAGGGGATCTCACAGCTGTTTACTGTGTTCTCACAAGGGAGGGAGGTGAAACAGGTGCTGATCTCTTCTCTCTTGCAACCTATGGCAGGACTAGAGGTAATGGCAGGAAGATGTGCCAGGGGAGGTTTAGATTAGGTATTACGAACAGGTTCTTCACCCAGCGGGTGGTGGAGCCCTGGAACAGCTCCTCAGGGAAGTAGTCATGGCACTGAGTCTGCCAGCGTTCAAGAAGCATTTGGACAATACCCTCAGTCACATGGTGTGAATATTGGGAGTGTCCTGTGTAGGGATAGGAGTCGGACTTGGTGATCCTTCTGGATCCCTTCCAACTTGGGTAATTCTATAATTCTATGATTCTATCATTCTGAGGGAACAGGGCTTAAATCAAGAGTGTAAGCCAATTAGGTATTTTCATGGTTGCCCTTTGAGCTTCTAAATATGATTTCTATTGTTCTGTTTCCAAAGGCACCAATCTTGTCACTCTTGCTGACTTTTCCAGTCATTTTCATGCCAGCACTAAGGGCTGTTATCCTCTGTTCTGAGGTTTCAGCCAAGCACTGTCATGCGTCCTTCCCATGTGTCACTTTCTTCCCTTCAGCCACCAATGTTCCTAGACTTTTTTCTAATCAAATCTTTTAACAGATGATAAGAGGGCAGAACATATGCAAATTATCTTAGTGAAGTGGATACTAAATATCTGAATCAGCAATATAACTTCCAACTACTGCACTAATTAATCTCTTATTTATGACTCATTGTCAACCGTACATTTTTGGACTGCTGACAGATATAGCTGGCATCCAGCAGTAAATAATGTTTCAATGGTCTCTTACAGACTTGGATGCAAGTTAAAGCTGTGAACTAGTCAAAATAAGATACAGTAATGTATAAACTCAGACACATAAAATAATTTTATTCCATCTTAATTATTTATTTTTACTTTTTTATTTGACTACTTCTTTATTAGAAACTGGAGAGTGTAGAATATTGTGCTCATTTGTCTCTTGCTTAAACACAGCCTAACTTGTTGGGCCTTGCTAAACGGTATCTATTAAACAGAAATGTTTGTCAGAAGTATCCTCATTAATCAGCAGTCAATGCCATTCACTACCTTAGGCCCAATTTGTTCCTTGGCATGATATGCAATTAAGTAGATTCTCAAACACATCTGATTAAGTAAAATGTAGAAAGGTACATGTGAATAACTGAAGCATGCTTTACTCAATAAACTTTCAGCTTTCTACAATTTTAGTGCAGATTTTCCTTCCTGCTTCATAGAAAATACTTTCAGTGAGGCAAACACACTGAGGCTGATCTTTCCTGACCAAACTGAAGTGGGTGATACCTACTCAAAAGTCTTGAAACTGATTTGTGTGGGATCCTAACATTGATTTGCTAAGTCTTTAATTATCTTCTACTAAAATTGTTTTAAATAAACAACTAGAAAATAGAGTTATAGCTGAAATAGTCTCCCTACCTCTTTTTGTTGTCCTTGTGTATAACACAGTTCATAGAATAAGAGAATCAGAGAATCGTGGAATCAGAGAACCAGAGAATGGTTTGGATTGGAAGGGACGGTAAAGATCATTCAGTTCCAATCTCCCTGCCATAGGCAGGGACAATTTCCACTGGATCAGATTGCTTAAAGCCTCATCCAACCTGGCCTTGAACACCTCCAGGGATGGGGCATCCAAGACTTCTCTGGACAACCTGTGCCAGTGCCTCACCACCCTCACAGTAAAAAATTCCTTCTAATCTAAATCTCTCCTCTTTCAGCTTAAAATCATCACCCCTCTTCCTCCTACTGCACTCCCTGATAAAGAGCCCTTCCCCTTCTTTCCTATATCCCTCTCTTTAAGTACTGGAATGCTGCTATTAGGTCTCACTGGAGCCTTCTCTTTTCTAGGCTGAATAAGCCCAACATGCTAGGCATTCAAAATTCAGTTTAAAAAGAGATGGATCTCTTATTTGAATATATATATTATCAGACTAAATTCTGTCTGAATAACCTTCCCTTCTTGATTTGTGACTATCCATTGCACCAGTGGGATAATTGGAATAGTATGAGGAATGAAAGCAAATCCAGTAGGGTCATTTTTGCTAAAAATAAATGTGCTTAAGTAAGAGAAAATCCTTTGTATCATGCATACTGGTGAACTCGAGGAGAAGTTCATCAAAATCTCTCTAAAATTCACAAAGGAAAGAGTCTCCAGATCTCTACTCTTTCCCTGGTACAGGTTTGTCAGCCTATGCTATCAAATTTTCAAATCAATAACATTTATTCTATTATTTTTTTTGCAAAATATGGAGCAAAACTAGCTCAAATTGGAGTCATTATTCCTGTTGTGTGTGCAGTTCCTATTTTGGGGACAATATTTGCAAGTATAGACTCAAAATCTTTTAATGTTTGATCTGTTACATGTTCACAGTTGAATCGTTCATATCTAACTTGAACCATATAAAACCCAGACCATGCAGAAGTTAGTCAATAAAACTGTCTTTAATAAATTATGGTAGGAAAAAATCCTCACTTTTAAAAAATGGCCCAAAATAAACATTCAAGGCAGACTTAATGAATCTCTCTGAGGAACGTTCATGTCTCTTTATTGACTACAAGGAACACCAAGATAGGTGGTTTGTGCCAGAAGTAAACTGATTTAGTTAGAATTAACTGGCAAGAATCACGTCTAAAGAGATGTAATTACCTCTCAACATAGGAAGATGACATCGTTCCTAACTTTTATTGCTTGGCAATTGTAATGATAGAATTGAAAGTCTGGTATGTAGGGACAAAATTGTGAAACAAAGAACTATTCTTATGAAAAACAGTCCACAGAAAACTGGTGTTTTACAATACAACTTTTGCTCTTTGATAATAACATAGGCTTTCATGAAAAAAGGTAACAAAAACAACTGAGCATGTTATAAAGATTGATTAGCTAATTTAACAACATTTATTTTTTCAGGACACGGGAGGAATAGACTAATTGCTGCACAAATGAAATAGCCCTCATAACTAGGGTAATTGTATATCCTGCTGTCCCTCAAATTACAATGGGTTTCCAAAACATCCATATCACTGTTGATTCAATTACTTGAAAAAATTTTTGTCTTTTTATAGTCCACCTGTGCATGGATTGTGACCTTTTTCCAAATGATATGTTTTTACAGCTTTTGTTTTATCAAATATTTCTTTGATTTTTGACAGAAATAGCTCTTGTTTTCAAAACTGAAGATATTTAGATAAACATAAATTTACTTTTTTTTTTCTGTTTGTACACAGCATCACAGTGAATTTCCACTTTGAAACAAACCTCAGAAAACCTTCTCAGAGAATTATTAGTAAATCTCACTGCATTTCAGCTTTCTACTAGAGCAGCTAATGTCTTATCTAGTGTCCAAATAAAAGACATTTGGTATATTAAGTACTGGATCCAAAACCTTAGGCACTTTGTCAAGAAGTTTGTTTGCTTTAGAGGGAATTTTCGTTTATATGAGAACTGGACAAGCAGAGACTGTTTACTAACAGAAAGCAAATGTTGAACTTCTATTCAACGAGACTGGCAGGAGACTGTCTCCTTACAAGAACTGACAGTTAATACCAAATACCTTGTTTATGCCTGGAAGAATATGGACCATAATTCCTTTTGCTTTCTGTGAGTTCTGTAATGAATTCAGTGTTCACACAGCCAAGATTTTCTAAAAGTGAAAACTATGCATTTATTCCCGCTTTAGATACAGGTCAGCATGGAAACTTGTAAGGAGTCCGTTCAAATCAAAGTAACTGATTTTACATACTGTAGATCTTTTGTAACATCTCATAATGTTTATGCATCCACAGGGAAAACTGCCTTCCTAAAAGAAAGAACAAAACAATAAAGACAGGGGTTGAGCCCACGATTATAAACAAAGTGGAAGAAAGAAAAAGGCCTGTAAGAATGGGAATGGATTTTTTTTTCCCACAGGAAAGCTGGGGAGGGGTGTTTTATCAGGGAGTGCAGGGATAGGATGAGGTGTAATGGTTTTAACCTGAAAGAGAGGAGATTTAGATTAGATAGTAGGAAAGAAATTTTTACTGTGAGGGTGGTGAGGCACTGGCACAGGTTGCCCAGAGAAGTCATGGATGTCCCTAGAGGTGTTCAAGGCCAGGCTGGATGAGGGAGGCTTTGAGCAACCTTCCAACTTCTATGATTCTGTGGTTCTTTAGGCCTGTAAAGTATAGAAATACAGTTCAGAGGAATCCAAAGTATGTCAGTGTCCATAAGATTCCCATGAACCTGACAGCCATTGAAGTTTTTTATACGTCTGAACTGTAAAATAAGATAGAGATACTCATTGTCCACAAACACAGAGATAACACAAATGGTTTGTTTTCTTTTTCTTCTACAGAATTAGGTATTTCTAACTTTCTTGTCTAGTCAGAAGAAAGTAAACTTGATAGTGAGTGGCATGATGTACAGGGCTGGATAAGGTAGAATAAAAGCCAGTGGGGTTTTTTTCTCCACAAAAATAACACTTTTCTTATATTCCTCCTTTTTCCTTTCCTGTCCATGAACATTCACCTTTGCTGAATACCATTTCCTTCTTCAATAAAGAAATGTTGCTTTTGAAGAATGGGAGACTATTCTCTTTATAAGGGGGAAGTCGAGCAAGTAAGCCTGTTTTTTTGTGGTAACACTCTAATATGATGAGAGCACACTTATGCTATACAAGAATCTACAGGCTTGAGGACAGAGAAAGAGCTCTAGATTAGTGGCTTTTTGAACACAGCCTTCTCTTTCTCTGCTGTTAAACAAAAAGAACAAGGCACACTTCATGTAATGCTAACAGTGCAGAAATTTCTGCTGCTACAAAGGTCAACACTCACAAATTAATGCAATATGGGTGGATCTTCAGCTAAACATTGCTGAGATGTACCTGTCACCCAGGAAATGTGAACAGATGGAGGAAGCAAACGCAAGAGAGGAAATATTGTTAGGTTGGTGCTATTTTGTCCTCAATGACACTGTTTCTGTTCCTCCATGAGATGCAGAAGATGAGTTTGAAGATGAAAAATACATTGGCAGCATTCGATTCACTGATTTTCTACTATTTGGCGAGTAGTTATGTTGTGTACCACCACAAGTTCTAATGGCCAATCTTTCTATAATTTGACTAAGTGCTTATTCACCCCTTTCTAAACAATAAAATCCCCTGTGTAGTACAATGTAATGAAATTATTCAAAGTTTCTCAAATATTTCCTATGCATTACTTTTGCATTTTTCAACTTTTTGTTATTCCTTCATATGTTTTATAGCTTTTAGTTCGTATCTTTTCTCTTGTCCTCCTTTTTTCACTTGAAGGAAGCCAACGAATACGACCCCTCTATCAAAGTGCTGATATTACTAGGAGTACTTTCCACTTGCATTAGGTAAATATTCATGTAATAAGTAAGAATGAAGAGGGACCAAATTGAGAAAATGAGATTTAGTGTGCCTATACCTTTTAAAGCATTTGAATATATATTGATACTAGAGATGTGCAGCCTTCAGAACACAGCTCTGAGCTGTGCTCTCCCATGGTTACAATGAAAGCTGTGAAGTAGATCTGTGATTTTGCAGTTATCTTGATCATTCCCTTAAAGACCAACATTAGTAATTCCTGTCACCCTTTTAATGCCTTTCTTCCTAACATATTCCTTCATTATTCAATGTTGCCTGCAGCATGATTAAATTTGTAAATCTGATAGTGGTAAAAACAGGGTTGTCTTTGGTAATATGTGGCCTCTGTTCCCTTTAAAATGTCTAGAATTTGACAGTGGGCAGTAAGGTCACTGTCTTCTGGAGAGCTATTATTTTCCCGGAAGATTATTCTCATGTTCTCATGAAATCATAGAATCATAGAATGTTTTGAGTTGGAGGGGACCTTAAAGATCGTCCGGTTCCAGCCTCTGCCATTGGCAAGGACACCTTCCACTGGATCAGGTTGTTCAAAGCCTCATCCAACCTAGCCTTTTTTCTCTTCTAAAATTTCTAAACGTAGAAATGCATTTCAAAACACTCAGCTTGTTTTAAACCTGCTCATTAAACTCTTATTTTTCCCCAGGGTCTTCTGAATATTAACCCAGATGGGTGTTGGACTAATGACTGGTGGTGCATTCTCTTGTATTGTGGGCATAGAAGATTAGGATCAGCACCTGTTTTTTTGACATTTCTGGCCAAGCGTCAACACCGATATTCAGTGATAGTACAATGTTCCCTGATGCTGGATGCTCATGCCCATCTGTGAGGATGGCGTTGTTCCCATCTGTGAGTCCAAAGTGCTTTTGTCTACGATCAGTGATTGGTTTAATTGAGCAGCCTATACAGGAATGAAAGAGCTATTACTTCCCCACCACACTCTCATGCTAGAGTGAAGTTGTAGTGACACCTTCCTCATCTCTACTGTCATATCTGGATATTTATGTAAGCCTGAAAAGAAGAATGGAATAAATCACTGTTCACAATAACTGCTAAGTGCCAAAAGACATATTTGTATTGCAGCAGATGATGGAGAATTTCAGGATGAAAATGTACGTAAGAAGGGGCTTTTTAAAAGCTCTCTATGTGCAGATCCAGAAGGCATGAACAGACAGGAAACACATTTAATCACTGAGGAGCATTTCTGACCGCTCAGGAACCCCACCATTAAACAGCCGAGTTGGAGGTAGATGTTCTTGATCAACTGGAAGTACGGGATTCTTTTTATTCAGCAAAATAAAACACTGTTACTCAAAGACCATGCTATTCACTTAAATACAAAATATAACTTATGATATCACATCAGGAGGGGCATGTGGAAAATAAGGAGGAGATTAGTGACAGCCAATGTGGCTTCGCTAAGGCCAAATCATGCCCGACCAATTTGGTTGCCTTCTGTAACGGGGCTACAGTGCTGGTGGATAAGGGAAGTGGAACTGACATCATCTACCTGGACTTGTGCAGAGCATTCAACACTGTCCTGCGTTATGTTCTTGTCACTAAATTGGAGATACAAGGATTTGATGGATGAACCACTTGCTGGATAAGGAATTGACTGAATGGTGGCACTCAAAGGGTTGCAATCAACAGTTCAATGTCCAAGCAGAGACTGGTAACAAGTGGTGGTCTTCAAGGATTGGTATAGGGACTGGTGTTGTTTAACATCTTTTTCAGAGAAAGATGTGGACAATGGGATTCAGTGCACTCTTAGCAAGTTTGCTGATGATACCAACCTGCATGTTGCAGTCGACACACTAGAAGAAAGGGTTGTCATCTAGGAGGATCCTGACAGGCTTGAGAGGTGAACCTCTGTGAACCTCATGAAGTTTAATAAGACCAAGTGCAAGGTCCTGGACTTTGGTCAGGGCAATTCCAAGCACAAATGCAGGCTAGATAGAAAATGGAATGAGAGTAGCCCTGGAGAGAAGGACTTGGGAGTTCTGGTGGACAAGAGACTCAACATGAGCCAGAAATTTGCGCTTTCAGTCCAGAAAGCCAACCGTATCCTGGGCTACGTCAAAAGAAGTGTGACCAGCAGGTCAAGGGAGGTGATTATGCCCCTCTACTCTCATGAGACCTCACCTGGAGTCCTGCATTCAGTTCTGGAGTCCTTGGCACCGGAAGGACGTGGCTCTGTTAGAGCAAGTCCAGAGGGAGACCACAAAGGTAGTCAGAAGGCTGGAGCACCTATCATAGGAGGACAGACTGAGAGAGTTGGAGTTGTTCAGCCTGGAGAAGAGAAGGCTCGAGAAAAACCTCATAGCAGCATTCCAGTACTTCAAGGGGGGCAAGTGGAAAGATGCAGAGGGCCTTCTTTTCAGGCAGTGCAGAAACAAGACGAGGGAGAATGGTTTTATCTGAAAGAGGGAATATTTAAAATAGATATTAGGAAGAAATTTTTTCCTGTGAGGGTGGTGAGGCACTGGCACAGGTTGCCCAGAGAAGTCATGGATGCCCCATCCCTGGAGGTGTTCAAGGCCAGGTTGGATGGGGCTTTGAGCAACCTGATCCAGTGGAAAGTGTCGCTGCCCAAGTCAGGCGGGAGTTGGAACTGGATGATCTTTAAGGTCCTTCCCAAATCAATCTATGATTCTATGAGAGAGAGAGAGAGGGAGGACACTGGCATCTGGACTTTTAAATGTATTAAACAATATTAAAGCTGAGCTAACTGAAGCTCTGCTCCACTATACTTTGCCTTCTGTCTAGAATTTGGCTTGCAATGTGCAAAATTCAGGTAACCTGAGTGTATTTCAATAGCAGCAGTGAAATATAAAACAACAAATACCTTTTTCTAAGTGCATTTCTTATCTCTGACCCAAAGCAAGTACTATCACAACATTTGTGTTTATATATCTTCCTGTTGTGAGCTCTGCAATTCAGTAACAAGAACTTGGGATCCTTGCTATTCATCTGCATGGGTAAACGTGCTTAAATTCATAAATGTATTTTAAGAAGGTTTTTCTCCTTAAAGTGTCATTAGTGGCACACAGGTTTCAGCTATAAGAAATGAGATCTCTTTCATGTGAACAGTTTGCCTGTTTTAGCTTCTGTACCTTTCTGCAAAAAAATATATGTATATATACTTCTTGATTTCATTTATTCTCCTTTTCATTTTATGGAGGCCTCATTATTCTAATGACATTTTTATTTGCTGATAAGGTAATTCTACAAATCATCTTACTAACAGAGGTGTTTTAATGATTTCCTTCCTCAGAAAATACAGTTTTCAAAATTCCTTATTTTCATTACTGTGAATACTCCTTTTTTTATTTCTTGTATTGTCAGATTTAATTTAAATATTATTCATGCTGCGCTCTGATTTCACTGCATTATTTGAATATGCTGACTTACATATTTTCTGATTAATTTGTGGGGAAAAAGGCTGTTACCATTAACTGTGATTCTTGAATAATACTGCTGTTGCATATTCATTGTTTACGGAGTATGCCAGTAGAGTGCAGTGCTAGGACTGTAGAGCTTTTTCAGGGAAAGAGGTCCCATATAAATGAGATGAGCTCTTCTCCCAAATGTGAACGTTTACCGCTGATAATATCAGAAATAATTAAATTCCCAGTTACTGACAGTATCTGTGCTAAATCCTTGGACACTAAAGAAAAAAATTCTGTAGATGTCTTTGAAGTGAGGGAAATGGACTGGGAAAAGATAGAAAGGAGTTGACACCAAGGAACTCCAAGGACATCTCTACACTGAGAAATAAAATCATATCAACAACTAGTTTGCATTTACACCACTTTGGGGAAGCTGTCCACACCGTGGATTTGTCTTGAAAAAATTTATTAAGAAGTTCCCAAACAGAGAGAGAGAGCAAGTTGAAAATTAACAAGTATATCTCTGGGATAAACACACTGTCCCCAAGCCAGTGAGACTTCAGGGAAGATCTAACACTCAGCTTTTGCAATGAGTGTAACTAGCTATTAAGAGCAAGAATGGTAGTACCAAGGTTGTTCAAGATATTCTTTTTATTTTAATAAGGTTTTTATTCGTATCATAATCAATATTGCATTTCTTAGTTGTTTCACAGGATGTTTCAGCTTATGATTAATTGACATGTAAACTTGAGAAGGAAAATCAATTTTGCTAGGGTGATTACTATTTGCAATGCATGGTATCTACTTTCTTTTCATGTTATGTGTAGTTTGACGAAGACTGGGAATGTGGAAATTCAATTTATGGCCAATAGTAAGGATAAAAAAGGAAATTCACAAGTTAATTGGGAAATCAGGAGTCTTTCAGAAAACTGGCTCAAATCCCGTCCAGATGAATCATGATTATGCAGTGGACTGTGGCTCTTGGTACAACAGTTGTCTGCCTCAGAGTCAACTGCAAATGCTCAGGAGGGAAGTCGTAAGTTGAACGAATTTGGAGGCTGAATTACTTTCCGATGTCCAGGAGTGGGCAGTAGAGCATCAGTCTGAAAGAGCTCTTCAGCCATTTCGACTTAGAGCAGAATTAGTATAATTGATTGCAAGACATATAATAGGGCAACTCACTTGTTTAAACTAAGCATATCCTCAAGGGTATTTTAATTTTGCAACTGGAGCCATGTTAGTGTTAAGGCAATAGAAGAAGTTGGTGTGCTTTTCCACCCCATATTCAGTGAACCTAGACTGTAACTAATGTAACCTGGCACTGTGGAAACCAGACAGAAGGAAGCTGTGTAGCATAAAATTGCTTTAAACATCTATCAAAAGCAAATTGAGTTGATTACATTCTGGTTTTATTTGCTATGAACACAGAGGTTAGTTTCTGAAAAATAATTTTACAGGTATAATCACATTTTATTGACAGTGAGACAAATTTCCTTGCAAATGTAATATAGGAATTAACTGGCTTTGAATGAATTAAGAGGCCTTGAATGTATGGTTGGGAGAATAAAAAAATGTTGCATTTGTGTGAACAGTGGTATGAATCAAACCAACAGGGAGGGAAGTGTGTGACTGAAGTTAACCTTTCTTGAAGAGCTCGCCAGCAACACATCTCAAGGCACTTTGTAAAGTTAGGAAGTCTGTATTTCTCTTGCGGAAAGGAAATGATGGAGGGGAAAAAGTAGAAGGATGGTCCTCACCTCTAGAGCCATATTTCATCAACTAGCATGCAAATGAACCAAAAGAGTAACAGAAGTGACCTGGAGGAGGCATGGTAACTCTAGTTGCCAGGAAGCTTCTCTCCAATGGGAAAATGCCTATTTCTCGAATCCCATATGAATAAAACAATGACAACCAGAAAGAATGACAGAGATTTTTTAGGACAGAATTTTTGCTAAAGTAGTCAGGATTGTGACAAAACAGCCTGGTGACAAAAAACCCCAGTGATCAAAGGATGTAACTGGAATGTTGAAGAAGGTTTCAAATTCCTGCCTGTCCTCTCACAGCTAAATGAGGGCCTGAGTTACAGGGTCCGCCTCTCCTGTTGTGTTTTTACATTTTGTTTAAACATGTAAATACACATTAGCAAATTACATCTTAATCCAGTGGTCTCCATGTGCTTACTGGAAAACACTAAATCCTTGTATGATTACCTAATTGTTGTAGTTCTTATCTTCTGTGTGTCATATCTCCATTTCTTTCTACTTTGCCAAACATTTCGCAGATTCAAGACAAATTCTTTGATCAAAACCCATGAGAACTATGTTAGGATGAAACATGACCTTCAGGAAATGTCATTTCTAAATATCTTAGTTTAATTGTGAAATGGAGAATCTTTAAAATGTTGATGTCAAAATTTCTTTTGAGAATTGAGAGAACAGTCTTTTTCCAAGCAGTAGCAAATGAAGTAAGCCTGTTTTTTTTTTTTGAAAGGGCACTAACATGATGTAAAGAGAGCACCCTCAAGCTGTGCAAGGATCTACCAGCTTGAGGACAAGATTAGTGGCTCTTTGATTATAGCCTTCTTTCTCTCTGCTCTTGAGCAAAAAGGAATAGGCACAGTTCATGTAATGACAATAGAGCTCATTTTTTGCTGCTGCAGAGGTCAACATTCACACGAAAATAATAGCAAATCACTCAGCATTTCTGTCTACTGTTAAAAATGGGTTGTTGTAAGAGCCTTGCAGTCTGGATGGATCTTCAACTAAACATTGCTGAAATGAACCTGTCACCCAGGAAATGTGAACAGATGGAGGAAGCAAATGCAAGAGAGGAAATATTATTAGGTTGGTGCTATTTTGTCCTCAGTGGCACCGTTTCTGTTCCTCCATGAGGTTCAGAAGATGAGTTTGAAGATGAAAAATACATTGGCGGCTTTTGATTCATTAATTTTCTACTATTTGGCAAGTAGTTATGCTGTGCATCACCACAAGATCTGCTGACCTCAAAGGTCAATCCATCTTTCTATAATTTGAGCAAGCGCTTATTCATCCCCTCCTAAACAAAAACAATCCCTATGTAGTACAATGTAATGAAATGATTCAAAGTTTCTCAAGCTTTCCCTGCATGCTGCTTCCCACTCTTTCCCTTCTGAAAGTGGGAGATGAAATTAAATCCATGATACTCACTTTTCCCCTGAAATACAGTCAGAGATACATTGAATATTGGTGCAGATAAATGGTCTGGAAACTGCATAGTGCTGCTGGAACTGCCTGGACAGAGCTGTGGGCTTAAAGGCAGGCTTGTGTATGTGACATGTTAGAGCTGCACTCTGAAATTATAGCTCACATGCTCTGATACACCAGAGTACTCTGAGCCTGGAGCCAGAATTCCTTGGACCAGAACCAATTGTGAGCATGAAGCGTGGCATATTTCAGCACCCCTGCTGAACTGGTGCTCAAGCGTTTCCCAGAAGAACACAGGCATCATTGTGTTTCTCAGTGGTAGAACTCAGCCAGTACATTAAGTTGAAACAATGTGCTGATTCGGGCTAAAGCAGAATACTTTTTCTCTGACTTTTCAGTCTCATATTTATCACCAAAATAACTGGTGTGTGGAGAGGCCACTGCTCACACGTATTGCTATGTAAATTAAGATCAGCCCAGAGTTGGTGGGAAGGGGTTCACACCTACTGGAAGGGTTGAACAAGACAGGTGACCCAGCCTGGCCAACAAATTATTCTATGCTATACATGTTATACTCAGTATAAAAGCATAGGGATCTCAAGGGTCAATCTCTCTTCTTCAATGGCTGATGTTCAGGGAGGACCTTGTCTGTCTGTCTGCTCATGAAGCTGTCTGCGTGTTCCTGAATCCAGTTCCTGGATCCAGTTCGTGAGTCCAGCTCCTGCCTGCTGCAGAGTCGAGTCCAGGACCTTCCCCATGCCTGCCCTCCAGCTTCAGCAGTGACATATTGTTATTCACATGTTGGGGAGTTGGAGTTGAGTTTTGTATACCTGCATATATTTCTTTATTTTCCTTATTAACATTGTTATCTTCCTTTTATTATTGTTGTTCCATTAAATCTGTTTCAGTGTTTTCTTTAACACTGCTTTAGTGTTAATTTCCAGCCTGCCAGTCTTTCTCTCTCATTTACCTTTTGTCTTTTCTGTGAGTGGAGGGGATTGGGACTAAAAGCTGCTCACTTTTAGCTCCTGACCCGACTATGGGCAGTGCTAAAACAGGACAATTGTCTTGTTTACCGAGTTTCAGACAGACAAAAGTAGGTCAGAGATGCTGACAGGTTTGTGAGACCCACAAGCCTAATAGTTTTCTTCAGCCTCATTTAGCCTGATGTAAATTATTTGTTCCAGAAACTTTATCCCTATTATTTTCAGACTGTAAAGCGAATCACTGACAGAGCTGGCATAAGTGGAAGGGATATCCTGGCAAAAATCTCCAAGTCCATATGTGTTGAAATGTCTTATTTTTCATAATGTATTTATTTTAATTTTAAGTTTTAAATCATAGGGTTCTTATCCCCCCAAAAACCTGTTAGTGTCTCCGTTCAAAATGGTGTCATCTCCCTTGAAACTTTTCAGCTGGCTTTTGTTCTGCTTAAAATAGATGAAGCTAGTTTCAACATGTGTTCTTAAATATATGATTATAGTGCTTTTTTGTAATTGGAGGGTTTTACTTGAAGTAGTATTTGAGATACTTCCGTGACCAGCATTCATTACAACGCAGCTGGAACTTGACCAGCCAAAAAAACACACTCTTGTGTTTAAATCCTTTGAATAAAGGAAGTAAAACTGTACAATATCAATAAAGCTATCCATGCTTCACAAAGTGTGACCAGTCACAAAGACAATCTCCCATCAAAAGTGCCTCAGCAAGGTTACTGTAGGCTTTCCAAGTCTCACAAAAGCTCTGCTACTCTTCTCTTTCTGTAGTCTTCGGAACAGATCATTTCTTAAGTACTTCCACATTTCTAATCTTTTTCTTTTTCTCCCTTTAGGAAAGAAATTGAAAACAGATGCCATGAGAAGTCTTTAGAAAGAGGAACCTGGTATCTTCCATAGACTAGTTGTACAGCAGTCAAAAACAAAATAAAAAGAAAGCCACAAACAGCAAATTCAAACTTTCGGCTTGTCACTGTAAATTTGCTTTTCCTACCAAAACCAGTGCAAAGACATGGAAATACCATGCTTTACAAAGAGTTTATGAAAGCTGTTTCAAGGATTAGGGGATTCAAGTTAGAATTTTCATGAAAAACTCAGTACAGTTTACACGGGTCTTTTCAGTATTTAGACTGCATATTTTACATTTACAAATTGCATTTGCTATGAGGATACTGTAAAACTTGAGCACTGAAGGGCTTTGAGTGCAGTTGGTAAAGTTTTCTCACCTTTCTCTTTCTTCTATCTATTTCTTGTAAATGTTCCTTGAAATCTTTTGTAGTTTGCTGCACCTGTCTGTATAGCATACAGACACACACATATGTTTATGGCCCCTATCTCAGTTTGCGATACATAGCCATTCAGACATGAAAACACCAATTCCTTCATCTAAGCAATGAAGGGGAACTTTTCCTCTGTATGTAATTACTTTGTGTGGTTTTCTCGGTACAGTACTTTGTACATAGCTTCAAGTGCATCTGGTTTCACTTAACCCTTGTTTTGTCTCTATGGATAATATTACCTCTGTGGTCTATCTTCCAGCCTTTGCTTTTTCTCCCCTACTCTCCCTAACTCGGATTTTATGAATTCTTTTGACTCAGATTTTTACAGCAAAATGTCATGCAAAGAAACCTGCATTCTTCTTTACAACACACACGTGCAAACTGACAGAAAGGACATTCAGAAAAGAAAAGCCTGGCCAATGTCTTGAATCAGTTTACTGTGAATAGTCTGAACTCAAACAGAGCTTTCCTCACACCTATCTGTAAAATCTTCATTTGTATACAAGACAGTGGAACAGGAAGTTAGACTGATCTCCAGACACCGGACTTTTATCTGCAACACTTCCACATGTTAGTGCTGTTTCCAGTAATTCTAGGTGATGGATGAACCAACCTACAGAGACAAATTTGGAAAAAAGTCCCAAGGTATAGCAGATCTTTCACAGATCCTTCTCAATAACTACTCCTTCCTTTCTTTTTTTCCTTTGGAAAAAAATAATTAAAATTAAACAGATTCGTTATGTGCAGCACAGTGTTGCCATTTGAGCCCTGAACACTTTGTGCAAGAGCTAGGAGGCCAGCCAACTGCTTTAGTTCCTTAAAGAATAACAGATGTGTCCTTCCAAGTCTCATTCTAATGGAATTTAGGCTGTGGTAAAGAGTTTAAAAATACTCCCATTTTTCTGCAGGCTCTATTTCCATTCCGGTCTGTTGGTTAGCTTGTATCAAGATTCTTTCTCCACATCTTTCTGAAACATTGCATGAAGTGTCAGGTTGAACTAAAGCCACTTGTAATTTTCTTTCACTGAATTAAAACAAAGAGTTAAAAGTTGTGGATTCCAATTGTGTATAATATCAAATTATAGAATAGAATCATAGAACGGTTTGGGTTAGAAGTGACCTTAAAGATCATCCAGTTCCAACCACCCTGCCATGGGCAGGAGCACCTTCCACAGCAATAGGTTGCTCAAAGCCTTGTCCAATCTGGCCGTGAACACCCCCAGGGATGGGGCATCCATGACTCCTCTGGGTGAGAGAAGTTTATCTCAGCCTGTATGTGTCAGCCTGTAACTACAGTGTTTAAAAACCAGTGTAAATTATTCTCTCTGAGTATATACAGTAAAAACATGCAATCTTTGTTCCTTTACCATCATATACCTTATATGTCTATTTTTATCTCCAAATATTGACTACAGTTACGTGAAAGTGAAGCAAATATTTGGTGTTACCATCCTTAAGTGGAAGATGAGAGTGAATTGAAATGGCAAATGGGGTGAAATAGGGTATCCTTTGCATTGCAGTTCGTATTTGATAGGTTGTGAAGGTTCTAGGATCACAGGGAAAAACTGTAGGAACTATGAAGGGAAGATACAGGGATTTTTGTTCAGCAGGAACCAGTGAGAGTTCTAGAGAAAATGCTCTTCTGTGGTCAAAGCTTTTACTTCAGCTTTCTATACTTCAACTACATGCAGGCTAAAGTGAATGATGCTTTTTATAATCTGATCACTATTTGCTCTCTTGTCTCCCTGGGATTGAAAGCACTGCAGGGAAAGATCTTGAAGGGTGTAGTACCGCAAGATGTTGTGCTGAGCACTCTGGCTGCTTGTTTTCCCCATTTACTGCTAATAATGGGAAGCAAAGAGATCTGGTGGGTAGACAGTGGGAGGGCAGTGTGGAAGAGAAGAGGCCGGAGGTACTAGCTGTGGCAGGGAACAGCAGGATTCTCCAGGGCAAGCATTGCAAAGGAAGGTCCTTTATTTTCCTTTTTTTTCCTTTATCCAAGCTTGTCTGCCCATCAACTACTATTATTGTTATCTTTTTTCATGCATTACTTTGTCATCCTGTGTACCGGTCTTGTCTTCTTATATTTACACTTTTCCAGTTTGTTCTGTGTTCTTTGGGACTTACGGAGCTCAGTTCTGGGAACTGAGGTTGCTGCAGGCTTTTTCCTTATTCCACCTCATGCCCCACTAGAAGGTTGCCTAGGGAAGGAGGCAGCTACCCGCCATCTTATTGCCCCTGCAATACTGACATGGAAGTAGTTATTTTGCCTCTTTATCTTACCTGTTCCAAGTAAAATATCATACTACTTTGTAGAGAAGTGAGAACTGGAAACTCTGCAGCTCCTTTTCTGAAGAGTAAGGAAGGAAGAAGATGTTCATGGGTTTTCTTCCTCCACAATGCCAGATGCTGTTCATGTCAGAGCTTATAACTGACCAAGCTAAATTACCCCTTTCCATGAGTACAAAGAAGTGATGCGACGTGTTGTCTTTCAACACAGGACAATCTGTGAAGACTAGACAAACTCTGTCCCCCCCAACTGATGGGAGCTGAGGGACAGTGCTCGTGGGAAGAGAGAAGATTTGTGGTGGTTTTCAAAGGAGAAGGGAAGCATATGAGAGGCTTTGGTGAAAGGATTTTTAACTGAAAATAACACTTAGTGTCAGGAACAAAGGATGAGAAGTCAAAAGAGCAGTTGAAGATGAGGTATTTCTTCAATATTTCTACTTTTCTTCCTTAATTTTACCTCAGAATTACTATTTCCTAAAAATCATTCCTTCAGAAATGCCCCACCTCCCCAAACAGTTATCCTGTCAGAATTCTTCCAAGCCAACTTTCACACTTGATTTCCCCTGTTTATTTCCTATTCCATCTGCCACTTTTAATTTCCTCTTGTATTTTCTTTCCAGAAATTCCAGTAAGTTTCATTCCTTCATCCTCAGGTTTGCACCCTTTCCTTCACTGAAACATTCACAGCCCCTTTTCTTTTCAGTGGCACTCTCACTTTGCATTCCTTTTCAGCTCTCTTCCCTCTTCTTTCTCTCTACAGTTATTTATTTTGCTCATCCGCTTCCCTCACCTCCTCCCAGCCTTTACCACTAAAACACTTTTCCTCTTAACAGGTTTCCCTTTTCTTCAGAAGCCGCTGTACTATCTTCTGTTTAGCTTCTGTAAATTTCTCCATTGCCTTTCTCATGCTTTACTAACGCAATTTTATTTTAGACTTATCATTTCCATTTTTCCATTACTTTTGTTTTCTTTTGGTCTTTTTCAGTAGAGGAAGATGAAAATTCCTTGACTTTTGACAGTCAGAAAAAATTTGCAGAATTTTTCTAGTGATTTTGGACATTGTTGTCCCAGTAACATACAACAGGCACCACACCATTTAGCAAAGTCACTCGTACACATTATCATCATTAACAAAAGGCGAACAGTACTCTGTGAATGTCATCTTGGCTACACATCTTCCTTGTTTTTCAAATCAACAGTAGTAGAGCAGTTTGTCTGTAGCATTTAACTTCTTTAATTTTATTCAGAATCACAGTATCACAGTATCACAGTATCACAAGGCTGGAAAAGACCTTTGAGACCATTGAGTCCAACCTATGACCCAACACCAACACCTACTCATCATCTAAACCATGGCACTAAGTGACTCATCCAATCTCCCTTTAAGCACCTCCAGGGACGGTGACTCCACCACCTCCCCAGGCAGTGCATTCCAATGGCCAATCATCCTTTCAGTGAAGAATTTTTTCCTAATATTAAGCCTAAAGTTCATTTGAACTTTTTTCTTTTAACTTGCTGAGCCTCTTTTTATTATTCTATCCCCTTTCTATTTGCAAAGTTATTATAGAATCTCAGAATCATAGAATGCTTTGAGTTGGAAGGGACCTTAAAGATCATCCAGTTCCAACTCCCCTGCCATGGGCAGGGACACCTTGCACAGGATGAGGTTGTTCATTGCCTCATCCAGCCTGGCCTTGAACACCTCCAAAGATGGGGCATCCATGCCTGCATTAAGGTGGGAAAAGCCATTGGCCAAATTTGTTTCTGGATAATTGCAGTGATCAAACTGGATTGTGATCTGTCTCCTACCTGACGCTTTTTCTGGCTTGGCTTTTGCAGGCTCTGAATCAGCACAAATTTGCAGCCATCCATAGACGTGGTTACTTCTACTTCTGCTCTTGCTCTGTGCATGCTATAATCCCAGATCTTTCAAGATGAAGCAAAGCACAGAAGACAAGAGATAATGATGAACCTGACACTCCTTATTGTTGCTAACGAGCTTCTTATTTAATCAATAAGTTTGCTGCTAGGGTGTACAGATGCGCTGATTTCCCAGGGTCCTGTGAGTGGAGAGGACGTGTAAACACTTGCACAGTTGATTGAAGAGGCATCTGTCAGGCACTTCTGCTGCTGCTGAACAGCACAGCTAAGAAAGCAACACCAAAGAAGAGGCAGCAAGAGCTTTAGTCTCCACTTCCGCTCTGCCACTTCCCCCTCACCAGCATTTGCTGTCGTCTTGTGTGGGACTGAACCAGCTGGCAGTGGAGGAGCAGGCACAGCTCATTATATTAGTCAAGTATTAGCACCATGGAAAAGGGTCAACTGCAAAATGAAGTTTATTCTGAGGAGTATGATATCGGTCCAATGTTATTAGCTGTCAAAATTGCATGTTTCCTCTGAGTGTCTTTATAAATGACAGCATCAAAACTTTGTGACAAATAACTGCTTTAAAGACTTATTAATATGATTCCAGAATCAATAAAAAGGGTCAAATACTTTCAGAAGAGGAGAGGTGCAAAATTATAGAGATCTCAGGAATCTTCTTATTTTAACTGAGCATAAAGAAAATGCCAATAATGGCCTGAATTTATATTTCTTCAACATGCCCCACTAGGACTTGTTTCTCATGGTAGTTGCAAGCTTAAAAGAAAAAGATGTTTGGAACTATATTCAGAGAATTTGAGTTAAGGAGCAAAGTGTTTCTGTTAACATAGTGCAAAGGTGTACCCAATGCCTGTTTTCCAAATCTAGTAGAATGAGAATGTTCTAGATGTTAAAATAACCACTCTGGAACACTCTCTGAAGATATTAATATTATTCTATTTAAAAATTCTATTTATTAATGCTGTTCAATATTAGCACAAAGAACCCTCTGCATTCCCCAGTGAGCAGGTAGCAGACATCTCATGTCAGCTTTTTTACGAGCAATATAATTAGCAAAGTAAACCGTACAACTTCCAGTCTTATTCATTTGCTGATGCATATTCTGATTCATTTACAATTATACCAGTAATTGACATAACTGTTTAGACGTATTTGGAAAATGTCCAGAAGTACACATCCTATTTATAGATTTATCCCAGTGGCGGATACTCTCATCGTATAATAACCACCTTCTCTATCTATCAGGAAATGCTATGCCGATTCCTATGTTGAGACACTAGTGGAGGCTGTGGTCTACTAAATTATTATGGACAGAATAGCAAAGCTCAAAGGAGTTATGACTGCCTGTTCTCTGACAGTGCTCATTCAGATTTTAAGTGCTCAGAAATGCAACAGCCCTGCCAATTGCAATGCAGGCTGACAGAGGCATTTCATTTTGTCAAGCACCCGTTCGAATCCACCAGAGAAATCCAGTTCTAGTGGAGCTTAAACCGCAGCTATCTGAAGCACTGCCAGAGGGCATTCCTTAGACTCGTGCCAACTAAGTTATGTGGTGAGGACCTGTCAGGACTGGAAACTCTTCCATTTAGGGAGTGCCCTCAATATCAGGAAGATCAGCTGTCAACTTCTCAGACACTTCTGTGTGATGTCCGTGCTTGTGCGTCCATGGATTTCTCCATAGGCCATAGGACTTAGGTGGCAGTAGTCCACCTTAACCCATCTTCCCACACATTGATGTCAGAGGACTCCATATATCTGCTGCCACAGCTGCAGTACTGGCCACAATGCCCACTCAGGCATGCAGCACAGGCCGTGCGCCTGCAGGATTTGCAGTGAAGGCAAAAACAGGGAGGTACGCGTGAAGCAGGACAGGACGATGGGCATTAGATGACTCAAGCTGTGTCTGGCGTAATGGTTAGGAATCTTTAACTTATGGGCAACTACACCAGCTCTTTTCATAAGGGTTGTGTGTTAAGGACATGATGACTTCTAATTTGAGATGGCTTTAATTTCTGAATATGAGACGATCATAATGTTTAATGAAAACTGAACTGTTATATGAAGAAAAGACTCATACGAGATTTTTATTCCTTTCTGTCTTAGAAGATTAAAAAATTAAGAAATGAAGAAATCAAACTCTTCACTTCTTTAAATTATACCAACTACCTGTTTGACTATGGGTTTTGCACGATAAGCTTAGAGCTCATCTAGATAAATTCTCCAAGTTGCTGTTTCCAGCAGAGGCAGCTTCTGAAAAGGTTGATAACAATATCTGCCATTGGACAGATATTTGGCAGAACAATCCTCTCAGCTTAAAAGCAAAGTGACGTGTGCTGACTTCAGATCAAAAGTGGCTGTGTGAGGGCTGGTTTAGCACTTCCATGTCGTCTCTATACAGAATATATCTGTACATAAGATAATAAAAAATTAGTAATAATATACTCCGTATTATTTTTCTCAACTTATTCTGATATATCAAAAGTGCTGTCAATTTTGCAATTAATAGTATGTATTTGAGTACTTTCTCATTAAGCAGAATATTTTGTACCATGAAAACACATTTCCATCCTTTGACTCATTTTTAGTGAGTGAACTTTGTAAAATGAATGTTCTGCTTTCATGAGGGAGGAGAAAAACGTCTTCATTTTATGTAATACAGTGAACTAAAAAATGCAGGTACCGTTATTTGACTTGTCTGTAACAGGAAGTCAATAGAAAACTTTAATATTTGCTTTAACTTCACTCACATCCAGCACAAAGACTAAACTAAGTGTTTCCATTGCGTAGCTGAAGCTATTTCTGGCTATTGATTTTTTCTTAAACTTCATTTCTTCAAAATGAAACAGACATAAAATAACAATTGAGCTTATCCGAGAATATATAAACCTCTAACTCTGAATTCTGACATACTTTGCCATCTTATGACTGTCCCTATTCTACAATTTCACATACAATATAAATTACATATAGCATCAACAATATAACAGTGATCTTTAAGGTCTTTAGTAACATGTATCACAGTATCACACACAGTATCACAGTATCATAAGGTTGGAAAAGACCTTTGAGATCATCGAGTCCAACCTATGACCCAACACCTACACCTACTCCTACTTGTCAACTACACCATGGCACTAAGTGCCTCATCCAAATTCTCTTTGAACACCTCCAGGGATGGGGACTCGACCACCTCCCTAGGCAGCGCATTCCAATGAACAATTACCCTCTCAGTGAAGAATTTCTTCCTAATGTCAATCCTAAACCTCCCCTGGCGAAGCTTGAGGCCGTGTCCTCTTGTTCTGTCACTGGTCACCTGAGAGAAGAGTCCAACTCCTGCCTCACTACAACCTCCCTTTAGGCAGTTGTAGAGAGCAATAAGGTAACCCCTGAGCCTCCTCTTCTCCAGGCTAAACAACCCCAGCTCCCTCAGTCGCTCCTCACAGAGCTTGTGCTCCAGCCCCTTCACCATCCTCGTTGCTCTCCTCTGGACGCACTCCAGCATCTCAACATCCTTCTTAAACTGAGGGGCCCAGAACTGGACACAGTACTCAAGGTGCGGCCTGACCAGTGCCGAGTATAAGGGGATGATGACCTCTCTAGTCCTGCCGGCCACACTGTTCCTGATGCAGGCCAAGACAAAAGCATCTTGTAGAGAAAGGTGTCATGGGAAAATTTCTATTTGATTTTAACTGGAACATGATTAAGTGCAAACTATGAATGTCTATCTGGTTAACGCTTTCTTTTTTATCTGCTGAAGCTCATCTCTTGCGTTTGTCAATAAATCACACTTTGTCAGAAAGAAACCATCAGCAAGAAGTGTCCTTTGTCTTCAGGGTGACAGATTTTTTGTGAAAATCCACAGCCACTTCCTCTATATGTCATTATGAATTGCTAACAGGTATAGAGAATGAAATTGCAGAGATTGTTGCAATTGCAACAACAGTTGATTAAGGAAATAAAACCCGAACTTTTTCATAGCATCATAGAATGATTAAGGTTGAAAAAGGTCCTCTAAGATCATTCAGTCCAACCATCAACACAACACCAACATGCCTACCAAACCATGTGTCCAAGTACCACATCTACACATTATTTTAACACCTCCAAGGATTAGGACAGCAGCACTTCCCCATGCAGCCAGTTCCAATGTTTCACCACTCTTTTAGTAAATAATTTTTTTCTTAATACCCAATCTAAACCTCCGCTGGTGCAACTTCAGTCCATTTCTTCTTGTCTTATCACTTGTTACTTGAGAGAAGAAACCAGCACCTGCCTCACTACAACCTCTTTTCAAGGAGTTGTAGCGAACAATAAAGTCTCCCCTCAGCCTCCTCTTCTGCAGGCTAAACAATCCCAGTTCCCTCAGTTGTTCCTCATAAGACTTGCAGTGTTTCCAAGACTGTAGTTATCCAGAACCATAAAGCAGGTAGAGAGAAGGGTTAATACTCAATAAAAGCCACTATCGGTATGGGTCTTATCTTCATTGTAATTTATAATACTTTTTCTGGCCTTTCAATTTCCAGTCTCTAGGTTGGGAGAGATAGGTGCTAGCTGTAATTTGTGTGTCTTTCTTTGGAAGGCTTATTTCAGCTACTGCTGCTGCAAAACCTACTGAAGCATAAATCTTATCATTTTAGTTGGGACCAAATAGCATTGTCCTCATTGATTTATCTTCTGTTTGTTTCCTCCTGCAGTCTCCAATTTACTTCTTTGTGTTTAGGATAATATCATAAAAACTAAATTGATGTGGACATCAACAAAAATATATTTAACTGTCTTATTCCCAACTCCAGGATCCATTTAAGTGTCCAGAGAAATCTGTATCAAGAGATCCAGTGCTGGGTACCACTTATCCCACTTTGACCACTACTTTGTGTGTTTACCTTGTTACAGTGTGCATTTTTTCTCATAAACTAACCAGAGCTCATCTTACTGTAAATATTCAGTGCTGGACATAGACTTTCAACATAGATTGAGTCCCTTCTAATATGATCATTGATTAGCAATATCTTTGCATGCCATCAAATTTTATAAAGCAGTGTGTAATTCAGTGTTATTAGTGAGAACCTGGCTTTACATAATACAAAATCAGCTATAGGGAACACTCAAGAACATCATGAATATTGCAAGCAGAGAAAACATTATGCTCTTCACTTATAAAAAGATTAAACAAAACGTTTAAGGCTATATATCCTTTTCTCTGCCCAAAAAAGACTGTTAGTCTAAATGGAATAATGCATTTCTATTATTACTTTACTACTGGTTTATTATATTTAGCTATATTTCAACCTATTATGGAAAGTCAGTTGTTATGCCCACAGACTTTTCATATTCTAATGAGTTTCATCCTGTCTTGGGAGTTTTTTTCTGAAAATTGCAATTCTCCTTTCCTCTCACTCTTATTTATTTATTTATGCTGAAATTATAATGCAAAATATCCTCCTTTGGGGGTTTACCTATAAGACATATAAATGTACCTGTCGCTTCTGGTGAATACCTAATTCCCTAGGAGAGACTTTTCTTCCAAAATTGGCTTAAAGTGAAGAAAATAAGTGATTTATATTACATAGTCCTATGTTTCTCATTGTCTGTCTCTTTTGCATTTTCCCTCAATTGCAGTACAGTCCTGAAGGTAAATTTGATAAATCTATAAAAGTAAACTTGGCAGTCATTTCTAAATCATGGCTTTTGTAAAGAATCTTGTGGAAGAAAACTAGAGTGGAACCAGAGCTGGGAGAGCTGATAGATGCAGTACAGTGCCCACACAAAATGTTGTAAAAGTTTAGTTTCTTCGTAGCTTTGGCAAGAATTACCTTTGTGGATAATTAAGGGAAATACATTTGGCATATTTGCTAAAGTCACTGTTTATTTTCCATTCTCTCATAGCTAGTGCTCCAAAGGACTAATGTTAGGACTCCCCAACTCATGCAATATGCTTCAATGGTTCTGATTTCCTTAAAATGACGTTATATTATACTTTAGATGTTAGTTCTTCCCAAATACAGATAGCTACCGCAGAACTGACGGGTTGGGAGACTTGGGTTTTTTCAGCCTGGAGAAGAGAAGCCTGCGGAGAGACCTTGTAGCAGCCTTCCAGTGCTTAAAGGGAGCCTACATAAAAGATGGGGACAGACTTTTTTGGTAAGGTCCATTGTGACAGGACAAGGAATAATGGTTTTAAACTAAGGGAAGGTAGATTTATACTGGATATAAGGAAGATATTTTCTACAATGAAGGCGATGAAACACTGGGGCAGGTTGCCCCGTGAGGTAGTGGAGTCCTCATCCATGGAAGTATTCAAGGTCAGGTTGGATGGGGATCTGAGTAACCTGATCTAGTTAAAGATGTCCCTGTTCCTGCAGGTGGGCTGGATGAGATGACCTGTAAAGGTCCCTTCCAACTCAAAGCATTCTATGATTCCATGATTCTAATTACAGATCTGAAAGAACAGAAGAGGATACATAACAGTTGTGGCTTTGCCCAGAACTCCATAGGTCTGATTGTGAATGCAGCTATCCTGATCAGGATGGATAGAGCTCTTAAGGATAAATTAGACAAAATAACAATACCCAAGTAATCTGCTTTATTTTCTTCTTTATTTCAGAATTTTAAACAGGGGTCTTCAATTGTTTTCATTTTAAATACACTCTTTAATCTCTTTGTGACTGCACCCTCTTTTTGCAGGGAAGGTCAAAGGGAATGCTGGTAAGGATTTACTTCAGTGAAAATGGTTTTCATTGGAATATGGCACTTTGTCAAACCCTAAAGTTTCGTGTAAATGTGTCATTTTGAACAAACCTTCATGGTAAAGTCTGTGTAGCTGCAGGGCAAAAGATGAAGAGAGGAAAAAAAAACAGTTTCACAATTTTATTAACATCAAGATGCTAAGTAAATGTCCTGAAGGTGTTGAAGAATTATATGCAAATCCACCACTGTTTTGGATCAATGAAGAGTAGTTAATCCTTCTTAGTTTCTTCTTTTGAAGATATTCTTCATTATTTATTGCTCTCAATAAAGAAACTAAAACTGTAACCTGTGCGCTACGGCACTCAATGTGGAAGTAATGTGCCAGTACTGAGTCAGTTAGAAATGGGATTGAGACATGGTCTCCTATGGATCAGATGAGTATTTTATCCACAATGTCATATTGGGTTGTCTCTGTGTGTTTTTATTTTTTCTTTTCTGTCGTACTTTCCCCAGTGAAAAATTTGGAAATATCCTATCTTTATTCCAGTAAAGAATGAAAACCTTTTTAGAAAATGAATATATTTTTTTCTGAGACACAGTTCTGGTTTACTAGACTTCTAAAATCAGAGGTGTCTAAGATCTGCAAATGCAGCAGAGACCAGCCAAAGACTGCAGCTGGTTCAAAGCGAAGATAAATAAGTAGAAGGACAGATTATACCTTTGGCAGAGAAACCATTAATTGTGGTTTCAAGTCAGTCTCTGCTGGTACTTGGATACTTTAAGGCTGTCAGATTCCTGCTTATTTACACCAGAAAATACTAAATATTTTCTAATTTCAAAATAGCTTGATTTGAGGGAGTGGCTGATACTGTGGAGGGTTATGCTGTCTTTCAGAGGGATGTTGACAGGATTGAGAAATCAGCTTGCTGAAAAGCGTCTTTATCAAGAAGGACCACAGGGTCCTGGTGGACAGCAAGATGAACATGAGCTAACAATGCACTTTTGGGGCAAAACAAGGCCAGTAGTATCCAGGGATGAATTAGGAGGAGTGCTGCCAACAGGTTGAGGGAGATGACCCTTCCCCTCTATTCAGCACTAGTGAGGCTTAATTTGGAGTATTGTGTCCAGTGCTGGGCTCCCCAGCATGAGAAAGACATAGACTTACTGGAGAAAGTCAAATGAAGGATCACCATTAAGCAAATGGAACATCTCTTCTATGAGATAAGGCTGAGAGACCTGGGACTGTTTAGCTTGGAGAAGGCTCATAGGAATCTTATCAGTATGTGTAAATATCCGAGGAGAGGGAATAAAAGGGACTTTTCTCAGTAATGCCCAGTGACAGTAAAAGGGGCAGTGGACACAAAATGCATATTTTTTCATCTGATAACACTAGAACCCCCTTTTTTTTATTGTGGCACAGCCTGTCCAGAGAGGCTGTGGGGTCTCCATCCTTGGAGATATTTAACAGCCATCTGGATATGGTGCCCTTAGGTGATCCTACTTGAGAAGCAATGTTCAAACAGATGATATTAAGAGATTCCTTCCAATCTCAACCATTCTATAACTGTTTGGTTGCCATTTCTAAAAGCTTTTTTTCACTAAATTCTCTTTGAGAATTCTGAGATAGAAATAAAAATATTTGACCCAAATATTAAGGCTCCACTACACGTGGGACTCACATCCAATAGAATGCATTACCAAAATTTACTATAGACAAATGTAAGCACTTTTCAGTTATTATCTGCTGTGATTTCATTGTGATCCACTGTGAGACAGGTACTGGGCAAGAGAGGGTTAACCGAAGAACTACATCCATTCTACATTTCAGGAATCCAGCTGCTGAAGTTACATTTTCATGTATTCAGTTTTATTCAAGTGGTTCGTAATTTACTGAGTTGTGAAAACTCCTGCAGATTTCCCTTTGCTTAGTGGCCTTGAAGGTTTCCCTGAAACAATGCTGGAAGAAAATGCACAGTCATACAAACACCATATGATCTTCTTTTAATATCTTTGAAAAACTTTGAATATGTGATTCCAAGGTGCCAAAACAGTTTTGTTTAAGTGTAAACATCTTCTATCCTTGATTTCTCAGTGACATTTCTTTCCAAAAAGATACCAAACAATGTTTGCTCCTTGAAGATTTATTAAACACCCTTTCACTCATTTAAATGGATCTCACAACCCACCAGGAAAATATTTAATTAGTCCGAAATGCTCTCAGCCCAGAAACAGTGATCTGTTGCAAAACAGATCCTGCAGATACAGCCCCCAGTGTGCAGTGCAGCTGTGATAGGGCATAGAGAACCAATTTCCTCTACAGGATGTATCAAGACATTGTGTTCTATATGTGGTATCCATGTAACCGAGACATATTCAATTAGTGTTGTAAAGTCAGGGGGATTTAATACGTTTGCTTATGGAAAACTAAATTTTAATTTCTCTCATACACATACAGATTATATAAGTTTTTATATGCATGATTCTAAGGGTTTTTTTCCATAGGGTGTTGTACATTGGATAGACAATATTGATGAGGGCTAGTTAATTCTGCGTACGTGTGGATAGCTGTATCTACTGTGTAGCATGCTAAATGCAGGCATTTCTGTGGTGCCCACTTTAACCCCGTCATGTTCAAAATAAACAAAACAAATTACTTGATTTTTATGTTGATCTTGAGGAAGGAAGAACTAGAATTACCTCTGATTTTCAGTTAGGGAACTAACATGGGAAGAAAGAGGAAAAGATCTCTTAAACTGAAGCATAAAATTAACCTTATTGCTTGCCCAGGATCACAGAGGAATACTATAATAGAAGGGAGAAAATTCTGTTTTCCAGGGACTTATAAGAACGTATACAATAAAATCTTCATTTTTGTATTGTTTGAACTGTTTTGCCAAAATTCCAAAAATATACACCTAGGCAAACCTCTCATAGAAATAATTTGGTAGATATAAGAAACCAGAAGAAATTCTTAAGGTTAAAAACTGTTGGAAAGTATTGACCATACACATTTCTATCAATAGTGTGTCTGCAGATTGTAAACGTCTGCTGGCACGTAAGAAAAGTTCAGATGATCTAACATAAAGGGTAACATAAGCTCTCTAGACGTACCATACATTTTTGTAGACTTACAGAAGTAGAAAATATTTGAAATCTTCAGTGCCTGCAGCATCTGTTCTGTCTGTGCTACCATTCAGGCTGCATCTCTTACTGAGATGACTGGCAGAGGTTGCTCAGTGACTATACTCACTGAATGACCATGATCATTAAGGTTGGAAAAGACCTCTAAGACCATCTAGTCCAACCATCAGCCCAATTCTGCTGTGCCTACTAAACCATGTCCTGAAGTGCCATGGCCACACATATTTTGAACACTCCAGGGATGGAGACTTCCCTGGGCAGCCTGTTCCAACGCTTACCACTCTTTCAGTAAGGAAATTTTCCCAATATCCAACTGTAGTATATTTATGCATTTCTTGAGGTAACCAAGACTTTTTCTTGGTGGCACTGGGAAAGAGGTTTGGCACAATGTTCAATACTTTCTGCAGTCTGACATGTGCAGTCAAATAGCTAGACTATATTAGGTACATATTAAAGACTATATAGCACTCACATCTGAAAATGGCACATAACTTTGAACATATTAAGCTTCATAAATAGGATAAATTAAAAAAACAAGAGAAACAAAAAGCCCAGGGCTCTTGTGTTCTTAGTGGATGATACGAAAGTATTGAGACCCAGGCTCCAAGTGGAACTGATGTACTAGAGGAAAGGAGGGCTAGGACTGGAAAGAGGTGATCTTTGGGGCCACTTGGACAACATGTTGATGCATCCATTTATCCCAGTGCTCAATAGGTACAAATCATCATTGAGGTTTACCTGCTGTAACAATGAACATGTTCTGGGATTTTCAGGGTGCTCGGGAGAAAGATGGGGACAGACTTTTAATAGGGTCTTTTGCAATAGGACAAGGGGTATGGTTTTAAACCAAAACAGAGTAGGTTCAGGCTAGACATAATGAAGAAATTTTTTACACTGAGGGTTGTGAAACATTGTAACAGGTTGCCCAGAGGCACTGGAGATGCCCCATCACTGGAAACAGTCAAGGTCAGGTTGGGCAAGACTCTGAGCAACCTGATCGAGCTGAAAATGTCCCTGCTTATTGCAGGAGAGTTTGACAAGATGACCTTACACGGTTTCTTTCAACCCAAACCACTCCATGACTCTATGATTACTGAGGCAGGTGTCACTAGATGGCACCATTACAAGGGCTTTCGTAGGGTGTAGTGGGCGAGCAGAAGGCGATCGCTGCATGCCTAGGTGTTTTGGGTTTTGCATGTTTTGGTGGTGGTAGTGAGTGGGTGAGAAAGTGAGTGCTCAAATGGCAAGAGAACAGATTTTCTTACACTTGCTAATACAGCAGCATTATTTATGGAGCCAGAGCCACTGCCTGAAGCCAGGCACTGCTGTCAGCTGAGCTCCTGGAACACCAATTTGACTGCAACGTAGTCATGCCCACCTCTGTTCCGAGAGGGTGGCAAGTAATCTGGAGAAATGTATGACACTATAATGCATACAATTTAAGGATATACACAGGGAGAGTGCCACTTGTTTCTCCTCTAAAGAAAGCTATTTACACCGCCTAGAAATCGTGTGACGATTAATAGTTACAACAGTATTTTAAGAACGTGAATATCATGTAAACGAGATAATTATGTGATTAATAGCACAGACGTGACAAACCAATCTGTGTACTAAAATCTCTCTAAAATCCATCACAAACAAAACTTATTCCAGACATTCAAAAAGCTAGCCTAAAATATTCCTCTTGATAGTTTATGGTAAGTTTTTGACTTCGTAGATGAATTTTCTGTCAGTCCCCCATCCATAACAGTTTTGTTTTCTTTTGTAAAATCGCTGTCTTGGAGTAAGTCAGTACTCAATGAATGTTTGATATTTTGTGACTTCTTAGAGTGGGAAAAGAACCTTTTTTACCCCTGTGTCTTGGGTTTTGGGATGTGACACACAGCTTTTACTTATGACTCTGAGACAAGCTCTTGGAAGTGACACCTTTTGTTCAATAAAGCAGTTTTATGTAATTTTTTATCTAGTTATATTTTCCTCTGAACTTTGAATATATCTGTGACATCTTATTGTCAGCAGGTGTAAAGATTAACAAGCCCTAATAATGTTATTTTAACTCCTTCATTTGTTTTGATGACTCTAGAATAAAAGTACTAATATAGACTGATGCAAAAGCTTTTATATCAGGAATTTCAGATGGCTGCATTATTACTATATTAAAGTCAGAAATAAATTGACCTTCATGATCAAATGTGACCAAAACCTTTCTATACTTGCCACATGGCATAGTAAAATGCCCTGGTTTTATAGACTCTCTTTGGAAGTTCGTTATGTAGACTTTCTTACAGCCTACAGTGTCGGGAAGGTTCTTATTAAAAAAGATTTCTTAGAAGTCTGTGTTTCAGAGTTATCACTCTGAATGCTTATTTGTCCATCTGGAGCTATAGCTCTGACAGGACAAGATGAAGAAAAATTTTTGCTTTAGAACACTTTCAAAGTGATCTAAAATCCATTTCTAAATAAATATAAAACCACATAGCATCTGGGAAATGGGAAAAAAAAGTAATGTGTGTGCAGTGGGATGGAGAAAATGATGAACTGTGTCATTTCTGTAGTGTTTTGCCTTGTAGTGTGTACATGCTGTGCTAGGAGACTTGCCTTTCAGGCACATCACAGATGCAAAGGTCAAACCCAGCTGAAATCCCTGCTAGTGCACCTGAGGTATTTGCTGAAAACAGCAAGCAAGGACCAGACCAAGCAGGCAAGAAACTGTAGCCCATGACAGAGGTTGCTGTTTCCTCCTGTGTTTGGAAGAATTTCATCATCCATTGATCTAGAGCTGCATGAAGATTTGTACATGGCTTTAAAGAAATTACATTATCTCACATTTAGAACTTCCTCCAAAAGAACATGGTTTTTTTCTAATCCCTAATCATATAGAAATGATGGAGTTTCATTGCTTCCAAGATTTCCTGAAGATTCAATCAATATCACTTTACTTGACCCTCTAAGTAGAAGCAAAATTCAGCTGCACCAAACTTCCCATATTTATTATTTTGAGCAGTTTTTTAGTTCAAAGCACCTGACGTAAAGCCAGAGCTCTGTCACAACACAATATAGCGTATTTTATAGCATATTACTGAGAGAAATACTGGTGTCTCGGAGGCTGCGCAGCAAACAAGCATAGTGATGGAAGGTTATGTTAGCAACAGGGAGCCAAATGTGGTGAGGTTTTCAAAATGAAGTTTATGTTGTGTAAATAGACAGGGGTCAGAAATTAAGTGGAAGCAGAGACCCGCCTCATAGGGAAAAAGCTGGAAGTGTTTTTCTGGAGATAAGATCTTCCTCCACTTAAACTCTTCCCTTTTTTATTAATAACTGAAGTATTAAATATTCATCAGACCTAGGACATTAAGAAGATGGGTTCACAAATTCACTTTGACTTCTGTAAACATCAACACAAACAACTGTCAATTTGTCTGTCCTTTTCACCTTAATTTTTTTCATCAGCTCAGTGATTCCTGTTTGTAAATCCTAGAATTTTCATAAGTCTAGTTTTGAGTCTTTAATAATTGACTTCTTTTGTCTCACTGGTTCTCTTCTGTGAGCATAGCAAGAACTTATAACACCGTTCTCAATAAACTGCAACATTGCAAAGTGACAAACCAGAAAAAAATAGCTAGTTTTCTCTAACTAGAAATCTTGTCTTGCCAGTGCCCTTAGCCCATTGCAGCTGTGACGATGTCAGAGAAAACAATAACATCTGCAACTGTACAATTGCATGGAAGTTGCCACTTTTGCTATCTGAGATCAAAGTTATTTCCTACAGCTCATCATCTAATCTCTTCTACCAGAGTAGTTTCTGCTTGTAACTGAAGTTGGTGAAGAGTTTTTAAGCAAACTGCAAGAAAATCACATATATGATATGTGTTAGAGTGACTTAGATGTAATGATTTTTATTTTATATTTTTCAGAAAAAAAATCTATAAGTAAATGAAATACTGTCCAGCAAACTCATTCACAGGTTTATTCTGTGAGTAAATCAAAGTGTCTATGGTAATCCTCTTCTAAGGTCTTTTAAATCTTCTAAATCTTTTACTTACCTAGCAATCAATGATGTCTCCCTCTGAAATTAATAATTTTAATGAAATAAATCACATAACAAAATAAAGTTCAATATACAGTCCTCATCTGGAATATCGTGTTCAATTCCGGAGTCCTCAGCAAAGGAAAGACATGCATGTGTTTGATCAAGTCCAGAGAAGGCCACAAAGATGATCAAAGGTCTGGAGCACCTCCCATATGAGGATGGTCTTGAGAGAGTTTGGATTGTTCAGACTAGAGAAGAGAAGGCTTCTGGGAAACTTTCTATCAGCTTTCCAGTACATTAAGGGGCCTATAAGAAAGCTGAAGGGGAGCTCTTTATTCGGGAGTGCAGTGATAGAGTGAGGGCTATTGGTTTTAAGCTGAAAGAGGGAAGATTTAGGTTAGATATTAGGAAGATAATTTTTCCTATGAGGGTGGTGAGGCACTGGCACGGGTTGCCCAGAGAAGTCATGGATGTCCCATCCCTGGAGGTGTTCAAGGTCACCTGATCCAGTGGAAGGTGTCCCTGCCCATGGCAGGGAGGTTGGAACTGGATGATCTTTAAGGTCCCTTCCAGTACAAACTATTCTATGATTCTATGATTCTATGATACATACTACTTGTTAGATTAGGCTTTTCTAGCTATCACTATGTCTTTTTTCAAAATTATTTAAATTTGCAAAATTAGACACAAAGTAATCTTGCCTAAAACTGCTGATTGAGGCAAGAATCAGGAACAACACAGGGCAAAATCTTAAGAACGAGCGAAAAAGTACTAATTTCATAGTGTACTATATATGAGTTCAATGAACACATAAAACACAGTCATATTCCTGCAGTCATTTGGTTAGATGCCTCGTTTATTGCGTTGTGTCTCATAAATAAATGTGTGAATAGCTGCACAGGAAGAGCACAATGAGATCTAGAGGAAATTATTAAATTACCTCTCTAAACCTGATCTGAAAAAATCAATATAAAGTTTAACCGTGACACTTTTCAATCTTCTGATGATGAAGCCCAGACTCAACCGAAAGTATTCTGAAAACTCTTAAATTGATCTTGTTATTAATATGCCATGTTCACCTGGTAACACACAGACACATACGCTTATCTTCTACAGCTTTCAGTTTTTCCATTGGCCCTGTTTTAACTCTGATCTTTTTTGTTGGTCTTTGCTGGGATTATCTAAGATTGAGCTTTATCTTTCTTTAGCTTTGGTACCCCAAAGTGAATGCAGGACTCCAGTACCGTTACCAATCTTGAGAGAGTGGATAGGCTCCTCTAAAGTTTAGGTAGCATGGGGAATTTCAAAACACAGCCATCTGTATTTATCAAAACCATTTTTGTTTAGCCAAAAGGTTTTAGGGAATCAAGAACACATATGTTGTTTTATCAGCCGGTGTGTTATATACATACATACTAGGGTAGGGTGACTAACTGGGCACCAATATCCATCTTTCCTCCCACGGACATATTACCATTGCACAGCTCTTGGATGATACAAGTTGGTCATAGTTGTACCTACTCCTAACATAAAATCCTGCAAAGTTGAAAACACAAAACTTTTGTTTCTGGTGGGGATATTTTCCCCACTAAATGGAGATTCTGCGGCTAATTATCTAGGTTCTCTTCATGGTTAGCGAAGAGTAATAGGTATTCCCAGAGGATGATTTAGTATATCTATTTTAAACATCCACCTTGAGTGAGATGAGTCATTGTGATGTGCCCGTGTCTGTCCACTAACTATAGAAGGAACTTAGATATTTAGTTTACACCTAGATGACTAAATCCTAGATGGCTTAAGTTAAGCAAGATGAATCATTACTGGCAACTGCAGATACAGATGGGTCTATACCACCAATAAGGAGGAGGTTTTGCATTTCCACCTTCTCTTGCAGTTTGGCAGTCTTGGCCCAACAGTTATCCATGAAAAGGACACTCCTCCTAGTTACCTGCCCTCATTAAAGGAAACCTCTTGCATGGCAACTTGAGGCCCCAGCTGGGTAGGTGACTAACTGGAAAACTCACACTTCATTTCTTTTTGCTAACCAGAAGAAGGTCATATTTGTTCTTTAGTTTGCAGAGAAGATGAATATTGCTCCACACCAGTTTCAGATCCTGTCCAGGCAAGGACAGCAGGCCACCAGAGCCCATCTCTCCAGCTGCAGATATTATTATAGAGATACCCATGACAAAACAGGCGTATATTAGAGGTGCTGCTATTGTCATTGAGAGCAGTCCGTAACACAGTTTAAATCCACAGAGAATGGCTCCAGATTGAACGACACTACAGCAAGCCAGTTTAGGAGCCCAAGAAGTATAATGGTACCATGGCCATAGAGACAGGTGCTGACCACTGCAGTTACATCTACTGCAAAACAGTGCCACAGATAAGTATTTGCATCTGCTGCTGAAGTTGGAAGTTGACCAGCTTGGGACAGAAAGAGCTGAAGGCTCTCTAGAAGGAGTTATTCACATACCAAGGGATAAGTGCTGCGTGGTGCTGGTTGGTCAGATCTAAATAGCGGATACAGAAAGACTCCCTGTCGTGCAGTGCTTGCATAGGCAGGGAGCCTGCCAGAGCCTGCCCCTGCCAGTGCCCACGCTTTGCCCAAAGTGCCTTACGTAAGGCTGGCTTTGTGTAATGTAATAGTCATCATTAAATAATGAGCACAGTGCTATATGAGCTTCTCTGCAAAACACAGCCAGTTCTTTTGGTGTTCTCATAAAGGAACAATTTCCCATATATTGCTTGATATTTGAAATTACAGATGTTTCCTGGGGAAGGACTATCAATGAACTGGAGAATTTAAATGCCTATAAACAATCGATTACTTAATAATGCTCAAGCCTCTGAAATGGTTGGCACTGTTATATGGATGTGTGGACCTCTGGGAATGTCTCTAGTGAATCATGGAGTCATAGAACCTCTCATGTTGGAAGGGACTCATAAGGATCATCAAGTCAAACTCCCTGCTCCTCACAGGACTAAACTGTATGACTAAGTGAGTCATTCAGATGCTCCTTGAACTTTGACAGGCTTGGTTCTATGACTACCTCCCTGGGGACCCCATTCCAGTGATCTGCCACCCTTTCAGTGAAGCTAGTTAATTCACTAGCTGTGTCATGTCTTATGGCTCATTTGTGAACTTGCTGTGATTTCTAACTACAGGGGACTGTCCTGACCAAGATGGCCAAGAATGATCTTTCTCCCACCCCATATTCTCAGAAGGTATCACCACTTCCTGCAAAATATTTGGATGAAGTGACAGTTGAGAAAGTTATATTAGTGATGCTAACAGTAATTTTATTTTCTTTTGTAGAAAATAAACCATTTCTCATAAAGAAAAAGTAACTCATAAGGCTTTAAGATTTGAAAAACAGTTCTTCTGCCTTTTTCCTAGACAGCTGTTCACATACATCTGTTTTGCTGTACTACTGCTTAGCTACAGTATCATCTGTATCATTTCAAGTAAGGAATTTAGAATCATGAACAGTTACTTTTTAAATGATCAAATTTATGACCAAGTAAATGAGAGCATATTAACATGAGCAAAGAAAATATGTGCTAACTTTGTTTAAAATGAACTGAAACCACTGTAGGCTCCTTTCTTTGCATTCAGTAGTAAAAAACATTCAGTCCTGTTGGCTTCCTGCTCTTTCTGCTGCCAGCAGTGCTAACAGTTCACTTTGACTCAAGGATCCAGCTGCCAGCTAAGTTATATAGCTTGGCTTGGAAACTGGAGCTTTCACCTAGATTGCAACTGATGTCCCGCTGCTGAGATGATTTGGAGATCCAGTGCTATGTCCTTACTGCTGACACTTGTTCCACGTGATGCAGCTCCATAGACCTGAGGCTGGTGGCTGGAGCACCAGGGAGCCCGACCATGCTTACTTCTAAAAGAGTTTAGATTTATCCTCACAGTGACACTCTCCAGGAGCATAAAACACAGGAAGGCCAGGTACTAACCAGTGGCTTTTTAATGGTCTTGTATAGTAAGTAACTCTGTGCTAACACTGAAATTGCTTTTAGCTTTATCCTCCCAGCTATACCTGCCTGAGGCAGCGTGAGCATTCATGTTTGTGTCAACAATGCAGCCACCTGCCCCAGTTTCTCTCTTCTGCACATGAGCTGAAAAGGCCCTTGGCTCCTTCTGATGCAGGTTTCCCATGGGTTCATAGAGTTTAATAACCTTTTACTAGCTGCACATAAGATCTTTTGAAGAAAATGTGAGTGTAAGCCCTCACCTGGAGATTGATAGGCAATTGGATAATTGCCTTTTTGCTCCCAGCACTGTTCTCTCACTTATTTTCCAATTACCTACGATTTGTGATCTTAACAACTTTCTCCTCTGCTGTCCTTTCCCGTTTCCCCTCAGATAATGTCAATGTCTCTTCTTTCAGGTCTACCCCCTCATCCTTCCCATAGCATAGTGACAGCTTACATCAAGCTGCAAATTTTCCACTTTCTCTTCTCAGATTTTAAAAGAAGCTTTTGTGTTAAATGATGCAAAGAATTCTGTCACCATGAGCTGCAATGACAATGCAAACCACTTTGACTTAACAGTACCACACAGTCAGAAGGACACTTAATTATTTTTTTTTTTTTAATTTTAAGTAACTAGAACCTTCAGGATTTGAAAGGAAAGTGGTGATTAGAAGAGTGAGGCCAAGAGCCTGTGTTTTCTTGTCTACTTTGTTAATTGACATGTTTTCCAGAAGAAGCAGAATAAATGCTATAGTTACTTCAGCTGAGTATTTCCACCCCAAGGCTTGGCTGAGCTGTGGGGAGACTACAGCATACATTCAGCAAAGCTACTGCACTTGACATTATGACTGTTCTTTCTATGTGCTAATTTCCACCAAGGGCAAAATACAATCCAGAGCTCAATCTAAACTCAAAATGTTTTTACAGTTATGGTGCAAGATAGCACAGCAGGAAGCTTGGTATTTAAAATTTTATACCAGTTTCTGTTTAAGAAGTAGAACAAACAGATCTGTGACAACATCTCTCCCTTCCTCCTTAGAAAGTTGCAGGTAGCTCTAATGTGACGTGGTGCCTGCTGAGGCCTAACACTTTGCTTTAGTTTTGCTCATGGGTTAGTATGAGGGACTACTAGGTTCCTGCTCCAGGCCTCATGGCCAGCCATCGGAGCTGTCAGCAGTAATGCCCCAGAGCAGGAGACCAAAGGCAAGTGTTGTGGATACTAAGGAAGGAGAGCAGTGACTGTGATAGCAGTGAATGAAAAACAAGATCAGGTGTGTGTACACTTGTTTTGTATTACATTACACCCTCCTACCAGTGTTTCTGCTTGCTAAGAAAACAAATTAAGTTGTAAATAAATAAATAAAGCACATGCTGGTTACCACCGCTTACTGCTTACAGCTCTGTTTCCTCTTCTACTAACACAAGTCTTCCGGTAGAGGCATTATCCAAGCTATTTCTTTCAGTACCTCATCACTGCTGTCTGGTCTTGAATATGTATTTCTTCTTCACCATAAAAGTAGTATAATTTAAAATTAAAGCAGATATTTTATTGATGTATCCTGTTCAGCACCAAATAGTTCAAGACTGAACACTAGAAGAGATTAAGTGATGAAAACAGGGCTTGAAGAGACTGAAAGCTCACCTGGCCCTACTTCTGGCCCCCAGGCACATTCAATTGGAACAAAACGATTCCTGGAAATGTTTGTCTAACCTGCTCTTTAAAAACACTGAAGACTGCAATTCTACAGCCACCCCAGGCTGTGTACATCAGCACTTCACCAATATCATGATTAGAAACTCCTCTTTTAAGGTTGGAGCTACATTTCCCATTACTACAATTGCTCCTTTTATTCTCAGTGTACATAGGGAATACTTTACAACTGTCCTCTCTAGAAAAACTACTTGGACATTATTATTGTGCCTTTTGGTCTTTTCCAGATTGAACAAATTCTTCCAGTTTTTCATCACAAGCCTTGTCTCCTAATCCACCAAGCTGGGGGGATGGGGGTGGGGGTGGGTTCCCTCTCCTTTTCTCTCTCTTTTTCTTCCAGGTGGTGTAAATAATTCTCAGAACTAATTTGGTTCAGCAAAAAGGTAGAATTCAGCTCTAGATTTAATTCCAGATACAGGCACCTGCATTTATTTCTCTGTAATGTATACCTTCACAAGTGATGAGAGTGTCTGAACTCCTCATAGTCTATGGAAATCTATTTAATCCACCCAGCAGAGTCTACAGAGTCAACCAAATTACCCTAAAGCAGGCAGATTTAGTCAACAGCACTGAAGACTCCACTAAGTTCACTGCAGTTGCCTAGATATTGGACATCTTGTGCTATTTGAGATGCCTTTGAATATATTTGTGAAGCCTTTGAATATCCTGCCTGGCATCCAGCTATTGATCCACAAGGACATGGTCTCCTACAGTGTCCACACCACCAGCCCCACGTCTGAGATGCCTTACGACATCTCAGCGTGTAGAGATGATCTCAAATGTTTGTACTTAGGCAACGAAACTGAGCTTACAGCTGACATTTAAATTCTCACACTGCAAAATCAAGGTCAGATACAGATTCAGAGGTTACTGTCTAATTTGTCTTACTGTCTAACAGTAAGGGTTAGATATGGCGTCAGAAGCAGTGCACATAGCCTATAAAGATAAGTGTGAGGATGGTTATAACTTATCTACGAAAAAAAAGGAATGCCCATAAATAGTCAATCTTATCAGAAGAGAAGAATGTTTGGGTGAGGTTTTTTTATTCTCATTATATGAATTCCGGCATTCTGTGGCAAACTGTGCTGCAAGTGGAGAGGGACTCCAGAATCCAAAATTATTGTTATTCTAAACTGAGGAGGCAAATATGTTTGCCAGTGCAATAAAATGTGGTATTAGCTCACTTTTCCACCTTTTAGCTAACAAGATGTGGGGATGCTGTGATACCCTCCCCTTCATGCTGCACAAATATATACATGAGTTAAATGCTTGCTTGCAGTGTCTGTGTTTTTACTTTAAAAATGCCATGTACATAAATGGATGCTCTGTCAAAGTTTCATTCAATCCAGAGAAATTCACATTTCTCCAAGGGTTGGAAAGTAGAATCAGGAAGACCATTTGTGCTAGTGGTGCATATGACATAATGGATGAGTTAAAATTACTGCTCAATAAAAAGTAATTTTATCTGGGCTGGAAACTCCTTCCTCAATTTCACATGAGAAACAGTAGACAACATGAGTAAAATATGAAGGATAGAAAGGAATTTTGGAGATATGACAAGCTCTCAAGCTGATAAAAAACCTACAGAGCCCCTCTAAAACTACTCTAGATGCTGTGCTAAATGGGAAGAGCTTGACAAGACTAGGAGGGAAGGAAAATGATTTAGTAAGCAAACTATTGCTGGATTATCTGAGTGAAAACTCTTGCTTTACTAATAGAGTATCGACCCTTCCACTCAGATTTCATTTCTTTGCCCTCCTCTGGATACTCACTTTGGGCAGTTCAGATGAGATCACTTTTCTAGGAAAATGGTGCTGTATTGTGGGAGCAGGGACTTGCAGTCAGCCTAAAGTAACAGGGCAGTCCCCACAGCAGCCGGTCGCCTCACCAGTCTTGCTCACTCTTTCCCTCTGCAGGTTCTTTCAAGTCCTCACCTTTTCTCCCCTCCTGACCTAAGTCAGTCTCACTTCTGTTCATCCTCCTGAGCACAAAGAGTATTTGCAGCCAACCAGGCAGTTCAAGTCAGTATCACTTTACCTCACCTTTAACAACTCATTTCAAAAAACCCAAAACAACTGCCGTGAAAAGTTAAGCTGTACTGATGGTTTTGCTGATGCTTGAACACTAGACAGAAAAGGTAAGATGCAGAATAATAGCTAAACATTTGCTCAACCTAAAAGGTTTTTCCATCTACTAGTGAGCCAGTCAATAAACTTTGGCTCTATGTTCCACAATGTCCATGTGTGCACTTGATTTTCAATCCTCGGCTGTCTATTTGAGAATCCTCTCTTCCTGAGAGAGGAACAATACTGAGTGCAATACTGTTGGTTAGTTCTAAGAAGAAATGCAACATCAAAATACCCAGTGAGACTGATTATATTCCTGCTGTTTAAGTATGTTCTCCTGAGGCACAGTTAGCTACACTTTGAATAATGTTTCAATTGTAATTACCTCTTCCCTTTTTTTTCCCTGACAGATGAATAACAAGTATGGAATGGTGCAGTAGTTAATTTTGTAAGCTTTACAAGGTTGTAGCCTTTCTACCAACAATGCTGTTTCTTGTATTTGTAAGTAAATTCAATGCAGCAAATGTCCTAAATTGCTAATCTATGCTAGTAGACTCAGTACCTGGAAATTAACAGTCTTTAATCCTTTTGCCTTCTGTCCAGAAGTACATCAGCTGTACACTGCAAAAATTAGGGATATGACATAAAATTGAAAACTGACAGATTTAGAAGACACATTTCTTCTTTAATTTGGTTGTATAATTAATTTCGTTTTTCCTCCTTTTTCTGCCCATCCTTTTCCTCAAGATGCTCTAATGTTTACCCCAGGTGTGGTGAAATTCAATATATGAAAATATAAAATCTACTCTAATTTGCCTACATATACATTGAAATGCAAACCTTCACTTGGAAGTCAAGACTCTCAGAAGACCTTCAAATGTAACATTTTCTGATGCTAATATTTTGTTGTTCTGATGATGCTGTCGTACTTTAAAAGTTTAGATATTGTTTTACTAATCATGACTTTTAATGCCACGCTGGGAGTTCACAACTGTGCAGCAAGTCCCCGGGAGTCTGGAGTAAGAGGCAGCAACAGCAGCAACTGCTACCGCCCTCTGCAAGAGATGTTATCGTCTGCCCTTGAGCCAGCTTAGGTTTAGTGGTCAACACAGAGCAAAATAGCAGGGCCAAAAATTAATCTCATTTGGGCTAGAGTTTCAGCAACTTCAGCAGCTTGTTCTTCTCAAGTTACAGAATCACAGAATCACAGAATAGTGGGGATTAGAAAGGATCTCTGGAGCTCACCCAATCCAACTGCCCTGCTATAGCAGCGTCACTTTGAGCAGGTTACACAGGAAGAAGTCCAGGCAGGTTCTGAATATCTCCAGAGAAGCAGAGCCCACAACCTCCCTGGGCAGCCTATTCCAGTGCTCCATCATCCTCACAGTAAAGAAGTTTTTTCTCATGTTCAGGTAGAAGCGCTTGTGTTCCAGTTTGTGTCTGTTGCCTCTTGGCCTGCCGCTGGGCACCACTGCAAAGGACCCAGCCCCAACCTTTGGATATTTATAACAGTCATAAGAGTCCCTCTCAGTGTTCTCCCGGCTAAGCAAACTAAACTCACTCAGCCTCTCTTCATAAGAGAGATGCTCCAGTCCACGATCATCTTTGTGTCCTCCACCAGCCTCTCTCCAGTAGTTCCTTGTCTTTCTTGAACTGGGGAGCCCAGAGCTAGACACAAGACTCCACATGTGGCCTCAGTAGGGCAGAGTAGAGGGGGAGAACAACCTCTCTCGGCCTGCTAACCACACTCAATGCAACCTAGGATACCTTTGGCATTTTTGGCCACAAGGGCACGTTGCTGGGTCATGGTTAACTTTTTATTCACCAGGATTCCCAGGTCATTCTCTGCTGAGTTGCTTTCCAGCAGATCAGTCCCCAACCTGTACTGGTACATACGGTTATTCCTCCTTAGGTGCAGAACTCTGCACTTGCCTTTGTTGAACTTCATTAGTTTCTTCTCCAGCCAACACTAGCCTGTCCAGGTCTCACTGAATGGCTGCACAGCCTTCTGGTGCATCAGCCACTCCTCCCAGTTTTGTGTCACCACCAGACTTGCTAAGGACACACTCTGTCTGCTACCAAGGTTGTTGATGAATGCATTGAACAAGACCGGGCTGAGTACTGAACCCTGGGGAGCATCGCTAGCTACAGGCTTCCAAATAGAGTCCACGCTGCCAATCCCAACCCTCTAGGCAGTGTCATCCAGCCAGTTCTCAGTCCACCCCACCCTCCACCCATCTAATCCACTCATCGTAAGCTTAGCTATAAGGATGTTATGGAAGACAGTGTTAAAAGCCTTGTTGAAGTCTAGGTAGACAACATCCACAGCTTTTAAGTTAATGGGGAATGGATTTGCTAAACCAGCCTGTAAGACCCCCAAAAAAGAAAGGACTTGCATGTTCCAAGTGACACAAGTCATCGTTGTTCACCTGAGGATTCACGCTTACTCGAAGGCTTTTAAGGTTTGCATTATGGAGTGAACACTTGAAACTGTTTAAGCTTATTATTGTTGCTTAAAAAAGAAGTATTTCATATGCTCCACCTGAGAACAGACTTTTCTGTTGCAAAGCCATAACAACATATCCCAGCCAAAGACTGTAAAATGCAGTAAATGATCCTCTACACTTCCTTACAAAGCCATTTGGGGGCCACTGGTGAAAAGAGCTACAGAATTTCCCATTGTGACAATTACTGTTCATAAAACTTAATTCAATTTATATAGAAGAGGCAGTCTTTTAAGAAAAGCTGCGGCTAAATAAAAGTGAATTTGTATTATCCCATAAAGCATCTTAGGAAGATATCAACAACTGAGGCTGTTAACTGTGGAAGAACATGTTATTTCTGATAAAGAGCATTACTTTTGTTTTTGTATAAAGAAAACAAACTATTCATATTACCTCCATAATTTCCAGTCACTATGTAATCTTAAAATAGTTTCTGGCAATTTTCTGGGAAGAAAACCAAGTACATCTCAAACTAGCAAGAAAATACAGAAGATTTATTTTTTATTTTTAACAGGGAGTGGACTTGTCATACTTCCATCAGATTATTCAAAGTAACCATAACATGACTGTTCTTAATTAAAGAATTAATTAAATTAAACATAACTGGCTTAATTAAGTGACTGCTTCTCTCACTTCTGCTAATGAATTCTCAAGTCCATCTTCTGATGTACACAACGTCTCTTTTGAAGTCTCAGTTTTGTCATCGTTAGAAGAACCATTTACGAATAAGATAACTTTCTTTGTGTGGGCAGACATCTGTTTCTGATTTAGCTTTCAATAATGTGACAATGTTCATCTTACCATGCTTCACAGAAAGAATCTCTCCAAAAGTTTGTTATATTCAGATGTATTAAAAATTATAATTTTGTTAGTTCCTAATTCAATGGTCTCACAGCAATATATCTTTTTGGACACTTTTTGTAGAGGAAAAACAAGCTATTCTTACTATGTCATTTATCCTATCAGGGGTAAGAAAAACATTTGAACACTTTAATATTATGAAAACCCGTGTCCTACACTCTGAAACACAAAGGTCACATATATGCAGGAGAGTATGAATCTCAATAGAAATTAAGGAAAAACACCACAGGCAGTGATAATGATGCTACTGGAACAGATACATATTCTCTGGAAACTGGAAGAATTGTTTCTTGTTCTCCATAACATACAGTAACTTTTAATATTTAAGGAGTAACTAAATAAATAAAGGCTTTCGGAAGCAGAGAAGTGAGTGTGAGCACATAAATGAAATGTCAACATCTCACCAACAAAGCAAATACAGATAGTCACTGTAAGGAAACTGCAAGGTAGGTCCATCCCAGTACAGTGTTGCTTCTTTGATTAAGTTTGGATATTACTGTTCTCTTCCCACTGTTCTTTTTATTTATTCCCTGTTATTATTTGATGTTACCTTTGAACATCAGACATGGGAAACTCAGCTGAGCTGCCTGAACACAGGCCCTCAATGTCCTTACTCATCCCTGCAGCCCCCCTGGGCTGATGCAGAGGGTACTTGAGACCTTCACCCACCTGCAGCAGAGAACAGACGCCAGGCGGTGCACCAGGACCAGCTCAGGTGGTACTAGATGGCCTGCATTTAGGGATCTGCATTGAACTCAGCATCTCCACAGGCTTCAATAGCTCTGTCGTTATTGTATGACATACTGGTACTTCAAAGAGCTATCCTGTCATTTTCTATGATGAACAAATAGGATTTTATTTCTTTCTGTTTCATTGCTTTAAAAATACTCATTTCTAGACCCATTTTTACTATAGATGTGGTTCTGGTCTTTATTTTCTCTCAGTGGGGATATACTTCTGGGTTATGCACGTATGTTGACAACACTAGACAACTCTGATAAATACTACTACAATAATTAATACAGGGGGTTTTTTAATTATGATTGGGAATCTTTAAAACTTGTTTGTGGGGAGTTTTCAGGAACTGCAGCAGGTTTTAGTAGAGGAGATTTCTTCAGGCTAAATGCATTTGAATGAGAAGTCTTTCAGCTAAGCGTACTAAAGTGTATATTGTGTCAGCTTTGTGATTAGGCAGAGTAATTCCACCTGCAGTGTCCCAAGTCTTTTCATAAATGCTAAATTCACGTGAAAGAAATAAAACCATTTCAGTAACATGCAAGAAAATTGTAACCTGGAGGAGCTAAAGAATCAGCTTTATGATACACATTACCTTAAAGATGGTGCAAATGGTTTCTGAAAGCTATGCAAAATGTATAATTATAGCATTCTTTAATGTATATTTCCCATTCTTTATTTAGCAACAACCAAACAAGAAATTTTACTTGGATTTCCAAATGATTCTTCATCTTTGTCTAAATAGTTAGGTTTTGCTACTGTAACAGCTGTGGCCAAAATCATGGTAATTTTAAAAAGAAGAATAAAACTCCCATCCCTTGCATAAAGGATCAAAAGTGAGATTAAAATATATTCAGTCTTTTCTAGGTCAATTCATATTCTGCCCTTATTTAAAAACTTAACACAATCTCCATAGCAGCAGTCCAGAAAATTCCATATTTACAGTCACTGTTACTTCAAATTTTTTAGCCTTTACCTTCTGATGCCTTTAAAGATGGTATTTTCAGATAATCAGTTTATTTTCATTAGTTGTTTGTTGATTCAAGGAGCATCAGCAATTTTGTTAGTAATTGAAACTGCAAGAAAGTAAAATGTTGCATTTATTTTCATTAGAAGCATTATTTTCCTTTGGGAGAAAAAAAAAAATCTAAAGTGTAGATATTAAAAATCCTAGTAAAAATATTTTAATTCTGACAAAAATGAGCTGAAGAATTCTTATAGAAAATTCTTATAGAAAATTCTTATAGAAAATTTAAAATAATCCTTAATTACACTTTAGAGCCTTTAGCACAGCACCAGCTCAGAGCACTGCTGCGAAACAAGCAATGAGTTCTTCACTGCATTTGTAATCATCTTGAGTCAATGAAAACAAACAAAAAAGCAAGCAACAAATCTCTCTGTTAGGTTAATGGAGAAAACACAGAAGTGAAAGAATCAACTTTTCCTCTTCTAATGCATTAGTATAGAAACTAATGCATATCAGGACAGCACACCTGTGTTCTGTTTCTAGTGGTAAACATTTTAAGTAAAGATTCATCTCATTAAAACCAATTGTCCAATAATGTAAAATGGAAAATAGTATTTTACTAACACAGGCTGATGAATATCTGCTACCTCAAAGTAACAGGGAAGCTCATGCATTGTATCTAGATTGGTACTGTTTAGTCATAACCACTGCAGTCATCCCACATATATTGCAATTACCAGGAAGCAGCAATCATCACAGATATTCTCATTCTGATCATTCTATAACACAAGCCAACAGGTTTCCTATGACGAGTTCATTTTATGCAGACCTTGATGCTGGGTCACGAACATGGTGTTGTTACTGGAAAGGAATAGGTACAGTGCTGTCATACATTAGATATCTGCACATGAGCAGTCCCTATTATAGAAGTTAGTAATGACACCTTTATCACTATAGCAAAATTCTAACCTAAAAGCCTTTTTGACTCTCAAAAGATGTTAATGTGTAATTCTATAGAACACATTTAATATAAGAATGGAGGAAAACACATAAATGTCTTATCAGACAGGACAGTATATTTATGCTTTTTCTCTTTGATTCTTATTTGAATAGGATTAGGAGCTTGAAAATTCTAATGACTTTCTCATAAGTCCCTAGGAAACTTGTTCAGATATTTGATTTAATTTATTTTGAGTAAACTGTCACAAAATGGTGCGCATTTCCCCTATTTCTCTTATCTTTTTTTGGTTTGCTGTGAAATCTTGATTTAATTACAAACCCAAGTATTCCCTTAGTCTATTAAGTGCTCAAGTAGTCTAGCAAAACCTAAAATCATAGAATCATTAATGGTGGAAAAGACCTCTAAGATCATCAAGTCCAACTGTCAGCCCAACACCACAGTGCTTACTAAATCATGTCCTGAAGTGGATGGTGACTCCAAGACTTCCCTGGGCAGCCTGTTCCAATGCTTCACCACTCTTTCGGTAAAGATTTTTTTCTAATATCCAGTCTAAACCTCCCTTGGCACAACTTGAGGCCATTTCCTCTCGTCCTGCCACTTGTTACTTGGAAGACGAGACCAACATCCAACTCACTACAACCTCCTTTCAGGTAGTGGTAGAGACCAATAAGATCTCCCTAGGAGAGATGACACAACGGATCTCTGCTACGAGACACTATTTCCATTAGGAATAATGTTCTGCATTGCAATAAAATGTGTTTATGGTATTGCATTATAATGTTATAATGCTCATGCATGTCACCACTCAGCACCTTTGATTATTTTGTGATTAAGATATGTAGCAAGACAAGTAGAATTTTACAGATACTTTTCTAACAGTTGAAGTACCTCTGAGAAGTAAAAAAATACTTCCAGATGAAAGGCTTTGCTTGTTTTGCATTTTGTGGTTTCTTTCTGAAATCCTACACACTCATCATGGTCTTGTTTTGAGGCTTGAATGACAATCAACATTTTCTACAAGATAACAAGGGAGGAGAGCAAAATAACAGTACAGAAAAAGGCATGTTAACATTTCCTCCCAGGCAACATCGCTCATTAACATCTTCACAGCATTCAGAACTATTTTGACAGAAGTAATCTGTGCTCCCTCCTTTTTTTTCATGCATGAATTAAAATTGTAATTAGTGCATCTGTAGAGAAATCACCACCTAATATAGAAATGTCTGTCCAGAGATAATTTCTCTCCCTCTCTTGCAGTTCACTTAATAAGCTTAACTCTTCTGTGGTGTCAAGGAGACTAGTGACATTTCATTACAGCATCATCTCATTTCATTGTTTAAGTCTGTAGCTAATATTAGATAACAACGTATAACATCAAATTTCTTGCAGGTGCAGAGTAATTTGGAGCATTCTAGTTTGTTTGAAAATGTTGGAGTACTTTCTTTGTGTCTTTTCAGAAAGTGTATCAAGTTGTTTTACTATATTGCAGGGAGCAGAGGTGCCCTTTTACTGTTCCTATTGATTAAACAAAGACCGATACCTAAAAGAAAAGACACTTGAAGTGATGATGTGAACATTTAGCTCTGCATTTACAGATGCTACAGTTTCTAACAGTACTGTCTTGTGCCTCCATTCCCAAAGTGGGTCAAACCTAGAAAGTCTTATATTTCAAGATCTTGTTCTCCAGTGAATCACCTTTCATATAAGAAAATAAATAGGAATGACTGGAAACAAGGCATTTAGCAGATGTTAAAAGAAAATCAAGGACAGCCATAGAAGGTTCCCTAGCTATATGATGTTGCCTACTGTTAACAAAAGTACAGAAATTAAGACAATTTTCTTCTTCCCTTTAATAAAGGGACAGACCAGTTTCCCTAAGTGCTCAAGGCATACTTAACATTGAATGGCTTCTTCACACTTAGATATCCTTGTAAGGTAATAACAGATTCCTATGTGTCTCTTTTTTTTAAATAAATGAATGGATAAGGAAGAATTCATACCTCGTCCCTTCCCTTCCCTTCCCTTCCCTTCCCTTCCCTTCCCTTCCCTTCCCTTCCCTTCCCTTCCCTTCCCTTCCCTTCCCTTCCCTTCCCTTCCCTTCCCTTCCCTTCCCTTCCCTTCCCTTCCCTTCCCTTCCCTTCCCTGACTTTCTCTTTCCCTTTCCCTTTCCCTTTCCCTTTCCCTTTCCCTTTCCCTTTCCCTTTCCCTTTCCCTTTCCCTTTCCCTTTCCCTTTCCCTTTCATTTTCTTTTTTTTTTTTTTTTTCCTTTCTTTTCTTTTAGGGTCAAAACCCTAATTAGGGCTCAGTACATCTTTCTGCTTCTGGGAAATCAAGCTGGCTTTTGACCCCGACACTCTTTGCTGTGGCTTTACATAGCTTCCATTTAGCAGATTAGACTATAAAATTCCTAATATAGAGGATAAAAATTCATAATCAAAATATAGAAATGAAGGACTCAAAGAAATATCAAAAGTGAGAATAAAATTACCAGTAGCAGAATAAGGTTAATGAAGCCCTAAAAATTTGTAATTGCAATGATGTTGCTACTACAGACAGTTGGACACTATTTTATTATATAAATATTTGAAACAGGACTGGAAAAACCCCCAACAAAACAAGTGCATATTTTAATGCCAAAGTACTGTACATATCTGCATCTATAGTTCTATATAGGTATTGGTATAGTTTGCTGTATCCGGATAATTCTTAGACGTGAAAAGATTTATACTCATAATGCCGCTAGTACCTCAAAAAATCTCATCTTTGATAAAGCAATGGGGAAATAAACCCCAGAACAATGAAGACACAGACTCGTAGAGACAACAATAAAAGGCACATGCCAAAATTTACTTGGGTGTTTAAATGCTTTACCTTAAGGTTTTTCTGTGACTGAATCAAAACTGAAAATGAGTTTCCTAAATCAAAGTTGCATGACTGAGTACAAGATTCAGCTCCTTTTTTTTGCATTCATTCGCTCCCCACCTTGCCTCTGCATGTTCATGGGGCCACTTACTGTGCAAAAGTGCAACAGCTACTGCTTTACATTGACATGATTTAACATAAGCATAAGCACAAATAAATACTCCCAAATGTTGTGGAGCAGGTCGAAGTCTTCTACTAACTAGTGAAATATCTCTATGACAACACTAGAAGAAAGATGAAAAGCAGTGCCATAAGTTTATTCTGACCATGCCTGCTTTTCTCTTGTTAAAGAAAGCCTGGAAAAGAGGTGGCTGAGAGGAGACCCTATTGGCCTCTACAACTACCTGAAAGGAGCTGTAGCAAGTGGGATGCTGACGTCTTCTCCCAAGTGACAGGCAACAGGATGAGAGGAAATGGCCTTATGTTGTTTAGGCTGGATATTAGAAAAAAATTCTTTACTGAAAGAGTGGTGAAGCATTGGAACAGGCTGCCCAGGGAAGTGGTGGAGTCTCCATCCCTGGAGGTGTTAAAAATTGTTTACGCATGGTTTAGTAGGCAGGGTGGCGCTGGGCCAACAGTTAAACTTGATAATCTTAGAGGTCTTCTCCAACCTTAACGATTCTATGACTCTTTAAGAACATCACTGAAATTTTGGTATGTATTTTTAAGAGCATTCAAGCCAACTGTAGTGGCTCTGCCTATAACAGCAAGAAATTAAACGTTCCTCAGAAAGCTAGATGATTTCTACAGCTTGGATCAAATATTAGGTTCTTGTTTCAAGCGCTGGGACTGCAATCTTGTTTGGTGCTTCTGTAAACTGCACTGAATCAAATCAGGCTCCTTAGAGCCTCTTCTGGAAATATAGTACATATTTAGGCAGCATTTGACCCTAAACTTTGATACTACAGGACCTGTGTACTGAGCTGCTTGTTCCAAGTTATGTGTTTAAGTCAACACCAAAGAATCTAAATATTAGGACTTATCGCAATATTTATAGAGAATGATATCATTGATGTATTTATCTCTCTCCATGTTAGGCAGCTTGAATCCACAGGTTGTGATTCTCACCAGAACCAGACCTCCCTCTGACTGACCCAAGGGAATCTGTGTGCCTTCTGTGGAAGCCACTGCTTCTTGGTAGTAACTTTTTGAATGATGGGCCTGCATATCTCATGACATTAGAAATTATTGTTTTTTTTCATCAGAACCCTGTTACTTGAAATTCATTAAAATCCCTGGTTTTTGTTTATACTTGTAATTCCAATGAAGAAAATATGTCAGTGCATGACTGCCGTGCTCTCTGGCGGGTATTTACTTAAGCAGTTATTTCCCTGTATAGCTGTAGGTGCAGTAGGCATTTTTGAATCACTGTAAAAAAGTGAACACTCAGAATTCCAAACCAGACAAAAATTAAATAGAAAAAGCTAAATGGCTGGAACATAGTAAAATCATTAAAGTAAACAAAGTTCTTTCACACTCAAATATTTGTTATGAGTCAATATTAATTATTGAAATGCCAGTAATTAAGCTAAGAGATCATGTATTTTTGCACCTTTCTATGAGCCTGTCACTAAACAGCTGAGTCAAGGACAAATTCAGTACGGAAAAAGGATTTCTATTAACTTTTACAGGAAGAAGCTCTTCAGCAGTAAATAAGAGTCTGGTTTTCAGATAAGCAAAAAAGCTAGCCCATACGCTACTTTTTAAATGAAAAATGTCTGCCCTCTCATCACCCTACAGAAACCAGAGCAGAAAAATCCACAAAGATGTTTGAATTTAGGTATCTCTACGTAGATATCTGTCTGTGTGAATCAGAGATCTGAGCTCCCATTGGAAGGAACAAATAGAGATTTGGGCTTCAGTGCAGTTGCACACAAGTAGATATCTAGGGTGTTTGAGGTGCCAAGGCTTATCCACAATACCTATACAACACTGTTAGATAGGATACAAGGCTGGAGACCTATAGTCCTCCAGAGAAGCACCCAGAGGCCAGACATGACACCTACTGCAGGATATTCTAAGATGCATACATACAAGAAAGAAAACCCACTTGAGTTGTTTGCCTTGTATGACAATAGTTCCTTTCTGCGTGGTCTGGCAGTATCTTAACATCTCCTTGTTCCCCAAATAAGGTAGTTGAATAAAATCATAAGGAATGCACCTGTAGCCCTAAACTAATTATGATGGCTCTGTCCAAGTAAACATATCATCTTTATAGCTGGCACGGTTAACACTGACAATTGCAGTGCTGGCTAAGTTAAATTGCCCCTTCCTTCTGTCCTTTCTACACTAGGAAAGCAAAACAGCTATATTACTGCAAAACTTCCCAATGTAGAAAATCCACAGTTGTGCTTGTACAAGATTTTGTTTTAAATTGATTTCTGCTGCTGGTAAGAGGTACTGAAATCAAGTTCTGCACCTCAAGGGAATTAACTAAAATAATGTTGACTAATGCTAGCATATGAGATAGCATAACATTTTCCATTCAAAATTAGATGTCATATGAAGAAGATGATCTATGTTTGACCTTCCTGTGTGGGCACGATCATCTAAATTTCACATCTGTTTCTCTGAAAGTAAAGGGCAATCCCAAACCTAGCACATACACCTTCTCTATACACGGCTGTCATGATGGCCTGAAACAAATGTAATGAACTTAATTTGTTAAGGAATCGAGTAACTTCAAAGACAATTTGCAGCATGTGTTTGCTCTGGAAAGCAAGGCCTAGTGTTAATTTCCTCTCTCATAATTGATATTTCCAGAATCATTAGCCTCCAGTATTGAAAAACCTGTACGAAAAGATAAGGGGTGAGAGAGCTTTCAGAGCCAATTTCATGTTTGGGTGTTACTCTAATATCAGTATATTTGTAAATTATCTCTAGACACTGAGCAACACTGCATTTGTTTTTCAGCACAGCTTTCCTGGTCTCAACTTTCTCTTCTGAAATATTTTGGTGGCATGAGAATAGCAAGGATGACCTTCCACTTAGTCATATGAGGTAAGACCAACATTGTTCACAAGTTTTCATCCTCCTTTATATGAGTCTTCTCTGGACTTGTATGTCATACTAGCAACCAAAATCGCTAACCTTTAGGTCACATATGACAGATATTTAGAATAACCCGGTCACAGAAAGAAAAGCTGAGAAGGAGGTTCTTCTCCCCTCTCTTCCAGCCCCATAGGACTCAACTTTAAGCATCCTAACCCTAAGAATGAAGAAAGAATGATCAAATAGGGTCAAGAAGACATAGCCCATATATGTGATTCCTGATCACAGACACATGGTATTTAACATTACTTCAGTTTTGGGTTCTGTTCAGCAAAAGAAACAACAGTAAATCATAGATAATAATAAGATTTCTCTAGCATCCTCTATTTTTGAAACAAATTACAATAGAAGGGCTTATTTTTGAAATTACAATAGAAAAACTATCATATTTTCATTCACGCAGCTTGTAGGTTGTGTGTCAATAAAGTAATTGTGTTGCAAGTAATAAATATATGCTAGCTACACTCCGATACAATGGATACTTACCAAACAAAAGTCTTTTCGGAGTCCTGAGAGCAATGGGATCCTTGGACTCACTGTCAGCTGAAATCTTTTCCTTCCCACCTCTGAGCTTCTCGGGTAACAGCGGTCTTTATCCTTGGGACGGGAACCAATAACAGAACCCTTTTTTCTCCACTGGCATACAATACAGTTCACTTCTTTCCAGTAGTGAATCACAGAGTTATAGAATCATAGAATCATAGAACGGTTTGGGTTAGAAGGGACCTTAAAGACCACCCAGTTCCAATCCCCTGCCATGGGCAGGGACACCTTCCACTGGATCAGATTGCTCAAAGCCTCATCCAACCTGGCCTTGAATGTCTCCAGGGGTGGGACATCCACAGCTTCTTTGGGCAACCTGTGCCAGTGCCTCACCACCCTCATAGTAAAAAAATTTCTTCCTAATATTGAATCTATATCTTCCCTCTTTCAGCTTAAAACAATCCCCCCTCACCCTATCCTTGTGCTTCTAGATAGAGACCTCTCCCATCTTTCTCGTAGGTCACTTATAAGTATGGCAAGGCTGCTCTGAGGTCTCCCCAGAGCCTTCTTTTTTCTAGACTGAACAACCCCAGCTTCCCTCACACACTAGTAATGGCACTGGGATTGCCTGTGAATGTACTACACCTACCAGCACCAGGTATACTGGAAAAAAGAGTTGTAAGCATTGCACTGCCAGGTGCTGTCCTGGAAGAGTATTACATGGAGATAGGCACGCTCCAGCCATTCCCACCAGAGCAGGTGGTGGCAGTTCACCTGCCAGTGAAACCACTGAAATGTTCTCTGTGCTCTCATCTTCATAATACCCTTCTTATACACCAAAACACACAGCTGGGGAGCCACTTTGTAACTAATGAGCTTAATGGCTGAGGTGAATTGAATGCCTGCAGGAGGTCTTCAAGTGCTCTCTGTCCATTGAGTGCGCACTTGAGGAAGGCAGCTTCACCAGGCACTGAAAACTGAAATGGAAATACATAGCACCATCCTGTGATACACATCTTTCTCTCTGTAACCACTGACTTTGACACTGCTCTTCTTACCTCCAACATGATCCAGAATGACGACCTAACATTATTAGCTTCTTGGCAATTGCAGACTTCAGAAGCTGAGATTTAGAATCATAGAATCATAGAATCATAGAATGCTTTGGGTTTGAATGGATGTTTACAGATCATCTACACAACTCCTCTGCAGGAGCAGGGATATCTTTAAATAGATCAGGTTGCTCAGAGCCCCTTCCAACCTGACCTTGAATGTTCCCAGCAACAGGGCCTCTACTACCTTCCTGAGCAACACGTTCCAATGCTTCACCACCCTCATGGTAAAAAATTTCTTCTTTGTATCTAAATCTACCCTCCTTTAGTTCAAGACCATCATGTTCGTCCTGTCACAACAGGCCGTGCTAAAAAGTCTCCATTTAGAGCAGCTTCCTTCAGCTGGCCAGTTTTGCGAGATTCACTAGCTCCACTGCCAGAGACAGAGTGACTAGAAAACTCCTGGGATTTTTGTGTTATAGATCAGGCTTTTGATGGATTATCTTCTGCTTCTCTTAATTTAACTATACCGACAAATTTGCTTGTGTTCTGCCTTTTCTACACTCTAGTGGTAAGAAAAGATTGTTTCCCTTCATCTTATGTCTCTGTCAGTGCCTGCATTTCAGTCATCTAAAACAGGATAACAGCTCTGATTTTTAAACTCTTCCTGTGCAATTTCTGTGCAAACACTTGATCCTTACAAGCAGAGCTTCTGACTGGACTTGAGAGCCTGGTGACCAGGACCGGTTACTAAATTAAATATTATTTCTGGGGTTTTTTTTACATTCATTACACACTAGATAGAGTTTTATAAGTGCAGTATATGATATTATCTTGACAATGTGCACATTCGCAGCAAGTAAGTCTTTTTTTTAGTACCAGTTTGTAGGCTTACTGCCAATGCGACTGAATTAAATTCTGTGATACAGTGAAGCCAACCTAAGGATCTCTTCTTTTGCAACATGTATGGTAGTTCAAGAACTTCACAAATAATTTTACCGAGCCTCTCATTAACTCTACAACAGAGCTCCTGGATCATTTGCCTTTTCCATTGGTATTTTACTTTTTCCAGCTGAGAATTTCCTGTGCAGAAGGATGCCCCTGCAGATAAATTAGCTGGCTTCTATCTCACCTTTCTACTCATCTTTCCACATAGTAGCAAAGACAAAAAAGAGGTAGGGGGTAGAGGAACATTTTCACAGCAACATTTTTACTTGACTTTGGATCTGATGTAACATCATCTAGAGGAGCAACAACCCCTTCCTCTGGCCTTGACTTCTTTTTAAGCTGAAGATACAAAGCACTTCACTGTTTTGAGAACTTCAAGAATGGGAAAAAAATAGGTCATACCAACCTTCAAAGGAAGAATATATCTAAGAATTTATTCCACCTCTGCAAGGTGAGTGGTAATCATATATACAGAAGCCAGCATATGAGAGAATTCCTTAATCTTACTATTCTTTTGAACCATATTTAGAGCATTACAGTCCTATCTCAAGTGAAATCCTTGTAGCTTGAGACGTCAGAAAATTTTAAATAGGAAACTATTAAAAGTTTATCAAAGAGATGAAGATGGGCTCTGTTTTGGCTATGCTGTGACTACAGCTGTGAGTGGAGGGAAGATAGTGGATTAAAATTAGCAGTGTGTATCTTTTGCACATACCATCTCCTTTCATTCAGGCACATACACGGAGTTGCTGCTGAAGGACCTAAAATTAACTCTTGAAATAGAAAAGAGTATTGCCCTGAGCTAACAACAGTCACAGCAGATGCACTATGTCTTGTGCAACAGGCTTAGTACCCCTGGCAATATTATGTTATTCCTTTCATCTACTGCCATGTTTTATTGCTGAGATTCCTGGCTGCTGGCAACCTAGGAACACTAATGGAAATGCTGAGTTTTGTCCTGGTCCTACAGTGCTAATTCCCAAATCCTTCATTTTGCACCCGAACATTTTTTTTCCTCATTAATTGACTTAATTAATTCAGTTTTTTCAGTTACTTAATTCAAATTTCCAAAATCCTTCAAAACTGTCAGTGATAAATTCAGTTTTACTAAACAAATGGTTTGAGAAAATACCACATTTTTGAGGTGACAAAAATGAAGTTGATAAAGGCATGCATAGGTGAAGTCCATCAAAGTTGGAAATAACAATACAGGATAAATCAAAGCAGCTTGTGTAAATGTTTTGCTGAGGAGAAAAGTACCATAAAGGACACTTATAAATTTGAGTTGTCATGAAGCATACCCACAGATTTGTGTAATACATTTACAAGACACTGTAAAGTGAGAATGTATAGTTATTATCCCATAGAACATCCTGTAGGACTGCATAACTCGCCAAAGCAATGTGCCCTTTTATTCTGAAGACAGGGACAGGCCTTTGGAGTACAGAAAGGATTAGAAAGAGAAGAAATTACTCCTACACCCCATTAAGATACTCAACCTACCAGGGAAACATGTTAAGAGATAAGACAGTTCTGCCAGAAACAGTGGAGCTCAAACAAAGTATTGATACCACCACCTAACAAAGAGGTTGTGATGGCTTCTTAAAGAGCCATCTCTCTTTAAACAATAAGCTAAGGATAGTCCCAGTTTCCTTCGTACCTTTGAAAAATCATGTTACATTTTCCAGGGCTATAGCTTCTCACATAAATCATTAAAGATCTGCACTACAAATGCTCTCTACATTGTGTCAGAGAAAAGAGTTATTGCATTTCATAGTAGAATTGTGCTCTTGAAGATACTTCACCCTTGAGGAAAGTCAGGTTGTTAATTTTTAAAATGAGAATTTCCTTTCAGGCATGCTGTGTTTCTTTGTAAACAAGCTGGACCACTTCACTAGCTCGCTAACTACCTGACTGTATTTTTCTAGAGGCAATTAATTTAAAAGTTCTATCAAGCAATGATATGATGCTCGAGTGTTTTATTATGTACAACACCTTTTCAATAAACAGCACCCTAACTCACCTTGTAGAACAAAGCAATATTAGTGAGTTAAATAATAAATGATAACAGCGTGAGCCAGAAACTAAACAATAAAAAAATAGATGAAAGAAATGTTAAAGGTCTAAGTAAGAGGGGTTGAATTCCACCCTTTTCTATTTGAGTCTTTGCAGTTAAATGCTCAGTCACCTGAAGGAATACGTATGACTTCAGAGAAATGCTGCATTTCTCATCGTTAGTGAGATAACCTATTGATGAGGTGAACTTATAAGTAGGAAGTTTATGAAAACATGAAGGTCAATGGGAGACATGACAGAAGGAACGTCATCTGTCCACCAGTGACTCAGAACTTCCTCACCCCAAATATCTAAAGGACGCTTTCCTCATGTTGCCTGCTGTGATTAAAGATAATGACTGCAGGTGCAGTGTCAACATTTACATTCAGGACACTTTAGAAGTCAGGGTCAAGATTTGAATAAAGACATGAGGTTTGTCTTCGCACCTTGCTGTTGGTAGCTGACAGCTTTGCTCTGTCAACACAGAGGGACAACAGGGAAACCTCTAGAAATTCACATGAGAACCTCCACTATGAAAGCCAGACAACCAAATCAAATTCCAGACGTGAGGCTTTAAACTAGAGAGAATCAGTCTTCAAATTACAAAAGAGTGGATTTCTCTGAAATCTATCAGATTGCAGACCAGCAAGTGTACCATTCACCAGGTCTCAGAATGGGTCTTTCACAGCTATTGCTGTTAAAGTAAATGACAAATACTGTATAGAAATAGTACTTCTTCTCTTTCACATCTCATCACAGAGGGAAACCTCAAACATACTGAAAATAATCTAATTTTTACACAAAGAATTTTAATCTACAAACACATGTAATTCATTAAAGCTGAAAATCTGATTTGAGACAACCTTAAGAACTTCAACTCATGCTCAGATATGATTTAAATTTAGAGGTTCTAACAAGATTATTAGTTTAAACTTCAGGTTTGCCTATTGCTATAACCATAATGCATAGTTCTATGGTTATAACTCAAAGTGTTCTGCACTTATTAGCAGACTGTTAAACAGAAAATGCACTCAGTAATGTAAAAGTCAAATGAAATGTTTTGTCTGCTGCTCCAAATACATCATTAAGAAAAAGAAAACTGCAAAATTTTAAAACATTTATAGCAGAATTCAATTAAGTTCACCATCAGATATCACAATGATAGCCTCCAGAAACACTGTCTTTTTTTGTAAAACTGTAGCATTTGTGATCTCTTACTTTAGGTAAATACTCAGCTTTCATATTCTTCCTTTCTTCCACTTTGCCCTCCTAATCCACCCTACCCCAGGTTGACAGGATCCTTTGAGTACCTGCAGTTGCAATTTTTTTCCAAGGCCACGCTGTCTGGAAATCTGAGTGAACATGGAGACTCTTTCTGCCTTTGGTACTTAGCAGTCTTTCATCTCTATCCCGCAGTTCATGTGAAATATCACTGCTCAGATCACCCCCTTGGCTGACCACAAATCATTGCACTAAGTGCACTAATATATGGGAATGAAACGAATGTTTGTCTACTAAGATTCCCGGAACAGCTGAATGCTGCTTTTCATCCTTTCATGGGACTAAAATGTGCTGGGAATGAGTCTGGCTTATATGATCACCGATCTTGAACAGCCAAGATGGAAATGTACAGTGATGTGCACATTTAGTGTTCTCAAATCTGTGAAAAAAGCACATAAGATTTCTCATGAAGAATTCAATAAGATTTCTGCTTCCTGCTGATGGTCATTTTCCTTTCTGTTTCTGGATTTAAATAAAGAAAATTTTAACTATCAAAAGTCAAATGGATGAAAGCTGATAGCCATATTTGCCGATACATCTCCTTATACAGTGTTTGAATGCAGCTCATATTACAGTGCACAGTCACATCCTGCTGTTAGAACTACTGCTTAAACAAATGCTTTATCTGCTGTATTGAATGGTTTGAGATAAGAGAAATAAGTTAAAGGTACGTAGTTGAACAACAGCTGGATTGGCAGCTGTAAGTTTAGCAGTGCATGCAGAAGACACTGCTTGAGCTTTAAAGGATTCATATTTTTTGTCTGATTTTTGACCTGCCCTAGTCTCTTTTCATGTTATACATGTGGTTTCTCTCTTTTCATGTGATATATGATGGATTCTTGGTCCTTTTCATTTCTGAAACCAAGCCTGGTGTCAAGTACCTCATTCTGGCCTATATTGCACCAGATGATGTAATGAGCGTGCTTCTTAACAACACTTCTTCTGAACCATCTGCGATCTTACAAAGAAAGTAAGAAAGTAAGAAAGTAAGTTTAGGATATGTGAATCTAGTGACAAGGTAATTTGTATAAACTAAAAACAAATGGCATGCTATTTGTTATCATATTAAGAAAAAAATCAGACCTGACAAAGATTAATTTTATCTGCTAGACCTAATTATGGCAAAATGGAAACGCATCTTAGAAAGGAGAGGTGATTAGAAAGGGGATTCTGTGATGCAGTGATAGACCAATTTTTTATTGTCGTTTTACTCTTTCACCTTTCTATTACCCCAGAGCTGTATTCCTGTAAGTCATGAAAGCAATAGGGAAAGGATGGAAATTCAGATTAACCCAGAAGACAGATCAAATGTGGGAATCCTCCTCTTAGCTAGCTCAATTCTTACACTGCTCTTGCTATGCATAAATTACACAGTTTGTAAGAACATTCATCTCCTTTTAGATTTTGTAGACTATTGTTACATTTGAGAGAGGCTCTGAATCTTTGAATCTGCTCAAAAGGCTAGGAGCAAGAGGGCTTCCACATGGCACAACGCAAATCTTCACTGCTCTCCTTTCACAACAAAAAATTTTGACTCAACTTGAACTACTCAACAGAGATTTGGAACATTTGCTTGAGGTGTGGGTGGGCTCAGTGACTTCAGCACATCCTAGCAAATAAACAGGCATCCTTTTAGCAGTTGTTATCATTACCATATAGATAACGAATAGGGAGGAATATGGATCTCAATATTTTCTCGCTGAAAGCAGAGATTTGGCACTTAATCCAAATTGCCACATATGGAGGGGATAAGAGCACTGTTCCACCTGGAGGAGAAAGTGAAAACTAGACCTACCCAAGAACTATGAAAGTATCCTCAGGTCTAGATTTACCAAGTTGCATTAAGTACCTCAACTTCCTTTCGCTAATATTGCAAAGTGAGGTACATTTGCCTGTGATTTCTAGGTAAGAATACAGTCTGAGGAGGACCTATAGCTACAGCTCCACCCAGGATGCCTGGTCTCCAGAAGACCCAGACAAATGACCATAGTCCCAGCACAGAGCAGATATACAGTACGTTCAATATATCTGTGACACTCTGTGCAGTCACCCTGCACTTTTGGATATCAGTTAACACATCTTCTCTATACCGTGCTATGTTGCTTGTGCACAGTGAATCTCCTAAGACTCAGATTGATGTCCTTTCCCAGTCTGAGAGCAGCTGCTGCCAAGGGTAAAACATCTCACAAAAGCATCTCAGCAATGACACTTCGGGATATCCAGGAAGGGAAATTCCTGTAGTATTATGCAGTAAGGAAGAAAAAGCTACCACACCGAGAGAAGAGGAAACTTCATACAGAGTTTAGGCCACAGACTTTGGGGGAGTGGGAACTAAGCTGCAAGTGCATTTCCCTCCATGCCTCATACATTTTACATTACATTCTCAGTGTCTGAAGGCAAAAAGTGCATGAGAAACCGGAGTGAGAGCTCTGTGTCTTTCACCCACTGACTAAGTGGTCAGATCTTAGGCTATTGTGTCAAAGACACCATCACTACACAAGTGCTGTTTCCTATAGAGAAAAACAAACACCTAAAATAGGTAAACAGTATTTTCCCTCTGCACATATCAGAGAAACCCTTCTCAGTTTATAGACTACGTATTTCTTTAGGAGGCACTTGGGTGAAACAGTGCTTCAGTACCTGAAGTACCCAGGCAGTAGGTAGATTGGGCTGCAGATGTGCTTTCAAACCTTTTTTCAGTAGGGTTAAGTCCCAAGGTCTCTCCCTTGGTACAGGCTTCTTCTCATATCTCCAGGGACTTGAAGACAGCATAACTGAAACAGATGTAAAAAGAATCAACATATGTAAATAGTAAATACTGAAGTACTAAATACTGAAAATATTGCCTGCGTGTCCGAATTAGATCATTAACTTCTTTTTGGTGTTTATTTTAAGCCTGCTCTCACACATCAAGTCCTCTTTCCTATCCAAATGATATTTCATGCAGCACGGTAAGATGGATGCAGAGTTTTCTCATGTACTCTGAATGACTAAATAAAAGAACTTGCTCTCTTTTGTGCCTTGTATGTGACAAGTAAAATTGAGACTCTAACGCATCTGCAAGGGAGGGAGATCTTATTCTTTGTCTTACAGATTCAACAAACTAACACTAATGTTTAGTTAATGTTTGCAGAGTGCTTTGCTGCTCAGAAGTGCTAAATTAGTGTGACATTGCAGTGTTTCTGTGAAGCCTTTTCATGCAATTTCAGCTAAACTGTTAACACTGTCTTCGGCTTCTATTTGGCCTGCATAGAGAGTTTGTATAGTTTACTGTGTCACATGAATACAATAACAAGCTTGAATCAAGAACAGTGCTGCTTCTTTCTTCAAAAGAACTAGCGCATTGTTATTTCTTGATAACTAAGAATTATTAAGCCTGCAATTTTCTCATTGTGTTTTTTTCCAATTGTGTCTTAATCCCTTGCATTGCTGCTGTTCTTTTTTAATGGAATAATGGCTTAATCCTTGACACTTTAGGTTCCAGTTAATAATGACATTTACTGCAATATCTTTAAGGAAAGGAATAGCTTTGAGTTCTGCATTTCAGGTAATAAAAGCCTTAGCAACATGAGATTTCTGGAATGAACTTCAGATACATTTTCTGTTCCTGAGGAAAAAAAAAGATTATTCATGGTCACATTAATATTTTGAGGTTTCTAAATGGTGTTTACAAGGTATGAAAAAGTAATCTTACGTACTCATTTTTCAGATTTTCTCAACGACCATTAGGGCATGAAACAAGTTACATTAACTCCAGTATTATTTCTTTTTCCAGGAGATGTTGTGATTGCAACAGAATTGCCATTATTTTGGCTAGCCATTAGAAATAAAACTCAGATAAATAATAAATATATATCTCCTTGAAGAATCACTTATGTATAAATTCTCTGTCCAAAGCTTTAGTAGGTTCATAGAGGAAAGACCAAAAAACCCAGTTTCTTGACCTGCAGGGGATCTGTAGAGCTCTCCAGTAGCTGAAATATATTTCCAGTAGTTGAAATATGTTTCATGGACCATTTCCACATGCAGCAGGAGAAGGAAAACCCTCCACAAGGAGCCTTCTCTGTCCTAGCACTTACATATCACTGCATGACCAGCCAAATTCTTGGACACAGAAGACTGGCACCACCTCTGAACCTTATCTTCCCCCTTCCATAACCCATGGGAAGTACAGTTTGAAGGGAGACCCAATAGGGTGCTGAACCGATTTGGTACTTTGGGAGAAATTATATGAGTTCATTACTAGTGTCCCATGGGACCTGGGGTTCCACATCTATATATTTTGTTTTGAAGCCCACCATCTGCTGTAGTAGTAAGCCCCAATATTTTAGCTTTTATTCTAACAAAATCAAGAGGAAAATCTTCAAAAAGCCGAAATGAAACCCACCAAAATTTACCAAGCATTTTTTCCTATGGATTTGAATCAAGGTTTATTGGAAGTTCAGATAAAATACTTTTATTCCTATTTAAAGCATCCACATTTTTTCCCCACATGGATTCACTCCTTATTATTCACTTATTCGGCAGCCTTACTCGTGATGAGGGCTGGTACATGACCTCCTTTCTCAGATACTTGTAAGTTGTACAGATAACTAGGTTCCTCTGCTTTTGGCTCCAATCCAGCTGAAATGGTCAGTGAGTTCACTGTTCAGAAGTTAAGGACAAGAAGATAGGGATCACATAAGCCTGATTTTTTAAGACTAAAGGTAAGAATGATAGTATTATTTAAAGTCGCACAAAGAATTGTGAAAACAAGAATACTGTCAACCAATTAAAATGCTTCCGCGAGTCATCAAAAAAGTCAAACCAATAATTACGAACTTTGTTTCCTTGCAGGTTGTGTCAGCAGGAAAAAAAAATCTATTTTCCTTAAAAATTTCAAATGGATTCTTCTTTCCACTTTAGACAATCTCACTGTGAAGAACAAAATGTTTAACTTTTCTTTGAACTGTTCTGTAGTGCTGTTATGCATCCAGAGGAAAAATAAAAATATCTTAGGTTCTCTGAAAATGGATATTATTACGACAAGTACAAGAAATTGAATTGAATACAAAATTGATTAATACAAAAAGAATGGTAGTGATTGTGACATTTATTTGGTTCATTAGAATCTAATTCTCCATGGTTAATCATTGACCTGTCAATTTATCGCAAGAGAAAATTTGGCCTACTCCTTTACAAGAAGAGTATATTAATAGCTTATCATAAAAGCCAACGTCTTAACTTGTGTTTACAATGATGAAAAAAAGTTGACTTTCAGAGGACTGCATAATTAAGCATTAACTGCAGATATTTCCTTTGTAGCTAAATATTGAAGTGTATTACCACATCTGGGAATGTTCAAAAAGCAGTTAAAACTTTTATCTGTGGTTGGTGATGTTCTAGATAATAAAATTTAAATAAGAAAAATCCTTTAGATATTTTGATACTTTTCGTGTTTCAGCTTAAGTGTTCAGCTATACAAGACTACATGCTCACCAGCAGAAGACAAATTTTGAGCATCAGTCCCAGGTGATTTACTAGATTACTCAATTGTGCAATTCATTCTCTGTAATACCTATAACACTGAGTCTGAGTAGTATTCAATAATTATACCATTAATTCTTTTCTCTATTCTAGTGTCATTTGTTCAACCAACAAGACTGTGGCATTCATAGAAATGCTATTTCTGTGACTTCATGGTTCTGCAAAGTATTATGAATTGCAGCCAGCAGTTTTCCGGAAATGACAAATTTCCTGTTTCTGCAACATATTGTAGCAGACGGAGTTATAATGCCAGAGATGGGAAAAGCTGGCCTGTTTCTCACATGTGGAAAAAAACATTGCTAGAAACAACTAGACACTTGTCTAATGATCTGTAAAATCGAGAACAAATCTCTGATTTGAAACTAAATATTTCATAACCAGGAAAGATTTCTTGGATGTAACACAGCTGCACTTACTGAATTCAGTACTTTTTGTTCTAATAATGATATTTCAATTTGGTTGAATATTAACATTTATGATAATTTCCCATTTTTTTCTATATGACTCAGAGAACTGAATGCTAGTTATGAGTTTAAAGACCTGTAAGAAGCCTATAAAGGTGGCCTTCAGTTGTTCCATCCTTTCTTCTCCAATGGTCAAATTCAATAAAACCATGAATTTGTTAGAGATCCGTACCTGCCATAGCCTTTGCCTGTCCCTCCAGCCTCCAGTCAGGTACTGACTGGTATCTTTGTGCCCATTAGGTACTGTGCCAGAAACACCAATAAAACACAGAAATGGAACAAGAATTGACATTCTACTCTTCCACAGAGTTAAACTTCTCTTAGGGTTGGAAAAAAAAAGGCTAACAATTAGCAAAACAACCAAAGGGAAAATCTTTAAGAGATAGTGTTCATAAAAGAAACACTAGCAAGAATGTTTGAACTTGATTCTGTGGCTAGAATAACTAAATAGTAGCCAGCATGTAAGTATCATTCAGGTCTTGAGATTGCTCCAGCCTTTATTAGATGGTTGTTAGCTTTGAGGGTCAAATATCTTTTAAAGCTGTAGAAAGAAGCATAGACTTGCCACAAAGTCCTCTATGATGTTTCTGGAATTACATGTGGAAGGACTGGGATGTTCACAAGTCTTGTTACAGTAACAGCGCTGTTGCAATGGAAAGAAAATCCATAATTCTACATAGTCCACCCAACACTAAGGCCTCAGTGTAGAAATTAGTATGTTTTTTCAGATTGTAACAAAATATTAAGGAGAATTGTTTAAAGACTGTACCATTTTCATATTGAGGGCTTGGAAATAAAGAAAGAATCTGATTTGTGACAGCCTGGATAAGCAGTGAGATGAAACATCAGGATTTAAGCTAAGGATTTACTAAAAATAGGAGACCATTACATAGAAATCTTACGAGTGATCTTATGAGTGAGCAACAGAATATCACTGTACTTGCCTGGCTGCACTTGTCTTATGTCCTGGGATTAATGCTTATGAAAACTATCGTACTGTTTCAGATAGTTATACTTATCTGTCCATTCAACATGCCTCTTCTTTCTATTCTGTGCTGCACCAAGACAACTTGTTCCCTAGTTTTGCTGACCTTGAAGATACGGCATTGTTTCCATCAATGTCTTTTGATCCTGAACAACATCTGTCAAACCTAACAAGTTAAGCTCCATAAATCTGAGACAGCAGCTCTAGCTTTTCAGATAACACAGGATTTCATTCACTCTGAAAAATGGGATTAAACCTAATACAGCTTTGCATCAAGCTAAAAATAAAAGAGCTCAAATATATCTGTTCTTTTTTCCTTTTAGACAGTACAACTAAGCAACAAGCTTATTAATTTTACAGATATGGATTACTCCATGTCTGACCTTTGAAGACAAAGAAAAGTCTCTGTAACATCTTTGGGCTTTAGGCTCTTGAGGCAGATACCTATCCTTTCCTGCAAAACAGTGTATTCCCTATATAGATGCCTTCTATTATCAATAAGTAAATCGTTGTATACCTTTACATTTGTCTCCAGCTGACGTACTAATCAGGGAAGACAAACCCCAAAATACTATGCTGAATTTGAATGGTTGTGAAAGAGTGAAATAAACGAACTTCAAATTTCTGTGTCAATGCTAGCAGTAACTCAATAATAGCTGAGAGGAAGACTTAAGGTTCACAACAATGCACAAAACCGGGACCAGTGCCCATCAATATCTGGAAGTTTGAGGGAGAAGTTAACTTGAGCAATATAACATTTGAATGCCGATTGAAAAAGAGAGAAAGTCAGTTCATTCAGTTCAGGTCCAGAATGTTTAGCAACTACTTAACTACAACATATGATGGTGAAACATAGGAATTAAAAAGATATGACTACTGACTCCCTCACACTTATTATATCTCTGCTGTAACATGTCATATAGATGTTGCTGTTCCAGTAGATCTCATGGCATTAGTCAATGACTTTGTCACCGACAGACTGTTCAGCTGCTATTAAAACAAGTCAAAGCTTTATGTTGTTTGTCTGTTTGGTGTGCCGTGTCAAGTGAAATGATTCTGATTATCATTCATTATTACAATGCCGTTTTTCCTTCTCTTTGCATTGAGTATTCCCAGATTCTGGTTCTCACTGTGACTGGTTGTGACTGTTCTTGGATTGCATAACTATGAACTGGAGTCACCAAAGAGTTCGTCTAGAGATTTCACAGCAGTCTTATGCATGCAACATTCATTAAAGTTATTAATGGCAGAAGTCATATTCTAAACAGAGAAGACAAATGAGATAGAGGGAATGCACTATCTCATCCATGTATGTAGGCAAAAACAAAGAAGGATGATATAACTATGATAAAATGGGAATGAAAGTAGAGCTATGAGTTAAATCCATCTCCCCTGGGTTTTAATCCATTATCTTCACTACAATGTTATCTTTGGTCCGAATTTGATATTCATAATTTCTATTTTCATCTAAACAGGTAGCCTTTCTTCAACTAGAAGAGCTGTACAGTGCCGTAATCTGCCAAAAATCCTGTGCTGTCGTCTTTGCCAGTCTGGAGCTGTTTTTCTTGGGTTTGTGCATCCTTCAAGGTTATGCAAAGATTTTATTTTTTTTTAAAGTAGAAAGCATTTGGAAAGTGAAAATGCCAGTTCCTGAGAATGTTCTGAAAAAGTCAATTGCAATTCAAACATATTTCTGTGGAGGCTTCATGAACCATGGCTCTTCTGGTTATATATGACTTCTTAAATACATTTTGCACTGCTGGAAATAAGAGGGATCATAATCATTTCTAATATGATTGCTTATTTCTGTGAATAAACTCTGTAAAAGCTACTGCCAGTTTAATATTCATCATCCCATCTGCTTACCAACAGTTTTCCTTGAACATGTTGTTCCATTGCTCATGTCCATTCACAGGCTTGCCCCAGCTTGGACTCGGCTCAGGCACAGCTTGAGGAATCTGTGTTTTCTTTCATGTCACAATCTCTTAGTGGGCCTGATTGACATTTCCTGCCTGTGGGAGTATGTCTTCCCCATCAGAAGAGCTTTTATGACGACTCTCTGCCATGGATCACTGAAACAGCAGGACAAAGGGTTCCATCCAGCTCCAACAGACCCACTGCAGGAAACAGCTGAGCACACCAGCCAAGGTGGTGGTCCCTCTGGGAACGCATGTTTAAGAAATCACTGGACAAGAGAGCAGTGAGGAAAATAGTAGGAAAAATAGTCCTTCAAGAACCACAGTCAGATAAGAAGGGGGTGGAGATGTTCCATGGTGGAGCCCAGGTAGGACCCATGGACTGCCGCCCATGTTGGATCCATGCCAGAGCAGATTTTTTCCTGCAGTCCATGGAGAGCCCACACTGAAGCACACGAAAAACATGAGGAGGAAGGAGCAGCAGAGAGAAACTGTTATGTGCTGACCATAACTCACCACTCCTATCCTCCTTCAAAGGGATTAGTGGAGTCTGGGAAAAGGAAGAGGAAAGGTATAATTTTAAGGTATCTTTTTTTTCCCACACTACCCAAATTAGTAATTAAATATTTATTTTAATTTGCAATAAGTTAAGGTGTTTTTCCCCAAATTGAGGCTGTTTTGCCCACAACAGTAATTGCTAAGGAATCTCCCTGTCTTTGGCTCAACCCATGAATTATTCCATTAATCATTACCATCCTTCCTATTTCTCCTTTCCATCCTTGGAGTCTTTTAACTCCAAATCTGATGATATCATTAATCCTACACATGTGAACAAAACACAAGTAATGTTTCTTAGACTTGTAGGAAAATGTAGAGGGCTAACATCTCATCAGCATCCCATTTCTGGCATAGCCTGTCATCATTGTCTCAGAGGAAGACAAAAACACTTCCAGAAGCCAAAAAATCATCAAAGAAGAGAAGAACAAGAGGAGGAAACCTCCACGGCTTCTGCAACACAGAACAAAATCCTATTGAATGAAACATCCAAGCACAATTACAGGCTGGGCAGAGAACAGATTGAGAGTAGCTCTGAAAAGAAGGACTTGGGGGTAGTGGCGGGTGAGAAGCTCAACACAAGTCAGCAATGTGCACTTTCAGCCCAGAAAGCCAACATCATGGGCTGCATCAAAACAAATGTGACCAGCAGGGCAAGGGAGGGGATTCTCCCACTCCACTCTGCTCTGAGAACTCAACTGGAATACTCCATTCAGTTTTGGAGTCCTCAGCACAGGAGGGACATGGATTTGTAAGAACGAGTCCAGAGGAGGCCACAAAGATGATCAGAGGCCAGGAGGACCTCTCATATAGTAATAGGCTGAGACAGACGGAGTTGCTTAGCCTAGAGAAGAGAAGGCTTCAGTGAGACCTCCTAGCAGCCTTCCAGTACTTAAAGGAGGCCTACAGGAAAGCCAGGGAAGGGCTTTTTGTCAGCGCATGCAGAGATAGGACAAAGGGTAATGGCTTAAGATGCAAGAGGGGAGATTTAGAGGATAATTTTTTAGAAGAAATTTTTTTCTGTGGGAATGGAGAGGCACTGGCACAGATGTTCAGAGAAGTCTTGGATGTCCCATCCTTGGAGATGTTCAAGACCAGGTTAGAAGAGGCTTTGAGCAACCTGATCCAGTGGAAAGTGTCCCTGCCCATGAATAGGGGTTGAAATTGGATGATCTTTGAAGTTCCTTCCAGCCCAAACCATCCTATCATTCTATGGTTCTATGATACTAACAAAACAAGAACAGGATACAACAAACAGTCACAAAGTGAACTAAAATATCTTTGAATCCTTTTCAATATATCATTAAAATCAACAGTGAACTATGGCTTCCATTATTTAATTGCTTTCAGAAGGCTCTTAGGCATGATACTGATGGATGCTACACAGGACCTCTGTAATATAAAGTTGTTGTTGGCTCCATGTTTAAATATTTCAAAGATGAGCAGCAAAGAGATTAAGAGTTTCAGTGGTAATAGGTAATTTATTTGTTCTGAAGGTACTTTAATTTGGCTGCATTCTAATTTCAAACTCCTGTCAGCCAGTGATTTCTTTGGGATACCAATAAGACAAATAAAGCTGTTGATCATATGAGACTTTACTTATAAATCAAAATGTGCGTATTAAACTGCAGGCTTTTGCTACCAATTGTCATCAGTGTTAGTAGGAATATCTATGAAATTTGCTTCTGATAAACACTAACTAGAATTTAAATAAGAAGATAAACAATAACTCCCAGAGAAGTATTTCTTTTCTATAGCAAAGGTAATGAATGGCAATGTCTGATTTTGGTTACTTCAAAAATAATAATACTACTACTTTGGATCAGGGAGACTTATTTTATCATATATTTAATGAAAAAAATATATCACATATTTGCATTGGTAAAGGGATGGAATCTGCTGTTTTTCTATAGATTAATATATATTTAATTCTCCACATTTTTCAGTTTTTATTGACATAGTGAATAGAAAAATGTATTGGTCATAATAGGGATTACTTTATATAATTAAGAGTGGAATTAAACCTTCTGAGGAATAAACCACAGAAAATAATAATGATTGCAAATGTTTAGAAAGTCGAAAATTTTTGATTGCTTTGGAAAAAAAAATCTCTGTATCTAAAAAGAATAACAGGGTAATCAAGAAAGTCATGTTTTACTATTTCCAGCACAGAAGGCAATTTGTGGATCATCAAACTATTATTTGTGTAAGAAAAAGGAAAAAAAATACTTTTATCTAGAGATAATAGTCTTGATTCTGGTGGTTTTGAAGCAGTAAAACTATGTGCAAGTCTAGTTTAGATTCTTGCCTTTTTTACTGTAGACACCATTTTAGAATCCCAGCTTACTGCTTACAAATATTATTTGCATGTAGCAGTTCAATAAACAGACATCTGGCTTCTAAATCTGCCTGTTCCTTTGTAGATGCCAAATGAAGATTTGAGAACTAGTAAATATATTATACTTACAAGACCCATAATATGCCAGGTCCTCAGAGTTCATAAGATTTATCATTTGCGAATAATTGCTTTTGAAGTGGAGGTCAGCAACTGAAGCCTGAAATGAATTGATGCTGGCAATAGTTTGTAAACAAGACTCTCTTGCCATGCTAACTTGATTTTCCCTGTTGTTATTTCCTTTGGCTCGCTTTTAATCTTGTTCAATTAAAGTAACTACAGAGAAATTAACAGACTCATTGGGTTTGGGAAGAGATATTTTCTCATATAAATCCAACATCTTAAGAAAACAGTCTGGGGTATTCAAAATTTTTCGCATACATCTGGGTATGAAACTTTATATTCACAGGTATAATGTGGTTCTACATGTTCAATAGATCATAGAATCATAGAATGGTTTGGGTCAGAATTGACCTCAAAGATCACCCAGTTCCAACTCCCCTCCAGGGACACCTCCGACTGGATTAGATTGCTCAAAGCCTCTTCCAGCCTGCCTTGAATACTTCCAGGGATGGGGTACCCATAACTTCTCTGGGCAACCTGTGCCAGTGCCTCACCACCCTCACAGAAAAAAACTCCTTCCTAATTTCTCATATAAATCTCTATTCTTTCAGCTTAAAAAAGACATATGAAATTAGATATGTGAGAAATCATTACAGCATTTTATTTCGCTAGAAAATTCAGAAGCAGAGTGACTATAAAATATTGCCCTCCAAATTCATTCATTTTGGTCATCTATTAGCTAGATTTTTTATAAAGAAAAACGTAGTTACTGAACATAAAAAAGCAAGAAAACAAGCTTTCATTCTTTGTTTCAGGTCTTTTAGGCCGAACCAAACCTTTAAGAAAACACTGACTCCAGGAAGTAACAATGGTGATTCCAGTGAAAGTAAATAAAAAGTATCTGGATCAAACCACTGGTGATGCATATCCAAAGACTTGTTCTAAGCAAAAAGGAACATATGGAACTATGAATTCCTTGTTTGTCCCATCAGTATTTAGCAGTGTAGCTATCCAAAGCATTAGTCCAGTTTTGATGCTATACATTCAGAACAAATTATACAGAAAAACCTCATAATTACTATACAATAACAACTATTATTACACAATTCTCCTGGAACTATACTCACCCTTCCAGTGTCTGTTTGGGCTGGGTTGATGGTGCCAATCTTCCTCCTCCATCAGAGGGGAGCGTTTCACAGCATGTCATCACCTCCCTGAGGTCTCATTGGGAGAGGTCAACGTTAGTGGAATCTTTTCCTCCTCAGCCTTAGTGGTCAACTGGAGTTACTCTTACATGTTTTCTTAACAAGGTTGGCTTCCAGCTAAAGTTTGAAATTTGTCCAGCAGCACCGCTTAGCCCAGTCTAACACAAATGGTTGTTAACTAGTCCCACCGTGACTACCTATGTTTGTCAGACCTTTCCCACATACAGTATTCCCAGATATGAAACTTCAAGCAGTCAGGCAAAAGTCACTTCACAACTAGAAAATTATTAAAGCAAGTTAAGACCAATTCGGTCCAAGGCAAGCAGAAGAAACCCTGAGATCCTGCACTACCAGGTCAACACAAAACCCGTAGCCTCTCATGAGCAGTGGTAAAAATCAGATTTGCTGTGCTACAGTAAAGGAAAACAGTGGGAACAAGAAAAATCAATAATAGAAAGAGCATGTAAGAAAGGTTATAGAAATGGGTCTAGTTTCTCTGAAAAAGGAGAGGTTCATTTAACAGTGTGGCCACAACCATGTCATGACACTTGGAGTTCATGAATCACTTCAGGTACTGTGTTTTAACAGGAATCCTTTAAAAAGAGTTGAATGATGTTGTAAAGATGGTGCCAAAACATTGTAGTCTCTTTCAAAGTAATATGACGAAGATAAACCAATGCAAGTCTGTGTTTGCTATAAAGATTCTGTACTACTGATGACAAACTGGTGCTTTACAATATAGGTAGTTTGTTGGGAATAAAGAGCTTTTTTTTCTTTTTCAAAAATATGTAAATTCTTTTTGTGTAACAAAGTATTACATTAGAAGCTGCAGGTTGAGAAAGGATTTTTCATTACACAGGGGCTTCAAAAATAATTAGAATTTTGCAATGACTTGTTGCAGTTCAAAGATTAGGGTTATGGAAAACTAATTAAGAACATTTTAGAGGGGCAATGAAGTAATTTAATGCAGGCCTGTAGTGTCTCTATATTTTAATATCCTTCTTGCATTAATTTCTCACACTGGATCCTGAGAATTCAGTGATCTGCATCTGCTTACAGGAGTTCTCACTGGCATAAAGGCAGATTAAATGCAATGCTCCAAGGAATAACTTTAATAATTCAAGACAGTGGTGTTTGGTAGACCTGTGATTAAACATGATAGAAAACTTTACATTATAGATGTATTTTGTTATAAAATGCCAATTTGTCAAAATGTTTAAATAAAGACAGTCTCCTTGATAAGATGCTTTGGAAAAACATTTTAACATTTAAATCCCTCCAAATAAGTATTTTTTTAGTTTTAAAAGCATTTTTTTTGAAGATTTTACTGGGTCATATTGAAAAAAAATGTATGAATTATTTTACAAAGTAATGAAAGGAATAGTGAAAATCAAAACAAAAGAAATCTTGATTTATATTCAATGAACATTTTTAGTCTGCTGATTCATGAACATTTTTTGGCATTTTGAATATTTAAATCCCTATCCAGAAGGGGAGCTTCCTGTCGTAAGAAAATCTTTTCTTCCCAGTTGTCTTTATGAGTGTCCACTGGGAGATTGCAGTAAATTCTCAGCTATGTTCCTTACTGAACTTTATATTTCTCCGGGGGAAAAAAAATCTGAGGAAAAAAAAATCTAGGGAAAGATGTTTCCTAAATTCAATTTTTACTAACATTTTAACTGTTTGCATTTCTCATCACAATGAGAAGCGCAGCCAAACCACACCAATGTAGCTGGCAGAGGTCAGCTTTGATGTAGTTTTATCATCTGCTGCAAGGACCTGATTCTGATTCATCTCTCAGTTTTAGTCACTGAGTTAAAGATCAGACAATTTGGCTAAACCTTCACTTTCTTAATCTTCTTTTGCTACATAGGTGTTGAAAATGATACTATATATGTATGTCAAGTCAGGAAGTATATGTTGTTTCTCAAACAGCTGAAGTAAAGTTGGATACATGAACGCAGTTTTGACTGCACACAGACCTATAGTTCCTCTACTGAGAGTGTAACGTATTATGAACTGTGATGCATTGTCACAGGGGAAAAGAGAGAGAGAGAAAGAGAGATGCAAAATAAAAGCCAGATTTTGGTTGAATGAGGTTGCCAGATCTGGAATATGCTGCCCAGCAATCATCATCGGATTTCAATACAGCTGGAGAAACACAGACGAGGAAGGGAATTGCAAGGGAGTAGACTGTCTCCACCTTCAGATTCTTTCAAAACAAGGAAAACACTTGGACTTGAGAAGGTTTATATGGAGGGGACTGCTTGCTGACACAGACATACTTCATGGGACAAACGGCAGCAGCTATGGGGAGAAGGTTTGCCAGATGAGGATAGTTTGGAAAGAAACTCTGATCTTTAAAGAGACAGAGTTAGCAGACTACACCAAATTGCTTCCAGTGAAGTTCTGCTCCAATCTAAGATGTTCAAAGAAAAAAATGTTCTTTCTCCTGTGTAAGATTTTTAGATCAAGTGAAATTTATTCTGCACCCTTGATGAGGCAACCCATCATGCTCAGGCTCAAAATGAGTCTCCTATGTCTCTTCAGCAATTAATATAAGTGCCAAGTAATCATTTCCCCTTATCTGATAAAAGTCAAGTAGCTTTATTTAAATGCCAGCAATCAACCTGTTTCCTGCTATCTCCTTATAACACATCCTGTCTCCCCTATCAGTTAAAAGTTTTGATTCTAGCACAGCTACTTTCCATCTCTTAATACCACCAGGAGTTCTCCACCCTTCTCTCACTCTCTTGGAAAATGAGATTTTATTTGGTCAAAATAATCAGAATACCTCCTTTTTGTCTTACTAAGTGGTGAAATTAATTTAATCTGTTCTACCCTCCTACAGAGTCAGTGGTCCCATGGACCTTAAACCTCTTTGGACAGCAATGTGAAGAAGAGGAATTAGGTACCCACAGATGGTGTCTTTCTCATAGCTTGAAGTATGCTCTAAAGCATGTGTTCCTTTGTCTTTTCTCAACAAAATGAATTCTCACCCTAACCCTTGCTCCCCACTTTACATGCATTCAAGAAAGCTTCCTGCAGTGAAGGCACACAGATAGAATTCTACACATTGTAGAATTTTTAGTTCTGGGAGATAGGGACCATCTGTCTTGTAGCTGTAGGCATTACCTAGGCTGAGTTATGTCCTATTGAGCCATCTATGTGTGCTTGCAGCCTAGAAAGCCAACCACATCCTGGGCTATATCAAAAGAAGTGTAGCCTGAAGGTCAAGGGAGGTTAATCTATACCTCTCTACTCTGATCTCATGAGACCTCACCTGCAGTACTGTGTCCAGCTCTGGAGTCCTCAGCACAGGAAGGACATGGAGCTGTTCGAGCAGGTCTAGGAGATGGGCCATGAAAATAATCTGAGGGTTGGAGCATCTCCCATACAGTAAGAGGCTGAAAGAGTTGGGCTTGTTCTTGTTGGGCTGTGGAGAGACCTTGTAGTGGCCTTTCAGTACTCAAAGGGGGCCTGCAGGAAATACGAGCACAGATTTTTAGCAAGGCTTGTCGTGACAGGGTAAGGAGTATTGCTTTAAAATTAAGGAAGGATAGATTTAGACTGAATACAAAGAAGAAATTTTTTAAATTGAGAGTGGTGAAACACTGGAACAGGTTGAACAGGGAGGTAATGAATGTCCCTGCTCCTGCAAGCAGGCTGGAATATATGACCTGTAAAGGTCCCTTCCAACCCAAAGCATTCCATGATTCTGTAATTCCATGGTTCTATAATTCTATTGCATTCCAAGCAAAGGAGCACACTTTCCAAAACCTAAAAGACAATTCTGGTCATTATTTATTACCAGCATCTTCAGTGTGAGAAAAGATACTTTGCCTTTCAGAAAAGAAATAGACCATGACCCCAAACACCAATTTGACTATGACATTCTGTGGCACAACTCATAACTGAAAGAAATGCAAGTAGCTGAGCTGTTGTTATGCTGTGCTGGCTTAAGGCTGTCTTCTATTGCATGTGATAACTTTCTCCAATAGAACTTAATTCAGGATGTATTCAACCTATACAATACTACACCATGCAGAGATACCTTAAACTGGTATTTCTGGAAATAATAAACCTGGAATTTGAAGCAAGGGTGAGTGGTTACCTCAAGGCTAGTTTTCATCTGCAGCTTTTGTAACCCAGGCTAGTCTCTCTGTGTATTCCTAGCAGTGCTGTGTAGACAGAGGCAGCACAGTTCTCGGCCCAATGCTGAACTGTACAAAGTAGACAGTTCCAAATGCAAGCAACGTTTGGCATTACCCACAATGTATTACCTGCTCATTACTTTTGCTCGTGCACTAAATGTTAAGTGGAGATGGAGAGCAGTTATTAAACATTGAGGTACATATTTATTAGGAGAGGTCTGGAAAATTAGAAGCTGAATAATCAGCAATAATTATTTTATTGCTGATCAATACAGTAATTACCTTTGCAAAATTTATATTCAACCTCCAAGACACATGTATGGTCTAACACATATGTTGCTTTGACTGTGTAAAGAACATCGTATTTCTTTTAAATGCAAACTTCCTATAGTTTGTTATAAGTATCAGAATTATTCTCCACAGTGCAGCTGTGTGACTATTGAAGAGCCTTCACAAACACAGTTTTGCAAAAAAACCTTTTAACTGAAGTACCCTTAAACCTATCTATTTAAAAAATATAATGTGTGAAAATGTTCTTCAAATTTGTAGCCAAACATTTGCAACATATAGGAAAGACGGGGAGGGCGTGGTTCTGGGTACATACAGAGAAAAGTATATATCAGATGTACTTTAAATTCAAAGTCCACACTATTCTTTTTCATTATGGTGAATATTCACAGAACTTAAATCTTCGCCTAATTCCTGGTCTTAAGCCAGTAAGGGAGATAGCAACTTTGAAGGCCTTTGATGGGCTCACATACAGCTCTTAGAGGGGAACAGGATCAAGTCAGTGAATGGGAGGTAATACCTCAGGTGAAAATTCAACTGCCTGAATATGACCTGCAGAGAATTTTTGAAAAGCATCCAACCAGTAACATTTTGATCACAAATGTCTAGAGTTTCCAGAGGTTTTGCCAACATCAAAACCAGTATTTCCCAAAGATGTACAAAGATAATTGCACACTAGTGGGAATCAAAGAGCATATGGTGAGAGAAAAAATCTGATGGTTTTATGAACTGTACCTTTGTAGCATCAATCCTAACATGTTAACCTGATAACTTTGTCTACAAAAATAGAAGGAAAGAGATATGTAAATTTTCTTCATTTTAGTGTTGTTATTATAGTTGGAAGGAATAAGAAATTCACAGAGTTCTGCATAAAAAAAAATCCATTAAGTCTGTTCCAAGAATATCTGGAACTGAGTGATCACAACCAGCATTTGCTTGACACATTTAATAATGAGCAGCTTATACCTAGAAAACATTTTTGATAAAGCTGGGCCTCAAATCTAAAAGACTTCATAATTTCTTCAAGTAAGTGCTAAAAGCTTGGTTTATTTTTGCCAATAATTTAGAAATATAAAACCCTGGCAACTGAAACATTTACTTCAAGCAGATTTTTGTTGTAGAGTTCCTCAATACTATGGAATTTTCCATTATATGACTTGCTGAAATATGCATGATATAGTCTGAACAACTGGTGACTGACGTTTCCCAAGGAGCACAGTTTTAATTGTTCCATACAAAACAGCTGTCTATCTACCAAGGACAGACAAACTCCTGCGATTTACCAACCAGTCATGACCTAGGCTAGTGTTATAGAGGTAAATTCTTATCTAACTACCTTTATTTTTAATACAAGGTTCCCAGTGGCAACAAGAAGTTTCTGGTCCTTACAAAGATGCTTATGAAAGCTTGAAGTAATCTTTCCTTGCCACTTCACCCTCCTCTATTTATGAGAAAAAGGAGCAGATGAGAAATAATATTTTGTGGGGTTTTTTCCTTCCCCAAACTATCTAAGAATAAAGGACGGAAATTTACAAGGAAATGTTTGGGGAACAATATAGATGATTGAAAACCTGAGAGTCTGATGCTGCTCACCTGAACTAAGTGAGGGACTATATCCTTCAGGAAGTACCGAAAGCTCATATATTGAGACAAGAACACCAAATTTTTCTTCTGGTTCCACACTGTGACGAGCAATTCTCTCTGTCAGTCATGTTTGTATTGCATCTTCCATCCCAAGAAATTCCAACATACTTCATAAAACAAGACCACGTGCTACCAAAATAGTAACAAATACATCTCTGAAACAAACATTTCTCTTCCATAGTGAAAGACGGAGACCAAATTGACATTACAGTTTTCCAATTATAATTTTGTCAGCTAAAATGTGGAAGATATATGCCCAGTGATCAGTTTACTTATGCTAGCAGGTCCCCAGGCATCAGTACTCTCATGCCAACAAAAGCTTAATGGCTTAACCTTCATCCTTCAGGAGGTTGGTGTCAATCTCCCAGTGGGAAAGAGTTCCTTCTATCAATTTACAGTGATTCTTCTGTCTTGTATCAAAAAAAGGTGTGGTGAGCAGGAGTAGGGAAATAATTGTGCCCCTATATTCAGTGCTGGTGAGGCTGCACCTTGACTACTGTGTTCAGCTTTGGGCCCCTCAGTACAGGAAAGATATTTGGCTCTTGGAGCATATCCAGAGGAGAGTAATGCAGCTGCTGAAGGGTTTGGAGCACAGGTCTTATGAGGAGCAGCTGAGGGAACTGAAATTGTTTAGCCTGGAGAAGAGGAGGCTGGAGTGACTTTATTGCTTTCTACAGTTCCCTGAAAGGAGGTGGTAGTGAGATGGGTCCTTATCTCTTCAACCAAGTAACAAGTGATAGGAAGAGAAGAAATGGCCTCAAGTTGTGCCAGGGGAGATTTAGATTGAATATTAGGAAAAAGTTTTTGACTCAGAGTGGTGAAGCATTGGAAGAGGCTACACAGGGAAGTGGTGGAGTCCCCATCCCTGTAGGAGTTCAAAAAGCACTATGAATGTGGCACTTCAGGACATGGTTTAGTTGGCACATTGGTATAGTTTTGATGGTTGGACTTGATGATCTTAGAGACCTTAGCAATTCTATGATTCTCTGTGATAGGGATGTGATATACTGAGGACTAGTGTAATGGAGCTCAGCCCTAAGCATGGAAAATTCCAGTCTGGAAGTAATTGATTTGATCAAGTTGCAAGCTAGTGACATTTTGAGAGCCATGAGTAAGGAGGGTATAAGAGCAAAGCTGGAATTCAGCCTTTATTATTGAGCATACTGTCTACTTGCATTACAAAAATAGGCTGCTTCTTGAAAACACATTCTTCCACTGAGTACCATAAAAAAACCAAATATCCAAAGACTGACTGGTATAGAGCATCACAGTGTAATTATTGATCTTGAAACTGATAGTCAATAGAAGTAAAATGCAAATTTTTACCTGAGAGGTACTACTTAAAACTGCAACTATGTAGGAAGGGCTATGGTAAAATCTTCATCACTGACTGCTTTTTGAATCAAGACTGTACATTTATCTAAAAGATATACTCCAGTTTAGTAGGAATTAATTCAATATCTTACGGACTGTATTATTCAGGTCAGACTATGTATTTGCAAATGTCCTATTACAATCAGTTAATCTACGAGTTCAATTTTATGCTGTGCATTTCATACAAATTGTTGTATCCAAAGAATGGAGTCAGAATGCATCATTTTAAATTATATTACAGGCTAGAAGAAAATCAAATGGTTAGAAACACAGTAGAAAACATAAGCTGAAAAACAAAATGGAAAGGATCTCAAAATTCTTAACACAATAATAGCAAAATCTATTATCCAAAAAGAAGGCAGCTAACATTGGGTTACGTAGACCTAAGCTTTCCTCTTCTGGTGAGCACCTTAAGAACAAGGCTATCCTGTTGTTTTCTCTTCTGGGTTTTGTAATTGTGGCTTCATGCTAATTCTGTTTTAATGGGGAAAAGAGAAATTTGACCTATTTATTTCAGCTCTTGAGAATATTTAACGGGACCTAGTGCCTCTGCTTCATCCTCTAAAGCAGAGGAGGAGGTGAAATTAGTCAAGAGATGGTCCTTGACTTCTCCTTCCACCCATTTTTTAGATAACAGCTCTCCTGGTTGCTCTGATTTGCAATGGACACTGAAGAGTGTCAAGTACATTCTGACTCCCATTAGAAACAATGTAGGTCAGCAACCACGTTTAAATGCAATACCTTAACTATGTCAAGGACATGCTCAAGTCATTGAAACAAAGACAACAAGAAACTACTATTCAAATAAATAAATACCTGTTGATCCTGCTAAAGGATTGGGTCTGTAGTCATGTGAGCACTTAAAATGTGTTCTCTCCATACAGGCAGTAATGGTTCTTTCCGGGATGGTGTTAATTTTGTTTGTAGCTGGCTGTGCAGTGCTATGTTTTAGACTGGACGCCAAAAAAGTGTTGATAGAACACCCATGTTTTAGCTATTGCTGAACAGTGCTTGCACAGTGCCAAGACCACCCCTGTTTCTCACTGCTGACCCAGAGAATAGGATGCGGTGGGTAAGAGGTTGAGAGGGGACACAGCCAGCACAGCTGACACCCGCTGAGTAAGGCGATACCCCATACCACACAATGTCATGCTCAGCAATAAAAGGGAGAGAGAATTTTTCCAAAGTAACCATTTCTTAGGAACTGGCTGGGCATTGGTCTGCTTGTGGTGAGTGATTGCTTTAAGCATCATTTGCTTTCTTTTCTTTTTATTTTTCCTTTCCTTCTAAAGTGCCTTTATCTCACCCATGAGTTTTTTCTTGCCTTTGCCCCCACAGTTCTCTCCCTCAGCCTGCCTGGGGAAAGTGAGTGAGTGACTGAATGGGCTGTTAGCTGACGGCCAGGGTCAGCCCACCACAGACACAACATTCAAATTTCTAAATTATTATTAAAATTTCTAAATTATAAAATAATATAATACAAAGTATGCATTCACATGAATAACATAAATATGCTCAACTCATACTGATGTACTTATGTTAACTGAAAAAATGCTGCTTGTTTTTAAGGTAGGAGAAAAACATCTGGAATTATTGGAGACAAAAAAAATAAAAATTCAGTAAGATTTGGTCACTTAATTCCTTTACAAGGAGATTCTTAAAGGACAGAAAATACATAATCTGTTCTAAACATTCATGCAGATTAAGGATTACAGACTCAAACAAAAAACTTTACAGAATATTATTAAATTAAATTAATATGCACAAGATGTTTGTTTAATGCTCAATATATTACTGAAAACAATTTTTACACAGTACTTTTCTGCCAGAGTAGTTTTCGATATACAGGATTACTTAAAGTATTATGGAAACTCAAGTGCTTATATCAAATTATAGCATATGTAGCCAAGATTTACCTTGAAAAAACTGTCAACAAACATAAATATTGCAGTTTGAAAAGCATTTGTTCAAAATGACGGAAGTTAATACAAATAAAATTAAAAATGTGAAAATAAATGATGAGTCCAAAGTCAAGACTTCCTACTTGCATGACACTGCACATGAATTTGTTTCTACAAGAAGAAAATTAATCTTCAGATAAAATAGGCATATAGAGAGGGTAAATCTTCAGTTACGTAAATTTTTTAGCATTTTGTATATCAATATTCTGAAAAAAGACTTACACATTGTCAAATGTTTCTGCCTCATACAGGTAATGATTTTTTTATTTTTCCTAATTTGTGCAATGTCGCTATATTCCGTGGCAATACACAAGTGAATAAGCAAAATAAAATCCTGGCATGGGCAAAACATACTAATTCACATTTTCTAAAATAACTTCAAAATAACTTTACAAGTTCCATCTCTGAAACAGGTTGCCCAGAGAAGTCATGCGCTATTCCTGGAGGTGTTCAAGATCAGGGTGGATGAGGCTTTGAGCAACCTGATCCAGTGGAAGGTGTCCCTGCATATAGCAGGGAGTGGGAACTGGATGATCTTTAAGATCCCTTTCGAACCAAACCATTCTGTGATTCTATGATTCTGATTTTTTTTCCCATTCCCTTTCCCTCCCTACCCTCCCCCTCCCCCCTTTTTTATCTCAAAGAGCAGAAACATATGCCTGAGCACTACATTCCAGAGAACATTTTCACATTGCAGTTCTCATTAGGCTTCTTTCATTTCCCAAATATTGCTGTGGATGAACATAGGACAAAAGAAGTAAAGTTTTCCCTTTTTCTAGAAAACACAGATGTCTCAAGGAGAAGAGGGAAGTACTTGGGAAACTGTGAAATCCACCATACCAAATCCAAGGGTTATACTGTCTTGGCTACATGGTTAATGGAAGACAGAGGTGTTAATTTGGGGCTGCTTCTTTTAAATGGAAAAAGGGAAAAGGAAAAACCAGTAAACTCCCCAGACATCAGTCAGTATAAACCAAAACTTACGGAAGTGATATAATTACATTCCAAGTACCTTCCCTGGTAAGAAAAGAAAAGCACAGAGTGTCAACAGCAATGCCATTATGCCGTGTTCCCTGTATAGTCATGTAACTTTCTCCAATTCCCCTTTTTCTCCAGAATAACACCACTTGCTTTGAGGAAAATCTACTAACCGCTTTAATTGATTACAAGTTATAAACAGAATGCAGCTGGGTCCTTATAACCCTTGCATGACCACAGCAACTTAATGCATGAATTCCCCCAAATTCATTTTAAACCATGTAGAATTAAGTGTACTCCAACTAGTATACCCATCCACTGTATACTGTACAGGTAAACTAATTCTGCACTTTCATCTCAAATAAATTTGTGAATATCCACAAAGAAAGTTGTGTGGATTTTACTAAACTGGTTTATTGCAGTAAATTACAGTATGTTCTAGGTATAAACTATACCAACATAGGATGGCTCCTTATACAAACTAGGTTAAATTAGTGATTTTGTACATACTTTTGTCTCTGTTTTTTATTTATTTTATTTTATTTTATTTTATTTTATTTTATTTTATTTTATTTTATTTTATTTTATTTTATTTTTTTTATTTTAGTTTGTTAAATTCAGAGTGAGACTCTTAGACACTGTAAAGTAAGTCTGGAAATTTCACTTAGTTCCAGGCTGAAGTGCTCTGGTATGTTGCTTTGCCAGCTCAGCTGTTGGGTGGATTCCTACAGCCAAAAGTAACGAAGAGCTGTCAAAACTGAGGTAACTCCTGAAAACTGCCCAAGCCATTTGTGTAAAGAATGTCTAACGACAGCCCTTATTCTATTTGCATTTTGCTTGTACCAGTGTGATCAAAGGAAACCTTGCTGAGTCTAACCAATCTTTCAAAAGAGGCTCTGGGCCTCCGCAGGAAGATTAGGATGTGCAAGATTTACATTTTGCAGAAGCTGTGCAAAAATAATTCCTTGCCTCCATCTCTGAACAAACTACCATCAATTCAGGCATATCTCTGACCCCTTGTCCCCACTGTGTCTCTCTATGGGCTACAACGCATAAAAATTGCTGTGTTAGATCAGATAGGCAGCAAAGTATTAAAATTCTCACTTAATTCCTAAATCCCCTAAACAACCAGTTATACAGCAGCCTTCCCCTGGCTTATTTTTAAATTGATACCCAATGTTGACTCTCGGGACCTAGGCACACAACTCAGGCTTTTCACTCTAACATTTCAGTTTTTATTATCCGTGTGTATATTTTCTCTTTTTTCTAAACCGCACTAACACAAATATATCAGAGAGTGGCAGAGGAGATGAATTTCCCAAATTGATTGTTCTGTGAAAAAAATAATCAGTTATAAATACCTTGCTTTCCAATTCTATTGGAATTCCCTCATTCTTTATATATCAGGGGAGAGTAATTGCAACACTTTCTGTACTTGTCTATGAAATCTTATGGATTTCTTCTTTAATGATATTCTTCAGATTGCCTTCATATAGAGGTTTTCAGTGCTTTTAATAATTTTTGTTGTGCATTCCCAAACCTCTGTTTATTTCTTCTATATTCATATGCCTGTTTGAGATAAGGTTACAGTAAAATGTTGCTCAGCAGAGCACCACAAAGGGAAATGGAGTGGCTTGCAGTGTTATACTCAAGTGAAAGAAACACCTTGAAATTTATCGTATCTGACACTTTATTATATAGACGGAATCTCTGTTGGCAAGAATGCGTAGACGAGGTGATGCAGCATTGCATTGGCAAAGAGTTTATACAGTATGAGCTATCTGGCCAAAAAATTGTAAATGAAAGAGAAAACCCAAGAGAAGTCTTCTTTCCTTGCAGTTGTGTTTACTTTTATCCTATTCTGTTCCAGTATGCATAGGAATCAGATTCTTGCTCTGAAAGTCTTCAGCCTATTAGTGTTTCAAAGGCATTAGGACAATGCCCTTAGTAACATGCTTTAAATTTTGGTCAGCCCTGAAGTAGTCAGGCAGTTGGACTAGATGGTCACTACTATAGGTCTCTCCCAGCTGAAATAGTCTATCCTATTAGTTCTACTCTGAAAAAAAAAATAAAATTAGCTGCTCATCTAAACAAGTGTGATGCAAAAATGTCTCCAGTGATTTCAGGGGGTATCTGAGTGTTTTGTACCAGCTCTCAGTTGAAGACTTGATATGCACCTATTACAGAACTTCTCTGCTTATATTTTGCTCAAGCCATTATTGAACTCTTCTTGAGCATCTGTGCCATCTCCATAATTATCCATAATCAGAACTGAGACTGTCTCAGTATTTCACAACAAATGAGAAATAGCAAATAAAAGAAGAAATTTTTTTTATTACTTTAGATTAGGAGCAAAGAATAAAAATACTTTCTCCAATGAAGTCTGTAAAAGTAATTTAAAAGGATAAACCTCAGTGACTTCACTGTTTTATCTTACAAAGTATAAGTGTCTTAAAACAAAATAAATTTAAAAATACAAACATCTCATAAAAAAGTGTAATTATATTTAAATTGCCCCCTGGAGAATACATTGAAAAGCATATTCTGATTCCACTACCCTTGGGTCAAAAGAAACCAGAATAATAAGAAATCCTGGCATTTGCTGTATGTGAAAGTAGATGGCAAAGCTATTTTCATTTCAAAACAATAATTCTTACTTTTTGCTTATTTAAAAATTTCTTGAGATTTTTGTTTTTATTTTCCCTTACTGTTACTTCAAGAAGTAAGGTGTCATCTGAGCCTTTTTTCCATTTGCTTTGAACTTCAGACCAAGCTCATCTCTCCTTTAAGCAGCACCTTGACTCCCAAATGAGAATCTTGCCCCTGATTCTTTACCTTTGTGTCAAGTAGTGGTCCCAAAGCATGGTCTGATTGAGTTTTCCATGTTGAGCAAAAGGAATATTATTAACAACTTTCACAGATTGCTTCCTATTTAAATATTTGCTGGAAACAGGGATAGGCTTGGTTTCCAGGAGAATGTCCACTGTTGTCATTCATTCAATGCCTCATTAATAGTTTTATTACTTTATGCAGTGTGGAACATCATTGAAAAGGTCTGAACAAAACTCATCACATGTCAAAGAGTCCCAAACTGCAATGATTCTAAAGGCTGCAATTTCTAACCTAAAAAAGCCTCTGTACTTTATCCTGAAGAAGATATTTTAGTTGCAGCTGTCCGTAACAGAACAAAAGACAGCCAGGAATGTTGGATCGCACCTGCCTGCACTAGGATTACAGTGAGTGTCTGGACACTTGGAGATCTTTGACTACCAGTCAGTCCAGCTATGTCCAATACCACTAATAAAATTGGATCAGCAGTCAGTTCTTGGCTCTGGGGCTTTGTCATGTGAACTGGCTCACATCCATATATGTGTATATATTTACAAGTGTCTATATCAGAGCTATTCACTTCAGTCATTTTTTACACTCGCTGTATGTTCACCTGAATGTGGCTCATCCCATCCTACAGTAAAAGGTCTAAGAGAATGGGATGGGCATTTTTGTTACTTGCATCTGTTATACACCTTTACTTCAGGATAAGCTGAGTCACACTAAAATATGGGTCTCTGCTGATTATAAAAGGAGCCTAGGATAACTGGTTTTGACATATGCAATTAAGTGATTTGAATCACATTCTGATGGTAAGAAGCAATATTTGAAGCATACATTGCATAAAATTCGCACTCAGGAGCAACACAGAAAAGAACACCCGGCTTGAAATGGGGACCTGGGGAGTGAAGACACATGTGATGTGGAGTCACGAGACCCAGCAAAGGAAGTGGATTTTATCATGCAGCCACAGGTTGACCCCAACACCTATTAAACCTCCTTCCCTTGAAAAAAAACCTGGCATGAAACCTTGGCCTACAACATCATAGTTTACTAAGCCACATTGGCGATGGGAGAGTTAGGTTCTCACCAGTCAAAATGTCAAGGGGATAGAACCAAGGATATCCACCAACTTGGGTGAGCAATCAGTAGTATACCCTTAGTGAACTTAGTAAAAAAAGTCATTTCACTCTAGCTTAAAACCATGGACAGCCCGATTTCCCCATAGACTATTTATGCTCATCAGGGATTCCTAGAAAAAAAGAAACTACTTCTATATTTGGTAAGCTTTAAGTTTGTGTTCATTCACTTTTAAGCCATAAGCTTTCAGATCTCTTGTTAAAGATGATCTATTTTACAGTATGAAATCATAGTGATTCCTATAATAAAAAATATCAGAGGCCCAGTGAGAGGCCTCTTGTTTTAATCATTTGCTAGCTTTTGAAAGTTTCATTTCTTACCCTACATTTTTCACAGAAATCAATGTTTTAAGAAAGATTGAGAAAAAGGCACTCTACCGCTTCTGACTTTAAAGCTATGGAAAAATTATTTTTACTGATTTCAAAATATTTTTGAACCATTGTGTGCAAACAGCTGTACATAGAGAACAAACTTGTTCAGTGTTATATGGTATAACTAGGTACTGTGATTATAATTGAAATTCACATAATAAAGAACTTCAAAGTTCACAATACATGTGCGAGAATCTAATCCATAAAAAAGCAATACTTACTCATGTATAATATCAAAAGCCTCCAGATTGGCACCTCTTAGCAACATGAGATGGATGTAGGGGAAAATCAGCAAGAATAGCTTACTGAAGTTACTCACTGAGATTATTAGTCTGGTTAAAATGCAGTTATTTTTTGTTAGAGAAAAATAAAATATTAAAATAATGCCAGAAAATGAAAGCAATGGACACATATGTGGTTAAGAGCTGTGAGCCACCTAGTGTGATGAGGAAACACCGTAAGGAATTGCTGGATGAGGCGACTGGCTAAGTCTGAGGAAGCTGTTGTTGAGGACATGGTTCTGCCTAGTGTCAAGGGCTGAGTTAAGGGCTTTATATGCCCTTGAACCACTCCAAAAGATCATGTACCCTAGCAAGGTGATTTAACTATGTTAGAGATGCTGAAACTGTAGAGGCAGCACACAACCTAAATGTAGAGGCTACTTCAAAGTAAGCATGTGTACTTAGAGCAGAGTTAAAATTGCTTGAGATGAGGTTAAACAAAGCAGCAGAAACCTGATAGCTTCTGCCCTTGGCAACACAAGTGTACTCACTTCAAGTAGCTTCCCTAAAGCTTCAGGCAACCAGATGATGGAGCTGCTGGATTACTGGGTTTCAGCAGCCCTCAGTGAGATGAAGTGGAGGAGGGGAACCTTGGTCTTAATTTTGTTAGCAACATAGCACTAAATGAGAAGTGAAGTGAGTACTCCTCAGTTCTTATGAAGTACTATTACAGTGATTTTTCCACAGTTTATTCTTTCTTTTCAAATATTTTCTTAGTCTCTTCCACTTGATGCTTGTAATTAAGAATAACTCATAATGCCAGCCCAGCCCTGGAACTCATCCACCAAGGGTATTCCCACTGCAGCTTCCCCCATCACGTAGTTTCCAAGGGTTTTGCCAAGACTCAAGATGATTCCTTCAGAGGGAAAATTAAATCCAAGCCCTTTCCTTCAAAGAGACTTGGCAGAAGAATTGGAGCTAGAACTATTAAACGGAAAAGCACTAGGCACACTGTGTCCAGAGAAGGGAAAAAGCTATAAAAAACCACCACTGAAAACCACACCAGAAACTTTAAAACAAAACAAAGCAAAACCCACCAAATTCACAAAAGGACTTACTAGAAGGTTTACACACAGAAATGAAACTGAGATACCATTACCATTACTAAATGCAATAAAGGAATGACTGATATCAGCAAAAACAAAAACCAAGGGAAATTTCATACTGAACATATATAAATGTTTAGTCACTAACATCAATATCAAGTTTATGCAATTGATTCTCATAAATACTAAGAATTATTAGTTACCAAAACTTGAAAATTGCATTAATACAAAGAATCATAACACTATGAATTCCCTGTGAAACTTTCCGTTCTCTATGGAGGAAGAACATCATCCCTTGGGACGATACCCACAGCTACTGGAAGATTCAGTCAGTCATTAACCACATCTGTCAAACAGAATTCAATTCAGTTTTCTATATCCTTGTCAAGTCCATTCTAAGTTCACTTCGATTTCCTTGAAATTTTTGTGTGGTTTTTTTTAATAACTTTATAAAATACATATTCTAAAATACATGTATGAAAATTATTTGGTTCTACCCAAAAAGAAGAAGAAGAATTAGAATCAATTGAGTTTCCATCTGGCAAACACAAAATTTCAAATACAGATCGCATTAATCTGATTTGGAGTTGACTTTAATAGAATTAATTTGACTTATAGGAGAATCAAGGATAATTTCAGGCTTTTCAGATCCATACCACTGTCACCAGCTCAGGGGGACTGTGAATGTAATTTTAAGCCTCTTTTATCTGACAGGATGATGGAGTGTCCTAGATTGGGTATTATACCTTGTTTGTTATTAGAAAAGGGTATTCAGCTAGCACGCTCAACTCTGAAAGTCCACATCAAGCTTCTCCCTGCTGTTAGCATATAATCAATATAAACCATTACTCTGGAATTTCCTGCTGAGTAGTGTTTATTGCTTGCACTATCTGAAGCATTTTCAGGAAGGCATGCAGAAAGCTGCTGGTAGCTTCAGGGCTCCCACAACTCAGTCAGATGCCAAACAAAGCCAGTTTACAGGCACTTTTTCAATAGTGTCTCCTTTTTCAGTCTCAATGATCTGACTATCAATGAGGAATCTATTTTTACCCAGGCTGCTCCTCTCAAATAAGTGATTCTATCGAGCAGTTTTACTTTGAATTTTAGCATTAGAGAGGGAAAATTTCTAACAATTCTCCTTTGTGAATTATTTCCTCTTTTCTCATTACTGTGGTAATGATCTTCCTGTTGCCTGTCACCTAACAGAATTTGATCTGATTGATGCTGACTTATGAGAATTCTTTATCAAGGATATAAGGCTTGTGGCATATAGATCTCTCATTGACTTCAGTGAGGCTCAACATGTGAAAGCACCTCAACCTGCAGTAGAACTCAGACTCCAGTTAAGCTCATAGATTGCATTTACCCTACTTAATTAAAGAGTGACAGGGAGCAAAGTTCAGCACAGGATCCCGACCTGTCCCTGATTTTAGTTAGCTCACTCACTCAATTTTGGACTGCTCAAACTAGTCCACTGCAAGAGGGGCTAGTCCCATGCAAAGCAAATGAGGCTAACTTCTCTGGTTGCCCAGAGAAGTCATGGATGCCCCCTCCCTGGAAGCATCCAAAGCCAAGTTGGATGAGGCTTTGAGAAATACAATCCAGTGGAAGGTGTCCCTGCCCATGGCAAAGGGGCAAGAATTGGATGATATTTAAGGTCCCTTCCAAACCACACCATCCTATTATTCTGTGAAAATCAGTGCAGTTCTGTGTTGAGGCTAGGGTTTGATCAGAATAGACATAGCCATAGGATCAACACACAATATCTGAGGGTAGATGGATGTCTACAAAAGTGAACTGCACATATCACCATGTTGAGTGGTAATATAACTCTATTCAATGCTTAGTCAAGTAAAATAGACTCATCTCTCCCAAAATAAGCACAAAGCTCTAGTTGTACCCTAACAAATAAGCTCCTACAAGTCTTATAATCACCCACACTCTTGTAAGTCCTTTTTTTCCTCTAGAACAATAAATAGTGATTTTTTTTTTTCATAGTGACTCTGCCTTGACAGGCCAGGTGTGGACTAACAACCTCAAATTCATCCTCATCTTGAATTATCCCACAGCCTAGTGGCCAGGGTACTGTCCTTTCCAGTGGGGTAAAGGTACTGAATATGATTTTCCAAAGCCTAGGAGTTGCTTCATCACATAAAGGAGTGCAAAACCAATGTATTTAAAGAAAGCAGTTGATGAGATTGCGTCTTGTGCAGTGCTGCCTACAGTATTCCTCCTCCTTCCAAGGGGTTTAGGAAATAATTTTCTGTAAAATTACAAGGAAAGGAAGTTGGAAGAGCTGGAAATAAGGGCAGTAAATGTGATAATTGTGACATGGTGTAGTTGACGAGTAGGAGTAGGTGTTGGTGTTGGGTCAGAGGTTGGACTCGATGATCTCAAAGGTCTTTTCCAACCTTATGATACTGTGATACTATGATACTGTGATATTCATGGAAAATCTTCAACAAGCAGAAAATGAAGGAAATTCCCATCTTTATCAAACCTGCTGAAAGACAGGACCCCTTTGTCAAAAACATCTTATAAATTACTCCCATCTGGACTTTATGAACTTTCTTTTTGCTTCATGAAAAAATACCTTAGAGGTCTTTAATATAGCAGAATCCAATTCACTAATTGCTTTGAAAAGAGATCGTTCTTGAATTAAGCTATGCAAGATAGATCATACTTAAAAAGCATCTTTCTAGTTCTACAAATTCAGAAATGGATAGCAAGTAGAGTCGCCATTTTAGTCTATGTTTATTTGAGGTAGTATTTTACATACTTTTCATACTGTTAATGTTTCCTCTGATAAACCTTGGTCTTTAATTAACATTAAATGTTATATCATGATACCACACTTTTTGGAAAGACTGTGGGTTGCCATAACAGTTTTAGAGGCTGTATCTTTACATAACGTTGAGGAATGTATAAGATGTACAAAAGCTATACCCCAAATAATTACTAAATCAATCATAAGCATTCTGACTGAAAAAATATAAATATAGGGACCATTGCCAATCAAAGCAAGAAAATAATACAATAAAATTATGATCAGAATTTCAGTTGATGATGAGACTCTAAATACAATACAATTTTGCTTGACTTCTATTGCCTTCTGTAGTTGAGACTTATTCAATTTGTCATAAATATTAAGGTTTTTCACGAGCCAACAAGCCACTAGGGAAGGAAGGGCATACTTATCTTGAAGAAATGCTTGTGGGTGGATTGTGTTATTTATATTCTTCCGCAGAAGCATAATATGCTCCTGATTGACTTCAGCAGAAGTGCAATGAGATTAATGTCCAGTGAGTTAGAGAAATGCAAAATAACTTCTGAACACCAGATAGCGAAGATGAGGAAGCCAGGAGTAAATAGGAGGTCAGCTAAAGATAGTGTCACTTCATGTCAAGAATCTCTGAAATATCTTCTGAAGCATTCTCTCAGTCTATGCCCAGCTGCCTTAACAACAAAAAAATATCTTCATTGTGAAAACTATGGTGATTGATAGAGATTGCCAGAGATATTTTGATTTTATCAAAAGCTAATATAATTTCCCTAAGTGAAAAAAAATCCCGATGCTCAAGCTTGATGCTCAAGCTCTCTGAACTGATCAGAGGATGCAAAGAGAAGATGAACCCTTGAAAAAGGTTTCTGAAGTTTTGCTTAGCAAGATCCTGTGTAGGTGATTATCACAACAGCTCTACTGGAAGCAGATGTAAAGTTAACCTAAACCCATAGAGATGGCCTATTTGATCCTACAGACCTTTAGGCAGCTCAGAGTCCTAATTTAGGAGTGTATTCACTCTAGGATCTTTATGGAATCAGTAGAGAAAGAGACACCTTCAGAGGGTGTTCCAGATCCAGAGGACCAGACACCGGAGGATGTCCCCTAAGTCACCTGACTCAGACAAGCTCTGTTTGTCCATACCTGTCTTTCAGCTCTGTAGGGCCTTCTTAGGCTCATCTGCCTTCTACAACACTGAGATTCTGGTGAGATCTCTGCTTGACAATTTTATTCTCAATGCCTCCTATCCTACCTGTAGTGTAAGATATCCTTCCTTATCAATGGGTGCTATTACCTGTTAGACAGGCAATGGCGTCTTACTTAGGATGGAAGGAGCTTATCATTCCCACTGAAGATGCTGATGTATCAGACTAACCTTTTCTGGGTTGGGGCCCAAGGGATTGACATTTCCAAAAAGGTAATTGATTCAGGGCATAATGAGGGTAAAATCCCTTATCAGTTCCCTCCTGTGTTGGACTGAGACTCACTGAATGTAGATCTAATAACTGTATTTCATGTCCCCAAAACTGTATCTATAGAAAACACTCTGACACACACTGTATCTCTAATACCTTTCCTGCAGAGTAACACTCCAGAAGAAATGTCTCTACTACTCAAGTTGTTCCTCACTTCCACTTCCCTCAAGAGCCCCTATCATGCCCTGCCCTTTTTGAGTTTCCCAACAAATGGCCAGGCTGGTAAGCAAGAGAAAGAACCTTACTAAAATGTATTTGTTAACCACTGAAGTTTCAGCCTTTGAGAAAATAGAAGTCAGCTACAGAGAGGAGTTTTTTGCAAATAGCACAGCACTGATTTCACATCTTTCTGAATCTCAAGCCATGCTTTCTGTGAGTCTGAGATTTTGCCAGACCACAGGTAATCCCATCAGTCTTCTTTATCCTTTCTCTGTGTCTCACTTCACTGACACACTGTCATGCCATCTCCCTGCTAATGAGTCAGCTGCAGCTTACCTTGATCTTTGACCCTCGGATCATGTCCTGCAAGAAAATTTCATTGTTCACATGGATGAGAAAAAAACTTGGATGTCTATCAGTAACTGGCTTAGGACAGTTCTTCATTCAAAATTTTCCAGAGGTGGTCCCACGCTCTTACTAATCTGATCCACCTCTGAAACTGAACGTGTTGTCAGGGTTATTTTTCCAGCACTAAGCACAACACCTATGAGATCAAGAGACATCCTCCTCAGCTGCAGCTGGCAGAAGACTACTTGCATTGTATGTCTTTGTCAGTCTTCTATAATTTATTAACACCAAAATTCCTATTGTATATTGATTTAATAAAATCCCTCAAGATCACCAACATTTCTAGTTTGATTACTTATTGTAGGAAGAAGCAAAATCATAATCATTTCTACTTTATGAGTTTTATAAAACTCCATTTAGGTTTTTTGTATTTTAGCATCTGCAGCTTTTAGACAAAATGGCTAAAGAATGGTAAGATTATCATTGATTCTATTTTTCAGTGTACATTAATCTTTTCAGTACTATGTGTTTTCAAAAATGCCTTTAAAAAGTATTATATCCTATAAGAATATTTCTACTACTTTTCTGTCAATTAAGTTCTGCACATGAATGATTATCATGCTAATGAAACAGGAAAAGTAGCTATTTTAAGTTTGATGCATGCTGTGAAGCTATAATTAACACTGCACATCGTATACATTTATTTACTCTCAACCAAAACTGGGAAAAATATGCTTTTTATTTTCATTGCGCATGTAAACATACTGCTTACGTTAGTGAATAATCTGAGTAAAACCAGAAGTGATTTGCCCTGTCAGCCTGCCATCATATAGCCAAATTTCTTGTGATTATAAAACCATTATTACATATTCCTCCTTCAGTCCAAGAACACCTACACACAGATGAAAATTAAACTCCTGCTGAATTGATTTTCACATTATCCTCTGTCTATTCTTGTTGTTTATGAATGTCCATGACTTTTAAAAAATAATTTTGCATTTTTCTCCCAACTTTCACACAATCCTTCCATAGTGCTGGTTCAACATCAGTCTTGGGCAATTAGGAGTTGGGAAAGGGGTCAAGAGGACTGTGATATAGGCGGTGTCTGGTGCTTTAGATTTCCAAACTGTGCATGCAGATACAAGGTAACAAGTGTCAGGAGGAAAGCAAAATGCCTCAGGTTGTGCCAGAGGAGGTTTAGACTGGATATTAGGAAAAAATTATTTACTGAAAGAGTGGTGAAGCATTGGAACAGGCTGCCCAGGGAAGTTGTGGAGTCTCCATCCCTGAAGGTGTTAGAAAAACATGAAGATGTGGCGGTAGGAATGATGGTGTTGGGCTGATGGTTGCCCTGAATGATCTTAGAGGTCTTTTCCAGCCTTAATGATTCTAAAGAGAAACACTGAAATAACTTCATGTTACTGACATTCAGACTCAGAAGTCAGTTATAAAAATGGATCTTGAACTGCAAATTGTCCAAGTAGGTTGAAAATTTACCCGATAGTCTTATAAATGAACTATAGCCACTACCTGTTACACAAGAAAACTCTCCAATCATCCTCTTTCTTCTGTTTCCCACTTCCAAAGTGGTATACAAGAGCTGACCCAATCTTATATCTCTGAAGGATTTTCCTGAAAAGAAAAAATTTTCAACTACACAAATAAACTGTTTTCCCAGTTTCTTGCAATGCAGTGCTGTACTGGCAAACAGCAGAATAAGTATGGTGTTTACATACAAGTTCAAAGCGGTAGGCAGTCAGGCTACAGGAAATATAAATATGTCCAAACTGAAGGCCAATTTATGGCCTGAGATAAATATATGCTTGTATGATGATTTCCACAAGCATAGTGCATTAGTATACCTGAGGGCAGAACAAGACCCTGAATTTTAAAAAAGACCCAACTGTATGCTTCTTGAACATTTTTTTGGTTCTATATCACCTTATCTTTGCTTAGGTTATCCCTGACAAAAAAAAAAAGTATTTTATTTGTCAGAATAATGCAATTTGCTAGCAGAATTGGTAATTCAGCGCAATTTTTAAAAAATGAGCATGAGGTACAGATTCTGCTTTCTCTTTCCTGCATGGACTCGCACAGTTGTGGTACAAGCAATTTATGGAAACAAGAGTTTCAAGACAACAGTTTCTTTTCAGGTGGTTCATATGCTGAAGGACAAGTGAGCATGTCTTTACCCAACATTCGATTCCTCTTTGACTCTAGGCCCTAAAAAAAAGGAAAGGAAGAAAAGTGGTGTGAGAAATACTGGTCCAGTTCTTGCATCTGAAGGGTGTGAGGAAGGTAGGCCTGCTAGAAATGGATGTCTTTTATGAGATGTCTTTCAGGGAGTGCAGGGACATATGATGAGGAGTAATGGATTTAAGCTGAAAGAGGGGAGATTTAGATCAGATATTAGGAATATTTTTTTTCCTTTAAGGGTGGTCAGGCACTGGCATAGGTTGCCCAGAGAAGTCGTGGATGTTCCATCCCTGGAGGTGTTCAAGACCAAGTTGGAAGAGGCTTTAAGGAACCTGATCTAGTAGAAGGTGTTCTTGCCCATGGCAGAAGAGTTAGAACTGGATGATCTTCAAGGTCTCTTCCAACCCAAACCATTCTATGATTCTATATGTTTTAATAGAAAAAAAACCCTTCAGACATCCCTCATCATTAGGAGTAGTTACTCCTTATAGTCAACATGAATAAGCAAATTAAAAACTTGCCAAGATAACATCACAGCTTAGAATTAATGCTTCCATAATAGTACCACAAAAATCACTAGCTTTTACCTTTGCACCTCCCATGGTGTACTATATTGATCCAGTGCACTAGACGATAACATGTAAACCACACATCTGAAATTAAGTGCCACTGCACATCAAAAGGAACACAGAGAAAACTGATCAAGGATCAAAACACCCATTTACCAAGAAGGAAAGAATTTCTCTCCATACAGCTTCTCCCGTACTTATCCCCCTGTTCTCATTAAGTAAAACATCTCTCTTGTTTACGAAGTCCCTCCAAAAGATCATCTTGAAAACTAAAATTAGTAACTCTACTCAACATTAGAAACCATTACTTTGAAATGCAACCTATTTTTCTCATATTCCATCACTAACACCACCATTTTCTGTGATCACCTGCACAGATCAAGGACACTCATCCTACCCAACCCTCAAGGCAGAATAGTGGGCGCTCAGAATAGAAGCTGCATCAAAGGGATGTGGCTTGAAAGGGCCAGTTGATTCTGGTGGGATCAACTAGATGATCTTTAAGGTCTCTTCCAATCCAAAACATTCTGTGATTCTATTATTCTATAAAATTTAAAGTGTATAGTTTTGTTAAGAATAATTGCTGCAGCTTGTGTTTAGCTTGTAAGTTCTGTTTCTATTACATATTTTAAAAAGGGTTTATGCTCCTGAAGTTTGTCCTTTTTATTTTTTTCTGATTTTAAAAGACATAACCTCTTCCTACAAACTTTGACTTGTTCACACAGGAAGGTGCCTACCAAAAGAGGCAATATTCCTTGGAACTATGGTTTTGGGACAAACAACTCTTGCTTCTCTTTTACACCTTTCCTTTTTTTTCACATGGACTTGCAGTTATACAGAGCTTGGCTGCTTTTGATTTTTTAAATATAAAAGTTATAGACAATATTATAACCTGACCCCCTTCAGTACATGACTGCATGCATTCTTCTTAAGAGAATCCCAGATCAACCATTTTTCTGCATTCCAGTGAAAATTTCCATATATGCTAAATTGTGTGCAGTGAGCAAGACCCTTTTATGTCAGGCTCCTGGGAACACAGAGCAAACAGTATTTCCCAACTATGTGCTCTGAAGTGCTGTTAAAATCAGGACATTGTGAAAAAGGATCTACATATCCTGTCCGGTGTGCGTGCTCGTTAATAAGAAAATGTTTTTAGCTTCAGTGGGCTTGCCTGAGTGAGACCCAGTGGACCTAACATTCGAGTCCCATATGTCAGTGAGGCTGTTTTGATATTCACTTCTGCATTAGTAGTGCTGATACCAGTGCTAATCAACCAGTAATTTTACAAAGGAAATGTTATCAGCCTCAGTAATAAACTATACACAGCATGCAGATGTAGAATACTATGGCAACAAGTTTAGTTGCGTTACATCTCCAAACAGGCCAGAGAGGAATTGACCCAAGGTTACACAAGCAGAAGGCTGAACTTGAAAACATGCACTATGCCAAAGAGCACTTTTACAGTTGTGATGTCAGCATGAGGTCTCCCCAGCTTTGCTCTCAGTATCATTTTCCTGACCATTTCACCCATCCTGGTTTCAACTAGACTCACCCCTTTAGCAAGAACCACAGTCTTGCCTATCCCAGCTACCAGTTCCAGCTTTCATCTTTTCTACCAAACTGAAATTCTTACTCCTACAATCTTTATTACCCAGTTTTTTTAAGGCAAATTCTTGTTCTCGCAGGGTTTGAACCTTGTAGATCTTTACAATACCAGAGCAAGGGAACCTCAAAGCACTTTCATTCCTGATCCATCTTCTGTCCATTCCAGTCTGCAGGCAATGTAAGACACAGCAGTACTAACACACAGGATACTGTTTCCTTTGTTCAGGATCATGATTTAAACTCCCAAAGTTTTGCCATAGCAGTCTGCAGAAAACAGGCTGCCTGGGGAGGTAGTAGAGGCCCCATACCTGGAAACATGCAAGGTTAGGTTGGACAGGGCTTTGAGCAGCCTGATCTGTTTTAAGATATCCCTACTTCTGCAGGGAGGTTGAACTAGATGACCTGTAAAGGTCTCTTCCAATCCAAAAGCATTCTATAATTCTAAACATTCATTGTACCAGACATCCACTGTATTTGGATCTTCTTTTTTCACCTGCGAAGCTCCCTTAAGTCTGTCATATGCCTGCAATCTTCAATTATTTTTATTTTCCTCCTTTTTCAAAGCAATAACAAATTAAAGTTAGTTCTGTTGGAATGACAAACAACATTTTTAACACTCTTCTGACAAATATACAATTTCTGCTCCAATCAGGCATTAGATCTTCTGAAAGAAGGCATCATCCAAATGTTGGGTTATCACAAAGTATTTTTCTACATGTTCATTTCCAGATGTAAATCACTGGGTGTCAACTGCCACCAAGAAAGTGAAAGAAGAGTCTGTTAGTTGTCAGCTTGATGCATCTTCCTGTCTGTGTGGTTATAACAGTTTCACAGTGTTTTCAGGAGCTACTGAATCACCCTTTAACAGGAGGCTGTCTATTTCTTCATGTAATAAAGCAGTATATGGAAGAAACATTAGACAACTATACTCGTTGGGCCCATTTGTCTCATAGCTACAGTAAACCAGAAATAACTCCACAAACTTCTGTAGTTTCATGCAAATTCCTGTTTGCATAACTAAGAGCATAATCTAGCTCTTTTAGTCCCATATTATCATTTTGCATAGCCAGCTACGGGAATAGTGACTTAAGGCAGAGCTGTTGAAAAAATATCTGCTGTCAAAGCACACTTATTTTCACAATAGTTCTGACAGCTAAAGGTGATATATAATGGAATAGTGACAATACGCTGACCACCTCTGAACTCTTTGCTGTCTGTGTATGAGGTTTATGTGAACTTTCTTCATGCATTTAACCCACAGCTTAGGCAGTGGTGTCCCTGCTGATATGTACTCTGCCACTGTGCCTACTCTGTGCATTTTCAAGCAGTAGCCTGGCTTCTTTCCCTCCTTTTCCTCTGGATCACCTACGGCAAGGATATCCCAAAACATTTTTTTTTAAAAAAAGTCCAAATAAAAACACAGCCCTCTCTGGTTCTTCCCCACTTGGACATGAGCTTAATTGTTCTGGCCTTTCCAGAGAGACAAGGCACTTCACAAGTCCTCTTGCAAAGAGTAAATGAGCCAGCCTTGGTGTCATACACAGGAAATCCGTTATGTGAGAGGTCTGACCTGTGCTCCAATATGTCAAATTTCAGAGGAAAGGACAATTTCTAAATGTTACCTGAAATTACTTCTGATTTTATCTAAACAAAAAAACAAGAATCTGAAATTAGTTCCAGGGCAGCTTATAGATCGGTTGGGGGGAAAAAAAGCCTTGTTTTCTACTTCAGAGTTATTGCACTGCAACAGTAACCAGGTAACTCTGGTGCATGCGTTATTACATCAGATCCCCCTAAAGCAGCAGCCATTCTTGTAGTTATCGCTGGCAGAGATGCACCACAGTCATTAAGATTCTTCATTTTCAGAAAAAAACCCTAGCTATTTTTCCATCAAGATTTAGCTTTTTTATTTTTTTCAAATAAATATAGTAGGTGAAGATAACGTAGATTGTGAACAGTGACAAAGCAGCAGATAATTGCGTATCTGTGGGTGAGTAGGTGACTTTTGAACCCACAAGCAAGCACAACTTTGCCGCCTTCTAGCTGCTAACTGGTACAGGCTGGCTGTAAATTTTTGTTACATCAGGACTAAATAACTGTGGCAATTCTGCTTCCTCCAATTAATAAAAGGATGCAAGACAGAACCACCAATTAGGAGCTGATCATGTGTTTGCTTCTGCACATTGACTTTTTAAATTAGGAAATCTGAGGGCTGGAGGACACAGAAAGAAGGCGGTGAAGTTCCCAATTGGAGAAAAAATCCTGGAAGTGGGAGAAAACCCCATAGATCACAGCACTGTGCTGAGGGACACTCGGAGATCTTGACTGATAATACCTGAGGATGGTATCTGTGAGCACAGCATCACTCGACAAAGCTTTCTGTTTGTCTTTACCTGGCCAGCAGTCACCTCCCTGTGGGGAGGGACACTGAGACCTGGGGAATGTTGTGCTAGTGGGGAAGGAGAGAATGAGTGTGTGAGGAAATAAAAAAGGACAAAAGCTTTAATCTCACTGTTTCTTAAATAAACACCATCCATTGTGGACTGCTTTTACTCCACCTCTCCTGTAACAACGTAAGATATAATTTGCACAATTGTAAAATTAGATCCCAGCCAAACGGCATCCTCGTGTACCCAAAATGCAGTATATATATTCACAGCAGAAGACCGTGCTGCTTGTGCAACAATCAATGACTCACCAGCAATGTAGTCTTCTAAATTTAGTCCTGTGCCCTATTGGGGAGTTACTGTGACAATTTACCATGGTGACGCTACCCTTACGACCTTACTGTCACTATGTTCCTATTCTCCCTATTACTGCTGCTGGAAAATAAACATAAATACGTTAGTGTTGTTCGCTTGTTGTCAGCTATTTTTCCTTCAAATTATAACTCCTAGATTGCACAGAAAGAACTGAGGGAGAGAAACTGAACAAAGATCACTTTGTCTTGTTAAACATGGCAGCAAATCACATTTACATCAGTCGCGCAAGGAAAAAAAGATACATCCCAATACCCAGTACAAACTCCTGTAAATCCACTACCTAACTATTTTCAAACATGATAAATCAAATTTAATGTCAATATATCTATACATGAAAGAACAGACAAGAGAGAAAACAAGGAAATTGTACAGAATTACATGAGTTGTATTCGAACTGAGGGTTTTTTTATGATGAAGTCATCTTTGTTTGCTTGGGTTTCTTTAGATATTTTTAAAAAGGAACTTAAAACACATGTTGTTAATATAATAATAAATATTTTCATATAATTAGACTGTGGAAGAGTTTTTCAGTAGAAATACTGGATGCCCATTTAAATGCTCGAAGAGGCATTTGAACAAAACAGGGCAGAACACTACAGAAGAATCTGCATAGTGTCAGTCACATTAGTAAGTAATGGGAAGTAGTTGATGTGGTTTTTCAAAATTTATCATAAAAACGTGGGCTACAATTAAACAAAAGTCTGTTTTCTCCAAAGGGAGGGACAAGTATCCACTTATACTGGCAGTGCTTATTGAGTTTCCTTCTGCAAGTATGACATTGTACAACCAGCACAGGCGATTCTAAAAAAAGAAAAGAGAAGCGAGGTCAGAACATTGCGCCAATGTCAAATACCATTTCTACACCTCATCTGCTCTGTAAACAAATTGTTACTGTGTTTCCTTGAATCAGTAGCTATCCACTGGTTGTTATTATTCTTCTATCAGCTCCTGGGTAGGCATCTATTTTAGTTCTGTCAGGATAATCTGAGTGTTCTCAAGAAAGAGGACTTGGTGTCACTCAAGGTTTTACCAAGATGTTTTCAGTACTTTCTGAATTCAACTGTGCAAATCTTTGGCAGTGATAAAACATTTGCCGTGTCTATGGATTGTAAACCACTTTCTGGAGGATTGTAAACAACCCTGGAGGTGTTCAAGGCCAGGCTGGATGAGGCTTTGAGCAGTGGAAAGTGTCCCTGCCCGTGGCAGGAAGGTTGGAACTGGATGATCTTTAAGGTCCTTTCCAAACCAAACCATTCTATGATTCTATGATTCTATGATTCTTTGTCAGCTCTATCCCTCTCCTTTTAACTTGTCTCTTCTGATTTCTCCATATATAAATCTAATATAATTATTTAAGGACTAGATCTCCTTGGTTCAAGTAGCTTGACAGAATAGGGCACTAAAATATTTCTCCATCTGCCCTGTTGCTTGAACAATTGTCCCCAACAATATCCTTGCTACTGAGAGCAGGGTTTTTTTCTCGTGATTTCTTAGCTAACAAGTATATTACATTATGATTATTTCTTTACAAGAGGTAGTTAAAACAATCTAGGCATTTTGCCATTTAGTTAAATAAAATAAGTCTACACAGCTTAAGGACTCATGCTGCACCAGTGACCTCATCTTTTTTCTTCTCCACATAAATCATCTTATTTCTTCCTAAGTACTCCCAGAAGCTCATTCAAATATGCCGGAGTAATCTCTGCTTATCAAATACATCTCTCCAGATGGCTATACAGACAGACAAAAAGATGAAAGCAGAGTTGTTCACAGGTGTAAAGTGTGAAAACTTGGATGTCAGTACTATACAATCCCAATGAAAGACCCTTTCTTAAAGAAGAGAACAATATGTTAGCTGAAGCTAAAGTATAAAAGAGACTGAAATCCACAGATGGACCTGGTCTGTAAAACCCAGAGGGCTGGATTCAAAGACAGGAGACTGGATAGAGGGTTTTTTCCTCATCAGAAAAATCTCTTAGTCACAACCCCCAGTAAGCAAAAATTAGACTAGTTGGACATTGATGGAGAAAACCAGGAAATGTGGTGAAGAATAGACACATCATGAAACACATAGAATCGCTGGAAATTTGCCAGGCATGTCAGGGAAGAGGGACAAGAGTGAAGGCATCAACCATGTTAGACAATGGTCAAGGATATAGTTTCTCTGTGGAGGGAAGGGAAGGGAAGGGAAGGGAAGGGAAGGGAAGGGAAGGGAAGGGAAGGGAAGGGAAGGGAAGGGAAGGGAAGGGAAGGGAAGGGAAGGGAAGGGAAGGGAAGGGAAGGGAAGGGAAGGGAAGGGAAGGGAAGGGAAGGGAAGGGAAGGGAAGGGAAGGGAAGGGAAGGGAAGGGAAGGGAAGGGAAGGGGAGCTAACTGCAGCAGGATGGATCCAGCAGCTTGAACACTTAAAAGCTGCGGTCCTTCAGAAAAGAGAGATGGATCCTAACACAAGATCAGTAAGACCCAGGGAACACCACAGCCATAAAGAATAATAGCACCCTTAGTTATTTCCCAGGGTTTAATGTTGCAGAATGGCTTCTGTCCTGCAACAAATTTGGTCCTATCTAGGAGAAATCCCGAGTATGTAGCATTTGTAAATGACACGTAGTTGCACAACCGCTGCTCTGTTTGCCCCACACCAACAAATTTCCTTTGCTATAACCACTCTGCTTGTCTCCTTGCCTGTGAGATCTTATGTGCTAATCACTGAACCACTGGCTTTCAACGGGTTCTTCAGCTAGTCAACCCCAGTACTGTATGAAGAGAGCAGAGCAGGCGGTGCATACTTTTCATTTTACCAAAGTAGTATTGTGCTTCTCTTTTTAGCTTTGCTTGACATTTTATTAGAGAGTCCTGTGCGTTAATGTTTTTGACAGCAACAATCCCTGATTGCTGATTTGGATGGAGGCAGCTATTTTGGAGTACACTAGGGCAAAGAGTTTTTCTTGCACTTATAGAATCATAGAATTGTTTAGGTTGGAAAAGACTTTTAACATCATCTAGTCCAGCCCTTAACCTAATGTTGCCAAGCCACCACTAAGCCATGTTCCTAAGCACCACATCTATGCAACTTTTAAATACCTCCACAGTTGGTGTCTTTACCACTTCCCCAGGCAGACTATTCCAATGCTTCATCACTCTTTGAGTGAGAAAATTTTTTCTAATAGCCAATCTAGACCTCCCTTGGTGCAACTTGAGGCCATTTCCTCTTGTCCTATCATCTGTTACTTGGGAGAAGAGATCAACACCCACCTCACTACAACCTCCTTTCAGGTAATTGTAAAGTGCAATACAGTGTCTCCTCAGCCTCCTTGTATCTGGACTAAACAATCCCAGATCCTTCTGCCATTCCTCATAAGATTCATGCTTCAGATCCTTCATGAACTTCATTGGCCTTCCTTGGACATGTTCCAGCACCTCAATATCTTTCTTGCAGTGAGTGGCCCAAAACTTAAAACAGTATCTGACGTGTAGCCTCACCAGTGCCCAGTACCGGGGGATGATCACTTCCCTGGTCCTGCTGACCACACTATTTCTTGCCAGGAGATCAGGTTAGTCAAGAAGGAACTACCTTTCATAAACCCATACTGACTGGGCCTGATCACCTGGCTATCCTGTGCATGCCATGTGATTACACTCAAAATGATCTGTTCCATAATCTTCCCTGGCTCCAAGGTCATGCTGACAGGCCTGTAGTTCCCTGGATCCTCCTTCTGTCCCTTCTTGTAGATGCGCATCACATTTGCTAATCTCCAGTCAATTGAGACCTCCCCAGTTAGCTAGGACTGCTGATAAATGATTGATAGCGGCTTGGTGAGCACTTCTACCAGCTCCCTCGCTACCTTTGTGTGGATCCTATCCGGCCCCACAGAGCTGTGTGTCTAAGTGGTGTAGCAGGTTGCTAATCATTCCCTCTTGGATTATGGGGGCTTCATTCTGCTCCCTGTCCCTGTCTCGCAGCTCAGGGGGAAGGGTACTTGGGCTGTGGTACATGAAAAACTTTAATTGCCATTCAGTTCTCCATTTTCTAGTTTCTCAGAAAGGACCAAGAGCTGAGCTGAAAGACAGAATTCTCCTAGATGCCATGCAAACAATGTAATAGACAGTCTTGATCTCAGTACATCTGTGATTCTGGCAAAAAGCGAGGGAAAGTTAAGATGTACACCTCATGTCAATGTAATGGTTCTTCTTAAATGTTAAAATTGAAAGCCGAACAGAATATTTGCATTTACTTTCTAAGACTTGTTAACTAGTATTCTAGCATTCCTCCAGGAGGCTGATGCAGCAAAATAAATCCTTCCAGAGGTATTCAGAGCGCTTAAATTAAGTTTCATATTATAGGAATCTGTATCTCCTCAGTGGATATACCTGAAACCTCTCAAAAGCAGCTGGCTAAAGTGTGAACTTCAGCCTATGCAATGGGAACACTTCCTCTTTACCACACTACAGTTTTTTCATGTAAAACTTTTAGTGAAAAATCTGTGGGAATCCTTTATTGCATAATTTCAAAACTCTTGTTCACAGTTAAGAAGACTTGATAAATTACTTCCTCAAAGATCACATAAAAATATCACATATGGAGTCTCCTCATAGGAATTCACAATTATTTACTCTGGGATGATTTGTTAGACTCATAGAATAATGAATAATCATCAGCCCGACAGCACCTTGCCTACTAAACAACGTCCCAAGTACCACATCTACACAGTTTTTTAACACCTGTGGGGAAGGAGACACCACCACTTCCCTGGGCAGCCTCTTACCATGTTTGGTCACTCTAAACCTCCTCTGTTTCAGCTTGAGGCTATTTAGCATCATGCCTACCTGTTCCTTACTTACACATAACAGTGTTTTGCACTTATTCTTGTTTTGGTCCTCTGGACATTGTAACAGAAGAAACAGGAACATAGTATTCAGTGAAAAAAGGAGCAAGCAAGAAGTGGAATTGTCTTCCAGCTGTGTTTAGTCTAGAACTGCTGCTTTCCTTTTTACTATCTGTAAACTGCTTTTCTGCATTCAGCTTCTAAAATGCAATTGCCTGGCAACTGCCTTCCACCACCTGTTTATTAGATTTCTGGCATGTATAGTTAAAATGCCTAAATAATTTGAGATCTGCTAACCTGTCATTCACTCTGGGGTCAGTTTTCACTTTGTGTGACAACAGTTGCAATTATTTTTATGCCTTTTTATTTCCTTTGGGAAGTTTGAAAACACCAGTAAGTTGGTGAGCAGAAAATGACAGGTTTTTAGCTATAAAGAAGGATAAGCAGAAGTATGCAAAACAGCTCTAGGATATCTGCTGCATTACCTACTTTGTCTTCAGAGAGAGCTATGAAAACCAGAATGTCTCAGTTGGAAAACAATGCAGAATAAATAAAATAGAAATGAAAACGCATACAAACAATGTCATCCCATTTCTGAGGGATTTGGGGTTTTACTTTGTGAGGCTATTTAAAATGATCTGCTAAAATCCCAGTAGTTCTGCTTTTTTCCATGTTTCTTTGCCCTGGTAGGCCATCCAGTTCATGACTTCATTAGTTTTTTGTTGTTGTTGCTCTTGTTTTTTTGGAGAAAGGGCTTGAAGTGCATTAGTCATGTTTTCCTTCTCAAATGTAGAGAATTTTGAAGAGACCATATCCATCCGTCAGTGGCTTGGTCTTTCAAAGTGGGCAGTTATTAAGAGCAATGTGACACAAACAGCCTCCTTGTTATAGTTTCATCTTGGTTTGGTGTTTTTTTTTTTCCCCTCCTCTTTCAGAGAATTTTTTCTTCCTTTGCTGGCAGTGGGGGGGGCAGGGGCCATTTCCGGGCAGACCGGGGGAGAGGTTGTGTCCCGTTTGCCCGGACATTCCTTTCACCGGCTACTTCCCGGTCTCCGCCTCTTTCTCCATCTTGCTGCCTAGAAAATAGTCGCGCTTTGCTACCTCTGCTTGCGTTGCTGTATTCTCTCTCTCTCTATCTTTATTTCCTTTCCCTGTGTGTGTGTGTGAGCGCGAGTGTGACCGATAACCATCTGGATCGGCGCTGAGGAGGAGGCTGCCTGGAGTGGAGCTGCGGCCTGGGAGAAGCTGTGCGCCCCGCGCCAGGGCTGCCCGGAGCGGAGCTGCAGCTTAAAGTGACGGCACCGTCACAGCTCGGGTACGGGACTCGATCGATATTGACAACTTAATCGCACTTGTTGTCGACTTTGTTCTGTTCTGTGCACACATATACTTAGAGCAAAGAACTGTTATCTGTTCTGCACAATCTCACAATCTCTGATTAAAATCACTGAGCATACTTTGGTTGGTTTGGTTGTTCTTTTTCATCCAAACTAAGACACTCCTCTATAACCATTTAAAAATCACAAATAAAGGGGTTTATGTAGTGTCCATTATTTCATGGTTAAGATAGGTGAGCATCCATGGAAGATGGGAGGTTGTGGTAAGTCAGCTGCCATGTGTGATACGAGATATAAGCAACTAGAGAGCAAAACTCCAGTTCCTTGGCCAGGAATCCATTCACTACTTCATTCTGCCTTTACAGATGCCTACTGTAGCTTATTTCAGCAAACCTCAGGAAACAATACATGAATAGGGGTAGACCGTAGATAAAAGTAGTTCATGGTCGATAAGTAGACTGAAGCAAAACCCACAAAGAATTGGGACTGTACAGGTGGAGCAGACACTGAGCAGGTCTAAGCACATAACTGGCTACAGGAAAAGTATGGAGATTAAAAACATCCAGTTAAAAAGTCTACTAGTATCTCACATGAGTTTGAGATTGCAGAGGGATAAACTCAACATTATTATACTCCATGTGGATAGAAAAAATTTGTTAAGCTAAAAATTACTGATTGGGTCATTTTAAGAAAAGAAATTATATGATTCTCATTGATACAGTGTTTGAATGCATAAAATTTTTGCATTTCCCTTTGCTTTTCCCTTTATCTGATAGCTTTGTTTATCATTTACACTGCTAAACTTGACCTTAAACTCACAAGTGACCTGAGTAGGCATATTGATCAGAGTATATTCCTAGGGTCCAGTATTCATATCAGGCAATAGGACTTGAAGAATGTCTTCCTATTAATACCAAACTGCTGTGTTATTTAGTGCACTACTTGGATATAATCCACAGGAAGTTGTTGTATGAAAGAAATCATGGATCTGAAAATGTACTTTTCTAGTGACATGTTTTGTCTCACAGCTCACACAGCTGTCTAAGGACAGAAATGCTATTTGTACTAGCAAAATGGGATTGGCTTGTCCCAATGGTTGTAGCATAACAGCATTCAGCAGCAGCACCCAATATCCTATGGAGACCCTAGCAGCATCTCAGGAAGGATCTGGAGAACAAGTTTTATGAGGGAACTGGGTTTGTTTAGCGTGAAGAAGAGGAGGCTGAGGGGAGACCTTATCACTCTCTACAAACAACTGAAAGAGAGATGGGTGCTGGACTCCTCAACAACGTAAACAGTTATAGAATGAGAAGAAATAGTCTCAAGTTTTGCTAGGAAAGGTGTAGACTGGACATAAGGAAAAAAAAATCTTTACCAAAAAGAGTGGTGAAGCATTGGAAATGGCTGCACAGAGAAGTGGTGGAGTCATCATCCTTGGAGGTGTTCAAAAAAATGTGTAGATGTGACACTTTGGGACATGGTTTAGTAGGCATGATGGTGTTGGATTGACTGTTGGACTGAATGATCTTAGAGGTTTTTTACCTCTAAAAAAAGATGGGAGATGGCAGCAGGAAGACTCTGGAAAATAATGAGATATTACAAGCATGAAGAAGAGACTAACTTTTGAGTTGCTTTGCCATTTCTGTAGCTACTTTGTACTACTGCTGGTAGACATCACTTTTTCTGCACAACAGGAATGTATCCTTCCTTTTTCTTACAATAGCAGTTCATCCTTCTTTCTTCCTGATTTAATTTCAATGTTAGATCTGATGAAAAAGCTTCCGCTCTGTTTTAAGCTGCCAGTTTAAAATGAATCTACAAATGCAGAATGGAATATGAAATGAGATGGTAGGAGAGCAAAGAAGGAACAAATGATCTTAAAGAAGTACTGTATGAAGACAGTTTAAGTGCTGAATGACAACATGCAAGAACAAAGTAAAACAACCGTTGTCATAATGGTACAGGAAACAAAAAGCAATAATAAAATTTAGGAAAATTTTAGTAGATCAGAATCGCATTTAGAAATGTTGCTGACGAGAGCTGTATGAGTCTGCAGCCAGAATTAGGTTATGCCACTGCAGTAAGAGGTCTGACGGTAGCACAGAGACTGACCAATTCAACTTGTCCCTTATGTAATATAAGTGCAACAGCTTTAATTCGTCCCAGAAGACATCAAATAGTAGGAGCAACACTTTTTCTACTCTGGCAAGAAATGCACTAACAGCTTCATTCTAGGAAGAATATCAGTATGGTATTATTCTTCTAGGAGATGGTTTCCTTGCATTCCAACCTTTGGAAGCTGCTCAGAAACATGCTATATAAACCTGCATTCCAGGTGCTTTGGCTTACAGCCTATTGCCTCTCACTTTGCAGGTGTTTTAAAGTCCCCTTCTGTTCAGTAGGAGGGCTTTTTGTACAATGATGCACATACTTCATCAGCTCTTTTAGCAAAAATTGCTTCTACCAAAGTTCTTGGTGCATTTATGACTCATGCAAGGCAGTCTGATTACTCTAAATTCTCCCACTGGCTCACAAATACAATTTAACTGGATAGGAATGTGTTGGGGATTGCTCAGGACAGCAAAAAAATACTTCTGATCCTATGTGTGCCAGCACCATAAAGAAATAATTCGATTGTGTCTGTTGTTTTGTTTTTAGATTTCGGAAAGATTTGAGGTAAGTTATGATAGCTGGGTTTGAATGGGTATTTGTTAGATGCACTTGAGACACTGTTTTTGTTAGAGCTGAAGTAGAATCAGTTTTCTAGCTTTTTAGCTAAGCCTCTGTAAGTGACTTCACTTTCTGAAAGCTAACTGCATGTTTTCCAGACAGTGTTTCTATCTAGAAGTGATAACAGGGCACTCATATTGCTTATACTTAGCCCTATAGAAACCAGGGTCCTTTCCCATGTCTGCTCTGCAGCACCAATGGTGTCATTCATTGTGGGGAAGTGTTCCATTTCCTATATTTTTATATATTTTAATATTTTCTTATTAATAATATATCCCTTATTATTTTTATTTCATTAAAACTGTTTTAGCTTCCCATCCACAGGTCTCTCTCTTATTTCCCTTTCTGGAAAAGAGTGAGGTGAGGGCAGAGGAAGGATTTGGACACAACTGCTTGTGTTTAAGCTGCTAATCAAGCCCAGCCAAGGCTAAACCATGACACAGGCTTGTTCAAAAAAAGCTGCTTTTTATGAAGTCATTTTGGTCCAGAAGATGTAAATATGACTAACATTATAGCACCTAACTCAATAGTAGCTAAAGAAAAAACCCATAAATTCTCTGAATATATTGCTTACTATTTCTCCCATGCCACCTGCAGTGGAGATGGCCACTGCTAGAGAGCATGGAAGCTGAAATTTTCTCTTTCTCTTAGGTTCATTATAAATTCTTCTTAAATGCACTGTTAAGTCCTTCTGTTTCAAAGCCTTTCACTTCTTCCATGCTTTGCTTCTTTCCACATCCAGGCTGTGCCACCAGCCAAGTGCAGATGACCTGAGAACTCATTCTGGAAAGTAAATATCACTACCAGCAAAGGAAGTGCCTGTTTTCTTTTAGTACTTCATGGCTAAACGTGTACAGGTATACGGCCTGAGCACAGGCCCCTTTCTCCCTTACATAAACTCATGCTAGGGCCCACATGTAATCTATTCCTGCATTTCAACTGGAACAATAGAAACCACTTGGGCAGTAATAGTGGAATATCATGGAATTGCCCTGGGAGATCCGTTTCTGTGAAACCCCATGCATAAATATGAGACAGACAAAAGGGAGCCAAAGAGACTGGATCCCATAAAGAGGGTTTCTATTTTCATTTAATAGTTAGTTTAACTAGAAATATGTATTTCAGTGGAAAATGGACCTCTCTGCAGTTTCCACATTAACTTTAAAGCCTCTTTCTCAAGTGAGTATCCTGTATTTCAAACAAAGCTCTGGACTGTGCCTAGTCATTTTAGCTCTACTCGGTGTTGGTGCTGCTCTCGCCAAGACCCTGCCATGGGACTCAGTGAGCACTTCCTACTGTTCAGTGGCCACTGTCCTTCAGACCCCACACACATCCAGATCTCTGAGCCACACACTTTAAGATTCAGCCTCGGAAAGGAGGCTCCAATGGATATGGCTTCCAACACATCAGGTATTGAAATGCAGGCATCTTTGCAACAGAGATTAACAGAGAGCAAATCGTCATCAACATTGTTTGTTCACAGAGTGGTTTAACTGTGCTGGATATAAAGCTACTTCAAAATGTGCTGAGGCCTGTTTCTTTTCAATAACTCTTCTTGGAAGAGGCTTTTGCTGCAATATCAAAAAAATTAGTGAGTTCTTACTGGGCCCATTTTGATTATCAGAAACGAGATGGGTTACACTATCGCTGCAGTCAGCAAGAGCTGACAGAGGCAGGGTGTGCTCTCCCTTCCCAGCAAGATCATCAGCACAGAGTTGAGCTCTGAGGATACCATAACCTCATCAGTGTGCAGTCTGCAGCTGCTGCTTGCTTTGCTTCATTTGCAACTGGGAGGCAACTGAAAGATCATAGAATCATAGGGTGGTTTGGGTTGGCAGGGACCTTAAAGATCATCCAATTCCAAACCTCTTCACTTGGGAAAGGACATCTTCCACTGCATCAAGTTGCTCAAAGCCTCATCCAGCCTGGTCTGAACACCTCCAGGGATGGGGCATCCGTGACTTCTCTGGGCAACCTGTGCCAGAGCGTCATCACCCTCACAGCAAAAAATTTATTCCTAATATCTAATCTAGTTCTCCCCTCTTACAGCTTAAAACTGATACCCCTCGTCTTGTCACTACACTCCCTGATAAAAGAGTCCCTCCCTAGCTTTCATAGAATATGCTGTTTATTAGTTCAGAAGTGGCACCACAGTGAAATAGCTCTATTGCTTTTGAGACCCACACCTCTCTTTTCGTATTACCCTTGCACTATGCTGTCAGGATGTAACAGCTCTCGTTAGTAATAGATCAGGGAGCTTTCCACATTATATTATTACATATTGTAAACTTGACCTCAGGCCTTTCAGGGATTCGATCCTCCAACTTGGAATTTCCTACTGGTGCCCAAACCAGTTCCGCACTTTGCAGGCCATCCATGAATTACATCTTTCTAGGGGCAATGCAGACACTTTAGAGCAGTGCTAGATGAGATGGCTCTAGTAAAAACAGCTAACATGGCTGGTTGCTTCCTTCTATTCCTACCACAGCCAGTACTTCTGTGTGGCGCTGCAGAAGTCATGCAAACACACACTGTTTCTCTCCATTCACCATGGCACTTCTCTTGTGTCTGAAATTGCCAAAATGGACTGTGATCCCTAAGATCAAAGTGCTGCATCTTTTCCTACAGCTACCCTCCATGTAAACAGAAATATTATTTTAGCAAATCTTCCTGGTGCCACAAAAATGGCCAGTGAGTTTTTTCTTTCCTCTTTGTACAAGTTTGTTTACAGTTAGAAGGCTCTGGGGTATGGTGACAGAACCCTACAGTGTAACTACCAGTATGCTATTTCCATTTTCTGAGGTGGAAAGACTCCTGATTGTGCAAGACTATAACCATATGTCCCTGATAAAGTGGAACAGGCAAGAACTATGCAAATAACGTCATGCACCAGATAATATTGCTATGATTTATGGTCTAGTTATAAACTCATATTTACTTCTTTGAAGATCTTCACTTTTAAAGTTCTGGTTTAGAAAAATAGGGCAGATAAGAAACGTGCTTATGAAAAGTCTGTTAAAGACTGCAACTCAGACCAGCGAAGGCAGAAAAATACCCAGCCAAGCCAGACACCATATCCTTAACTCAATGAGGACTTCTCAAGGCTTGATGGTTCTGATCAGTCAAGGTTAGTTTTGCACAGACAAACTAGGAGGACAGGCCATTTATAATCCTTGCCCAGAAGTTATCAGATTATGTGAAAATCAAATCTGGGCTATGAATGCACTGCCTGAAAAATAACAGAGAAGAGACAGGGGACGACCCTGCAGCAGGTCAGGGGATTACACTGAAAAATGCATGTAGAATCACATGGATAGCACAGGGATGTGGGGTGGGAGAGTGAAGCTCTACTTTGCAATCAGTTTTTGGAGACTGACACAGTTACTCCATCTCAAGCCAGAGCTTGGGCCAGTGCAACCTGCTCTCAATAGGGTTAACAGCTTTTTTCTTTGCCAGTAAACAGGTTGTTCTTTAATGAGCACATGCGTTCTTGGAAGGACCCATACCCTCCTGCTGAAGCTATACACAGAAGTACTATTTCACAAGAGTCCTTCTGGAGAGAAAAAGAAAAACAAACTCCTACAAAGGAGGCATGCACTCAACCTTTCTTGAGTAGCCTTTTTTTTGTGCTGCCCTTGCTAAAGTCTTTAGCATCCTCTGTGTGTAAAACATAGTGACAAGGCAGTACTGCACCAGTCAGAAATAATTTTTTCTATCACCTGGCACTAGGTGAACTCGCATTCAGAAGTAATCAAGTCCAGCATGGCACTGACGTTATGTGAACTTTGGAAATGAAAGACAAGAAGGAAGAAGGAAGGACAGTGAAAGAAATTGAGGACAAGGCTAGAGTTTTTGCTTTTCTTTGTATGGGTAAAAGCTTTCCAGGTTTTTTTCCTTCTGTCCCTAAAAAAAGGATATGGGAGACTGCACATCCACCATGTATAGACAGGCCGCTGAGATCATGCTGGCAGGTCAAAGCAGGCTAGAGCTTTCTCTGCCCTTGCTAGCTCTGGACCTGTAAGCACAAGAGAACAAGGCGTAAAGACACTATAACTGACTGGACATGAAGAGTTTAGGAGCTCTGAAGGTGACCTAACCTGGTACTAATCCCTCTTAGTGACTGAGCCCCACTAACAGTAACATTTTAGTCACCCAGATGCAGTTTCAGACAATAGGAACTGGAAGGCTCCCCAAACTAACCACGGCACTGATCTTTTTACTGTATAAGTAACTTTAAGTAATTCATCAAAATTTCAGCTGGCAAGCTTAGTGAAATAAACAGGCTCATATGCGAAGAGTCTTCAAACCCAGGGGTGATAGAAACTATAAATATGGCCAAGTATTGACAAATCAAGAAAAATATCATCACATAGAAGAAAAAAAGGAATTCTGAAAATCATATCTGATATTTGGATGCATTTCTTTGAATTAAAATAAGGATAAAACTGAGACCAATTCCTAACTAAAGACACTTGTGTAAGGAAGGAGGCTACTGTGCTTTGGTCCTTGAGTGGCCTGTAAGACAAAATGTATTTTACAAGACTTGAATGAGTAATTTGATAGCATTATCTGATACAGAGATTACTAAAACAAGCTTGTAACGGAAGTGATGAAAGTAATGGAAGTGGTAGGAGGAAGAAGCATGTGCAGCTCTTGTATGTGCTTTAGAAAGAGAGTACAGACAGTGTTAGATATTGAGATAATATTAATAGGGCAGTGTGTAGGTACAGAAAAGATTTTAGCACGGGGCTTCCTTTGTATTTCAGTTTACATTATTGTCAGACTTCTCCAGACAAATCAAGAATTAGAAAAGATATCTTGATTATTCAGTCAGAGAAATTTTCCAGTCTTTACATTTTCTGTTTCTTTTGTTTTGACAGAAATACTTTTCTATATTGAGCTCAATAATACCTTTCTTTTAGATATGCTCTGGCCAAAAAAGAAAGAAAAAATTTGCTCTATCATCACAAAGCAGACAATATTCATATATCAAAACCAAACAGCATGATTGATTTATGAAGTGGATTATTTGGCAAAACAAACTGGAATTGCTAGAGATGGGATTTAGTGGTACAAGAGGAGCCCGTCCAATTTGATTTTTAAGGTTTTCATAAATATCAGCTAGCATAAATCTTCTCTGCTGTCAGCAAGACTACTTTGATCTATATTGACAGAGAAATTACACTGAAGTTTTTATATAAATCCTGTTCAGGGAATATCCAGAAACAACTTTTTTTGCCTTTCTATAGAGCTGGTATGAGAGAAGAACTGAGATGTTCTGGCAGCGTTATCTGTAAAAGAGGTGAAAGAAAGTCTGTATTCAACAAAGACTGGGAAGTCAGCTTTATTTTCCTCTTATACCAACATATATTAACTGTGATTCTGTTGCAGCTAACTAAGTATAACCTCCATAAAAGATAGGCAAAAGGGAAAGAAGTGGACCCACCATTCAGGTTTGAATGAAAACTTAGCAAAGGCTATACAGGGAGAAAGCTGAGATGCGACAACTTAGAGGAGTGGTAAAAGATTTATCTTGGCATTATCATGTAAGGCTCAACTGGATAGATTATTAGATTGCTATGTTTTTTTGAATATGGTATTGTTATATGAATTCTGTTTATTATCTCTACAACTTATCGTTTTGTATCCTCCCACAGATGAAGGGAGCAATCATAAAGGCTAGCTGTGGCCAGGGGAAGCTCTTTCCCACTGTAAACACAATGAAGAGCAAGGTCTTCTCTCTATGAAGGGTGGTATGGAAAGGAGGAACAGGCATACTCCACTGTCAGGACCTCTGTTAACCTGGGTCTTTGTCACAAATTGAGACAAGTCAAAGTCTGGCAAGCAAGGATTGGTCTTTAGTCCTCTTGTAGCAGAATAGGAGAACTCAGAAAGAAACTTGAAGGACAGGAGCTTTTGATAGAAAAGAGAAGAAAGCTGACTTGAGCAGGAACCCATAAGGGAAGACTGAGGTTGCTGCAGAAGAGGATGAATCTCTTCTTGTGAGTTTATCAAACCTATTTGTTCCATGCTGCTGTATGTCATTTTGAACATAAGCCAATGATGAAATTAAATGACAGAAGAAATTCTGGTGGGGGAGCAATATTTTCAGTGCTGCAGCACTCATGGAAGAAAAAGTTGAAGGAAATTTTAAAGACAAAAACATCTGATATTCCACAGCTCCTAAGAAGGTAATTTTCATATTTTCATCGGGGACAGCATGGCTGTGATGTATTACTTGAATTGTCTGATATAAAACACCAGTCATTTAGCCTCTTCTTTTCTGATGGACAAAGAGGAATTGATTTCTTATAAATACCACTGTTTGCAGCAGAGGGTTTAATAAATTAGGTAATAGAGGAACTCTACGATGGGTTTTTAAACAACCATAGAGAAGGATAGCTTAAGCTCAATGGCCTTTTATGCTATGTTTACTGGGCATCACAATTGATTAGATAATTACAGCCAAGGTCTTCCTCACTCAACCAGAACTATTTGCATTAAATTTGAGATTTATTAAAAGGCATTCATTGGGGGGAAAATGAAATTTCATTCTTTAAATTTAGAATTTTGCTATAAATGTTGACATTCTAACACTATCTATAGGAAAGACTCTTCTTTTAAGCTTCTTCCAATGTTTGCTTGGTTAATTTTTGTTCAGCTGTGTATGTGCGAGCAGAGGTGGTAATGAATAAAAGGTGTGGGGTAATGTTGGAAGGGGATGGTGAGCAGAAGTCACATGAGTAGTAAAATAAGAAGAAAACTAATATTGCCTAGCAACCTAAGGAAAAAAAAATCGTGCTTGGCAACAGAAAGGAAGGACTTAGCTGCGAAGAGAACACTTGCCAGGAAAGAGAGACAAAGAGAAAGAAAAAATCATAACATAACAAGCCTCAAAAGTGGGGGATGGGTACAAGCAAGAATGAACAGTTTAGAAAATTGGAAAAGAAAGCCAGTTAGAGCTTGTCTTGCACAGAAATGGCAGTAATCATTTGCCTTGGCTTTTTATGTTGATGAACCAAAACAGAAGATGTAACAAATATGTGATCGGCCATGCCATTATATCCTTGGAACTTCAAAAGGAAAATCAAACTCAAATAATTCTGTTACAAAAACATGAGGCCCATTATCTGGGCTGGAAGAAAATATCCATTTATGTTCCTCACAGAATAGTACCTTCTTCTACCAAGGACTCCAAGCTTCTGGCAGCGTAGACAAAATTCAGCTAGTAAATAGCAGCTATGCACTATCAAGAACTGAAGATTTAGACCAGCCAGTAGCAGAAGAGCATGGCCATATGCACCTTGCCAGTTAGGTGCTCCGACACAGGCAATTTAACTGGGAGTTTAACTTGCCAAAAACATTATGTTGTTGACTTTGCATGTGTTGGAAACAACAAGGTTCTGACCTTCACAGCACAAGAGGGTGGGTTTGCCCTCAGCTTCGTTGAGAGCAATAGGATTGAAAACCCATTTGGAAAGAGAGACATTCTTTGATAGCTTCACTGATGGAAATAGTCATATGCAGATGAATTTTCAGCTATGGTAATCTTGGCACCAAATGCCATGTAATTTTAAATGGTTTTTTTCAAAATTCTACTCATTGCAGCAAAGGCAACAAAGGTTAGCATAGAAGAATTTAAAATAAAACATCAAATAAATGAAAAAGTAATTTATTCTGCTCTGGGATTGCAGACACTGAGAAGCTTTAATCATAATCGTATGGCTATTACATCATGGGACTATGGGGCAGAGTTAAAGTTGTTTCAGTGGCCTAGTTGTATGCATGTTGGGATTTTCTGTAATTTGGGATAACTGCAGCACTGAGAACATACCGTGCTGTCTATCATCATGTGCTATTTTGGACATGTAATTCCATTTAGAAATATATTTTTTTCTAATTTAGCTGTGACAACCACTTTCTAAGTAGAAAATAATTTGAAAATATTCCTCAGAACCACAGTTATTTCTGCATTTCCCCAGGAAAGCTGAAATTTCAATATCCTAAACATTTTGAATAACACTTTCAAATGTAGGAATGAGGAGGATGTTAGACCTGAGGCATAAGTAAGAGATTAGTAGTTTATATTAGCTCCAGATTAGTTCAGAGTTTATAAAATTTAAACTCCACTCCCCTCTAGCTGCTTTTTCTCCAATTTCAGAACACTTCTTTAATTAAAAAAAGATTTTCATTTTTTATAGTATTCCCCTACTTTGAAGTTTTCTCTAGTTACGGCTTCACTGCTATGCTGCGCTTATAACCAATTCATCTGACCTATATCAAAGGTCTCTCCTTTGCCATTATTTTATATTGGCATTTGATGGCTACTATTGTGCCTAGCAGCCTCTGTTTCTTCTCTTATTTTAGCTGGGTCTCTGCTTACTATGTGTTATCTTAGTTAACTTACACATACCAGATGTTTGTTGTAATAGAATGCCCTAGCAGGAAGCAAAGCCTTGATTTTCTGACACAGTCCTGCTGATCTCTGTTCTGTGCAGAGCAGCAGTGCTGTGGACAGGTAACCACTGCTGTCTCCTCACTCTTTTCTACTTTTGACTCTTCTTTTCCATAGCTTTGTGGGAGCCTTGGTTAGAAATGATATATCGAGAAAAGCAACACTAGTAATTTAAATGTAATGGTCTTTTGCTGGTTTTTGTATTTCAGACTAAAAGGGAGTATATAATTAGGGTCATGATTTTCATTTAATGTAAAAGATGGGCTCAATTATTTCTGTGTGAAAACACTTTCATTTCACAAGTTCTGGAAATTTTTCTTGTGGATTCCAAGTAAATACCCATTTCATTGTTGTTTCTTAAAAAGTATTACTATTATTCTTCAACATTTCTGGGCATGACAACAACACAGCAAATGCTCTTGTTTGAATTCTCCTACAGCATATTGGAGTGTGGTGTAAGAATGGAAAGTCTTTTCATGCATTTTAGTTTCCATACACCTCCTGTTTCTTGGTGTTTGTACCTTTGGTATAGCCCAGATTCCAGAAAATGGAAAAACAATCTTTGACCTTACTTCTCTACTGTAAAAGAAAACTAATTTGATCTTTCTGATAGGTGGCCTGGGATTTCCAAGGGTTAAAATATTCTTTGATGTTCTTGATGATTGTAGTCTTTACATATCCCATAAGATTCATTGGATGTTCATTCCTCAATAGTATGTTGGGGCCAAAAATCTAGTGAAGGGTTTAGAGGGGAAGCTTTATGAGAAAGCTAAAATCTGAGAAGTCTATGAGAAGCAGCTTGGTCTGTTCAGCCTGAAGACGAGACTGAGGGGAGACCTCATTGTGATTTGTTGCTCCCTCACAAGGGAAGGAGGAGGAGCAGGTGCTGATCTCTTCTCTCTGGTGACCAATGATAGAGGTCAAGGGAATGGCAGGAAGATGTGCCAGAGGAGGTTTAGGTTGGATATTAGTAAAAAGTTCTTCACTCAGAGGGTGGTGGAGCACTGGAACAGCTCCCCAGGGAAGCAGTCATGGCCCCAAGCCTGACAATATTGAAGAAGCGTTTGGACAACATCCTCAGACACATGATATGAATGTTAGAGTTGTCCTGTGCAGGGACAGGAGTTGGATTTGATGATGCTTGTGGATCCCTTCCAACTCAGAACATTCTATGATTCTGTGATTCTATGTTTATTTCCAAATTCACTTAAGGCTTTTTAATATCCTAAGCATAAATTGTCAGTGTTCGCTGCCCGGACATTAATGCATAGACTACCCTCCAACTAGTGACAGAAACATATTCCTATGACATTTTCTCCTTATGTACTGTACAGTTTGCATAAATAATTTTCCTTTCCTAGCATGCAATTGAGGTGATGCTACTCAACCCAGAGCCTCTTGTCCAAAGTAGGAAAAATTCAAATAAGATATTATTGTATCTTCTGAGTCACTTAAGCTGCAGCAGAGAAGTGCATCCTCTTCAGTTTAGTTGTCACAAGTAGTACCTTTCCTGGATAGTAGTTAGTCAATGGCCTCTACATGATACTTTTCAGTAGTTTGTGATGAGTTTGTAGCTTTGCAAAGAGCTAAGACAGAAGTCCTCCATGCTGGAAAACCAGCAATCAGAATCTCCTTTTAATCCAAACTTAATCTTCTCTGTGCCATTCAGGACTCTTATGAGAAAGCTGTTTTTGCCGGTGTTGCTCCTAGGTCTCCTTCGGATGCATTATTCTCTTGCTCCAGCCACTTCACATCTTTATGTCACTTCAGACTTTTTTTTTTGTTTTGTTTATTCTTGAAAAAGGTATTCCTGAGTCTCCACAATGCCATCATGCAATCTTTCAAGGGCAGAACATAGCAGAATCTGAGACATTCCAATAAAACCCAAGAACTGTCAGAACCTATCACCTCTGAATCTCATGTATTTCGATCTAGACATTCCCATGTAGCTTCTGTTTCCATGGGGCAGTCCAGATTTCCTCAGAAGTCAATAAGCTTTAGATTAAAAGGATCTGAGTCTTCCTCAGCTTCAGTATACCTACATTTAGGTATTATATATTATATACCTACATGATATTCACCTCTCAGCATTGGCTTTGTCAGTGTTACAGTCTAGCTTGCCATGGCATTACCAGGTAGTATGGTCTTTTCCTAAATCATGCAAGAAATTCAGAATTGGTCTTCAGTAAGGGGAATGTGCTCACTTCCACGTCTTCTGTTCAGTGATTTCATATAAATGCCAGGTTCTGAAACAAAACTTTCACTTTCCAAAAAGTTTTGTTGATACTTACTGGGCTCCTGATCTACTCAGTGGTGTATGGTAACTCATTTTCTTTGTTGACTTGTCAGTAAACTCGTGAGTTCTGCATCAGCATCTGCACATTAGCACATCTTTATAGTTTGTTAAAGTTCCTAACAGGGCACAAAATGGTTATACTCTTGCCTTTCTGCATCTCAGTTTTGTTGAGTAGTCAAATATGTGATGCCAAGCAATGAATAGAAGAGCTACTATGATTACTAGAAATGTTTCACTGTGTATTCCTCAACAACTTATTTTTACTTGTTGGCATTGTTATAGCTCCATGGTCTATTCCTTGTAATTGTGTTTCTCAGGTCCTTGCACATTTATACTGCACCACTGGATGCTCCTGCCTGGTCGGCATATATGTGCCTGACTCAGGTCGGTTTGCTTCTTAATTACATTTTCTTCCTTGCTGTGAGTTTCACTAGCCCCCCTGTCCATATGTTTCATTTACCGCATGCTGGTTTATAATGTAACAGGCCTATTATTTCTATAAGAAGGCTACCTTCTTTTCAGAGATGCTGCAGGCACAGGAAGCACTCCAGGTAATAAATACAGTACAGCGGGTCTTCTCAGTGCCAAAGTCTGCTGTAACTTCTGTCCTCTTCCCAAGCTCTTTGCAAACTGCTCCTGCATTTTTCCTGCCTATACCTTCACTGAGTAACAGCATAATAACAATGAATCGTTCTTGACAGTAATTCTTCATCAGCGATGCTAGCTGATTTCTCACTGTATGTGACTGGAAATAGATGGGGGTTTTTTCTCCACAGTATTTTGGGAGGTGGAGAAGTTGATTTTCACTGGGCTTCTTATAAGACATTTTGGCTTGGGCTTTGCAGCTGCCTGTTTAACCAGTGGGTTAACCTGAATGAGGAGAGGAAGCTTCTGGCTCTCAATAAGAACATTTGTCATAGGAAATTATATCTCTATGCTCATTTTATAAGCAGGATGCAAGAGGACAATAGCAAATAGAACAGATTTCACCTGTCTGATCCACATGAAATGTGGGCAAACTTCGTGTTAACCACATTAGATTTTGTGATACCCGCTTTGCCACTGAAGCAGGATATGTGTCATCTCACTGTTCAGCGGAAGAGCTGTGGTAGCAATCCAGGTTTTGAGAGCTGCACTGCAGTCTTCTGCCCTCAAGATAAAACCACTTTTTTAAGTGTGGGTGGCTTTGTTCAAAGATAGTGTCCTCTTTTGATTAGCAATGAGGACTTCTGATTTCTGCATTAGAACTTCTCTCAGCAATCAGCTTTGAGATTACAAATGGTTTTCCATGTAAATCATAACTAGACTGTGGTTATTTCTTCCTGACATTTTCTTCATTTGCTCCTATTTTTAAAAACCTTTGATATTTAGACAGACTACATATGTCAGACAGATCTGTAAGCCATGGACAGAAATGACAACAGGAAAGAAATAGATCGGTCCCAAGGCATTGAGTCAAAATTAAAAGCCAATTACACAGATGACAAAGAAAATAATTAAAGTATTAAAATGAGGAGTAGAATGGATAATAAAAAAGCAAATGCAAAACAGTATGTAAAACTGATAATCCTATCTACTCCAAGCATACCAATGAGTCTCAGGGATATCCAGATCCTCACAGTCTCAGTAAGACTTACTCAAATATTGCTGGAAATTCCTATATCCTCTCTGTGACTCCACAGCCACGCCCAGGTGATAGCTTCTCTGCTGACAGGTATTCTTGATGGTGCCTCACCTTACTACTGTGTAACTTCCCTAGTTAAAACAGATGCAATTTATCAATTGAGCATCTCCAGCTGCAACAGAAGGTCATGGCAGATACAGTTGATAAATGGAACATTCAGATCCCAACACTTTTCTCCCTATGATGTCAGCTCAGCCCTGAGCCACACAGCCACCCAGCTCATTCAGCTCTGCACTGCTCTGCTCTTCCCAGGTGGAGGGCTATCCTCCCTTGCATGCATTTTAGTCTTTGAGGTGTGAGGGGCAGATCTAACAGTGGCATGATCAAGGGAGTTGTACATTTTCATGGCACACACCTCCTTGGCTGGCTCCATGGGAAGACAGGGCAGGGACCTCCTCCTGGCAGAAACAGATTACCTCATATGGAGAGGTGAGGAGATACTCTCTTGGGCATCCCTAAGGATGATCTCCTCAGCATTTCCAGAGATTTCTTCTTCATACAAGACCAATGTCCCTCAGCAGTGTTCTTTGCACACAAGCACAAAGCCTCAGAAAAGCCACAACTCACTCAGTGCCATCTCAGAAGCTGTGACATCAGCACTGAATACCACGGTTGTCTGAAACACCATCACCTAAAGACAGCTTGTGATATGTCAGTCCATATTTATAAAACCTTTTCCATAGTGGAATGGGACAGAAAGCAGAAGACAGAGAATAGTAGCTATAAACAGGTTGATGGAGTTTCTCTTCGGTTGTTATCTCAGATAGCTCCGATGATTGGTCATAATAATAAAGGAAATTGTAGCTGCATTGTTTGTGAAAATCTAAAAATAGTCAAAAACTTCTAGATAAATGTATACACAGAAAAAAAAAAGCATATGTTTCCTCAGCTCAGACTCCTGAGGACTTCAAAGAGACACTTTACCACAAAGACTCTTCATGGTAGTTCAGTAATACATATACTACTGAAGTCAGATGACAACACAAATGGTAAGTAAATGGCTTAATTTGATTTCTAACAAAAATGATGAAAATAACCCAATAATATCTATTCTTTTTTCCTTCTGTATTCATCCCTGGCAGGTTCTTTGTTTCTGTCTTTTACAGGGATGTAATCTGCTTCTTTTTAGGTTTTTTTTCCTTCTACTTGCTTCCCTCCCACTTTTCACACCCTCTCATTTTCATCTCTTTCATTATTTCTCTCCCTCTTCCTACCTGATGCATGTTTTTCCTACCAGATGGCCAAGCCAAAAATGTCACAAGAACAGCTTGTTCTCATGATATGTAAATAGTACAAAAGCAGCCACAGATGAATCTTTTTCCACCAACCACAAAGGTTTCTGCTCTCTTAAAATTCAAAATGCTCTCCTGCTTCTGTCACTCGAAACAGGACATCTGCTCCCTGGCCGGATGAAGAAAAGTTTCAGCAGGAATATGATTCCCAGATACATACTTCAGTGGCAAAAGACTAGGTCTGCACTCTGTTCTATCATCAAATGAGGTTAAAAACAGTAAATCAACAAAAGTTCACCACATCACACTTCGCACGATCTATCTCATAAACGTCGAACAAGACAGCACCTGTCACAAAACATTTGTAATCTCAGTTAATCTAAGTAGAAGACGAGACATACAATGGATACAGATAGAAATGGACAGTCAAAGGGATCTGTGAGACATTATTTGTCATCTTGATGGGACCCAGGCTCAACATATCTACACTATAAACAGTGTTAGAGAGACCGGATTCTAAACTCCCTAACAAAATTACTTTTTATGTGATTGCTCTTATTTTTATAGAAGACTTAGATATAAAAACAAAGAAAAAAATCATCCATTGAACTCTTTCCCAGGAGGTTAGGTTCTTCCTCTGCCTCCTTCACCTAGGGAGTTCTTTTTATTACTGATAGCAAAATATGCAGATCTTGTTTGTACCTGTGGGACCAAGCTAAGCAACTTTTAATTGAACAAATGTGTGTCTTCAAGACTTGTCTTTAACATGGGAAAGATAATTGTTGATGTCTTTCTGTTTTGGAATGCACATTTCAAGTCAGATTTTCAAATCTGTTGCCCACACCCAGTATTTGGACAATTACATTTCAGTTACGACATATAGGTGAACAGATATATGTACTTGCAACCAGTGTTTACAACACAAAGTCTATATTTTAGGTATCTTTCAAATAGATTTAGCTGTTCAATCCAATCAAATGTGCAATGAGACAACTTCATAGTTTGACACAGCCTTCTGAGAGTAGTATCCCATTAAAATATGGAAATATAATTTGCCAAGTACCCTTAGTTATGGTATCTGGTAACACAGTAGACATCATACAGGGTTCAGTACAATCAACTGAATAATTGTCAGTAGGAAAGCATGCAATAATTCCCACAAATGTTCCCAGACTGGAGTGACTCCACTTGTCTGTCCAGACAGAAATGAAGTCAAAGTCATACAACCAGGGAATAATTTTGGCTGCAAGCAGGGCCCTCTTCAGAGTTAGAGCCTAGAAGATGATGTGCAAGGAATATTACAGGAAACTACAAAACAGAGACAAAGGTGGAAAAGTATCACTGCGTCTGGATGCAACCACAGGGAGGTTGAACTGCAATGGATGGCAGAGGGAGCAAAGAATCAGAAGTAAAAGGAGTGCAGACATAGCAGCACCCTCGTTTTCCTACAAGCCAGGTATTTGTCCTCTCCAGCACCAGAAGTGAAGCTGCTTGAATGCACTTCTGATGCTGACACTTCTGTAATTTTGCCAGAAAACACTGGTACACTGTAATGTCAGGCAGAAGAGGAGGGAGGGAGAAGAGGAAGTACTGAAAAGAGAGTTATTCTCTGAACTTTCATTTCAGTATATCAGGACTAAGAAATAGAATAACTGCCATATGCATGGCAGCTTTATCTATCACCGATACCCGTGAGTTGCTAAGGGGTACTAGAAGTTTTTGGGGTTGTATGGATTTGTCTTCCACCCTCCTGAGATGGAAGGAGGGGGTACAACACCAGAAGCTAGTGTAGAAATAGACAGGTATTCAGGAAGTCATACTGAATGAGCCTTGGCAGCTGGTCCTAGAGACTTAAATATTCCTGAAACATCCCAACCCTGAAGCCAAGTATATTGGCCATTGGACATAAATTCTTTCTGAACAGACAAGCTTTTGAGTCATGCCTTCACTTATTTCTGGGCAGTGAATCATTCTGAATTTGAGAAAATCCTGTTTTGTAATTGCAAAATCTCACCCCTAGATGTTAAATCTGGCCACTGTGCTGTTGATGATGCTCAGAAGAACTTGCCTTTGGTTTTTCCCAAGCCCAAAGTTGCAGGTGAAATCAGACAGAAGACCTTCCCATCACCCCAGGACCATCACCTCCTCCTGTAAGATCACAAATGAGCAAGGAGAGGAGAGAGGAATCTCTCTGGCAGCAACCCAGAAGGACTTCTTTTCTCCAGGGGGTAAGAGCTTGCAGAAGGCAATCATGCTGACATGGCCCTTCCCACTCTCTAAAGTTTAAAGTTTCGCTGTCACATCAAGCCTGGATCAAGTAGGAGCCAAAATGACATTACATGTAGTGAAATAATTGATACTCTGCATAAGGCAGAATGCCGCTGTGCCAGGACAGCTCTAATCAAACCGTTCTGCTACTGGCTTTGGAATTAATCATTCCGTTTACTGGAAAGGTTTAGTCAAAAGGTGCTTTTTACAGCTCTTTCTAAAAACTGCCCATGTAGGAAACAGCATGATGCTAGGGAGAAAGGATACCAAGCTGTGGGAAGGAAGATTGTGAAGCAGGCACCAGGAAATTGCTCTGTGTATGGGGCTGAAAAGAACCCCTGGCTACTGAGGGAAGAAATCCGAAAATACTTGTTTTTAAGGAGAAACCACTTTTGCTCAATTAGAACATAGTCCTTATATTATTACCCAGCATGCAGCTCATAAAAAAATATGGCTTTGAGTTTCAAAGTATTTCTTCAGGGGAGATCAAGACGCCCCGGGAGGAAAGGAGTGCAGATAAAAGAGCAGAGCAAAGCTTCTGAACCTACAGTTCCTGTTACGTTTTGTGTCAGCAAATAATTTGCTTAAACTGCAGACTGTCACAAACAGAGAACAAGTAAATGTTTTATGTTCAATGTAAAACTGTAAATGCATCACTCAAGTCCTCTGTTTTCTATTAATGTAAATACATATATTTCACAGGTGATCTGTTTGAAGAATCTATGACATCCTTCTCTATCTCTGTGCTCTGCAAGGGGAGAATACAGAATACTGGTTAGGAAGCATAATTACACCAATAAAAATCGTAAATGATGCAAGGGCAATGAGGGAAACAGAATATGTCTTCACAGTGAGCTCAGGCTGTCATAACACCAGAGTTCAGCCTACAGAGAAATATGCATTTAAAGCAAGACTGAAAATGTTTTTCGTAATTCTGCAAATTAATTTAGTCACAAAATTTTGAGAGAAAAACCTTCAAAAAATGAAACTTTTCAAACCTTTTTAAGAAGACTTCAAAATGTATTTAATAATATTGTAAAATATTCCTCCTTGCCATGTTTGACTTTGCTTTTTGTGTTCTGGCTACCAAAAATTGCATTTCTGGCTATGTCCTGTCATAAGATCCCAGAATAGGGTTGGTTTTAAATCATATACAAAAATAAAGTATTATTAATCACAAGATGACTAATGTTTACCAACAAAACTTAATTCTTTCTTCAGTTCTCTTGCCTACTTTCTCTGGTCATGCTTCAGGAAACAGATGCATGCAAGCTGAGCCGCAAGCTACATATGGCTAATAGCTGAATTATGGGCTTTCCCTCTTCCTCTTTCTCTCTAAATGCTTCTATTTCAGTCCTGGGTACATGAAATGAAACAAGAGCTTGAAACTCTGGCCTAAAAGCCAGCATTCACCATTTTAGCCATCTGTGAAACATTTCCTATTTCAAGTATTTGTACTAGCCTTATCACTCCAGTGTCACAATCTTATTGAAGACTTTCAACTTTACCTTCAGAGATATACTCCTGCTGTTATCCACTCATGGGCTCAGAGGAGGGCTTAAAAATTGTGGATCGCTTAATTTTGAGCTACGTGCTTGACCCAAGAACTGAGCTTTCCCACACCCTGCAGCATGGCAGGAGGGTAGAGCACCACAGGTACCCTGGTGTCATGCTGCAAGGTGAAGGTGACCCTCTGGTGGCAGTTAAACTCTTCCTATAAGAGTGTGGTCGGGAGAGAAGGGACACCCTAACAACTCCAAAGGTTCCCAGCTGCAACTTTGAAATTGGCTATAACTTAAAGCAGCAATTACACCCAAGAGTAGGGACACAGCATATCTACATGCAGCAGGAAGGAAAGGCTGGGGACTATCTCTACTGTCTGTTTGGGCCATCAACCTTTGTTTTTTGAACACAATGTAAGACCCAGCCCCGTAAGATATAAGAGTTAGTAGGCCACCAGCTGCACTACAAAAAGAAGCTAACATTAACCCTTTCTGCTTATCCCCTTTCTAAAATGGAAATGATTGGATTAAAGTGTTTATCATGGTGCTTTGATGCCTGTATATCCACATCTATTTAGACATGTTTATTTGGCAAATGGGAAAAAAAAAAAACAAAAAACAGGAATAGAAAAATAAAAGATTTCTCTTTCTGAGTTTTTGCCAAAGTCATATAAAAGCTTTTTTCCTGACCAATAACAGCAGACAGAAGTAAAAGAAAAACTGAGCTCAGAGGAGAGGAAAAAAAAGGATTAGATAACAGATATTTTATTTTCCCCCACAGTCAGAGAACAAGAGCAACCTCAACTTTTCTGAGAGACATAAAAAGATATAAGGCAGTTTGGCAGGTCAATAATTAAAGATTTTATCAGAGTGGCTGGACATACAGGAAGATACCTTTGAGTTTTCTGACATAGTGATATCTATGATTAAATACACACATGCAGTGTGTACAGACATAACAGCATGAGATTCTAATAGCAGGTACATAAATAATTGTGATTGCACTGAAGAAGAAGAAAATAAATGTCAGATAAAGTGGATAACTATTGTCTGTCCGTGTACATGCTGAGAAAATTTCCCGCCACACACCACAGCACTTCACTGTAGCCCTTTACCTTCCCCTTACTAGGAACCTTGTGGTAGTTTCATTTTCTGATACTACTCTTACGTACCCAGATTTTAACTTCACTTATACTGTCAATGTGGCTGGGAGCTACCGTGAAGTGAAGGCAAAATGAAGTGAAAAATGGAATGAAGCTGACACTATGTAAAGCTATCTGACAGATATTCCAGAACATTGCAAACATGCCCAATGCCCAAGACATACCAGCCTCCATGGAGTCACACCCACCACAGTACCAACTGCTCTGAATTCAGCCCTATGTATGCAACAATCACCACATGTTCTCCCATCCCAGCACAGTTTTTCAATGTTGGGGTTGTTGGGGTTGTAAGAGGTTTGCATAATTAAACTTCATGTTTGTGGCTTCAGAATGTTGGAAACTTTGTCTTTGAAAGAGTTGATTTTGAAAGTCAATGTAAGTAATTAATATATCAGAACAGAAAGGAGAGCTCATGCCTTTTCCTATTTAATGTTGTGGAACACTCAATAGCTACAAAAAGTAGCAACCAGAGCTTATTCTTCCTTTGGATTACTCCTGATTCCTTTATACTGTGGAAATCCTCAGCTGATGTTGCTCGTCCTGTTACTGGGCACAGGGTAAGAAGTGAGGCTGGAATACAGCAGCAATTAGTAATCCTGGCCTTTATCTGAAAGTGCAAGTGAAAACTGCTCTGCTGTCCTTTACAACACAAAGACAACTAACAAGAAAAAGTTGCATGCACTCAGCTCAAAAGAGAGGAGACAAAATAGGAATGCTGTGTTTCCACAAACAGAGATATGTTGTTAGCATTCAGAGAGGGCTGCTGAGCTTTGTAAAAGCATTCTAGCTTCCTTGCCAAGTAGAACACGTTATCCATCTTCCATAAAAGTGCATAAAGCTATTTCAGCCACTCTTCTCTTCTGGGAGTTTTCCATATTCCAGCGTCTCAGTGTAAATGACTTTACACAAGAAGAGCTAAGATTTGCTTCATTTATTTTGCACTGTGTTGCGTAAATAGTCTTTCAGTAATCTGACTGAAATCCTTTACTCTTTAGCAGAAAGGAGAAACTTGGCTGAGGCCAGAAGTGCAAGAAGAGAACCCAGTTCATGAACCACTGAATTAAAACATAATTTGCTTCATTAGGTTTCATTCTCTTAGAAGACAGAGATAGGAATCTAATCACTTTTGTGGTGTCCTCTATGAGAATTAGAGTAACAGTGATGGTTATTCAGACCTAAATTTTCGGTATGAAAATATGATGCAGGCAATTTTAGCCTCATTTGTGCATCGAAAAAAGTGTAGAATGAACAAAGCTTTGAGTACTAGATTTCCTTAAAATAAAGCAAATATTTTAATACACGCACTGAAATCTCTGACTCCTTATTTTCCCTTTTCATTTTTATGTTTTATTTAAAAGTAGATTCAATAACACAATCTACTTCAGCAAAGCCTGTTTTGGTGTAGAGGAAGGTTCAGCTTACAAACCAAGTCAGTAAAGAGTTTTCTGGGTCCAGATGACAGCACATGACATATATCTAAACACAGTCAAAGAGAGTACTGCGGCTTTGACGGAAGCGCTCAAGTGTGATTTAACCACCCAGGGAGGGCACAGTAGCCATGGCAACAGGAAACTTAGCACAGGCTGTGAAATCTGCCCCAGACCTTGGGTGAATGCCAAGGCAGTGTTTAACCCACGCTTAAATTTATTCTATTGCTTCCAGATCCTAAACTAGATTACACCTGCCTTGGCTCTGTGCAGGTTTTTGACTGCCACGTGCATCCATTTGCTATGATGAACGTCCAGTTCTTGAAGGGGCACAAAGATGTGCAGCTGCCGTGCTGCCCCCTCCACATGTGCATGGAGCCCTTGCTTCACATGATACTCAGCAGTATTTCGCCACCCAATCGTCACTGCTGCTGCATGGTATGCGTAAGCGAGGATGTTTCTTAGGCAGTCAACAAGCACACAGATTTCTTCATGAGCTGCAAGTGGCTTGGGCAGCCTGCATCATGTTTTGCTTTTCCTAACAATTGTGTCATAGATGCAGTGGAGCCACTTGCTTGAAGGATTAAACAAATGGTGAAAAATGTTTGGGGTTGAAAACAAACAACTCTTTGTGGAGGAGTCTTGGCAACTTATCTGGGTAAAAGACAAAAAAGATAATTTCCCTCTGAGCAACAAATCAATAAATGACCTACTACTACTTATGATGGTGTAACTACTAAGATGCAGGTTTTTAGAAGCATTTGTCAAGTGTAGGAGGCAGGCAGCAATGTTTAAAGAATATCCTTCCTAACACCACTGAAAACAGAATTTATCATCTTGCAGCAAGCACAAAGTAACACCATTAAATTTCTGATTGCTCACTGATACTGACTCTTGGGGTGTCCTTTGGGGTCAGACTCAAGAGTTCAGTTCCCTTGGGTATCAAGGAATTAAATAATCATAGAATCATAGAGTAATAGAATGGCTTGGGTTGGAAAGGACCTTAAAGATCATCCAGTTGTGGCCCCTGCCATAGGCAGGGACACCTTCCACTGGATCAAGTTGCTCATAGTTCCATCCAACCTGGCCTCGAAAAACTCCAGGGATAGAGTTCCACGACTTCTCCAGGCAATGTGTGCCAGTGCCTTACCACTCTCACAGGAAAATATTTCTTCCTAATATCTCACCTAAATCTCCCCTCTTTCATCATAAAACCATTATCCCTCATTCTATCACTACACTCCCTGATAAAGACCCCCTCCCTCAATTTCCTGTAAGCCACCTTTTTGGTACTGGAAGGGTGCTAGAAAGTGTCCCCAAAGACTTCTCTTCTCCAGGCTTAACAACCCCAACTCTCTCAGGTTGTCCTCATATGGGAGGTACTTCAGCCCTCTGATCATCTTTGTGGCCTCCTCTGGGCTTGTTCTAACAGATCTATGTCTTTCTGTGCTGAGGACTCCAGAACTGAACACAGTACTTCAGGTGAGGTCTCACGGAAGTAGAGTAGAGGTGCAGAATCACCTTCTTCAATTTCCTGGTCATACTTCTGACACAGCCCAGGATACAGTTGGCTTTCTGGGCTGCAAGCGCAGCCCAAAAAGCCTAGGCCATAATATCTTAGACCCCTAGAGCTATTTTAAACAGAAATAGCTAACATTGTTTCTTCAAAATCACTCTTACTCACAGTGTCAGTGATGCTTGTGTGCCCTACTAACCCATTCTCCATTTTGGAGAATTTGTATAACTAGTATTGAAGTATAAAATGTACATAAAGTAAAAAACCAAATCTTTCAAATATTGTTAAGAGGGCTCCAGGAGGAGAAGGACCATGAAAAGTTACATTATTTAGCTGAACAGGAAAATTAAAACTCAAGTATCTAGCCCATTGCACACTCAGCCTGAAATGCCAAGAGACCTCATTCAAGCACATTAAAAATGCTTGACTATTATTTTATTCTATTTGAATAGTAGAGCAGCAGAGAACAAAAAGCCAGTATCTGTTCCTTTGTCAGAGACTCAGGAGGAGTCCAACACTGCTTTTTCACTGTGCTGACTTTATTCCATCTGAATATAGAACAGACTTTGTGCAGGTTTACAAGACTATTTTTTTGCTGTGTCAAATGTGATGTGTCCTGCATTAAAAATATTGAGAAGAAAAAAGGAAGAGCAATGCCTCAATCTTCTTCCTGTCGTCCACATGTATGATATTCCCAGGATAATGCAAATATATGATATACTTTCATATCATTTTATGATATTTTATATCATAATTGATATAAACTTTGCAAAAAACTTGACAGTCATTTCTCTGCCAGCAGCAACACATTCCTATATAGCAGCAATGTCGGCAGTGTTTTCAAACCACATGGGTATTTCTGGATGGGAAATAATGTTTAGTGAAAGAGCAAGCAATTATATACAACAGAAATAAAAACTGGATCACATTTTTTCCAAGAAAAGTGCCCTTGAAGGATTGAGGAATTGCTAAAATTGAAGTGGGAATTAGATTCGTTCTTCTACCTTTTATTCCATGAATTATTGAAGGGGTAACAGAGCTTGCCAGAGAATTTTGTGCTTCTGTACTAAAAATGAAAATGATTGTCATCTCCTTTCTATGCTGTTTTGTTAAATACTGTAAAGAGAAGTTTAACGATTTAATACACTGAAATTGTCAGAGAAGACTAGCTGTAAAAATCTTCATTAACAATAGGGAAGAGAAACTACTGCCTGTAACAGCCCTTTGTTGTATATTGCTCAATGGAGAAAAAAACATGTACTTAAAAAACATATCAAGCCAGGAAATTATAAGGCACTTATTTATCTTTCCCCATTCAAGAGGTTTGCCTGTGGAGGAGAAGTTAAATCTATGCCTGAAAAAGGAAGAGCGATGACAGGAACATCTTGAAGAGACCATTCCTGCTGGCGCAAAAAACTTCCGCCTTTCACACATGATCAACCCAGCAAAAATGTTTGACAGTCATGTTCCACAGAATAATGTTTAGTCTGGTATTCCCTGGAGGCAAAACAGTGGAGATTCTCAAAAGCTTTTTCACTGACCATGTCAAGTTATCCCAGATCTGATTTGGCCGTAAAGCACAAGGATTTAGTCACAGTTTGAATAAGGAAGATAGATAGCCTAGTATCAGCAAACCTGTGTGTCATCACCATTTATTATATAGCAGAATTAATGTGAAAATGTACTTACTACAAATATCCTTAAATAATTTGACTATCACTAAAAATTATATAATTTAAGAAATATATATTATACGTAACCATATCATTTAATAGATTTAACTATCGTTAGATAATTGCAACCATAAAGGCACACAATGAGACCTCTCCTTTCAAAAATGTGAATTTTGATAACTCTGGTATTGACTTTGAAAGTACTATGACTTTGGGGAAAATATCAGCCAGTGGCTATGAGAAAATGCTCCTCTGGCCCGAACCAAAAAAGAAGCGTGTCTGCTTGGTAGGTTTTGATAGATGTTCTAGGTTTATAGAGGTTCTTCTTTTTATTAGGCCAGGAAGAAAACAAAAACTTTCACAATATTGCATTTAGTCTGATACTGCAGCTGAAAAAAATACTGATAAAAAGCAATTTCTTATTTAAATTTCCAAACGTTATGCTATTACAAGATTTTCACACGGATTTTCTTTTTTTTAAAAAAAACCCTATCATCCATTGGTAAGAAGTTTTGAGACTAAGAAATATGGATTCCTGTAAGAGCTCCAAGGATATGGAAGGCTGGAACACCTACCCTATGAGGACAAGTTGAGAGAGTTGAGGTTGTTCAGCCTGGAGAAGAGAAGGCTTCAGGAAAACTTTATAGCAGCCTTCCAGTACTCAGAGGAGGTCTACAGGAAAACTGGGGAGGGGATCTTTGTCAGGGAGTGCAAGGATAGGATGATAGATTTAAGCCAAAAGAGGGGAGATTTAGATTAGATATTAAGAAGAATTTTTTTCCTGTAAGGGCTGTGAGGCACTGGCACAGGTTGTCTTGAGAAGCTGAAGATCCCTGGAGATGTTTAAGACCTGGTTGGACGAGGCTTTGAACAACCTGATCTAGTGGAAGGTGTCCCTGCTTACAGCAGGGGTTTGGAACTTGATTATCTTTAAGGTCCTTTCCAACCCAAACCGTTCTATGACTCTATGACTGTGTGATTTAATCTACTGTTCTTCATAGCATATTCTGCAGGGCCATAGAATCTTGAAATCAGGCAATGAAATCTCTTAGATTGTCATCCAGTCTCATGGGTAATACTGCTGGTGAAAAAGGAGACAACACAGTGCTTGATTAATTGTTCTGCTATGAATGTCACCAGCTTTGGTTTCTACCTAGAAGGTCTGTAATGTCTTCTTCAGCAACACCACAAAGAAGAAAGTATTCAGTAGGAGTGTATGCACAAAGCCAGTTCATGTGATGTATACCTGGGGATGAACTGCTCTGTCTTTTCCTTCAGTTCCCTGCCACTTGTCCCTGTAACCAGTTTTGTGTTGGCACAGCGTATGTGGCCATGTGGAGAACCAGTTGAAGGACCTGGTGCAGATGAAAACAGAAACAGGCAGCTTAGCTGTCGATTAGAGCAGCTCCCCAGACGTCTCGCAGCATAACGAAGTTACTTGTGCTAGGACAAATGGTCTGATGACTAAACAGAGTGAGCTCCTGTGGTCTGTCAGTAGGGCATGTTTTTAGTCCTTTAGTCATCTCATGTCTTCTTTCTAAGCCCTCTCCAGTTTATCAGCATCTTTTGAACTACTCATTGCAGATAGCACTCATTCTAGTAAAGGAATGCACTAAAGCAAAGTAAAATTTCTCTGTCCTCTGTTTTTCTTCCATTCATCTGTCTAAGGTTTGCAGTGGTGGTTCTAGGGGTCTCAGTGTCACTAGGGTTTGTGTTCAGTAAACCACAAGTGTGAGCACCTGTGCTCTGTCCTCCAAATGCTGTCCCAATTATCATTCAAAATGCATGGCAGCGTATAACATGTTTTCTTATTGAACATTACACCATAGTTCAATTTCCAACAACTAAACAGTCTTAAAAAACAAAGCAAAACTAATATGAGAGCAGCTGAGGGAACTGGGGTTGTTTAGCCTAGAGAAGAGGAGGCTGAGGGGCGACCTTATTTCTCTCTACAGCTCCCTGAAAGGAGATTGTAGTGAGGTGGGCGTTGGTCTCTTCTCCCAAGTAACAACTGATAGGATGAGAGGAAATGGATTCAAGTTGCACCAGGGGAGGTTTATATTGGATATTAGAAAAATTTTCTTTAGCGAAAGAGTGATAAAGTATTGGAACAGGGTGCCCAGGTAAGTGGTGGAGTCTCCATCTGTGAAGATGTGAAAAAGAAATATAGACATGGCACTTCGGGACATGGTTTAGTAGGTACGGTGGTGTTGGGCTGACAGTTGAATTGGATGATTTTAGAGGTATTTTCCAGTCTTAATGATCCTATGATTCTTTGTTCTATATATCAATGTTGATCAACATTACTGTGTCATGCAACTGTTCAGGATAATTTCTTACAAGTTATTACAATGGATAGGTATTTTTCACAGTGGATAAATGGATGTCTGAGGGCTGATGTCAGGTTGATGGGCCTAAAACTCACAAACTACCACAAATAACCACTGTCTTTAAACACAGAGTTTTTGTTTTGTCCGGTCCTTTGGAGATTCCTCATGGTTCTGAGAGTTTCTGAGAAGGCTATAATAGTAATTACACAGGCTCATAAAGCCATTGGATGTAAATTGGCCAGATCTGACTAAAAAAGTACTCGTTGTTTATCTTTTTTGGATTAGTCTCAAAAAGGAAGTTGTTGATTATTCTCAGTAGACCTGCAGAGCAAAATATTTATACTTTCCCTGAACTAAAAAGCCTCCAACTTCCATCTCATAATGAATCAATACAATTTTTCACATTGTTCCTAATAATAAAATTAAATAACTTCATTTTTAATCATGTTTACATATTCTTTTTCCTTATCTTATTGAATTTTTACAGTGCAGTTAGTACCACATTTGGAATTTATACCTTCTGATTTATACAAGTCACAATAGCCTTTTCTTTCCCTATTGGACTTTATGACTTTTTTAATAGCAGCTATCTGGATCTCCTCCCTGGATGTACCAAATAACTGTAGCTCCCATTGATCTCAGTACAAGGTGCTCTCACTGCAGGATGCACATGACAATTTCATGAAAACAGTGTTGCCTCTTTAACACGTAGGACTTCACATTTATATTTATTCACTGAAACTGTAACCTGGGATTTAGAAGTGCACATAACAGTGGTTTTAAAGGTTTATTTCTTGATACGCTGTTAGTGGGAATTTATACTTCATTCACTGCTCTTCAATATTAGAATTAGTCAACTCATTTCTTCATATAGTTATTTATAAAAGGAGAGACAAAACATCCAAAAACGTTTCTCATTTTCTCAAAGGAAGTAAATTTTTCTGACAAGCCAATTCACAGACCTTTCATGGAGATTTCTATTAATTCTTACTATTCTTAATATTTTATTCAAAGGATCTTGCAGGAAACTGTAGAGAACATAAAAGAACAGCAAACTTAGAAATTTGCTCTTCTTTTTAAAGGGTTGTTTAGCCTGGAGAAGAGAGGTTCAGGGGAGACCTTGTTGCTCTCACCAACTACCTAAAAGGAGGTTGTAGTCAAGCAGGGGTTGGTCTCTTCTGTCAGACAACTGGTGACAGAACAAAAGGACACGGTCTCAAGCTTCATCAAGGGAAGTTTAGACCCAATATTAGGAAAAAATTCTTCACTGAAAGCATGATTGGTCATTGGAATGCGCTGCCTGGGGAGGTGGTGGAGTCACCGTCCCTGGAAGTGTTTAAAGGGAGATTGGATGAGGCACTTAGTGCCATGGTTTAGATGAAGAGTAGGTGTTGGTGTTGGGTCATAGGTTGGACTCGATGATCTTAAAGGTCTTTTCCAGCCTTGTGATACTGTGATACTGTGATACTGTAATAATTCCTAAGACTATCACAGGACCTTGAACCAGAAACACCACACACAAACAAATAGTCATGAAATTTGTTATTAATTTTGTTATTTATTATTTTTATTCGTTTTGTTATTTATTATTTGTTATTTATTTTTTGTTATTATGAAATTTGTTAAAGTTACTATCTTTAGCAAGGCCCATTGTGATGGGGAGTAATAGTTTTAAACTAAGTGAAGGTAGATTTAGACTGAATATAAAGAAGAATTTTTTTACAATAAGGGTGGTGATACATTGGAAGACGTTGCCTAGGGATGTAGTGAAGGCCCCATCCCTGGAAACATTCAAGGTCATGTCAGAAGGGGCTCTGAGCAAGCTGATCTAGTTAATCAGTGTCCCTGCTTATTGAAGGGAAGTTGGACTGGATGACCTATAAAGAATCCTTTCAACCCAAAGCATTCTATGATTCTATAATTCTCTCCTTAAGAAGAATGTAAATGTCTAAATATTGCAAATTTTCGTATATTTTCATATTCAATCATTTTCACATACACATGCCAAAAGAATTTTCATCTCTCTGCATTTTTCAGCCTCCAATTTTAGGGGCACATCCTCACTTGCCTGCCAACTCTTTATACATATGTTATACATGAGCAAAGTTTCTCAGTTACTAACTAGAATCTTCCCTCCTTTAATTTTGTTGTTCCTTTTCCTACTCGCCATGGAATAAGGGACAAATTGGCATCTTTTTTTTGCAACATTCTTTCACATAGCTGACTACTATCTTCACAGTATATCCTTCTCTCTGAACTTGTTAGTTGGCTTTATTTAAATGCAATGCCCAGACTTCAATAGTGTTCTGTAACCTTAACAATAACAAAGGGAAAGTAGTATTTTATGTCTTACACACTATATTCTGTGAATATATAAGAATGACCTATGTTTTTTTCCATTTGTATTTTATGGTTACCTTGTGATCCAACGCAGCCTCCAGCTCCTTTTCTGAAGATTGTTATTTAACTAGATATTTCCTTTCCCATATGTGTCTAGTTGATTATTCCTGTCCAAGAATGATACATTACACTTGTTCCTATTTAATTTCATCTTACTATTTTCAAGTTGCTTAGTCAGTTTTTCAAGGTCATTTTGAATTCTATGGTCTCCTAGCTCCATATCACCTGAAAACCGAATGGGCACATTCAGATTTTTAAGAAAAACAAGAGAACACAACCAACCAGACTGAAGAAACATTTCTGGGGAAACATACTAGATGTGCTTTCTTCTTTGTTGCAAATCATAGCTCATCATTTCACGGCTTCTGAAACTAACCCAACCTACCTACACTATGTCAGTGCTTTATAGAATCCTAGCGTAGCGTGGTTTGCATTGGAAGAGACATCTGAAGATCATCTGACCCCAGGTGTATTTCCTATTTTCCCAATTTGGTATATAAGAAAATACACAAAACCCTACTAAAGTAAAGCTAAATAGTATTTATGTTCCCAAATCCTGGTACCCTGCTGTAGGAGGAAATCACATGGATTTGATAATTTTGTATTGTCTGCTACTTGCATGCTTATTGTCATCTAGTGCTAAAAAATAATTTGTGTGCCAGTTGTTCGAACAATTTCTTAGAGCAGAAATTAAGCTGATGGATGTATCATAACCCAATATTTCTTTCCCCCTATTTAGAGACACAGACTTTCCCTTCATAAACCTTTCAAGATATTATCTGCCCACCACATGTTCTCAAGTCCAACAGTATTATCTAACATTTATATTTACATGCTGTACTATTCTTCAGTTACACGTTGTATCATGCGGCAAAGTCTGTAACTGTTGATTTGCATCATGAAGTTATTTAATTTCTTCCTTTCATCTCTTGCGGCCTTTAAAAACTCTAATCTCTAAATTGCTCCTTTCCTGTTCAAAGTTGAGGTCTTTAATTTCATCACTGATATGATTTGTAATCCCCACCAACTGCAATGAATCGTTATTGTAAGGACAGATTCCAAAAAGTTATTACGCAAATTGACCTTCTGAGTATCATCAAGCAATTGCTTTTCCTTTCCACTGAACAGCTGACCAATTCACTCTATTCTTCCCCTTTCATCTGTTACAATCGCACTTTTAAATTGATTGGTATTTCTTGGCAGATGCATCTTGTTTTAAGCTTTGGCTTCTTAAAATTTCATTCCTACACATTTATGTTATATATATCAACCATCCTCAGTAGCCTGACCTAGTTTCTGCTTCCAGCTTGATTCTTTCTTGTGCTTAAGGTTCATGCACAGTTCATGCTTTAATCAAGCTCATCTCTTACTGAATTTTCTGTTTTCTTCACAGTGGGAAGCATATACCTGGAAATGGATATTGTGTAATTGTATGTATTATGTTTTGGGGAGCTAACTCTTTAACAGCATTTTCCTTTATATGAGATCTTGCTTACCCACTCTGTGAATTTATTGAAGTCTACCTTCTACCAATCAGCTGCTATTCCTCCTTCTTGTCCCAAAAGATCATTAACCTTTTTTCTAATAGGCATTCTTAAATGGACCTTCCACTCTCAACTCCTCATTCACTCCTCACAATTGCCAAGGTATATAAAAGAATATCTCCTTTATTTGTTTTATTTATTTTCTTGAATCAGAAACATTTTCCTGAGCAATCTGCTGTATTTCTTACCCAGCAGATATTCCTTATTATCCCCAGTTACCTTGTGTTGAATATGAAAGTTCTCATGACATACCATATATTATTCTTTCCCTCAGTTATTTTTTGTTTGTACTACAAATCTTGGAAATAAGATGCAATTCAAAGCTATATCTTGCATTCAAAGACTGGGTTTTGGGAAAACATGTCTAGCATGTGTTTTGTTTCATAAGTACACAAAGGTCATCGTCAAGATAACTTCACTAATTGACAACAGAACCTAGAGCACATGAAATCCTGTGAGTAAGGGCATTTCAGATGCTACTGATGTGGCATATGGCATTAAGGGGTGATTACGTCAACAAGCAAGTCTAGATAGTCCATCTACTTGTCCATAGTCAATGTGGGGTTTGCTAACTGTTAGGTCCCGCTCCCAACACCAGCAGTGTTTGGACCCCCCTGACCTGCACAGTTGGAAAGCGGGGCACTTTTAAGTGTCTGCACAGCAAACTGGAGACCAACATATGTCCCAGGATAATTTCAAAACAGTGTTTATTTTGGGCTTGGCCAAAATAACAAATTAGATACTTAGGTGCACTCTGAGTCACAACTTCTCAAAGTTGCAAAACCAGATCTCAATCTGTTCAGATCACAATCTGATACCCTCGGGGCAGCTAGAAAAACCTACAACTGAACTCAGATTTCATCCAGTGCACCATAGTGCCATGGAAATAGATACAGTGAGAAGTGAGAGACAGAAAAATAAACGTAGCAGGGGGAAAGAGAAAAACAGTCACAACTCCATGAGCCTCTGGAAAACGTGGTCTTCAGGAGCACGTGATCCTTCTGCAGCACGTCTTCAGGTCTGTTCCATTATGTGGTGGGCACGCCCACCTGCCTTCTTGATGGGCTTTTATATATAGGGCAAGGCCATGCACTGTTAACATATGAGGGGTGGTCTTGCTGTAGAAGTTCTTGAATCAGGGCATCTGCAGAAGCTCCTTTAGGAAGGTTCTGGAATTTGGGCTGGGGGCTGCAGAGTGACTGGCAGTTCAACAGACCCTTGCCAGAATAACCTCTGCCTGAACCCTCTGGGTCTGCACGTGCAGTCAGGTGTGGGAGGGCAGCGCCTGCTGTTGCACCTCTTCCCCCTCCTCTGCAGCGGCACAGGTAGTCCAGCAGGAGCCACAGCACTCCAGACGGTGTTCAAGACAACAATACAAGTAGAGTCAGATGGTGTTTAACACAATACAAGTAAAGTCAGTCAGTGTTTAAGATGAAAATACAAGTAGTCAGTCTTTACACCAGCAAGGTGTGAACACCGGAAATCTGTGAAAGTAGTAGTATGCCAGGCTGCTGGCTCTTCATTTGTGTCCCATTTAATCTCTTAATTATCTCACTGAATCACATAGAAGAGAGAATATGGAGGAGACCTGCTGTAGTAAAAGCAAGCCTTTTTGAACACAGCTGAACCTTCCTCAGGAAACAAAAGGCAGTTCTTAATGGTGAAATTCCAAAATATAAATCTAGGTAATTATGCTAGTTTGAGTGCTATGAGCAGAAAGAACGTTTTAAAAAAAATTAAAAGGTAAACAATGCAAAAATAAGGTAATTCTATGACACTATGTATGAACTTCTCCATTTTATTTAAACGAGGTGGCTTTTTTATAGTTCATAAAAATAAAGCATAAGAATAAAATAACAATCTCATAAATTTACACTTGTAATGTATCAGTATAGAGGCCAAATGTCCATGGCAGAAGTAGATGTGGAAGTTGTCATTTCAGGTCAAATAAATACTCATCAAACATAATACAAATGCTAAAATGCAAAGCTTGCAAGCTGAAGCTAGATCCTGAGCAGACCTCTTGCTCAGTTGCAAGTTGAACAGTGACATAAATAGGATACATGATATAACACTGAGTTTTCATGAGACGTAAGGGCTTCAATAACATGAATTTGAAGTTACCCCATTGCAGGCATATCAAGGAGCTACAGAATAAATGCCAATGGACAAGGTATTTCAAGGAAAGGCAATAAAACCTCTCAAGCAGAACACAATCATAAAAAGTCTTCCTTTTCTTACTATATATGTAGCACAAGTGGGTTTTTTAGCAGAGCCAGAATAAGCCTTATTTTCTATCAGATCATATGGAGAGCTTGGGATAGTGTCATAGCATTTCAGACTTCATTCTCAAAAGAAGCGCTTAGGCAGGCTGAATGTTTAAAATAAAAAGTGTGTTTAAAAATGTAGCTTGAATGTAACAAATATCTTGATTTCTATCTACATCTGTAAAGATCTGGAATTAATAGATATGAAAAGCATAAGCTAGCCCATATATCATAATAAGGTCTTATTTTCAAGAATAGTAAATCAATCTTTTTGACTTTCAACTTCTCAATTTTAAACACATTATGTGAAGAAGAAGATTTTTAAATCCTAGCTACTTTTAAGAGCATAAAACTTAAAAGAATATAATCATTTGTACCGTAAAACATCGAGTGTTCACCAGCATCCTTTTTTAGGGTAAACACTCTTAGCAGGAAACAGAACAATGGGAAGGATACAAGAGATGAGATATTTTTTTCCCAAAATTACTTAAACCAGTTCAACAGTAAATAACACGTATATGCACTTGTCTTAGTGATGTAAAGATTGGCTTAGTGTTAAAATGATAGAAACTTCCTGCCTAAAATGGTTCCTTCTGTACTGACCACAGAGAAATCTCTCCTTGCAGGTGAGATGCTAGGGATGTCTTCCATCAGTAGGAATCTCCTTCATTTAATTGCACTGATTCCTTACATACTGCATTATTCTTTAGTTACATATTATATCATGGGGCAAACATTTATGTAGATGTTTAATGACTGGGCCATGGAGGCTTGATGTCTATGCCATTAATTTCTGGTACTCTAATGGTCACAGTGCAGGATTAAGGTTCGTCAGAATGACCGTCTTTACTGCACATGTGAGAAGAGTGCACTGTGAGAATGCAGTGGGACTCCCGTAGCCAGTTATACATTATTGGGGTGAAGGAGGCTTTCCTGTCCTCATAGAGTCCCCCCCCGCTCCTATTGTCAGGGGAAGTAATGGATATGAAATTGTTGTCAGAAAGGTAAAAAGTCCTTCATTATGGTTTTTGAGGCTTCTTCTTTCCCCTTTGTCACTCAGAATAGGTACTGGTTCGACATTTTAGTCTCTCTTTTATAACCAATTTTAATCACAAACACAGAGCACTCTTTTATTTTGAGCCATTGTTAAAGGCCTCTAAAAATACTGAAAAGTGGTGTTATCGGCACAGTTTATGATTTGAGACATGTGTAGCATATCTAGCTCCTTGCTATTTTTGTAAAGCTCCCAGAATCACATCCTAGTACCTGAGATTAGATTCCTTCAGCTGCTGTAATTCTGCGCTAATAAGAGAAATTCTCATCCCCATTGCCAGTCCTAAGCACCTCAGCAACATTTATTTTTTTGAATTATGGCTGAAACACAATCAAATACACTATTTTAATGTCAAGAGCAGAAAGAAAAAGACCAATATGTGGTACCTACCCAGAGAAATGGCAAGCAGCTTCGCTTGAAAAAGCTGTAAGAAGATGTACTACAGTAAGCATGCCTAGTAATAGCCCATAGATAAAACAGTTAAATAGAGGAAAGAAAGAATACCAGTGAGCAGGCTGCCCCTTAGATATATATTGTGTTAAAATATTTACATATCAAGTAATAAGGACCAAAGCAAGCCTTTCTGCTCCTATACTCAGAACCATACATATTTTACAGGTAAAGAATTTAGAAAGCATAGTTAATAATTGTACTGTAAGGAGGAAATCAAGCAAAACGCAGGTCCATTATGGATAATCTTCCCCCCCAAGCCTCTCTCTCTAACCCAAAGAGTTCTCCATATCCCTATTGCACCCCAATGAAACAAGGGGCAGCAATGCTGCTGTTATCCTAGACAAACACATGCGCTGAGGCATCAGCCAGGTCCTACAGCTTTTCGGGTCGTTAGCTTGGACTTCCTTGCCACCCAGACATCAACATTCATTACAAGGGTGGTAGCATAATTGTCTTTGAAACTCCTATGTGTCTTCCAGTGTGCCTTGAGATGGGCCAGACTTAGCAGTGGAATGGAGGTGATGTCTGTGTGATAGCTAGTGCATTTTATCTCTTAAAAAAAGACATAAAATGTGCACTAAAAATCTTAATGTTCCACAAACACTTTTCTAATATCACAGATAGCACAACCACTCTGTACGTAAGTGATATACACAGTACAGAAAAAAGGAATATTTTAGCACTTTCAAGTGATGGTTACCCTGAGGAAACGTATCATTAGAAAATCTTGCTGTCTGGCTGTTATTAAAAATGACAGCATCAAGCATTTTCTTCCATTCTTTGGGATGATTGCATATTGTTCTCAGAGTGTTATCACTGACACACCTGAGAAAGTTTTGATCTTATACTCTCCAGCATTACTGGACTCATCAGTGCCTAATTTGGTCTCACAGCCTGAGAAGAATGAAATTTTACATAAATAGGAAAAATTATAAGAGATGTTTGAAAGGTCAAGGAGATTTTAGTACAGATATTCAAAAGTATGTGATAAATATGTTATGTCATATCACATACAGGTATAAAAATGAAGGAGCTATCCCATATGGAAACAATTCTGCCTTTGTTTCATTTGGAATTCAGGGATTTGGTTGTTTCTAATGGTTAGGTATCTACCCGTTGGATCAGTCTTCCTCAAGTAAATTAATAACCAACAGAAGGAAGAAGTTGCTTTTCAAGATGTCCAAAATAAGCTTCAATTGATCAAAATTAAACACTTAATTATTGATATTAATGAATGTAAAAATTAATTTTAATTGGAGTGGATCTCCCCCTGGAAGCCTTCAAAAGCATGCAATCTCTCTCCTACAACTAGGAAGGGAGATTTTATTTATTATTTTAAAATATTTATTTATTTATTTATTTATTTGCATAGAGCAAGATACTGGGGCAATCACCAGGCACATACGATGAAGACACAAATGCTGGAGCTAAATAAATGGGTCTTCACCCACTAATGAAGGTAAAACAATTATCTTTCCAATGCTGAAGACTGAAAAATTATGTCTTTACTAAAGACAATGGCACTTGCATATTCTTTATCTAAGGGTAAAAGGGTGCCATAAGCTTTTGATAATAAGTTCCCAAAAATCCATGTTAGTGTTATGATACAAAGACTAAGAGTACTAATATGTTAGTCAGGCTAGCATACACAAGCAAAGGAAGAGCTGACAAACAACTACTGTGCCTTGAGGCAGTTTCTGTGTTGGAAAAGAAATACTTGGTCTGAACTCAACTATACAGATGTAATGCCAAAAATTAAGTAACTCCTGGCTTTAAAGATACTAAGAGTCACTGGAAAACTTCCCCAGACTTTGGATTACACTGCAATTTATTTTCCAGTGGTTCCATAGTGAGTTATTCACTCAGTTGACATTTAGGAAATGGAGTTGGTTTCCTGTTCCTGACATAGATTGCCTACATGAACCTGTATCAGCCACAAGACAGTACAGTAAAAGATAAAAGTATTTTTTGACTGCCTACATACCAATACTAGAATATTAGGCTGGAGGAGAGCAATGATACCACTCTTAAGGCTGACAGTGGAGAGATCGTAAGTGGAAGTATGATACCTCTAGTTCTTAATGGAAGTGTAAAAATTAGTGACAGATGAGAGAAGAAATAAATGTTTCCCAGTCCACAAAAAGAAGATACTACTATCTATGAAACAAAAAGAAGATACTACTATCTATGAAACAATTAAAAGACCCAACTTCTGCCTGGGAGTACCTATGAAGAAGAAAATAACGATGCAGAGTGCAATAGGAGCTTCTGGATTTGAAATCTTGTGGATCTCCTTCTGTTATAGCTTACCTATCTCCAACAATTTTGTGTAATAGGGTGTATAAAATATTTTTTAGGTGTTATTAGTATACTGTTTTATAAACAGACAGAAATTACATTCTCCACATCTATCCCATAATATATGGACAGTACACGCTTTAAATCTCTCCCTTTCTGAGTCCTCATTAGAGGCATGAACCAAGGGAGGCTTTGAGGCTTTGAAAAACCTGATCCAGTGGAAAGTATACCTGTCCATGGCAGGAGGGTTGGAACTGGATGATCTTTAAGGTCCCTTCCAATCCAAACCACACTGTGATTCTATAAGAACACGCTACATAAATGGCATAAAATCCTCTGCATGATGAGGATGTTATATACTACAGGTGTAACAATCTCACAGGCATCTCTAGGAGGAAATTAATACTGCTCTTTACAGGGTGCCACTGTGTGGCAGACAAGAGAGTGCTAGAGAGCAAGACCAAGTACTGGTCCTTGGCCATCCACGGGGCTTACCCCTAGCTTCACTCCCTGGCTCTGCGTGGAACTCTTCCAGCTCACTCTTGGACATGCTGGTCACAGAGAGGGTTGGTCTCACATTGTATAGATGCAACTCAGTTGGTACCTGGCCTTTTTTTATTTAGCTATGTACACATAGCCTTAGATACCTACTTTAATTCAGCAGAATCAGTCTTTATGTGAAATGAATCCATAGTATAATAAGAACCACCAAATTGGGCAAAAATTACTTGAAATGTGGCCACAAACACATGAAATTCTGTCTGAACATAAAAATAGGGTTTTTTTTACAGTGAGGGTGGTTGAATGCTGCAGTAAGTTGCCCAGAAAGGCTGGAGAGCCTCCATCCTCAGAGATATTTGACAGCCATCCAGACATGGTCCTGGGCAACTGTAGGTGACTTTGCTTTAAGCCAGGAGTTGGAGCAGACAATCTCCAGAGGTGCCTGCCAACCGTAAGCATCCTAAGATTCTGCATATCTCTCAACCAGTGACTCAAATCCCAGACCAGCCTGTAGTAATGCAAGAGAAATTGTAGGTCTCAGATAAAGGGCACACAAAATTTTATGGCTATGTTGAGGGTTAGTTCTGCAGTTAGTGTGCTCATTTGCACGCAGAAGCAGAGACTATGTGAGTAGAGAGCTGCTAGCATTCTGGGTAGTCAGTCATTATTATGTCTGTCAGTTTAGCACTTTACATCTGCAGTCTTATAAGCAGGGTTAAATGCCAACTTTGGTTTTCAGATAGGTCAGCTGAAGCCTGTGGGGTTTTTGCTGTCTTGATTTTGCTTAGGAAACTCATCTAAAAGTTTAGGGACAACCAGCTGAATCTGAGGGGAGCACTGGTTTACCATGCCACCCTCAGGTTCAGTGGGTAGAGTTAACTGTCATCTGCATCCCATGGATTTCCCTGTCCCATGTTAATAAAAAATAGCAGATGCCAGTGCAGTGAGTTAATTGGATGTGCACAGTACAGAAAAGCAGCCCTGAGTACAGTTATGCAAAGAGTTTCCTGAATGTTTCCAGGGATGGGGCCTCCACTACATCCCTAGGCAACGTCTTCCAGTGTATTACCACCTTTATTGTAAAAAAAATCTTCTTTATATTCAGTCTAAATCTACCTTCACTTAGTTTAAAACCATTACTCCCCATCACAACAAGCCTTGCTAAAAATAATAACTTTAACATGATCCTTTTAAACGGCCATGATAAGGCAGCCGAGCCTTACGCCTGCAAGGATGTCTGGATTTTCAAAATAATGAGCTGTTCAGGTTGTACTTGGCTTGGGATAGAGCTATAGGCCCTGTGAAGTGGATGCCGCCTCACAACTGACATAATTTTTGTAACATTTTGAAGTCAATATATGCTCCATCCCTTCCAAACCATTCATCTGGAGAAGAGGTTTGAGTATGAGAGAAGACAGCTTAATTTTCCATTCACTAACTATAGCCCAGTAGTGCTTGAAACATGGGCAACCAAATCGCACAAAATCAAATTAAAAGCAAAGATACTGTAGAAATTCAATTGGTTAGAGATGGTTGTGTTTTGTTAAAACCTGGCTTTTAACATACATTTTTTTGGCATGCTTTAGAAAAATCAGTGGAATTTTGGTTAATTTGTATTAAAATACTAATGCATTAGTTTGGCTTGTGAGGTTCCTGGCATACTAAAAGCCTCATACTGAAGGATTAAAGAGTGAATCAACACCAAGAGTAGCAAATAATGCAGACTTTGGACCTCTAGTCCTGATTCCCATCTCACATCTTCTTTAAAACACTAAATTTGAGATGATTGCAATGGAATTATTCTTTATATGTATGGAGTTAAAAAATATAAACAGTGGTAGACACATACTTGAACAGAGAAACAGAAAATAGGGAAATAGAGATTACACCTGTGTAGCGTACGGCTACCTCCATCCCCATAAATGTAATTTCTCCAGATAGTGATGCCGAGGCCAAGTGGAATGGAGCAGCATAGAGGACAAATGTCCATGGCAGAAGTAGATGTGGAAGTTGTCATTGTTAAGGGCAACGGGAGTGGTGGCATCTTGAAGGGAGTTGGAGGATGGGAGGGAAATCTATTGTGCCCACGAGAGCAGACCTGCTCCCATTCCTCCTCAACAACTAGGTCTCTCCCCTCATCCTGTTGGTGAGGAATACATGGTTCCTCTGTCTCCTGCTGAGGGGAGAAAGGGTGCGACTCCATCAGTCTATCTCCCTTCCGCTATCACAAATACTCCTTAGCCTCTCTACCTGATCCTTAAGATCTGCAACCATAAGCAGTAGATCATTAACCTGTTCACACCTCATGCTTGTGTTTTTCGGATTGTCCTCGGGTACTACTTGCAGGCTAAGGCATTCCCTACAGTCCACAGTCTGGACACTCGCATCCCTCAACGGAGACACTGTTTGGATTGACGCACTCCTGGTGGCAAACATTTTAGCTTGCCTGGTCACCGTTACTGGTCAGGGGAGCAGGAAAAACCAAAAGCAAAAAACACCGAACAACCCCAGGAGTGCCTGCTCATGCTGCCTGCGCGAACTGCCGCGCAAACTGCCTCTTTGCGAGCCTGTTTGCCCGCTCCTGTTCGCCGCACTCAGGTTCGCAGAGCTAATAAACGGCTGAGCCGCGCCCTTCTGATGAGCCGCAGCTTGACAGATTGCAGTGATTGAAAGGAACTACATTTGACTAGGAGAGGAGTAAGAGGAATGTATCTCTTCCTCCCACCTGCGCTGGCACGCAGACAAGCTCATGATGGCTGATGTGACGTCTCTACCAAGCCTCTCTCAAACCCATTCTGCTTTGGTAAAATGGGAGATTCCCCAGGTCACCTCCAACGCTGTCTGAAGGAGGCAGCTGTGCGCGGAGGAGCATGCAGGACCAAGAAGCCACATTCTTTTGTAGGGACATAAAAGGGAAAGCAGGAACAGGTACCTAATGCTCTGTAGGATTATCTGTGTATTTGGGGATTTTCCATGAATAGATGTGAGAAGGAAGTCAGCCTTTTCTTGAGGAGTAACTGGGAAAACAGCCTTCAGGTATGGGATTTTGCTTAGTTTAGGGACAAAAGCTACAGGATGAGTTGCATTCAGTGAACTAAAAAGGCCTTTGTGCATGTTGTCTTTCACTCAGTCCTTATCTCTGGACCTGCCAGAACTGTACAATTTGATGGTGGATTATCCACTTCCCTTGCTAAGGAAATCATTAAGGTTCTTGTGTGACTTCCAGTTTAGGTACCAATATCAGGCGTGAAGATGAAGAGGATACTGTTTTCTGCAGGAAAGCTCTCGGATCATATTTTCTGTCCACAGCTTGTCTACGCTTTGTGTGGGAATGTTGTAAGGACCTTGGCTCTTGCTGAGACAAAGCACATCACCAGAGTCACATGGAGCTTGTCTCCCAGTTCACTGCATACAAAAAAGGCCAGTGCTTAACAACTGAAGGCCACAGATGAGAACCAGGCTGCTTTACACTCCCCTTTCTCTGCTGTGTTAGTGTAAAGGATGCTACAGAGTGGATGGGGAGAAGACGTCCACGGATGCTCTCACTTTATATTGGGCATTTGGATCAAAGCTCCATGCAGGGAGACCACAGCTTCTGACAGTGTGTTCTTTCTCAAAGTTTTGGGGCAACCAGCTGGGTCTGTGGGGGGAGCACTGGTTTACCATGCCACCCTCAGGTGCAGTGGATAGAGTTAACTGTCATCTACATCTCATGGATTTCCCTGTCCCATGTTAATACAAGTTAGCAGATGCCAGTGCAGTGAGTTAATTGGATGTGCAAAGTACAGAAAAGCAGCCCTGGGTACAGTCATGGAAAGAGAGTTTCCTGGTCCGCAATGAGTGACCAGGAGCATGACTGGGGCACTCACTAGGATACCTTCAAAAATGGAGACACTTCAAGCAGGGCAGTCCAGATTGGAGGGTTTTCAAGAGAGGTGTTTTACTTTGGAATCCACCACAGTAATAGGAAATATCATCCAAGTTTCACTTTATGGTTTTGGAAATATTTTTATTTAAATACACTTTATTCCTCATAACTCTCCAATCTTCAGGCTTCATTCATCTTGAAGTTTAGTTTCCTCCGTATGTTTACCATCAGCTCAAGAACCAGAGCTGACGAGTTGCTCAGAAATGTTTTGTCATGCGGTATACGAGGTTTCTCACTTTGCAGTTAAATGTTTTTACATTTGACTTGCACCCCTTCTGAGAAGAGATGGGTATTCACTGTTAGGACTGTCATTTCATATTACATAATAGCTGTTCATTTGCTTGATGAGTGATTTCTTCCATTAAGGATTTCCAAGCCTCACAATTGCAGTTTGATGCAATCTTGTCTTGCTCATAATTAGCACAGAAGAGTGCACGGTGCCACCATCTTCCCTATGATGGAAGCTCTGACTTAGACATGCAGAGCACTGCCGTTCGATCTAAACAAAACTGACTCAATTTAGCAAGTCGATCTCACTAAAGAGCATCTTGGGATTTACTAAAATGCATGCAGTGTGATAAAATGTTTGGTAAGAGAAAGGGTAAGCAGGACCCTTATTATTGAAAGCTATTAGATGAATTTGCATATGGATTTGCTTGTTTATTTACATTTATAAAAATAACCTTCTGCAATTCTGTTACTGAATGATTTATAGATATTCTTCAAAATTATATTAATTTGAGCTTCAGATTGTATTTTGGGTTTGACCATATAAAAATTTTATCAATGAAATCTAGCAAAGTGAAAGCAGAAAAAAATCGGATTTGGTTGACGTAAGCATAATTCAGGATAGGTTTAGTACTCAGACAATTCTCTTTGCCTGCTGCAAATTCAGCAATAATGAAGTCAGTCTGTCAACTTCTAGCAAAATTCTTTAGAGAGGCATGGAAGAAAGACAAAAAAAGTCAAAAATCTAGGGGCTGTTCAATGGAGAAGCTGGGGAGTCGGGGACCAGATCCTGAAGGGGATACAGGCTTATGCCAGCTACCAGAGAGACGTGTGTGTGCGCACCTTTTGAGAATACACATCTACCCGCACATCCAGACAGTTGGAAAGAAAACATCTGGGTGCCAAAGCCTCTAGCTTTGCTCCTCGGCCAGCATTGCATGCAAAGCAGTTGTACAGATTCTCACAGCCTTTCCCTTCATTGGTCCTTAATTTCTCACCGCCCAACGTACTAAGACAGCTCAAACTACATTCTTCAACTTCATATTGGATTCTATTCTTCATGCTATGCAGGGAATGTCTACAGTCTGAAGTCTATTGTAGCTGTGTCTATGTTGCTGCTAGCGAGGCAGGCCAGGCAATATGTTAAAGCATGTGATATGTATTCTCCCATGCACTCCATCTGTAGGCAATGTAGAAAGTTTTAGAGACCATATCAAACTATTTTAATTTAAAAATACTTTATATGTTAAATAATATACACGAGCATTCAACACTGTACAAGTTCCTTACCCTTAAAAATTCCTGAAAGAATACACTACTTTTATTCCCTTTTTTTTTGAAGATTTTATGTTTTTGAAGATATGGTTGTATTTAAATGTGCTGTATGAATGTGTTAAATTCTGGGACACAGAACTCATTACTACATAGTTTTGCTTAGGTTTTTTACAACAATATGAAAAATTGGTGGCAATTAATATGATGTTTTTCTTAACTAGTAATGTAAAGACATTCTCCACAGGAACTAATTGCATGCCATGAATACAGTGAGGTATCCATCAACTGTATCATGTCTACTGCGAGATAACAAAAAGCATAGTGTACCTTTGAAGTGAGTTTTGGAGGAAACCCAGGAAAGTAGGCGCAGTCCAAAAAAGTTTTGAAGTTGTCAAAGTTCACAAGTTTAAAATAAAAATATCTGCAGAAGCTAACTGGCACCCAGTAATAATGAACAGTCAGCCACATACATATTAATGTATAGCTCAATTAAATGCGACAGTGAACAACACAGAATAATCAAACAGGAAGAGCAGATTACTCTTGGAAGCTCCCCTGGCTCCTCTCCCCTTCTGCCCCGCCCCCCCTCAAAGTGACCCAAGGGGTCATAATGGAAGGGCAGCCCCGCCCCCCCTCAAAGTGACCCAAGGGGTCATAATGGAAGGGCAGTGCTCACCCGGCGCTGCCCCGGCAACGGCCCCAGTGCCTGCAGGGACAGTGTTGTTGCAGCACCCATCGGCACTGGGGAGAGTTGATCTCTTGCCCAGCCCCACTGTTTGGCACTAGGACGGCTCATTTCAGCCTCTCTCAGGCTGTTTCAGTGCTGTCCTTAAACCCCTTCAGTGCATCCCACCTGTTCTGATCTCTTGAAGATGGGCCAGCTCAGCTGCTGCTTCCGCCCCAGGTGAGCTCCCCCGTGGCTGGGGACCCCCGGCACAGCCGGGCCCCGCAGCAGCCGCCTTTCTCATTCCCGATGCCATCTGCTCTGCAGGGTCGAGCCTGACCCCGGGGAGCCGTGCCCGGGCAGCCCAGCATCACCCGGGCCACAGCCCTGCCTGTGCGTGCGGGTGACCTACGAAGGTACCACGCGTGAAAGGGACCTCCTCCTCTACAGGGATTCCTTAGTCATCACCAAGACCCGGTAAGACTCACAGAGCCCATCTATCTTTCCTCCCAAACCCTGGCCCTGGCACCGGGGCAGGGACACCCAAGGAGCTGGGCCTGCTCCCAGTCACTCACTCCTTGACAGCCCTCTCTGCAGGCGCGGCAGAACCCCGCACATGAAGCTCTGCCTGGCCCTGGACCAGCTGCGGGTGCTGACCAGCGGGCCGTGGGCAGCCGGGGAAGGTCCTGACGAGGGGGAAGGTCCTGATGAGGGGGAAGGCAAGGCCACCAGGTCCCTGGTCCTCGTCTGGCCCCACGGCTTCTGCGTGGTCACTTTCCAGTGAGTCTTGCTGCCATGTCCCACAGCAGGGCTGGGCAGAGCTCCTGTCCTGCCCCTCGGGGCTCCATCCTGCCTCTGTGGTCCTGCCCGCAGGGCAGAGCTGTGCCAGCACCTGCCTCTGCCCGCAGGCTGGGAAGCAGGGGGCACTCAGGCTGTTTCTCCTCTCTTTCTGCAGGTCCCGCCAGCTGAAGGAGCTCTGGGTCAGAGCACTCCCTAGGTAAGCCCTGCCTGGCAGCCTAGCCTGGGAGGTTGGGCTCATATCAGAGGGGGATGCTCGATGCACACCTGCATCACGTGGAAACACTGCTTCCCAGCTGGGGAGAGGTGCCCCCACGGTTGCCGGTAGCTTTTGAGTAGGCAGAGCCAGCAGAGCTGTTTTGCCCAACCGTGTCCAGCCACCAACCGCTCAGCCCCGTCCCCATCACTTGTCACTGCTTTCCACTGGACTGCTGGGCAATACCTGACTCTTTCAAGGAAGCTCGGAAGTGCTGGCAGGAGAAGGAAAAGGTAGCTTGGGTCTCTCACAGCTCTTTCTCTGCACCTTCCACGTGCACAGGCCAGCAGGACTTCAGCAAGCCCGGGTGATCCAGCTGTCCTCCTTGAAGCTCGTGCTGCAGGAGCTGAGGCACCGCAAATCTGTGAGTGCTCCTCCTGCCCCACTCCACCCCTAGATGCTTCTCCAGCCCAGCCTCAGGTGCATTGCTTCTCACCTTCTGCTCTCTTCCCCTTGCCCAGGCAAAAACACTAAGTGCCATCACCCTGGAGAGGCTCATCAAGGAGCACGTAAAGGTGAGGGTTGCGCAGGGTGCAATCTCAGCCATCCCCACCTCTCACCCATGGCCAGGGGGCAATGCAGCTCCCTGGGGAACCTTGCTGTTGTGGGCCTGCTCGGTGAGCGCAGCACATTTCTTGCAGGCTGGTCCTGAGCAGCCGTCAGATCCCGAGCAGCAGTCAGATCCCATCCACTCTGGCAGCAAAGACGGATGTGACCACTCAGCTGGTGAGTTGGGAGAAGACGGGCGTAGGATGACCCTTCTCTCCTCCTCTCGCAGGCGGGCATTAATGCTGCACTGGGGCCGCCGCCTTTGCCACAGGGCGTGTCTGTCCGTCCCAGTCACTCTGCAGCAGGATAGCAATGAGCCCTGCTTCCACTCATTCCTAAACAACACCTCTCCCGTTGGCTCGGCACTGGGGTACAAACCTGGGAGGATTCGGAAGCACTCGCCTTGCGCTGCTCCTCCATGGCTCTTTGCTCTCTTTTCCTTGGCAGCACGTGGGACCGGCGGTAAGAGGAGAGGGCTGCCCTGGCCCTTTGGACGCCGAGGGACCTCGGCCACTACAGAGGCTCCTGGGCCATCGGGCCCTGACACCGCACTGCCCCAGCCCTCTCAGGTAGGCAAGTATGGCCAGAAAATCCCCATCCTGCTGGCTCTTGCAGAGCGGCTGTGTCCCAAGCAACGAGAGCTCAGCTGGGGCCTGGAGACAAAGCCGGATCATCCCCACGTTCCTCCCCTCCAACCACCCCTCTGTCCCAACCCAGGGCAGCGGTGGGAAAAGCCTGCTTCACCCATTCTCAGCCACCTGGGTGGAAACTGATGGTTTGCTGTGTGCAGGTGACAGACATGGTGGAGTTCCTGTCTGAGGACCACGAGGAAATCCTTGAGGAGGAGATGAATCGGCTGGAGGAATCATCCAAGGAGCCAGTGGCAGCAGAGGAGCTGAGTGGCCTCAGCACGGAATTACTTAAAGAGTCACCTAGGACTGAGCCTGAAAGCACATCAGATGAGGAGTCATTAGGACCGGAAAACGTGACCAGGCGTGAAAGTACATCAGAGGAGGAGCCATCAGGACCAGTGAACCAGCTCGAGAGCACATCATGCAAGGAGGCACCATCACCATTTCCACTGCAGTTGCCTCCGGTCACTCCAAAGAACCAACACCTGAAGAGTTCCTCCGGGGAAGCCAGGTAATAAGAGCTAGCTTTGATTAAGAGCAGACTTGGTTCACGTGGATCATGTCTTTAACTCTCTAACAATACTCTTGAATGGAAAGGTTGCCAGGCTCCTCAGGAAACATCAGAAAGCGACGACTAGCCTGTGAAGAGGGAAGTGACGAGCAACCACACAGGAAGAGGAAACGGCTTGAAACAGAGCTCCCAGGCTGGACCTCTGAGCCTGGGAGAACTCAGGGCTGTGCAGCCCTCTACTGCATTCCAATTGGAAGTGCTCCAGTGTATCCAGAGTAGCAATGTATGCGGTGAAGCCCTGTCCCCATGTGCAGGGCTGAATCTTAGGAATCTTGGGTTTTATCTTTGCAACCTCCTGTAATACAGCACCATATTTATGTCAAATGCCTAAATGGACAATTTCATTATTTCTTCATCTGCAGACCCCTGGTAGTATTTGAAACCTCTCAACAAGGATTTTCATTTCATTTGATGTTGACCTATGACAAATTTATCTGTTTAGAGCTCAGCTTCTGCAGAGTTTTCTATGGAGACAAATATTTCTAGTCGTGTGGAATTCTTAGCCGAATTTGAGCCTAAGATTAAGATATATTTTATAAAATATAGGCCTAGAAGGTGCTAATGAAATAAGTAGCCTTTCAGTAAAAACCACAAAACTGTGAGTTTAGATCTTGCAAATTAGAATTTGGAATATTTTATATTAAATTATTGAACACTGCTCTTCTTTTTCAATGACTACTGAATCTTTATTCAAGTAAATTTGATTCAGAAAACAATATCTATGCTCATTCATGTATTAGAACAGACACATATGTAATCTTCTGTTATTTGTCTCTACAGCTTTTTCTAATTCCATACACACACAGAGTGCCAATCTTTAAATCTTTGTTTTGTTTTGATTTAGTTACATTTAATTACATTAAATTGTTTATAAATAAAGTTGTTATTTAAGTAAGAGAAGCAAAGTGTGACATTTTGCAAAAAGATTCAGTTGGGTCTGACTAAACAGCTGGTATTAAGTGAAAAGATGAAAAACAAAGAATACAAGCTTTGGCTTCAGGATTTTCTCTTTGAAATATAGACCAAGATTTTTTTGGAATGCTCTTGCTCTACTAACCATTGTACACTGCTTGCTTAACACATTGGATGGCACATTTTATTTATCAAATGAAAAAGAAAACTAAATGCCACTGATAACGTATTATAAAAAAATATTTTTAACTGGATTTATATTTCATAAATGGCAACAGTGATATTTCCAATTAAAATAAAAACCCTGCAGTTAATCTTGTTATTTCACTGTACCTTAGAACGGAGGCAGCCTACTGTAAAGAGCTAAATCTTTCCCAGTTCCAGCCATACCGTGAGACAGCACATAACGTACAGACCATGAAAACAAATCCTGAAAATAAATGTCAGAAGTCTAGTGGAGAAGAAGTGCCAATGTGTGGCACTGAAGTTTAGCAGAATACAAATACTGCCCCTTTATTCAGGCAATACACCAGCAGCACAACCGTACTGGCTTAGGGACTACTGAGCTACCTGATCATGGTCAGGAAGGAAACAAGGCAGAAGGGACAGCTATGGTAGGTCCAGTGGGTCATCCTGGGGTCTGAGACCCAGCTGCGCACTCAGCTTGGCTCTGATCACAAGAGGGACTGTGGCAGGAAGGGATCACTATATAGCACTTGTGAGTCATTGTGAGACCTCCTTGCTGCTTTCCGAAATACTCATGCCTTGAACCACAGGAAGATCATAGAATCATAGAATCATAGAATAGCTTGGGCTGGAAGGGACCTTAAAGATCATCCAGTCCAAACCCTCCTGCCATAAGCAGGGACATCTTCTACTGGATCAGGTTGCTCAAAGGGAACACCTCCAGGGATGGAGCAACCGCATCTTCTCTGGGCAAACTGTGCCAGTGCCTCACCATCTGCACAGGAAAAAAAATATTCCTATTATCTAATCCAAAAACCTACTCTCTTTCGGCTGAAAACTCATCCTATCGCTGCACTCTGTGATAAAGAAACCCTCCTCAGCTTTCCTGTAGGCCTCCTTTAAGAACTTGGAAACTGCTGTAAGGTCTCCCTGGAGCCTTCTTTTCTCTAGGCCAAACAACCCCAACACTCTCAGCCTGTTCCTGTATGAGAGGTGCTCCAGCCCTTAGATCACCTTCATGGCCTCCTCTGGTCTCCCTCTAGCAGATCCATGTCCTTCCTGTGCTGAGGACTCCAGAACTGAACACAGTACTTCAGGTGAGGTTTCAGAAGAGCACAGTAGAGTAGCAGAATGTGGAAAAATATGTGGAAGTTAATTTTACAAGATGAGGAAAATTAGGAACATTTCAGAAAGAAAAATAATCCATAATTGGGATCCTTACTAAAAGAAAAAAAAAAAATATTCACATTCCTGGAACAGTCTCTGGCCTTTTAAAGGAAAACACTTTAACTTTAGGCCTCTAATAATCACAGGCTTTACTGTAATATAAGAAGAGAGTTTATTACTATGCTATTTGTCAAATTTGAGTCAAAGCCAACCTACATCCAAAGTTACAGAAATCTATGTATTTACAGTGATATACTCTGCTAAAGGATCATTTATTAGGTGCTTATGTGACTCTGCCACGACCAGAAAAGCAGTTGAGAGTGAGGAGGGAGTGTTATGCGTTATTGCAGCTCTCTCTGAATCAAAAAAAGGTAGATCATTCCCATCATATCAGCACTGTGTTTTCTCCTGATGGATGCATGTGCAGGGGAAGGACTGGAGGAAAGGGCTTTTCCTTTATTTTACTTCTTACATCACAGTCTGTTCATCAATGAAGTTGTGATTTACCTCAAATTTACAAACAAAAATAATGGATCGTGTGCTCTTTATCAATGGAACTGGGTTTTTATCACAATTTAGATGTGCTGTTCTCCTCTTCTCTAGATGAATTTCAGTGAGTTAACACTCGAATTCTAGTCTGAGAAAATTGTTAATCTGCAAAAGCCAAGTCAGAGGCTACAGGTAAATAGGCATGATCTGCAAACAGACATCACAGGATACACTGGCTTATTCCTACATGTTTCTATGTAAACTTCACTCCCTTTTATGTTATGTTGAAAAAAAAAAAAGGGGGGGATCATAGAATCATAAAATCATAGAATGGTTTGGTTTGGAAGGGATCTTGAAGCTCATCCAGTTTCAAACTCACTGCCATGCAGGGACACTTTCCACTGGATCAGGTTGCTCAAAGCCTCATCCAACCTGGCCTTGAACACCTCCAAGGATGGGGCATCCAAAATTATTAAAAATACGAACCCAAAATATTAACCAAAATCTCCTTAAGCAAGGTATAGTGCTGAAATTGTCATTTCCCAATAGCTAATCACTGAGCTTTCGTCAAGGAGAAGAAATAGATTTCTTCCATCGAGATGATATTTTAAAATAAGACCTAGAACAGATAGATTATATTGAGGACTATAGCTTCTCAGTGGGTTTTGGGGGGAGGGGTTGCAAAATAGAAGTAATATGTGTGAGTTTACTGTTTGGATGAGGCCAAATAATGTCTTGAGTTTCATGTCACACCAAGAAATTTCCCAAAACCTGCATGAAGCTACTCCCGCTTGGAGTAAAGATTTCTCCTTGCTCTTATTTCCTCACAAGGAAACAGATCTCTTCAAAACCTTGACTCACTGTTGCCAACTGATTTTGATGGAAGTATCAAATATTCCTTAGTATGTGCTAAATAACTGAAAAAGAAATGTACAACGGAGCTTAATTTTATTCCAGCTTGAACACATTGGAGAGTAGAACTGGGAAGAAATGTGATAATTTGACCGACTGTGATTTTGACCATCTCAGCAGTTGTCCTGCTTATTTTCAACAGACTACTTGCAAGGGCGATATTAATACTTCAGCAATCAGATGTGGGTTTGTTTAGCAACAGAGTCTTACATCTAATACAGTTCACTGCAAGAGGAAAAACACATGCAGCTCATTTTAATGAGAAAACAACATCAGCATTCAGTTTCATTAGGAAAAACCAAAAGCAAAAAACACCGAACAACCCCAGGAGTGCCTGCTCACGCTGCCCGCGCGAACTGCCGCGCAAACTGCCTCTTTGCGAGCCTGTTTGCCCGCTCCTGTTCGCCGCACTCAGGTTCGCAGAGCTAATAAACGGCTGAGCCGCGCCCTTCTGATGAGCCGCAGCTTGACAGATTGCAGTGATTGAAAGGAACTACATTTGACTAGGAGAGGAGTAAGAGGAATGTATCTCTTCCTCCCACCTGCGCTGGCACGCAGACAAGCTCATGATGGCTGATGTGACGTCTCTACCAAGCCTCTCTCAAACCCATTCTGCTTTGGTAAAATGGGAGATTCCCCAGGTCACCTCCAACGCTGTCTGAAGGAGGCAGCTGTGCGCGGAGGAGCATGCAGGACCAAGAAGCCACATTCTTTTGTAGGGACATAAAAGGGAAAGCAGGAACAGGTACCTAATGCTCTGTAGGATTATCTGTGTATTTGGGGATTTTCCATGAATAGATGTGAGAAGGAAGTCAGCCTTTTCTTGAGGAGTAACTGGGAAAACAGCCTTCAGGTATGGGATTTTGCTTAGTTTAGGGACAAAAGCTACAGGATGAGTTGCATTCAGTGAACTAAAAAGGCCTTTGTGCATGTTGTCTTTCACTCAGTCCTTATCTCTGGACCTGCCAGAACTGTACAATTTGATGGTGGATTATCCACTTCCCTTGCTAAGGAAATCATTAAGGTTCTTGTGTGACTTCCAGTTTAGGTACCAATATCAGGCGTGAAGATGAAGAGGATACTGTTTTCTGCAGGAAAGCTCTCGGATCATATTTTCTGTCCACAGCTTGTCTACGCTTTGTGTGGGAATGTTGTAAGGACCTTGGCTCTTGCTGAGACAAAGCACATCACCAGAGTCACATGGAGCTTGTCTCCCAGTTCACTGCATACAAAAAAGGCCAGTGCTTAACAACTGAAGGCCACAGATGAGAACCAGGCTGCTTTACACTCCCCTTTCTCTGCTGTGTTAGTGTAAAGGATGCTACAGAGTGGATGGGGAGAAGACGTCCACGGATGCTCTCACTTTATATTGGGCATTTGGATCAAAGCTCCATGCAGGGAGACCACAGCTTCTGACAGTGTGTTCTTTCTCAAAGTTTTGGGGCAACCAGCTGGGTCTGTGGGGGGAGCACTGGTTTACCATGCCACCCTCAGGTGCAGTGGATAGAGTTAACTGTCATCTACATCTCATGGATTTCCCTGTCCCATGTTAATACAAGTTAGCAGATGCCAGTGCAGTGAGTTAATTGGATGTGCAAAGTACAGAAAAGCAGCCCTGGGTACAGTCATGGAAAGAGAGTTTCCTGGTCCGCAATGAGTGACCAGGAGCATGACTGGGGCACTCACTAGGATACCTTCAAAAATGGAGACACTTCAAGCAGGGCAGTCCAGATTGGAGGGTTTTCAAGAGAGGTGTTTTACTTTGGAATCCACCACAGTAATAGGAAATATCATCCAAGTTTCACTTTATGGTTTTGGAAATATTTTTATTTAAATACACTTTATTCCTCATAACTCTCCAATCTTCAGGCTTCATTCATCTTGAAGTTTAGTTTCCTCCGTATGTTTACCATCAGCTCAAGAACCAGAGCTGACGAGTTGCTCAGAAATGTTTTGTCATGCGGTATACGAGGTTTCTCACTTTGCAGTTAAATGTTTTTACATTTGACTTGCACCCCTTCTGAGAAGAGATGGGTATTCACTGTTAGGACTGTCATTTCATATTACATAATAGCTGTTCATTTGCTTGATGAGTGATTTCTTCCATTAAGGATTTCCAAGCCTCACAATTGCAGTTTGATGCAATCTTGTCTTGCTCATAATTAGCACAGAAGAGTGCACGGTGCCACCATCTTCCCTATGATGGAAGCTCTGACTTAGACATGCAGAGCACTGCCGTTCGATCTAAACAAAACTGACTCAATTTAGCAAGTCGATCTCACTAAAGAGCATCTTGGGATTTACTAAAATGCATGCAGTGTGATAAAATGTTTGGTAAGAGAAAGGGTAAGCAGGACCCTTATTATTGAAAGCTATTAGATGAATTTGCATATGGATTTGCTTGTTTATTTACATTTATAAAAATAACCTTCTGCAATTCTGTTACTGAATGATTTATAGATATTCTTCAAAATTATATTAATTTGAGCTTCAGATTGTATTTTGGGTTTGACCATATAAAAATTTTATCAATGAAATCTAGCAAAGTGAAAGCAGAAAAAAATCGGATTTGGTTGACGTAAGCATAATTCAGGATAGGTTTAGTACTCAGACAATTCTCTTTGCCTGCTGCAAATTCAGCAATAATGAAGTCAGTCTGTCAACTTCTAGCAAAATTCTTTAGAGAGGCATGGAAGAAAGACAAAAAAAGTCAAAAATCTAGGGGCTGTTCAATGGAGAAGCTGGGGAGTCGGGGACCAGATCCTGAAGGGGATACAGGCTTATGCCAGCTACCAGAGAGACGTGTGTGTGCGCACCTTTTGAGAATACACATCTACCCGCACATCCAGACAGTTGGAAAGAAAACATCTGGGTGCCAAAGCCTCTAGCTTTGCTCCTCGGCCAGCATTGCATGCAAAGCAGTTGTACAGATTCTCACAGCCTTTCCCTTCATTGGTCCTTAATTTCTCACCGCCCAACGTACTAAGACAGCTCAAACTACATTCTTCAACTTCATATTGGATTCTATTCTTCATGCTATGCAGGGAATGTCTACAGTCTGAAGTCTATTGTAGCTGTGTCTATGTTGCTGCTAGCGAGGCAGGCCAGGCAATATGTTAAAGCATGTGATATGTATTCTCCCATGCACTCCATCTGTAGGCAATGTAGAAAGTTTTAGAGACCATATCAAACTATTTTAATTTAAAAATACTTTATATGTTAAATAATATACACGAGCATTCAACACTGTACAAGTTCCTTACCCTTAAAAATTCCTGAAAGAATACACTACTTTTATTCCCTTTTTTTTTGAAGATTTTATGTTTTTGAAGATATGGTTGTATTTAAATGTGCTGTATGAATGTGTTAAATTCTGGGACACAGAACTCATTACTACATAGTTTTGCTTAGGTTTTTTACAACAATATGAAAAATTGGTGGCAATTAATATGATGTTTTTCTTAACTAGTAATGTAAAGACATTCTCCACAGGAACTAATTGCATGCCATGAATACAGTGAGGTATCCATCAACTGTATCATGTCTACTGCGAGATAACAAAAAGCATAGTGTACCTTTGAAGTGAGTTTTGGAGGAAACCCAGGAAAGTAGGCGCAGTCCAAAAAAGTTTTGAAGTTGTCAAAGTTCACAAGTTTAAAATAAAAATATCTGCAGAAGCTAACTGGCACCCAGTAATAATGAACAGTCAGCCACATACATATTAATGTATAGCTCAATTAAATGCGACAGTGAACAACACAGAATAATCAAACAGGAAGAGCAGATTACTCTTGGAAGCTCCCCTGGCTCCTCTCCCCTTCTGCCCCGCCCCCCCTCAAAGTGACCCAAGGGGTCATAATGGAAGGGCAGCCCCGCCCCCCCTCAAAGTGACCCAAGGGGTCATAATGGAAGGGCAGTGCTCACCCGGCGCTGCCCCGGCAACGGCCCCAGTGCCTGCAGGGACAGTGTTGTTGCAGCACCCATCGGCACTGGGGAGAGTTGATCTCTTGCCCAGCCCCACTGTTTGGCACTAGGACGGCTCATTTCAGCCTCTCTCAGGCTGTTTCAGTGCTGTCCTTAAACCCCTTCAGTGCATCCCACCTGTTCTGATCTCTTGAAGATGGGCCAGCTCAGCTGCTGCTTCCGCCCCAGGTGAGCTCCCCCGTGGCTGGGGACCCCCGGCACAGCCGGGCCCCGCAGCAGCCGCCTTTCTCATTCCCGATGCCATCTGCTCTGCAGGGTCGAGCCTGACCCCGGGGAGCCGTGCCCGGGCAGCCCAGCATCACCCGGGCCACAGCCCTGCCTGTGCGTGCGGGTGACCTACGAAGGTACCACGCGTGAAAGGGACCTCCTCCTCTACAGGGATTCCTTAGTCATCACCAAGACCCGGTAAGACTCACAGAGCCCATCTATCTTTCCTCCCAAACCCTGGCCCTGGCACCGGGGCAGGGACACCCAAGGAGCTGGGCCTGCTCCCAGTCACTCACTCCTTGACAGCCCTCTCTGCAGGCGCGGCAGAACCCCGCACATGAAGCTCTGCCTGGCCCTGGACCAGCTGCGGGTGCTGACCAGCGGGCCGTGGGCAGCCGGGGAAGGTCCTGACGAGGGGGAAGGTCCTGATGAGGGGGAAGGCAAGGCCACCAGGTCCCTGGTCCTCGTCTGGCCCCACGGCTTCTGCGTGGTCACTTTCCAGTGAGTCTTGCTGCCATGTCCCACAGCAGGGCTGGGCAGAGCTCCTGTCCTGCCCCTCGGGGCTCCATCCTGCCTCTGTGGTCCTGCCCGCAGGGCAGAGCTGTGCCAGCACCTGCCTCTGCCCGCAGGCTGGGAAGCAGGGGGCACTCAGGCTGTTTCTCCTCTCTTTCTGCAGGTCCCGCCAGCTGAAGGAGCTCTGGGTCAGAGCACTCCCTAGGTAAGCCCTGCCTGGCAGCCTAGCCTGGGAGGTTGGGCTCATATCAGAGGGGGATGCTCGATGCACACCTGCATCACGTGGAAACACTGCTTCCCAGCTGGGGAGAGGTGCCCCCACGGTTGCCGGTAGCTTTTGAGTAGGCAGAGCCAGCAGAGCTGTTTTGCCCAACCGTGTCCAGCCACCAACCGCTCAGCCCCGTCCCCATCACTTGTCACTGCTTTCCACTGGACTGCTGGGCAATACCTGACTCTTTCAAGGAAGCTCGGAAGTGCTGGCAGGAGAAGGAAAAGGTAGCTTGGGTCTCTCACAGCTCTTTCTCTGCACCTTCCACGTGCACAGGCCAGCAGGACTTCAGCAAGCCCGGGTGATCCAGCTGTCCTCCTTGAAGCTCGTGCTGCAGGAGCTGAGGCACCGCAAATCTGTGAGTGCTCCTCCTGCCCCACTCCACCCCTAGATGCTTCTCCAGCCCAGCCTCAGGTGCATTGCTTCTCACCTTCTGCTCTCTTCCCCTTGCCCAGGCAAAAACACTAAGTGCCATCACCCTGGAGAGGCTCATCAAGGAGCACGTAAAGGTGAGGGTTGCGCAGGGTGCAATCTCAGCCATCCCCACCTCTCACCCATGGCCAGGGGGCAATGCAGCTCCCTGGGGAACCTTGCTGTTGTGGGCCTGCTCGGTGAGCGCAGCACATTTCTTGCAGGCTGGTCCTGAGCAGCCGTCAGATCCCGAGCAGCAGTCAGATCCCATCCACTCTGGCAGCAAAGACGGATGTGACCACTCAGCTGGTGAGTTGGGAGAAGACGGGCGTAAGATGACCCTTCTCTCCTCCTCTCGCAGGCGGGCATTAATGCTGCACTGGGGCCGCCGCCTTTGCCACAGGGCGTGTCTGTCCGTCCCAGTCACTCTGCAGCAGGATAGCGCTGAGCCCTGCTTCCACTCATTCCTAAACAACACCTCTCCCGTTGGCTCGGCACTGGGGTACAAACCTGGGAGGATTCGGAAGCACTCGCCTTGCGCTGCTCCTCCATGGCTCTTTGCTCTCTTTTCCTTGGCAGCACGTGGGACCGGCGGTAAGAGGAGAGGGCTGCCCTGGCCCTTTGGACGCCGAGGGACCTCGGCCACTACAGAGGCTCCTGGGCCATCGGGCCCTGACACCGCACTGCCCCAGCCCTCTCAGGTAGGCAAGTATGGCCAGAAAATCCCCATCCTGCTGGCTCTTGCAGAGCGGCTGTGTCCCAAGCAACGAGAGCTCAGCTGGGGCCTGGAGACAAAGCCGGATCATCCCCACGTTCCTCCCCTCCAACCACCCCTCTGTCCCAACCCAGGGCAGCGGTGGGAAAAGCCTGCTTCACCCATTCTCAGCCACCTGGGTGGAAACTGATGGTTTGCTGTGTGCAGGTGACAGACATGGTGGAGTTCCTGTCTGAGGACCACGAGGAAATCCTTGAGGAGGAGATGAATCGGCTGGAGGAATCATCCAAGGAGCCAGTGGCAGCAGAGGAGCTGAGTGGCCTCAGCACGGAATTACTTAAAGAGTCACCTAGGACTGAGCCTGAAAGCACATCAGATGAGGAGTCATTAGGACCGGAAAACGTGACCAGGCGTGAAAGTACATCAGAGGAGGAGCCATCAGGACCAGTGAACCAGCTCGAGAGCACATCATGCAAGGAGGCACCATCACCATTTCCACTGCAGTTGCCTCCGGTCACTCCAAAGAACCAACACCTGAAGAGTTCCTCCGGGGAAGCCAGGTAATAAGAGCTAGCTTTGATTAAGAGCAGACTTGGTTCACGTGGATCATGTCTTTAACTCTCTAACAATACTCTTGAATGGAAAGGTTGCCAGGCTCCTCAGGAAACATCAGAAAGCGACGACTAGCCTGTGAAGAGGGAAGTGACGAGCAACCACACAGGAAGAGGAAACGGCTTGAAACAGAGCTCCCAGGCTGGACCCCTGAGCCTGGGAGAACTCAGGGCTGTGCAGCCCTCTACTGCATTCCAATTGGAAGTGCTCCAGTGTATCCAGAGTAGCAATGTATGCGGTGAAGCCCTGTCCCCATGTGCAGGGCTGAATCTTAGGAATCTTGGGTTTTATCTTTGCAACCTCCTGTAATACAGCACCATATTTATGTCAAATGCCTAAATGGACAATTTCATTATTTCTTCGTCTGCAGACCCCTGGTAGTATTTGAAACCTCTCAACAAGGATTTTCATTTCATTTGATGTTGACCTATGACAAATTTATCTGTTTAGAGCTCAGCTTCTGCAGAGTTTTCTATGGAGACAAATATTTCTAGTCGTGTGGAATTCTTAGCCAAATTTGAGCCTAAGATTAAGATATATTTTATAAAATATAGGCCTAGAAGGTGCTAATGAAATAAGTAGCCTTTCAGTAAAAACCACAAAACTGTGAGTTTAGATCTTGCAAATTAGAATTTGGAATATTTTATATTAAATTATTGAACACTGCTCTTCTTTTTCAATGACTACTGAATCTTTATTCAAGTAAATTTGATTCAGAAAACAATATCTATGCTCATTCATGTATTAGAACAGACACATATGTAATCTTCTGTTATTTGTCTCTACAGCTTTTTCTAATTCCATACACACACAGAGTGCCAATCTTTAAATCTTTGTTTTGTTTTGATTTAGTTACATTTAATTACATTAAATTGTTTATAAATAAAGTTGTTATTTAAGTAAGAGAAGCAAAGTGTGACATTTTGCAAAAAGATTCAGTTGGGTCTGACTAAACAGCTGGTATTAAGTGAAAAGATGAAAAACAAAGAATACAAGCTTTGGCTTCAGGATTTTCTCTTTGAAATATAGACCAAGATTTTTTTGGAATGCTCTTGCTCTACTAACCATTGTACACTGCTTGCTTAACACATTGGATGGCACATTTTATTTATCAAATGAAAAAGAAAACTAAATGCCACTGATAACGTATTATAAAAAAATATTTTTAACTGGATTTATATTTCATAAATGGCAACAGTGATATTTCCAATTAAAATAAAAACCCTGCAGTTAATCTTGTTATTTCACTGTACCTTAGAACGGAGGCAGCCTACTGTAAAGAGCTAAATCTTTCCCAGTTCCAGCCATACCGTGAGACAGCACATAACGTACAGACCATGAAAACAAATCCTGAAAATAAATGTCAGAAGTCTAGTGGAGAAGAAGTGCCAATGTGTGGCACTGAAGTTTAGCAGAATACAAATACTGCCCCTTTATTCAGGCAATACACCAGCAGCACAACCGTACTGGCTTAGGGACTACTGAGCTACCTGATCATGGTCAGGAAGGAAACAAGGCAGAAGGGACAGCTATGGTAGGTCCAGTGGGTCATCCTGGGGTCTGAGACCCAGCTGCGCACTCAGCTTGGCTCTGATCACAAGAGGGACTGTGGCAGGAAGGGATCACTATATAGCACTTGTGAGTCATTGTGAGACCTCCTTGCTGCTTTCCGAAATACTCATGCCTTGAACCACAGGAAGATCATAGAATCATAGAATCATAGAATAGCTTGGGCTGGAAGGGACCTTAAAGATCATCCAGTCCAAACCCTCCTGCCATAAGCAGGGACATCTTCTACTGGATCAGGTTGCTCAAAGGGAACACCTCCAGGGATGGAGCAACCGCATCTTCTCTGGGCAAACTGTGCCAGTGCCTCACCATCTGCACAGGAAAAAAAATATTCCTATTATCTAATCCAAAAACCTACTCTCTTTCGGCTGAAAACTCATCCTATCGCTGCACTCTGTGATAAAGAAACCCTCCTCAGCTTTCCTGTAGGCCTCCTTTAAGAACTTGGAAACTGCTGTAAGGTCTCCCTGGAGCCTTCTTTTCTCTAGGCCAAACAACCCCAACACTCTCAGCCTGTTCCTGTATGAGAGGTGCTCCAGCCCTTAGATCACCTTCATGGCCTCCTCTGGTCTCCCTCTAGCAGATCCATGTCCTTCCTGTGCTGAGGACTCCAGAACTGAACACAGTACTTCAGGTGAGGTTTCAGAAGAGCACAGTAGAGTAGCAGAATGTGGAAAAATATGTGGAAGTTAATTTTACAAGATGAGGAAAATTAGGAACATTTCAGAAAGAAAAATAATCCATAATTGGGATCCTTACTAAAAGAAAAAAAAAAAATATTCACATTCCTGGAACAGTCTCTGGCCTTTTAAAGGAAAACACTTTAACTTTAGGCCTCTAATAATCACAGGCTTTACTGTAATATAAGAAGAGAGTTTATTACTATGCTATTTGTCAAATTTGAGTCAAAGCCAACCTACATCCAAAGTTACAGAAATCTATGTATTTACAGTGATATACTCTGCTAAAGGATCATTTATTAGGTGCTTATGTGACTCTGCCACGACCAGAAAAGCAGTTGAGAGTGAGGAGGGAGTGTTATGCGTTATTGCAGCTCTCTCTGAATCAAAAAAAGGTAGATCATTCCCATCATATCAGCACTGTGTTTTCTCCTGATGGATGCATGTGCAGGGGAAGGACTGGAGGAAAGGGCTTTTCCTTTATTTTACTTCTTACATCACAGTCTGTTCATCAATGAAGTTGTGATTTACCTCAAATTTACAAACAAAAATAATGGATCGTGTGCTCTTTATCAATGGAACTGGGTTTTTATCACAATTTAGATGTGCTGTTCTCCTCTTCTCTAGATGAATTTCAGTGAGTTAACACTCGAATTCTAGTCTGAGAAAATTGTTAATCTGCAAAAGCCAAGTCAGAGGCTACAGGTAAATAGGCATGATCTGCAAACAGACATCACAGGATACACTGGCTTATTCCTACATGTTTCTATGTAAACTTCACTCCCTTTTATGTTATGTTGAAAAAAAAAAAAGGGGGGGATCATAGAATCATAAAATCATAGAATGGTTTGGTTTGGAAGGGATCTTGAAGCTCATCCAGTTTCAAACTCACTGCCATGCAGGGACACTTTCCACTGGATCAGGTTGCTCAAAGCCTCATCCAACCTGGCCTTGAACACCTCCAAGGATGGGGCATCCAAAATTATTAAAAATACGAACCCAAAATATTAACCAAAATCTCCTTAAGCAAGGTATAGTGCTGAAATTGTCATTTCCCAATAGCTAATCACTGAGCTTTCGTCAAGGAGAAGAAATAGATTTCTTCCATCGAGATGATATTTTAAAATAAGACCTAGAACAGATAGATTATATTGAGGACTATAGCTTCTCAGTGGGTTTTGGGGGGGAGGGGTTGCAAAATAGAAGTAATATGTGTGAGTTTACTGTTTGGATGAGGCCAAATAATGTCTTGAGTTTCATGTCACACCAAGAAATTTCCCAAAACCTGCATGAAGCTACTCCCGCTTGGAGTAAAGATTTCTCCTTGCTCTTATTTCCTCACAAGGAAACAGATCTCTTCAAAACCTTGACTCACTGTTGCCAACTGATTTTGATGGAAGTATCAAATATTCCTTAGTATGTGCTAAATAACTGAAAAAGAAATGTACAACGGAGCTTAATTTTATTCCAGCTTGAACACATTGGAGAGTAGAACTGGGAAGAAATGTGATAATTTGACCGACTGTGATTTTGACCATCTCAGCAGTTGTCCTGCTTATTTTCAACAGACTACTTGCAAGGGCGATATTAATACTTCAGCAATCAGATGTGGGTTTGTTTAGCAACAGAGTCTTACATCTAATACAGTTCACTGCAAGAGGAAAAACACATGCAGCTCATTTTAATGAGAAAACAACATCAGCATTCAGTTTCATTAGGAAAAACCAAAAGCAAAAAACACCGAACAACCCCAGGAGTGCCTGCTCACGCTGCCCGCGCGAACTGCCGCGCAAACTGCCTCTTTGCGAGCCTGTTTGCCCGCTCCTGTTCGCCGCACTCAGGTTCGCAGAGCTAATAAACGGCTGAGCCGCGCCCTTCTGATGAGCCGCAGCTTGACAGATTGCAGTGATTGAAAGGAACTACATTTGACTAGGAGAGGAGTAAGAGGAATGTATCTCTTCCTCCCACCTGCGCTGGCACGCAGACAAGCTCATGATGGCTGATGTGACGTCTCTACCAAGCCTCTCTCAAACCCATTCTGCTTTGGTAAAATGGGAGATTCCCCAGGTCACCTCCAACGCTGTCTGAAGGAGGCAGCTGTGCGCGGAGGAGCATGCAGGACCAAGAAGCCACATTCTTTTGTAGGGACATAAAAGGGAAAGCAGGAACAGGTACCTAATGCTCTGTAGGATTATCTGTGTATTTGGGGATTTTCCATGAATAGATGTGAGAAGGAAGTCAGCCTTTTCTTGAGGAGTAACTGGGAAAACAGCCTTCAGGTATGGGATTTTGCTTAGTTTAGGGACAAAAGCTACAGGATGAGTTGCATTCAGTGAACTAAAAAGGCCTTTGTGCATGTTGTCTTTCACTCAGTCCTTATCTCTGGACCTGCCAGAACTGTACAATTTGATGGTGGATTATCCACTTCCCTTGCTAAGGAAATCATTAAGGTTCTTGTGTGACTTCCAGTTTAGGTACCAATATCAGGCGTGAAGATGAAGAGGATACTGTTTTCTGCAGGAAAGCTCTCGGATCATATTTTCTGTCCACAGCTTGTCTACGCTTTGTGTGGGAATGTTGTAAGGACCTTGGCTCTTGCTGAGACAAAGCACATCACCAGAGTCACATGGAGCTTGTCTCCCAGTTCACTGCATACAAAAAAGGCCAGTGCTTAACAACTGAAGGCCACAGATGAGAACCAGGCTGCTTTACACTCCCCTTTCTCTGCTGTGTTAGTGTAAAGGATGCTACAGAGTGGATGGGGAGAAGACGTCCACGGATGCTCTCACTTTATATTGGGCATTTGGATCAAAGCTCCATGCAGGGAGACCACAGCTTCTGACAGTGTGTTCTTTCTCAAAGTTTTGGGGCAACCAGCTGGGTCTGTGGGGGGAGCACTGGTTTACCATGCCACCCTCAGGTGCAGTGGATAGAGTTAACTGTCATCTACATCTCATGGATTTCCCTGTCCCATGTTAATACAAGTTAGCAGATGCCAGTGCAGTGAGTTAATTGGATGTGCAAAGTACAGAAAAGCAGCCCTGGGTACAGTCATGGAAAGAGAGTTTCCTGGTCCGCAATGAGTGACCAGGAGCATGACTGGGGCACTCACTAGGATACCTTCAAAAATGGAGACACTTCAAGCAGGGCAGTCCAGATTGGAGGGTTTTCAAGAGAGGTGTTTTACTTTGGAATCCACCACAGTAATAGGAAATATCATCCAAGTTTCACTTTATGGTTTTGGAAATATTTTTATTTAAATACACTTTATTCCTCATAACTCTCCAATCTTCAGGCTTCATTCATCTTGAAGTTTAGTTTCCTCCGTATGTTTACCATCAGCTCAAGAACCAGAGCTGACGAGTTGCTCAGAAATGTTTTGTCATGCGGTATACGAGGTTTCTCACTTTGCAGTTAAATGTTTTTACATTTGACTTGCACCCCTTCTGAGAAGAGATGGGTATTCACTGTTAGGACTGTCATTTCATATTACATAATAGCTGTTCATTTGCTTGATGAGTGATTTCTTCCATTAAGGATTTCCAAGCCTCACAATTGCAGTTTGATGCAATCTTGTCTTGCTCATAATTAGCACAGAAGAGTGCACGGTGCCACCATCTTCCCTATGATGGAAGCTCTGACTTAGACATGCAGAGCACTGCCGTTCGATCTAAACAAAACTGACTCAATTTAGCAAGTCGATCTCACTAAAGAGCATCTTGGGATTTACTAAAATGCATGCAGTGTGATAAAATGTTTGGTAAGAGAAAGGGTAAGCAGGACCCTTATTATTGAAAGCTATTAGATGAATTTGCATATGGATTTGCTTGTTTATTTACATTTATAAAAATAACCTTCTGCAATTCTGTTACTGAATGATTTATAGATATTCTTCAAAATTATATTAATTTGAGCTTCAGATTGTATTTTGGGTTTGACCATATAAAAATTTTATCAATGAAATCTAGCAAAGTGAAAGCAGAAAAAAATCGGATTTGGTTGACGTAAGCATAATTCAGGATAGGTTTAGTACTCAGACAATTCTCTTTGCCTGCTGCAAATTCAGCAATAATGAAGTCAGTCTGTCAACTTCTAGCAAAATTCTTTAGAGAGGCATGGAAGAAAGACAAAAAAAGTCAAAAATCTAGGGGCTGTTCAATGGAGAAGCTGGGGAGTCGGGGACCAGATCCTGAAGGGGATACAGGCTTATGCCAGCTACCAGAGAGACGTGTGTGTGCGCACCTTTTGAGAATACACATCTACCCGCACATCCAGACAGTTGGAAAGAAAACATCTGGGTGCCAAAGCCTCTAGCTTTGCTCCTCGGCCAGCATTGCATGCAAAGCAGTTGTACAGATTCTCACAGCCTTTCCCTTCATTGGTCCTTAATTTCTCACCGCCCAACGTACTAAGACAGCTCAAACTACATTCTTCAACTTCATATTGGATTCTATTCTTCATGCTATGCAGGGAATGTCTACAGTCTGAAGTCTATTGTAGCTGTGTCTATGTTGCTGCTAGCGAGGCAGGCCAGGCAATATGTTAAAGCATGTGATATGTATTCTCCCATGCACTCCATCTGTAGGCAATGTAGAAAGTTTTAGAGACCATATCAAACTATTTTAATTTAAAAATACTTTATATGTTAAATAATATACACGAGCATTCAACACTGTACAAGTTCCTTACCCTTAAAAATTCCTGAAAGAATACACTACTTTTATTCCCTTTTTTTTTGAAGATTTTATGTTTTTGAAGATATGGTTGTATTTAAATGTGCTGTATGAATGTGTTAAATTCTGGGACACAGAACTCATTACTACATAGTTTTGCTTAGGTTTTTTACAACAATATGAAAAATTGGTGGCAATTAATATGATGTTTTTCTTAACTAGTAATGTAAAGACATTCTCCACAGGAACTAATTGCATGCCATGAATACAGTGAGGTATCCATCAACTGTATCATGTCTACTGCGAGATAACAAAAAGCATAGTGTACCTTTGAAGTGAGTTTTGGAGGAAACCCAGGAAAGTAGGCGCAGTCCAAAAAAGTTTTGAAGTTGTCAAAGTTCACAAGTTTAAAATAAAAATATCTGCAGAAGCTAACTGGCACCCAGTAATAATGAACAGTCAGCCACATACATATTAATGTATAGCTCAATTAAATGCGACAGTGAACAACACAGAATAATCAAACAGGAAGAGCAGATTACTCTTGGAAGCTCCCCTGGCTCCTCTCCCCTTCTGCCCCGCCCCCCCTCAAAGTGACCCAAGGGGTCATAATGGAAGGGCAGCCCCGCCCCCCCTCAAAGTGACCCAAGGGGTCATAATGGAAGGGCAGTGCTCACCCGGCGCTGCCCCGGCAACGGCCCCAGTGCCTGCAGGGACAGTGTTGTTGCAGCACCCATCGGCACTGGGGAGAGTTGATCTCTTGCCCAGCCCCACTGTTTGGCACTAGGACGGCTCATTTCAGCCTCTCTCAGGCTGTTTCAGTGCTGTCCTTAAACCCCTTCAGTGCATCCCACCTGTTCTGATCTCTTGAAGATGGGCCAGCTCAGCTGCTGCTTCCGCCCCAGGTGAGCTCCCCCGTGGCTGGGGACCCCCGGCACAGCCGGGCCCCGCAGCAGCCGCCTTTCTCATTCCCGATGCCATCTGCTCTGCAGGGTCGAGCCTGACCCCGGGGAGCCGTGCCCGGGCAGCCCAGCATCACCCGGGCCACAGCCCTGCCTGTGCGTGCGGGTGACCTACGAAGGTACCACGCGTGAAAGGGACCTCCTCCTCTACAGGGATTCCTTAGTCATCACCAAGACCCGGTAAGACTCACAGAGCCCATCTATCTTTCCTCCCAAACCCTGGCCCTGGCACCGGGGCAGGGACACCCAAGGAGCTGGGCCTGCTCCCAGTCACTCACTCCTTGACAGCCCTCTCTGCAGGCGCGGCAGAACCCCGCACATGAAGCTCTGCCTGGCCCTGGACCAGCTGCGGGTGCTGACCAGCGGGCCGTGGGCAGCCGGGGAAGGTCCTGACGAGGGGGAAGGTCCTGATGAGGGGGAAGGCAAGGCCACCAGGTCCCTGGTCCTCGTCTGGCCCCACGGCTTCTGCGTGGTCACTTTCCAGTGAGTCTTGCTGCCATGTCCCACAGCAGGGCTGGGCAGAGCTCCTGTCCTGCCCCTCGGGGCTCCATCCTGCCTCTGTGGTCCTGCCCGCAGGGCAGAGCTGTGCCAGCACCTGCCTCTGCCCGCAGGCTGGGAAGCAGGGGGCACTCAGGCTGTTTCTCCTCTCTTTCTGCAGGTCCCGCCAGCTGAAGGAGCTCTGGGTCAGAGCACTCCCTAGGTAAGCCCTGCCTGGCAGCCTAGCCTGGGAGGTTGGGCTCATATCAGAGGGGGATGCTCGATGCACACCTGCATCACGTGGAAACACTGCTTCCCAGCTGGGGAGAGGTGCCCCCACGGTTGCCGGTAGCTTTTGAGTAGGCAGAGCCAGCAGAGCTGTTTTGCCCAACCGTGTCCAGCCACCAACCGCTCAGCCCCGTCCCCATCACTTGTCACTGCTTTCCACTGGACTGCTGGGCAATACCTGACTCTTTCAAGGAAGCTCGGAAGTGCTGGCAGGAGAAGGAAAAGGTAGCTTGGGTCTCTCACAGCTCTTTCTCTGCACCTTCCACGTGCACAGGCCAGCAGGACTTCAGCAAGCCCGGGTGATCCAGCTGTCCTCCTTGAAGCTCGTGCTGCAGGAGCTGAGGCACCGCAAATCTGTGAGTGCTCCTCCTGCCCCACTCCACCCCTAGATGCTTCTCCAGCCCAGCCTCAGGTGCATTGCTTCTCACCTTCTGCTCTCTTCCCCTTGCCCAGGCAAAAACACTAAGTGCCATCACCCTGGAGAGGCTCATCAAGGAGCACGTAAAGGTGAGGGTTGCGCAGGGTGCAATCTCAGCCATCCCCACCTCTCACCCATGGCCAGGGGGCAATGCAGCTCCCTGGGGAACCTTGCTGTTGTGGGCCTGCTCGGTGAGCGCAGCACATTTCTTGCAGGCTGGTCCTGAGCAGCCGTCAGATCCCGAGCAGCAGTCAGATCCCATCCACTCTGGCAGCAAAGACGGATGTGACCACTCAGCTGGTGAGTTGGGAGAAGACGGGCGTAGGATGACCCTTCTCTCCTCCTCTCGCAGGCGGGCATTAATGCTGCACTGGGGCCGCCGCCTTTGCCACAGGGCGTGTCTGTCCGTCCCAGTCACTCTGCAGCAGGATAGCAATGAGCCCTGCTTCCACTCATTCCTAAACAACACCTCTCCCGTTGGCTCGGCACTGGGGTACAAACCTGGGAGGATTCGGAAGCACTCGCCTTGCGCTGCTCCTCCATGGCTCTTTGCTCTCTTTTCCTTGGCAGCACGTGGGACCGGCGGTAAGAGGAGAGGGCTGCCCTGGCCCTTTGGACGCCGAGGGACCTCGGCCACTACAGAGGCTCCTGGGCCATCGGGCCCTGACACCGCACTGCCCCAGCCCTCTCAGGTAGGCAAGTATGGCCAGAAAATCCCCATCCTGCTGGCTCTTGCAGAGCGGCTGTGTCCCAAGCAACGAGAGCTCAGCTGGGGCCTGGAGACAAAGCCGGATCATCCCCACGTTCCTCCCCTCCAACCACCCCTCTGTCCCAACCCAGGGCAGCGGTGGGAAAAGCCTGCTTCACCCATTCTCAGCCACCTGGGTGGAAACTGATGGTTTGCTGTGTGCAGGTGACAGACATGGTGGAGTTCCTGTCTGAGGACCACGAGGAAATCCTTGAGGAGGAGATGAATCGGCTGGAGGAATCATCCAAGGAGCCAGTGGCAGCAGAGGAGCTGAGTGGCCTCAGCACGGAATTACTTAAAGAGTCACCTAGGACTGAGCCTGAAAGCACATCAGATGAGGAGTCATTAGGACCGGAAAACGTGACCAGGCGTGAAAGTACATCAGAGGAGGAGCCATCAGGACCAGTGAACCAGCTCGAGAGCACATCATGCAAGGAGGCACCATCACCATTTCCACTGCAGTTGCCTCCGGTCACTCCAAAGAACCAACACCTGAAGAGTTCCTCCGGGGAAGCCAGGTAATAAGAGCTAGCTTTGATTAAGAGCAGACTTGGTTCACGTGGATCATGTCTTTAACTCTCTAACAATACTCTTGAATGGAAAGGTTGCCAGGCTCCTCAGGAAACATCAGAAAGCGACGACTAGCCTGTGAAGAGGGAAGTGACGAGCAACCACACAGGAAGAGGAAACGGCTTGAAACAGAGCTCCCAGGCTGGACCCCTGAGCCTGGGAGAACTCAGGGCTGTGCAGCCCTCTACTGCATTCCAATTGGAAGTGCTCCAGTGTATCCAGAGTAGCAATGTATGCGGTGAAGCCCTGTCCCCATGTGCAGGGCTGAATCTTAGGAATCTTGGGTTTTATCTTTGCAACCTCCTGTAATACAGCACCATATTTATGTCAAATGCCTAAATGGACAATTTCATTATTTCTTCGTCTGCAGACCCCTGGTAGTATTTGAAACCTCTCAACAAGGATTTTCATTTCATTTGATGTTGACCTATGACAAATTTATCTGTTTAGAGCTCAGCTTCTGCAGAGTTTTCTATGGAGACAAATATTTCTAGTCGTGTGGAATTCTTAGCCGAATTTGAGCCTAAGATTAAGATATATTTTATAAAATATAGGCCTAGAAGGTGCTAATGAAATAAGTAGCCTTTCAGTAAAAACCACAAAACTGTGAGTTTAGATCTTGCAAATTAGAATTTGGAATATTTTATATTAAATTATTGAACACTGCTCTTCTTTTTCAATGACTACTGAATCTTTATTCAAGTAAATTTGATTCAGAAAACAATATCTATGCTCATTCATGTATTAGAACAGACACATATGTAATCTTCTGTTATTTGTCTCTACAGCTTTTTCTAATTCCATACACACACAGAGTGCCAATCTTTAAATCTTTGTTTTGTTTTGATTTAGTTACATTTAATTACATTAAATTGTTTATAAATAAAGTTGTTATTTAAGTAAGAGAAGCAAAGTGTGACATTTTGCAAAAAGATTCAGTTGGGTCTGACTAAACAGCTGGTATTAAGTGAAAAGATGAAAAACAAAGAATACAAGCTTTGGCTTCAGGATTTTCTCTTTGAAATATAGACCAAGATTTTTTTGGAATGCTCTTGCTCTACTAACCATTGTACACTGCTTGCTTAACACATTGGATGGCACATTTTATTTATCAAATGAAAAAGAAAACTAAATGCCACTGATAACGTATTATAAAAAAATATTTTTAACTGGATTTATATTTCATAAATGGCAACAGTGATATTTCCAATTAAAATAAAAACCCTGCAGTTAATCTTGTTATTTCACTGTACCTTAGAACGGAGGCAGCCTACTGTAAAGAGCTAAATCTTTCCCAGTTCCAGCCATACCGTGAGACAGCACATAACGTACAGACCATGAAAACAAATCCTGAAAATAAATGTCAGAAGTCTAGTGGAGAAGAAGTGCCAATGTGTGGCACTGAAGTTTAGCAGAATACAAATACTGCCCCTTTATTCAGGCAATACACCAGCAGCACAACCGTACTGGCTTAGGGACTACTGAGCTACCTGATCATGGTCAGGAAGGAAACAAGGCAGAAGGGACAGCTATGGTAGGTCCAGTGGGTCATCCTGGGGTCTGAGACCCAGCTGCGCACTCAGCTTGGCTCTGATCACAAGAGGGACTGTGGCAGGAAGGGATCACTATGTAGCACTTGTGAGTCATTGTGAGACCTCCTTGCTGCTTTCCGAAATACTCATGCCTTGAACCACAGGAAGATCATAGAATCATAGAATCATGGAATAGCTTGGGCTGGAAGGGACCTTAAAGATCATCCAGTCCAAACCCTCCTGCCATAAGCAGGGACATCTTCTACTGGATCAGGTTGCTCAAAGGGAACACCTCCAGGGATGGAGCAACCGCATCTTCTCTGGGCAAACTGTGCCAGTGCCTCACCATCTGCACAGGAAAAAAAATATTCCTATTATCTAATCCAAAAACCTACTCTCTTTCGGCTGAAAACTCATCCTATCGCTGCACTCTGTGATAAAGAAACCCTCCTCAGCTTTCCTGTAGGCCTCCTTTAAGAACTTGGAAACTGCTGTAAGGTCTCCCTGGAGCCTTCTTTTCTCTAGGCCAAACAACCCCAACACTCTCAGCCTGTTCCTGTATGAGAGGTGCTCCAGCCCTTAGATCACCTTCATGGCCTCCTCTGGTCTCCCTCTAGCAGATCCATGTCCTTCCTGTGCTGAGGACTCCAGAACTGAACACAGTACTTCAGGTGAGGTTTCAGAAGAGCACAGTAGAGTAGCAGAATGTGGAAAAATATGTGGAAGTTAATTTTACAAGATGAGGAAAATTAGGAACATTTCAGAAAGAAAAATAATCCATAATTGGGATCCTTACTAAAAGAAAAAAAAAAATATTCACATTCCTGGAACAGTCTCTGGCCTTTTAAAGGAAAACACTTTAACTTTAGGCCTCTAATAATCACAGGCTTTACTGTAATATAAGAAGAGAGTTTATTACTATGCTATTTGTCAAATTTGAGTCAAAGCCAACCTACATCCAAAGTTACAGAAATCTATGTATTTACAGTGATATACTCTGCTAAAGGATCATTTATTAGGTGCTTATGTGACTCTGCCACGACCAGAAAAGCAGTTGAGAGTGAGGAGGGAGTGTTATGCGTTATTGCAGCTCTCTCTGAATCAAAAAAAGGTAGATCATTCCCATCATATCAGCACTGTGTTTTCTCCTGATGGATGCATGTGCAGGGGAAGGACTGGAGGAAAGGGCTTTTCCTTTATTTTACTTCTTACATCACAGTCTGTTCATCAATGAAGTTGTGATTTACCTCAAATTTACAAACAAAAATAATGGATCGTGTGCTCTTTATCAATGGAACTGGGTTTTTATCACAATTTAGATGTGCTGTTCTCCTCTTCTCTAGATGAATTTCAGTGAGTTAACACTCGAATTCTAGTCTGAGAAAATTGTTAATCTGCAAAAGCCAAGTCAGAGGCTACAGGTAAATAGGCATGATCTGCAAACAGACATCACAGGATACACTGGCTTATTCCTACATGTTTCTATGTAAACTTCACTCCCTTTTATGTTATGTTGAAAAAAAAAAAAGGGGGGGATCATAGAATCATAAAATCATAGAATGGTTTGGTTTGGAAGGGATCTTGAAGCTCATCCAGTTTCAAACTCACTGCCATGCAGGGACACTTTCCACTGGATCAGGTTGCTCAAAGCCTCATCCAACCTGGCCTTGAACACCTCCAAGGATGGGGCATCCAAAATTATTAAAAATACGAACCCAAAATATTAACCAAAATCTCCTTAAGCAAGGTATAGTGCTGAAATTGTCATTTCCCAATAGCTAATCACTGAGCTTTCGTCAAGGAGAAGAAATAGATTTCTTCCATCGAGATGATATTTTAAAATAAGACCTAGAACAGATAGATTATATTGAGGACTATAGCTTCTCAGTGGGTTTTGGGGGGGAGGGGTTGCAAAATAGAAGTAATATGTGTGAGTTTACTGTTTGGATGAGGCCAAATAATGTCTTGAGTTTCATGTCACACCAAGAAATTTCCCAAAACCTGCATGAAGCTACTCCCGCTTGGAGTAAAGATTTCTCCTTGCTCTTATTTCCTCACAAGGAAACAGATCTCTTCAAAACCTTGACTCACTGTTGCCAACTGATTTTGATGGAAGTATCAAATATTCCTTAGTATGTGCTAAATAACTGAAAAAGAAATGTACAACGGAGCTTAATTTTATTCCAGCTTGAACACATTGGAGAGTAGAACTGGGAAGAAATGTGATAATTTGACCGACTGTGATTTTGACCATCTCAGCAGTTGTCCTGCTTATTTTCAACAGACTACTTGCAAGGTTTGTTTAGCAACAGAGTCTTACATCTAATACAGTTCACTGCAAGAGGAAAAACACATGCAGCTCATTTTAATGAGAAAACAACATCAGCATTCAGTTTCATTAAAAAAAAACCCTGAATGCTAGTAGTTGCTAAATAAATAATATTTTTCCACTAATTTTTCATTAACAACTATGCTGAAGATCATAGAATGGTTTGAGTTGGAAGGGACCTTAAAGATCATCCAGTTGCAAGGCCTCTGCCGTGGGCAGGGACACCTCCAACTGGATCAAGTTGCTCAAATACTCATCCAGCCTCATCCTGAAAACCTCCAGGGATGGGCCATCCACGACTTCTTGTGGGCAACCTGAGAAACCTAGCCTTTGGAAAATACTTTCCTGCACTTTTTGATCCATTTCTGTCAGCCAAAATGGCAGGAGGGGGTCCTAAAAACTCTATGTTCATAACAGACATTTTCTCCAACAGATGAGTGTAAGACAGGCAGCCAAGAAGGGCTGTTCTAACTAGACTCAAAGCTGTTAGAGCTACATTTGGGAATACTACAGAAAGTTGGAGGCTGGAAAATATTTAAGCCATTCTAGCCCACCCATTCATTTGGCCGACTGGCGAGTGTCACAAAAGTAAGTGTGACTGCTTGTCTCCTCAGTCTATAGGGTTTCAGTACACTTGGACTACTGTGTCCTCCCTTGACAAAAGGTTTTATACAGACAGTGCCAGGCATTAAGTACAGTAATTTGCTGTTAGCCATGTTTCCTAAGGAAAAAAGGGTCATGCACTTGCATTGTCTCTTTGGATGGACATCTGTCCCCCTTAACAACTTCTGAGCTCATGGGCAATTCCAAACACAATCAGAATAACTAAAAAAATGCACAGATGTTACTTGCTTACAAATTCTATGAACACTGCTGACTGACTGATGGAAAGGGGGAAAAAAAATCTGTAGTTCACTGAGGGAGAAAGGTAGAATTCAACTACAACCTTCAACATAGCAGAAGATGGCTCTGCCAAAGAACATGCCGTCTTTTGCCTACTAGAAGAAACCAAAAGGAATGGGGTGAGTAGAGTAACTGAAATGGAACTAAAGGAAATGAGACCTAAGCCTGCAGAAAAACAGACTCAAGAGTTTTGCTTGTTCATGCAACAACTTCCTTTCTTATACTAATGGACAATAACAAAGCTCTCAAATATTATTGAGCCATCATGTAAAACAGCTGATGACACTTCCTTCAACTGGTTCCTTTGTGTTATAAACATGCTACCCAAGAAAGTTCTATTAATATACAGGTGCTTCATACACATGGATTTTACTATTAGGTTTACAATAGTTCACTAGAGATTACAGGGTAGCTAAGATGACCCTTCTGTTCCTTAACAGGATTTCTAAATGCATTTCTTTCATATCACTTATTTTCTTAGGTATTAATGTTTCTTTCATTAAATGAGCACTATATACAATGTTATGATCCTCTGGCTTTGCAAAAAGCATCAACATTTTATTTTAACAGTTATTCAATGTTATTCAAATTAAGCTGTTTAATCAGCATGGTTTCCTGAGGACTGATTTATACTGACCAGTACTACAAAAATTCTCTGTGACACTTAAAAGTACGCAGCTTGAGCATTATATATCTCTGTTTATCTTGCCACAGGTGCTTCTACAAATCCCTATCACGTAATATTCTTTGTTCAGTGTGTCACTTCACATATTAGTTAGGAGTCTTCACTGATGTTAGGAATATGATACTGTGGAAGAGAAGCTAACCACACCTTTACCAAGAGTAAAAGGACGGCATAAACCACACAATTGTGTTAATATTTAACGAACAAGAATTTAATTTGGTATGCAGCATTTTCCTAGGAGGATCTTTATTTTTGACCCTATACATGTGAAGATAAGAATGAATAAGCAACTTGTTATCTACACATATAAAAATATAAACATCCTATCAAACATCTGCAAAGCCACCCTTCATGAAATGCATCACTGAAAGACCAATGCCTTCACTTCTAATTAAAAGAAAGACTGCCTTTATTTTTTTTTAATACCACCCGTAAATACTACTGCATTCATCCATAAGTACATGAACTGTAAGTAACAACAGCTACAAAATGTACACAGGGCTCCAGTATTGTGCCTTTAGATTTTTTACTTTCAGCACGTCAGCAGGTTGGCAGAGTCATTATATTTATCCCTTCTGAGTTTTCAATAGAAGAGACCAATAAAACTCAGAGACTTTGCATTGGGCATTTTATCTTTTAAAAAAATTACTGAAATTACTTAGTAATGTTTAAGTAAAATATTGTCTTATGTGGCAAACCATCAAATGACTGTTACGCTTACGGCACTACTGTTTTAAACCTAAATGTAATGAGTTATCAATAACTTAAAGACCCTATTTCCTAATACTAATAACACTTAGGGTTTTTAGCATGAACACAAAGACTAAAAAAATCATCAGATTATGTTTCTATTACACCCATTTTTACTTCAAATATGTGAATTTCTGGGTCATCTGCTAGCAAACTGACAGGTAATCACTGATCAAAATACAGGCAATCTTTGTTTTAGAGATGCATTCAGCCACCTGAAAGATTAGTAATGATTCACATTCAAGCAAATACATAATCTACTTCAGTTCTATAAGCTGAAGTTTTGTATTCAGTTTTTCCATAGAAACAAGTATAGCAAACCAGTAAAACATTACCATATTATGTACACAGCGTAATACGCAAATATTCAGTTAGATATATTATGAAATTTTGTAGCACTAAAATGATTAAAAAACTAAATGATCCATGTAAAATGTTTATATACTGTATATCTATGTACACTAAACCACAATTTAAACTGCCCCTATTCATAGCTCCTACGATGGATATAGTAAGCTACCAGATTCTTAAAAAAAGAAAGCCATATCTAGAGCAAATATGAACACTTTACTGAAAACTGATTTTATACAAAATCTTAAAAAACATACTTCAGGATTACTTAGCAGAAACTAAAAAAAAGACAATCATTGTTCTTAAGAATGACTTTGTAAAGACCTAGTAGCTGTGATCAATGTCCTTTCACTTGTGGTGTAAAGAAGTCAAACACAAAGAAATCACCTCAGAGTAAGGCATAGGACAAACATTTAATTCCATCTTCAGGTGTACTGGCCTCTCACTCTGTCTTATTGCTCACCTACAATAATTTGGCAGAAATACATTTCTCTCCTTTTAAAAATACACCATTATACAACTATCTACAACTGGATAATACCCAGCACTGTCGTACGAGCATCTTCAATTTAATCACATTGATAAACAATTTTGCTAATACAAAAAAAGTCACGATTATGCAAATTATTTTCAGGTTGATGTGTTTGTACGTGCACTTAAGACCCAAGTGGTGAACAACAGAGGATAAGCACTGAAACTCAATTCAATACGTACGTAGCTATAGCTCTTTTCAAGGAAATTAAGGTTTTAAGGATAAAACTCTACAGTAAAATTCTTTGGTTAGAATACTAATGCCAGCAGTATTTCTAGATTTGGGGTTAGAACAATTTAGTATTCCAGAATTTTAAAAATATAACTTCAAATCATTAATAATAAATTATGCAACACTTTAAATATCTTTCTGATATGTTTCTGTCAGTGTCTGAATGGACAAGGCAGGTTTTAAAATCAAGTTCAGGATTTAAAGGAAAGCGCTTTCATACCCCAGCCTTCAGGAATTTATTAGAAAGAGCTGCTCAGTCTTCCCTACTGTAAAACCTGATGCTCAGATTGTCTGTCCCAAAGCAAGCTATGGCTGCCTCCCCTGGGGAAAGAAAAACTGTTAGATAGCACAAACCAAACACAGCTTCACTTTTAAAAGGGGTAATTTCCCCTGGAGAAAGTTGGCCTCGGTCTTTTTCCTGAGGGTGGCCTTAATCCTTTCAAAGAGGTACTTAACTCTCAACAGTGTCATTGTCCTTGACAGTACCACCATCAAAACTGAGGACATGGTTCCTTAAAAAGTGGTTTCAGCATCGATTCTGTTGGCTTCAAAGTTTTACAGCACTAACATGGCAAAACTTAAAGTAACAACCAGGGTGCTTTCGCCCACACTTATAATGGACATCTGCATTAATTCAACATACATGATTCCACCTTTCCAGGACAACAGCCCTATCTTCGCTCTGGCAAGCCGGACCCGCCTCACCCCCATCATTTTGAGGGTTTAAGGAAATATGCATTGAAATTTCTCTGCATATTGTAGACAGGAACTTGAAAGAGATTTATAAGGACTTCACACCACCATGAAAGTTACAATTCACAAGCACTTTAATTTTTCAAAGCGTCATTGCTTTACCTCTCAAGAGGATAAATACGTGCCGCTGAGGACACTTTATAGTTCAAGTGTTTGGTTATCCAGCGAACCTGTCCTTTCACATCAGACTTAGATGCCTATGCAGGTCCTGGTCCATTTTAACTGCTTAGAGAGGGGAGTTCAGAGCGATAGGGAGCAGAAAAGGAAGATGGATGCAACTCATCACGAAGAGCTGCACACATGCCTCCTGCAAAATTACTCATCTCTACAGATCAAGCACAAGCTGGAGTGCCAACCCCTGACAAGCAAGCATCACTTCCATGGGATGGTCCTTCACAGGCAAGCTAAAATGGACCATTAGAGATCCGTCCAACAATGCAAAATCTCAGTTAAGGGTACGGGTATGAGAGAAAACAAGCTATTTGCCGTGCTGTCCTCATCAGAAGTTGCTACAAAGCAACTGAAAAGTTCCTCAGCCACCAAATTAGTGGATTTTAAAACACTCCACCCTGCCAGAGCCAATACCTCAGCTCCTGTGCATGGAGAAAGGCAGAGGCTGGACATACGTGCACCCTTTTCTGGGGCAGGTATTTGCCTACTCCCACTACCTTTCTCCTTCCTCGCTACCAACACAGCTACTGGGAGGCATGGGAGGCAGAATGACCGCCTGAGCTGGGATGTAGTGGCTGAGCAGGGACGCGGTGGCCAAGCACGGACGCGGCAGCTGAGGCACGACACGGTGCCCTCCTGTTCCCAAGGCTGTCAGGAGGTGCGCGCAGGAGGGCTGGGGGCTGACCTGCCTTACGCGTGGAGGCACCCAGCGGGCTGAGGGGAGCGCAGGGAGCCCCTCCACGTCCTTCTTCCTCCAGGCCTGGAGGGGACCGCGAGCGCGAGGGTCCGAAGGGTCCACCGCCCTCTCCCCGCGCATGGCGCCGGGCGGGTGCTCAGTCCCGGCAGAAGACGTACTCGGTGTAGCTGGTCCAGATCTTGTCGTCAGCAGGACCACCCTGCTCGGGGCCGAAGGCGCAGGTGCCGGTGGAAGAGCAGGCGGCCATGCGGAAGCCGGCCTCGGAGAGCCTGTCGAAGGCTTGCTCGAGGAAGTTGAACTTGAGGTAGTAGCGCGCGGTGTAGCGCTCGGGGGGGCGATCGGGGTCACGGCTCTCGTTCAGCGTCTCCCCGAAGACCTCCTTGGCCAGCGCCGTCTTCCCGCAGACGGTGATCCGGGCCACGCGGCGGAACTTGGCGTCGGCCTGCGCCTCCCTGCCGATGGTGTACGAGCCCCGGTACCCGATGGTGATGTAGCCCGAGCGCCGCCCGCCCGCCCCGTCCAGTGACTGCGAAGGCGTGAGCAGCGGCCCCCCCGAAGGGCTGCGGCTGCCGGTGGGCGACGGGGCGGTCGCCACGGCGCCTCCTTCCAGCGGCTCGGCTTCCAAGTAGCCCAGCAGCTGCGGAGGGGGCTCCTCGGCGCAGACGGAGCCGTCGCGGTGCAGGACGGCGGAGCGGGCGACGGGGACCCGAGCCTGCGCCAGGCGCCGAGCCAGGTCGGGCAGCTGGAAGTACTCGGCTTCCCGCTGGAGGCGGCTGCGCTCGGGGAAGTGCTCGGGCAGCACGAGCTGCAGATCCCGCAGGTAGTCCAGGATGTATCGGAAGAGGAAGCCGTCGCGGTCGAGGAAGAAGCGGCCCTTGCTGTCGCGGGGCAGCTCGCTGGGCTGCTGCTGCGAGAACATGCGCCACAGCAGCGAGTCCCGCACCGACACCACGGTGCAGCGCCGCGTCACGTACACCTGCCCGCCCACGTTCAGCTCCACGATCTCCGGGAAGGACGACCAACCCCCCGATGCTCCCGGTGCCGCCGCCGCCGCCCCGCTCCCTCCTGCGAGCGCACCGGAGCCGCCGCCGCCGCCGCCGCCGCCGTTGGGCAGCCCGCGGGCGCTGTCCGCCAGGGCCATTCCGGAGGGAGCGTTCCTCCTCCTCCCCCTCCTCCTCCCCCTTCTCCTCCTTTTCTCCTTCTCCTTATCTTATTTTTTCCTCCTCCTTCTCCTTCTCTTCCTCTTTCTACTTCTTCTCCTCCTCCTCCTCGGGCTGCTTGGGCTCCGGAACCTCCCGCCCCGTCGGTTCCCCCTACTGGCTCGGGCTGCGAGCGCAGAAGCCACGGCAGCAGCAGCGACAGCAGCGGGGCTGTGGTTTATGTAGGAGCGGCCACACCGCGTGGGAGGCTGGCGGGAGGCAGAGCCACGGGGAGGGAGGGGAAGGGGACGGCCCCTGCACTGACGCAGGGTCCCTCAGCGTCGTTCCCGTCCCCTCCCTCGCCCTCCCTACACCGGCTGCGGAAGGGGGGACCCTGTCCCCGACCGCTGCGATCCCTAAAAGCTTTGTTCCGGCAAGCCTGGCTCCGCTTTCCCCTCCCCCTCTCTCCCCCCCCAATCGTTTTGAGGGTTTAAGGAAATACGTATTGAAATTTCCCTGCGTATTTGTAGACAGGAACTTAAAGAATTAGAAGGGCATCGCACCGCCCATGAAAGTTACAATTCACAAACACTTTAATTTTAAGTCTTCCCTACCGTAAAACCTGCTGCTCAGATTGTCTGTCCCAAAGCAAGCTATGGATGCGTCCCCTGGGAAACAAAGGCTGTTCGATAGCACTCAAGTCAATACGTACATAGCTATAGCTCTTTTCAAGGAAATTAAGGTTTTAAGGATAAAACTCTACAGTAAAATTCTTTGGTTAGAATACTAATGCCAGCAGTATTTCTAGATTTGGGGTTAGAACAATTTAGTATTCCAGAATTTTAAAAATATAACTTCAAATCATTAATAATAAATTATGCAACACTTTAAATATCTTTCTGATATGTTTCTGTCAGTGTCTGAATGGACAAGGCAGGTTTTAAAATCAAGTTCAGGTTTTAAAGGAAAGCGCTTTCATACCCCAGCCTTCAGGAATTTATTAGAAAGAGCTGCTCAGTCTTCCCTACTGTAAAACCTGATGCTCAGATTGTCTGTCCCAAAGCAAGCTATGGCTGCCTCCCCTGGGGAAAGAAAAACTGTTAGATAGCACAAACCAAACACAGCTTCACTTTTAAAAGGGGTAATTTCCCCTGGAGAAAGTTGGCCTCGGTCTTTTTCCTGAGGGTGGCCTTAATCCTTTCAAAGAGGTACTTAACTCTCAACAGTGTCATTGTCCTTGACAGTACCACCATCAAAACTGAGGACATGGTTCCTTAAAAAGTGGTTTCAGCATCGATTCTGTTGGCTTCAAAGTTTTACAGCACTAACATGGCAAAACTTAAAGTAACAACCAGGGTGCTTTCGCCCACACTTATAATGGACATCTGCATTAATTCAACATACATGATTCCACCTTTCCAGGACAACAGCCCTATCTTCGCTCTGGCAAGCCGGGCCCGCCTCACCCCCATCATTTTGAGGGTTTAAGGAAATATGCATTGAAATTTCTCTGCATATTGTAGACAGGAACTTGAAAGAGATTTATAAGGACTTCACACCACCATGAAAGTTACAATTCACAAGCACTTTAATTTTTCAAAGCGTCATTGCTTTACCTCTCAAGAGGATAAATACATGTCTCTGAGGACACTTGAACTATAAAATGTTTGATTATCCAGCGAATCTGTCCCCGCATCGCTCCAGGGCTTCGGCGCCTTCCCCGGTTTCTCCGAGACGTCTCGTCTTCTCGCTGGAAGAACCGAGGTGCGGAAGCGGGGAAGAGGATCCTGTCTCACCGAAGGAGCCGTGCTGTCGCCTTTAGTAAGTCTTGTCCAAACTCTCGACAAGTGAGACCCCCGACGAGGTAACTAACCCTGTCCCCTCCCTCCTGTCGCCTTCCCGGAGGAAAACGCAAACGTGCGGTATTGCCTGCACTTGCCTCAACTCAGGTCCTCTGCCTGATTCTGGGCTTGCAAAGCATTATCCTTACTCAGGGATTTTAACTCCCTTAAAGGGTCCCATGGAAACCTCCCTCTGCCGATCCGCATTCCAGGGGTCCCCTCCAGCCGCCTGTCAAGCGGCACTTTACCGTGAGAGCCTGGCTCCTCGTGTCCGCATGGAGATTTGTGTAACTGGATGCCCTTGCAGCTCAAATTTGATTTGGATTAATTAGGTACATCCGGATGTGCGTGAAACATAAGCACCTATTTAACATGGGTTGGCAGAGAGCATATAAATTATGTTTCAGGCATTTGTTTGAACTTCTGCATTTCTGTGTCTCTTTGCAAGCAGCAGCGATGCTGCCTCAATGTGTTCCGTTGCGCTCCTCTGGGAGTTCAAGAGTGATGTCTTCCTCAAGAATCATAGAATGTCCTGAGTTGGAAGGGACCCACAGGGATCATCGAGTCCAATTCCTGTTCTTCCATAGGACAACCCTAACACTGAAGGACAGGAAGGTCTGAAGAATATGAAGGCAACAGTCAATGCCTTCCTTTCGTAGGGGTGAAAGATGCCGTCTCTGGGCTTCTTTGCTCTAAATTCCCTAGTGTAGTGGTCCAAGAAGTAGAGATGGAAAGATACAGAAGCAGGGGGTAAGTCCTTCAAAAATTGAGAAATGGGAGAGGAAGGAAAGTTAGTTCTCAAGAAGCAGGCTAAGTTTGCCCAAGAGAAGAAGAGGAAGAAGAAAAGAAAGAAGAGGAAGAAGAGGGGGAGTTGAGAAATAAAAGTTTCGAAAAGGAAATAGGTGACAAAGAAGGATGATTTGTTAAGGGAGAGCTGCCAGAGAGTTGTTGTGGTCTAAGGAAGAAGATGGGATGGGCTCGGGACACTGGACGTTCGGAAGTTACAGGGGTTTAATCTGAGCAAGACTAAGAGTTGAATACTGAAAATGGGACACATTACTTTTGCAGTGTGGAAAATACAGCTGCCAAGAATTTGACCACCAAGTAGTTTCTTTTTTGGGAAGTAAATGGCAAAGTAGGTTAATCTGATGTTTTGCTGACATTTTCTATTAAGCAGCTTGTTTCTCTTTTTCTTCTTTTTTTGAGGGTAGGACAGAGGTGAAAAGAGCTCTGGAAAATCAGGGAAACATACAATAAGCCTGAACGAGGTTGATTTCCTACTCATTTAAAGATCTGAGTTTGCTACTATAGAAAAAAAGGAAAATAACATGACTTATCTACTAGCACACAGGAATCTTTGTTTTCTTCCCTTGCACTATTTTAGAGTCAATTCAGTAGACTAAAAGCACATGAAATTTTCACATGGTGGTTTGCTGGTGACAATTTCATGGAGTTACTTGAGCCTTTCAATCTCTTAATGCGGCATCTACCCCACGTCATTCTGCTCCTGGCCATACTTAGCAAGAAGCCACCTCAAGAGCCTCCCACGGATTTTTATTTTAAACTCTGCTTCCCTAGTGTGGGCTCTCTATTGAGAGCACTGTGATTAAACTGTGCACCCAGAAGATGAGATCATATAGTGCTCGTGCAGGCACTTATTCGTAACAGAATTTGCAGTGGAAGATTTTGTACCTACCAGAAGGTGAGTCTTATAAATGCTGCCATATAAAAAACTGGCATGTTTAGTTCATCTGTTAATTAAACTTAATTTCTCTGGTATTAGGTGAGTATTAATGTAGGTTAACAAAAATAGCTCTAGTGTATTTAGACTTGAGCTTTTTATTTGCCTTGAGCTTTTTTAGTTTTGAGATGAGACATCATAAGACCTGAGCTTAATGGATCTTCCAGCTCATGTTTTCAGAAGCTTCCCAGATGAGTAAGTTAGGCTGCTCCTTCAGACATTCTCTCTCCAGACCTTTACCTCCACCTGCCTGTCATCTAGCAGGAGGCCAAATGAGAAGGACCTACCGTGCGCCAGTGCAGCACCATATGATGGCCTCCACTGGGAGGATAGAAGGTGAGGGAAAGCAACAGAGAGGCAGCAGAGATGTAACAAGCACCTTATTTGAGCCACTGCCCTAGGTCAGTCTTTAGGCATACAAACAAGTCTGTCCCACTGCCATGTCCTGTGAGCTGATGTGCAAGCTGACCCCTGACTCCTTTTCAAAAAAGAGAAGGAGGAGTCTTTCCATGGGAAGATACTGTTCATACAGTCCTGGGCAAAGACCCAGCTTTTCAGTGTTTGTCTCTGAGATAGCTGTCATTTTCTGGGCTTTAGAACACGCCCAGCTTTGAAATATCTGGCTTGAAGCAACCTCTCTTCAGAATTGCCTTCTCTGGGCATCTCACTGCTGCTTTATGCAAGCAAAGATACTTTGCCTGGCTGCAAGGCTTTGGTTATTATAGCTTCTTTCTTTAACATTTTTTTTCCTCTTTTCACAGAATATTCAACTAGTTTCTTAATTGCCTATCTCTTTTCATTTTCCTGTGTTTGTCTTCAGTAATGAGAATTGGACTTCATCTGGGGGTATTACAATGGGTAAATATATCAACTATTTTTACTTACGTGTCAGTCACCGGGTTGTGTAATACAGTCATAATTTTGGTGTTTTATTCTTATTTTGTGTGGGAGAAAGTGAAATATCAGTACATGAAACATTCGTGGCTGCCAGAGAATGCCCTGTAAGGCATACATATCCCTGTAAAGGGCTTTAAATATTCAATATGGTATAATGGACAGTCCAGGCTTTATGACAATAAATGTGTGATGGAATTTCTTTCTGCAGTATCATGACATTTTTTGAGCAATATCTACTTCAGATGACAGAATTAGCTACCTGTTTTGTGTATGCTGTCTAAATCTGATGGGATCCAGCAGCTTCTCTTCTTTTAATATTTTGAGTTTACACTGGGTTTAGGGTGTTTGGTTGGGGGGAAGGGGGTCCCTTTTGTTGCATCAATGTTTAGAAAGATGTTCCGATCACGATGGGATGAAGAATGAGTCCCTGGTTTGCATTTTGGGTGGTGCACCCACGGGGGTCCAGGTTTATTCAAGGAGTACGGTTTCCTTCACAAACCATGGAGGAAGGGTAACACCTAGTGGGAGTAAACCCACATTGCAATTACGAAATGCAAAGAAGCTCCGAAGTATTGTCAGCACAACACAAGATACATAATAAAGAGAAAATTAAACCTTTCCAGTCACAAAAAGTAGATGCAAACTATTTTATTAGTATATTCAACTTCTTTATGAAAAACTTCACAAAGCAAGAACACATTTTATCCCTGTTCTGAAATGAAAGTTGTGGTCAGTGTTTACTATTTTTTCTTTCAGTCTGCATTGTGTGAAATGATATAGTATTGCTTAGAAAATGCCTAATTAATATGAATGAGTTGTGTGAATTTTTTGTACTGCATTCAGTGAAATATTCTGCCTCCTGCATTAAACCAACAAAGGGAGTTAGTAATCTAAACTGTCTTATATACACCCATTTAAGCTTCACAGTCTTTCTTAGAGGATTCAGAAAAAAACAGTATGATTAGTCCCACAGCAGAGTTTATTACCTAAGAGTTGGAAACTTATGGGGATTTACATGCTCTGAAAATGTGTGCAGTTTCTTAGGTTTGACTTTGACAGTCAATGGATGGCTGTTAGATGAAATCTTTCCCATTTCTGAATCATCGATCTGGGTGAAATTATCAGGCCCAGCATCATACTCAAGTGATACCAAATAATGTTGCCAAAGACTTGAATTGTGCATTATTCCACCCAAAGATGGAAAAACTCAACTCCTAAAGAGAAGGCTCACTCTGCAAACTTGGTCTCACATACTGTGTACAGCTAGAGAACATAGATTTCCGTATTTCAAGTGAATTGTAATGAGTGTTATCTGTGAAATTATAGCTGGTAACGTCTGTTTATAGAGATTGTTTTGCCTGTTTGTTTGCATGTGCAGTTAAATATGTTCAGTTGGAAATGCATGTTCTCGAAAGTCCAGCTGGTATGAAAATACATGTATTCTAGCGTGAAAGCTATTGAAGCATCACAGAATAACTCAGGTTGGAAGGGACCTGAGGAGGTCAATTAAGTGCTCAAGCACTTTCTTCTGCCAGTGTAATACAGACATCACTCTGAATAATTTTGTGAGGGTAATGCTCTGCAGAGTCTGGGGTAGAAGGAGGACAGCCATTAACTGTGTATTCCATGTCCTTGGCCGATACAGAGCTATAGAGTGTGGCTGAGAAACATTACATGAGCAATTAGTGAAGTTCAGAGCTGTATTAATTTCCTTCAAGCACTCTTGCAAAAGTTGGAAGGCAATTAGTACCCTCTCAATGTCATGGTTACATTCACGTTGTTTCTGCCCCAGTAAAGCAAAGCATCGAAGGCAACACCTTCCCCACATCCTTAGCATCACTGGATTTGGAGGACACAAGAAAAGAGGCTATACACCTTATGTTAAACATGAAAGTACTCCCAGCTCCTTCTTTTCAGCTAATAGCTAGGAAAATGTGACGGTTGATTCCCTGTTTCCTTGCATTGGTTAATCATCAAGAAGTTACTGCTCTGCCTGATACCAAAAAAGCATAGGACAACTATGTCATTTTATAATACATAGCATTATGTTATTAAGTTATAGCATTTTGCATACACAACATGAGTTTTTTCTTCTGTGCTGCATTACTCATAGCCCCTGTGGAGCAGTTTTACATCAGCATTCTTTTTGTGAGCCCTGGTTCTCTGAAATTAATCTTCCACATCTCTGTGAAATGCTTCATTCATATCTTCAAATCTTCCCTTGGCGATTTTCCTGTCTGTGAATAAATAGCATCTACCACAGTAACGACAGAAAGAACCAGATCTTTGCAAACGTGAATGGAAACTACATCGATCTTCTACATTAACCATCAACATGGATCAACAGCCTTATGCCATTGCCTAGAATTTGACAGTATGAGGATTCAGCAAAGGAGCTGCTTCTAATAGGGAAAATGCAACTCATTATCTCGCTAATTAGGATATCAAAAAAAGTCCTCTACTCCCAGGCTTCAGAATATGTTTTAGTGGGGAAAAAGCACATTTTTTTTTGGAGGGACTTATAATCAAAAGATAAGACCATTGGTTTGACAAGGACCAAGTTATGAATTATCCCTAAGTCTATTCCTCTGGGAAGCTAATCACAAGGGTGGTATCACTCTTGGGCAGAAATCCTGAGAGAAAAAGCTTTTTAATGAAATTTTCAAAATTTACAGGTCTTGCTTATACCTTTTACTTATAAAAATGTGTTTTAACAAAGGAATTCACAATTTATTTATATAATTATTCTTTTCAACAGAGTGATTCTTCAAAGGTAAAATTTATAATAATAATTACATTGGTGATTGTGTGTTTCAAATTTGTATATTCACTTTGTCTGTGACTATTGGAGGTGTACTATTCAGTAATCCAGCACTTTTTAAAGTTATACCTGTGATCAGTGAAGAGTAATTAATGCATTTGCATTATGCTACTGTGTACCAATGCAAACTGTGCTTAACCAATGTTAACTCTTTAATTTAGATTAAAGTAAACAAATGAAACACAGTCATTCATTTTGACAGACTTGGAAATTGAGTTTTATGCTTTGTTATCTTTTCATCTTTTTCTGTTGAAATAAATCAGAATTCCTGTTATTCTTAATAGAAGAAATATCTTGATCCTTACTAGGGACGCTTACAGCATCTGTAAAAGCATGAAGAGGATGAAAGTCATTAGGTGAAAGCCCACAGTAGCACTAATATAGACAAGATGGCATCTGATTTTTTACTACCGTAACTATCTTTCTTGACTACCTAAGAAAACTATGTTTGCTCTATTTTTTTTTCTCTACTGAGACTTAAGCTCATATCCTCAGTGGCAGAACTGATCGTATTGCTGTCAAACCCTGCTTGGTTCACAGCCCATGTAAACCAGTGTGTGATACTAAAGAGTCAAAGAATGAATGACTTCACAACATTAGTATAGTGTTTGACAGTACTTTTCTTGCATGTTCCCCCAGGGTATCAGTCCTGAAGGATGCTTTACATAGGGTAGAGGTGATTCCAGCTTTCTCCTGGGCTCCACAGTTAAGTATCTGTACCCACCACACCTCATCACCTCTTGACACAGACTGAAATAAAATACTGAAGTCTCATTAGAGAATTGGTGTTCACCCACCTGGAAGATGAAAAGCAATTATATGTGCATAAAGAGAGAGACACTTTGTTGTTAGGATGCTCACACTTGTTTCTCCTCATTTGGCCTCATAGCACAGTCCCTCCTACGTGGAAGGTGCAGCTCCACAAGCTCTTAGCTGCTTCAGGCATCCTGGAAAATATCCTTTCTGTCAGAATGTTGCTGTCAGTACATGTCACTGATGGCTCTAACTAGGGTTCATGCCAGTGGAAACATCTGTGAGTGTAAGCTGTAATTAGATACTCCTAGCTTGTACAGGCAGCATATCTCAGCTGTGCAACACATGCCAGAACGATATGGTGGACCTCCTGTTCACTGATACTCTCCCTGACCTGCCACGTAAACTATCGTGTCATGGAGAATACATCTCTTTTCACTTATTTGGCAAGGGAAATAATTTGCTGCTTAAACGCCAAAAATCTCTGCCAAAATCTTGTGCAATAGCAGAAGTTACTCTCTGCTAGGACCAAAGTTGAGTTTACCACAACATTTCATTCAGTCCTCATTCACAGTAGCACTTCCAGAACTTCTCCTAGCCATTATCCACTGTATCGCCCAAACTTGATTTTCTGCTTGGACCGAGCCAAGCTTGAAGACACTTGGAATCAACTTCATGAAGTGTTGCTCATGGTTCCCCATCTGCCTGGCATGCCATGTTAATGAGATGTTACTGCCCAAAGCAATGAAAAGCATCTGCTTTCTACCTGTATGGAAAACCTGGGAGTTATTGTAGTTCATTTTGAGGTGAGCTTGATAAGGCTGTCTTCCTTTTAGATTATGTGTTTTGCTCTTTAGTTGTAGACACCCAAATAGGGTTAAATTAATATGTCTAGAAAGTTCTGAATGTGTTTTCCTGTTTCAAGTTTTTACATAGAGTGATTACCACAGTGCTTTGTACAGATTTCCTGTAAGATGTCATCTATCTACAATATTAGGGAGTGTAGTGATAGGAAGAGGGGCAACAGTTTTAAGCTGAAAGAGGGGAGATTTAGTTTAGATATTAGGAAGAAATATTTTACTGTGAGACTGGTGAGGCACTGGCACAGGTTGCCTAGAGAAGTTGTGGATGGCCCATCCCTGGAGGTGTTCAAGATCAGGTTAGATGTGGATTTGAGCAACCTGATACAGGTGAAGGCGTCCCTGTCCATGGCAGAGGGGCTAGAACTGGGTGATGTTTCACGTCCCTTCCAGCCCAAACCATTCTATGATTCCATAATATCTGGGGGGTTCAGTCATGTATGTAAATATAAACTATGCGTTATTACTAAAAATTAACGTATCAACAGAATAAATGTTTGACATTTGATATTTGACAAATAAATGTCCTGACATTTAAGAAATATATGGAATGAAGAACATAAATGTTTAGATTTAAGTAAGCTTTAATGAAGCAATGTCTGAATTCACAGACAAATTACTGGTACTTAATTCCAGCATCCTGCAGACTCTTTAAGCCTTCAAGAATAGAGCAATTAGATGTTTAAGAAGCTCTTTGTATACCTGCAAGCTGTTGACAAAATAAAGATTATTTATTAATCACTTATGAACTAAGCACAGAAATTATCTTTCCAGTATCTGCAACAAGGCAATAGCAGAAATGTATGCCATAAAGTTTTGCTAGTCTGGAAAGAGTCCATGCAAAGGAAATTTTTTGTTTGTTTTCATCTTTTAATTTTTCATGTGCATTGTGTAGGTACAGTTTTTGTCAAACTGCCTTTTTCAGAAAATAGAAAGCTTTCTTCATTATTATTTGTATTTTAACTATGAGTCTAGATTCCATCAGAACTGAGTCTCCTTAAATAAAATCCTTTCAAATAAAACAACCAAAAAAATCTATTCATCTGAAGGAGGTTAAATCACATAGAAATAGGTTGAGATTATAGGATGGATCTTAGTGAAGGGGAGCTTATCTGAGAGGCAGGAGATAAGCATAAAGCCTGCAGTCATAGTGACAAAAAAGGCTCCCGGAATAAGAAAAGATCTCTTTGTAAGTCAAGACACTGTCTGTGACTGACAGGCTGAAAAGGAAAAAAATAAAATTGCCAAACATAAGGCCTGTTAAGAGGGAAGAGGAGAAAGAAAGAAATTCAATATATAGCTAAGAAAAAGCAAAATAAGTACAGAACAATATTTTCTGTATTTTATGAGAACTCAAGTCCATATTTCCATTTTTTAGAGCAGTATAGTAGCTATATAGCCAGGTCTTTAGTTCTGTATGTGGATAATACATGTGGCTATTCAGACCTGTTTAATAGGAGTGTGACTTTAAACAGTAAAATACTCATCAGTAACCTACCTAGGTGACTCCTCTTCTTAACCTCTCAGCCGCTGTCCTCAGGTCAAGGCTGATGTGGCTGTCTCCTTGATTTTAGGTGGAAGAAGATGATGTTTCAATCACTGCCATTTGACAATGGGAGTTGTACTAGTGGGGCATATTGTGACTATACTTTATTCAAGAAAACTCTATCTTTTACTGTGATGGTACTTCTTTCCAGCATCCAGAGGGAATATGTTCAATGCACTCATTTGGGTTTTTTTGTAGCAGAAAAAAGTGTGCAGGAAGTCAGCAGAGGTGCTCACCTACAATGCTAAGAGTTGACATCTCTGCACGTAAAAGAGGCTAGGTTATTAACTGTGCCAAATTAACTGCACATCACACTTCCAGAGCAGGGGTGAGGAGCAGGTGAATGGAATGGAGAAGGTCTTCTGGTATCTATATAGAGGAAAAATATGTGTAACTGTGTTTAGTGTTGGCAACTTTATTACCCACAGGAGCTCTTCAGGAGTGAACTGGGTACATTCCAGAAATGCATATTTAATACACAAGTAGGGAAACATCAAGATAATCTCATCTATATGTATTATAATGACTGACACTCAGTAAAATTGTTTGTACAGTCACTACCTAACTAGTTTTTTTCTGCTTCATGAAATTTTATTCTTTTGCATAAAACCTTTTTTTTCCCATCCACTGAGTAAAAATTGTTTTGCTGACATTGTGCTTTCTCTATGAAGAATAAAATCTGGTTTACTAATCTCAGCCAGGTATTATCAGTAAGCTTTTTGAGCATTTAAAATTTTACAGATCACAGGAGCCTGAGCTACCACCTGGTTTGTTTCATTCACCAGTCCTGCATCTTATTTTGAGTGTTCTTGTAGAATCTGAACAATTCCTATTCTATGTGATATTCAGCTTAGCTGCAGCAGAGATACTACTTCTATAAGAAAATTTATGGCACTAAAGATTCTTGGTTGCAGACATGAAGCTAATTAGCGGTCTTAGCCACACAATTCCTATTTACATTAATTGGAGCTGTTCATCTAAACTTTGGACTAGATGATGGCTGTCAGTTCCTTCGAACCGGAATAGTCCATTTTCCTCATCTTTGAGTATCTCAAACCTTGTTATTATGCAAATCATTAATCTATCCATACTTCTGGCAAATTGCTGCACAGGAAAGCATAGCTAATTTAATTCATTAATCCCTACCCCTAAAACACAAACATCCATCACTTGAGCTAGCTAGACAGTAGGTAGTTTTGTGCTCTTTCAAGATATTGTATCAGAGCGAGAGACAATACTCTGGTAAATGCACACGAATTCTGGGTATGTTTTGTCTACTAACACTGCATGAATAAGCAAATATGTTCTAATTTGCCCCACATATTTTTTTCCTAACTTCTGCTTTTCATCCTTGTTAGGTTTAAGCTTCATAGTAGCTTACTACCTCAGGTTATATTAAGATTTATTTTTTATTATTATTATTTTGTGTGCATGTTTTAACTAGTCTGGGACTATCACATTCAATGTCATAATTTGTGATAAGTTTCTAAGATCTTCTTTAGAAAAGACTCTGAGTACCTTTGGAGTGCTTTGACTGGGCAAATTTTTGGACTCAAAGATCTCAGAGGTCTTTTCCAACCTCTGTGATTCTATGAAACCACCCAGCCTGATGCATCCAAATGAGGGCTCAAATATTCTGGGAAATGCCAAGCACCAGACTGTACAGGAGGCAATGCTGTTGGTCCCTTTCTCACAGCTGAGAATTGTGTCTGGCTGTGGAAATATTCCTTTGCTTCACTCTTGTTCAAACTACGAGTGCTAGAAGGTTATGTATTTGAATTTGCACTGAAGGAGAAAAGAAATAGATTGGCATGCATTTGTCTTAGTTGGCTTTTTCCTAACATCCTGAATAGTTTCCATACATAAATACAAATGACTAAAGGCAGCAGTAGAGCAGAGCTCAGGTTCAGGTATTTGAATGATTTATGAGTGAGGACTCTAACAGGGACAAAAGAATGGGTTTACAAACCAAAGTTAATATACCTTGGTTGGGGAACCAGTAGGCAGCTTGACTTGACAAGCAAGGATGATTCTGATTCAAAGCATCAGAAGACGAAGTACAAGCAGGTTGTAATGCCACACTGTGTGCCAAACACTGTTTTTTATGTGAAATCATTTTTCTTTAGAATCTAGCATGAAGAAGTGACTTTCCAAAAATCCAGGAAGCAAATCTTTCTTGGTGAAATCCACATGCAAATGTGAGCGTAGAAGTTGAAATTTTGGCCTCTCTCAACTCAGTGGCAAAGTTCCCTGTGGTTTGAGCCAGGATTACACTCAGCATGCGTGACAGAACTCAGTGTATGCATGCCTTTCTATATATACTTCATTATCTCATCCAAGCATTTCCTAGGGGAGGATCTGAAATTTAATATCCCGAACAGTTAAGGGACTTTCTTTCAAAATTCACATAGGCATTGTTGTAGGACAAAATCACCACCCCTTTGGCAGTTCCTGGCGGTCTTTGCAACCCAGTAGTTAAACCATGAATTCTAATCAAATTATTTAGTAAAGTGTCATCAAAAGTTCCAGGATCACAAGACCCCGGTATAGTTTCTTTAGCACTGACTTTTAAACTAAGAGAGGGTAGATTTAGACTGGATATAAGGAAGAAATTGTTTACAATGGGGGTGGTGAAACACAGGAACAGGTTGCCCAGGGAGGCAGTGGAGGCCCCAGCCCTGGCAACATTCAAGGTCAGGTTGGACGGGGCTCTGAGCAACCTGATCTGGTTGAAGATGTCCCTAATCCCGGAAGGGGTTTGGATCAGACAACCTGTAAAGGCCCCTTTAAACCCAAAGCGTTCTATGATTCTGTGACTTACAATGATCTTCAAGCTATGCCTCACTTTTCAGTCTGTTGTGACCGAATTAATCTTCATGAACTGTCTCTTGCTAGCCACAACCTGTGGTGCACCATTTCCACAGAGCTTTAGACTATCAGTAGCAGCTATTAGCTTGTGCCAATAATGTACTGTTTTAGCATTACAAATGTTGTTATATTTCTATATTTCTTTAAACAGGCACATTTCTGGTAGTTTTTATCAATAATCATAGAATCATTAAGATTGGAAAAGTTCTCTAAGACCATCAAGTCCATCCATCAGCCCAGCACTACCATGTCTACTAAACCATGTCCCAAAGTGCCACATCTACAAGTTTTTTGAACTCCTTCAGGGATGGTGGCTCCACCACTTCCCTGAACAGTCTGTTCCAATGCTTCACCACTCTTTCAGTAAAAAATATTTTCCTAATACCCAAGGACAAGACTTCAAAGACTCAGGCTAATAATTCCAGCTCTATAGGACAGGTGATGTAGAAAACATATAATTACATGCACTATGACTTTTGGGTCATGCATTTTAATATGATTTTGATCTTTGTTTTCTTTAGTGTTATTCTTTCCATTATCACTCTTTCTGGCTATTGTCCATCATGCCTTTCTTTAAGGACAGCATTGCTGTTATAAAGCCTTAGCCTGGTAAGATGCTGATTGCCTGCACTTTCAGTAAATTCCTAATAAAACCCTTTACACTGAACAAGCAAAGATAACAACTTCAAAGCCTATGAATAAGCTGCAAAACAGGTGGCAAAATTGGTTGTTTTCTTTTTGAAACTGTGACGGGATAGTAAGGAAGGGGTATTTTATTTCCTCATGCTTTTTAAAGAGCAAAGTTGGTATTTAACTTGATGGTAATAAATTTTAACTTTTAATTTATTTTTTAATTTTACTTATACAGTAGATGTTCTTTTATAGTAAATAGCAGCTTTCATCAACCAAGCTGTGGTCCCCCTGAGAGAGTGAGAGCCAGGTCCCTGGGAGCAGCAGGTGGCAGTGCCATCTTTTCTTTCCATTTTTAAGACACTGCAGTAGCACAGCTCGGAGAAGCTTTTTAATGAGGAATGTTTAATTGTTCAGGTTCCTTCAAACACAGGAATTCTGCTTACAGGCAGTGCCAACTACCTTCATCAGGGTGTGGGAACTTACCCTCCAGTATCCTAAAAACAGCCTTCTCCCTGTGAAATTCCTCTGCATCATGCATATGGCATTTGCAGCAGTGTATGTAGCAAGGAGTATAGCTGTATAGGTATACATATAGTATAGTGACTTTTCATTACTTTCATTTTTAATCTAGTATTTATTTACCTAAAAGTAAATATACTGTATATCTTTATTGATGCCATTGGCAGCCTTCACTGTTAGGCATGATGGCCATCTGTTCCTAGAGATTAAAAAGAAATAATACCACTGTTGTGCAAGTAAATAATTGCCCCAGAATCACACGACCACTTTTATTTCAGCACTTTTCTCAGCAGTGAATATGCTAGTAGTATCATTGAGAGGAGCAAACACTACTAATGCAATAAGGCTGGTGCTTCACTGTGTAATTAGAAGCAGGAAATGAGACACCTGGCCGTGCTTTCGTCTTCTCAGGATTCACAAAATCTGTTTGGAGTCCATGGCTCAGCTCTCAGGTCAAGTGAGACTGCCTGGCTTGTGTCTACTCTGCTAATGACTCAGGTTGTCTTGTAGATAGAGATAATTGAAGTGGTCCAATAAAGAGCCAAAACACAACATTCAAGATTAAGCCATATAGATAATCAAGTATCCAAAACCAGAGCTCACCACCTCATGCTCTTCTGTTTATCAGTACAGATATGCCAAATAGAACACCTGATACCTGCAAAGAGTGGGGCAGGACTGGAGGAGGAAAGGAGCGGGGACAGAGTGACAGCAGCTGCCATAGCTTGCTTGAGAGTGGTGGGGAAAGGAATGGCTTCTTGAAAACACGTGGTGGGAGTAAGCCACAAGACCAGGCCTTCGTGACAAGCGTGATGAGTTACATCGAGTGAGGTCATCCTTTCTTTTTATTCTTCTCCTTTTTTTGCCTGTATTTTGAATGACCAAGACAAAGTAAAAACAAGAAATGTCACCTGTGTGGCCTCTTATCCTGAGAGAACTTGCAGAAAGGGTGAATTAGACCTCTGGAGTTCAAGGAAAGTAAGATAAAAGGCACAACTATAAATTCAGAGAACAAGTGAAGTAAAATATTCTTTGAAAGGATCAGGTGTGAATCACTGAGGGTCACCAGTTTCAAGACATGCTAAAACCAGATGCCTACAAAATCATCAAAGCAATTCTGTCAGCTTGTTTATCATATAAATATGGATCTGGATTTATCTTTAATTTGTACTCCTCAGAAGGGATCTCTGAGTTACCTGATTGGCAATATGTTTAATGGAGTGTCACCAAAATAAATAAAATCCCTGGCCTTTTAATACTGCACCCTGAAAAGACATACTCATCAAAATGGAGACACCTAGAGGTTTCCCTGAGATTAAAATTTATTCCTGTAAGTAAGGGTGTCTTATGAAATGTTCTTTTCAGAAGTGGTATTTTGGTAAATCAGCTGAGGAAGTCATTCCTTTCATAAGGGCAGATGGAAGTGGAAGAAGGAAATGAGCAGAGGATGTTTACCCAAAGGTCTCTGCCATGGCTGAGAAAGGGCAGATTACTTGTGCATCATCTAGCTTTGAACTCATAAAGTAGATGGGCTGCATCTGGCAAAAGGGGAAGAGACAGCATCAGTCCAGGTCAGTGCTGAGTGAGTGAAATTAAATCAAAAGAACATGCACAGAGGCCTGGAGAAATTGCAGACTCATCTTCAGGATTTTGTTAGTGTTTTGTTGTTTCTTATTCCATGTATAAGTTATCACTGCCCTTCCCATTGAATTATCCCTACAATAAAAATACACCTCTCGTCAGTCAGGCAGTCACAACCACATATCAAAGGACTGAATTAGGATCACAATGGCTTAAAAAAAGTGTGCCCAGCAGCAAAACCTCAGAGCAAAAATTACATGGAGCCCAGTGGCCAGAAATATGGGGCAGACCTGTTTAAGGTAGAGGAATTGATTATTTTATTACGTGACTGCAAATTTCAGGTTTCTCGTAGAAAGGAAGAAGGTGCTAATGTTAAAGGGCAGAATGAGGAATAAGTTAAAAAATAAACTACAGTATATGTCACAAGAGGTTGTCAGTGCAGCCTTCTGACTAGTTCATTCGCAGAGGAAGTGAAGCCTTTTGAAGTTTCCTCTTCCTCTTTAATAAGTCCCATTAGAACAAGTAGATCCCAGCTTCAAAGGTAGCAGGGCTTGTCAAAGAAGAAAGCTGCCTGCACCTCAAACGATGGATGGCAGCTTTATGTCCCACAGTGGTGGTTCCCATGTGAAGCTGCACAGCATTGGCAGGGTGGGTGCGATTGCACAGCAAGTTCTGTGCTCAGATTTCTTTGAAGGGCTTATGCACTCTCCTTAAATTATTATTGATCCTCTCCATTTGACAGGACTTCCAAAGACTTGAAAAAATACTCTGTAAAGCATGCTTCTTAGCTTGATCCCTCACCTGTAAAGTCTAGATGAATCCACAGCCTTGCTGCATTTGAAATATTTTGCCTCGTTCTTTAGATAACAAAGTTTTATTAATGAAAATACTTGATATATATTCTTAATAAATGCCTGTAATTTTGTTGTTGTTGTTCTTAGAGAGAATAGAGAGTTTTGCACAGGAAAGCTGTGGTGTTTAGTTCATCCACAAAACACTTCATTAGAGAACATCATTAATAATGGCATTTATTGACTATGGGGAGACAGAAGGTCAAGTGCATTTCAGTATTTACAAAATCTGATTCATTGGTTCCACAACCTGTCATTTCTGGAAACGTTTTCCAAAAAGAAAAAAACAAAGTCCTGAATACAGCACATCTCTGCTTTTATTTTGATAATTTTTATTCCAATTTCACACTTCTGCAGTTTGAATATGAACATCCCTTAAGTTTCAACAAAAATTTGCTCTTTGCTATACTCTTCCTCTGGCACATTAATCAAATTGTATATCTCAGTGCATACATTGCCCAGCTGGTGACCCTACTTTCAGTACTTGCAACTGAATTTCCGTCATGATTGAGCAACAACTTGAAAGTGTTGCAGTCCCTCTTGCGATCTTAACCATAAGCCTGGGAATCACCTCTGAAGTATGACTAATTCTCATGGACTTATTTTTATGGTATGTTTAGAGATCAGCTATGCCAGTCTAGGAAGTTTTCCAGAATACAAAGCAGATCATGAATGGTGTGTTTGATAATATGTCTGTGGACAATGTGTTTCCAGATGCTTCTCTGGTCTTCAACAAAAAGTTAGTCAAATAGCAGTAACAGAATCTGACTCTGTTCTTGTTAAAGCCATTTTTCCAAGTAGTACTGAGTTTAGGTAAAGCTAAGAGTGGTGAAGCATTGGAACAGGCTGCTTGGGAAAGTGATGGAGTCACCATCCCTGGAGGAGTTAAAAAACGTGTAGAATGTGGCACTTCGGGGCATGGTTTAGTAGGCACAGTGGTGTTGGGCTGACGGTTGGACTTAGCAATCCTAGAGTTCTTTTCCAACCTTAACAATTCCATGATTCTAATTCAGGCTGGGTGGATTAACCTCATAAATAGTGAAAAAGAGGAGGTTGGAATGAATCTTAAGAGATCATCCTCCAGTCCATCTCTGCGCCGAAGCAAGATGAGAAACCTTGGATTTATCCTGGCAGACATCAGCATAATAGACTGGAAATTATTCAAGTGAAAGAAATTCCACAGTATTCTTATGTAGGGTATTTTAATGTTTCAATGACCAGTGCCCTTCCTGCAATAAAGTGTTTTTTCACATAAAACAAGAATCCTTGGTGAATATTTAGCAGATTTCTTTTTGTCTTCTTTCTCAGTGGGTACAGCAAAGGTGGTCAACATCTTCTTCCTAAGATATGCAGATTGTGTTTCTGTATCATTTCCCTGTTAATGGTCCACTTTCACATTAAAGCTAAGCCAGTCTGAAGGTTAGCTGCTGCCAGAATGAGCCATCCTATGTTTTTCCCCATCAACCATCCCTCATGTGATTGTGATGATCCAGTTCAGAGGATAAAGTGGAGAATCTTTCAGTTCTTTTGTAAAACCAGTTTTCTATTCATTTAGTTCATTGAATCAAGCCCTGGGGAAGGCGTCAGACAAGTGCAATGGGTTAAACTGGCTTAGCTGTGATGTGAAATCGCACAACTTCTCTCTTTTAGGCTAAATAAACCTTCTCAAACCTCTTTCATGGGCCATGCTTTTTAAGCCTGTTATGGTTCTTATGCTCCCCTGAATCCTCTCCACTTTTTCTGTATCTTTTTCATACCTGGTGCATTTCATATATTTCTGCATCTATAGAATGTTTAACATTAATAATTCAGTTGTGAGTGAACAAGTCATCAGAAAGGTTAAGAAGACTTGTTGCTCCTGTGCTCTTCTGCTCGTTTTTCTGTGTCTAATTTGTGTGTGCCTTTACTGTGATTTTGCCAGCCTGTGTAATAATTGCACTCACAAGATGGATGGATAAACATAAGTGTATCACCCTGTGCCATGCTTTTTCAGTTTAAGGAAGGTCATTCTGATCTGGACCCAGTTCCCTACGTGGCCACTGCTCATGTGGCCACCTCATCACGTTTAATTTTAACTTAGGACATCACTCAAATTCCAGCAGAACATTAGGCAAGAGTTTGTCTAGTTAGAGAAGATAATTTCCCTCAAGTTTCCTTTGGTTTTGCCGGGTGTAGGCACATAAAAGATTCTCAGTTAGGCTTTCATGTACTCTGAACTCTTTGGGGGTTAATGGCTTCATGCAAGTGCTACTTTGTGGCAATCTATAGGAATAAGATGTTAAGATTCTGTATTCTGTCTTAGATATTTATAAATAATTTAAGTTTCCCAATATGTATTCTCTCCTGATTCATATTCATATAGCTATCTCAGCATGTGATCTAGAGTCTTGAAGTATTTGGTTGTTTCTTTTAAAGCCAGTACCACCTGACGTCATGCAGTCAACTGAGAATTTATGCTTTTACTATCATAGTTTCTCATTCTTATCACAGTAAAAATGTGGAAAATGTGAAGCCTAAGGATACAGAAACAGCAAAGTTAAAGCCATGAAGGTCCCAAATACATATAGTCTTTTAAATCCCATCACTTATTAACCATTGCAAGGCTGGAGTCTGTGCTGGAGTGTCTGCTGTGGATGAAATTCACACAGTAATGAGGAATGCACTGATAATAACTCCATCCTTGTCTGTCTCGCTGAACCCATATCCCACTGCAGACTGCGGTACCCTGTGAGTGTGAGTTACTCTATGGAATGTAACTAGATCCTGTCTGGGATGAGCCAGCTCCAGAATTGTTCAGAAATGCCTGATCTGAAGGTAAAGAATGCCTGTCTTTCCTGTCCTTCCTGTGAAGTCTCTTGTGTGACTTTTTGAGTACTTAAACAGCAGAAGCCTATGGGCAGGCCCTGGATACACTGCCCTTCAGGCTTAGAGATGATGCAGGTGATAGGGACCTTCAGGCCAGGTCTCTCCCCTACAGGCTTCCTTGTAGTGTGATGACATGGAGGAAGGAACCCCACTCACCTTTTTATGCTGCCAACCCTCTTGTGAGAACCTAGTGAAATTTTGAAGTCCACCTTTCCTTATCCTTACAGGGGTTTTTCAGGGACTGTCCATACTTCTGTCATAGCCCAGAAACAGATTCTCCAATTCAGCTTCCTCTCTCAACCGTGTACTTTTTTTCTTGAAAGTCCCTGAAGCTACTGGTCATCTGTCAGAAGCACCCACCCTAGATGAGATTATTCAGGCTGATGACTTCTGGGACAGAAGAGAGAATAGGGCTGGCTCACTACTTTCAAAGTGCCATCTCTCACGCTGACTGTGAGCTGCATCATGATCTCATTCCACCATGCATCTCACACAGTCTGACCAAAAGTCACCATTTTCCAGCATCACTGTGGCATCCATTGCTAGGGCATAAACTGGAGTGGACTTTTTAAATAAAGCTGGTATGTTGCACTGGTTTCAGGTTAAATATGCTCCTAGCTGAACTATGAGAATAGGAAAGGAAGGAAGGAAGGAAGGAAGGAAGGAAGGAAGGAAGGAAGGAAGGAAGGAAGGAAGGAAGGAAGGAAGGAAGGAAGGAAGGAAGGAAGGAAAAAAAATTTCTTCAGGTAAAGAAGGGATATAATACCAGACAATAAATAGCACAGCATGCTGAGGGTAGCCATAAATCTATCAGTATTTTTCTTTTAAAATCAGTGAGCAAGCTCACCATACCTCTGACTCTATCTAGAAGCAGCATCACATGAAATTATATTGCATTTCATACAATGAACACAAGTAGATACTTTCCTCCCTCCCTTAGCCGTAATTTCTTTCCCACCTTTTTCATGAATGAATGGAGAGTACACAGAGGTCTGACCATAAACCATTTCTCCCTTTCCCAAACATTTCCCCTTTGCTGACCTACCATCTCAGGGAGGGCTTCACGGCACATGTCCTCCTTGGATACAGGAATGAAAGCTGAGTTTAGATGCATGATGCAGAATTGCAAACTTTGGAACTTTAACAGGTACTGGCTGACTAAGATATCTGTGCCTACAGGAAACGGCTGTGGATTCAGTCAATGTGTGAGAGCAAACTGATCCTTGACGAAATAATGGGCTTGGGATTTTTGGTTTGATTTGGGGTTTTTGTTCTCAGCCATAACTCAAGAGCAGTCATCAACATGGTCAATTCCTGTGTTGCATCAAGCCCCTAAATCAAGAAGTCTCTGCCACAAAACCAACTCACAGACAACCTTTTTAATGTGTCTGAATGATGCAGGCAGCATTTCTGACTAGAAATGAAGGCACTGGCAGAACGAAGTCAGGAGTAGAGGACAGATAACATAAGGCTCATCTACCCTAGGTCCTTGCTTACACCGCCAAGAAAGGGGGAGGAGCTGCTGCCACCATTGCTGAACATCTCCTGCTCCAGATGTACCAGTCAGCTAGCCAGAACCCCATGAGTACTTTGAGTTGCTCTCTACTGTTCAGAGGACCAGGAAGGAGCAAGCCATACTGCTGCCAGCAAGCAAAACAAGAGCAGGCAAAAAGCTATGTAATCCTTGCTCAGGGTGATATCCAGGGCAGCCAGCTGACCTGTTTTAATGCCTACCAGGGGCCAGCAGCCACTGCAAGCCACATGTGGACTCCAGTGGAGGATGTGGACCTTATTGCAGAGCTGAACTTGGTACCAATTTGCACTCAGGTACAGAGACATTCTTGGCCAACTGGGTGCTCCTCTGTCAAACAGCTTTGCAATATTGCCCAGTGTCCCGGTGTACCAGAAAACGCAAAAAAAATTGGAGCAGTTGGTCTACATTCCACCAAGCTCAGTTAAGCAGAGGAGTCTCTCCTGTCTCAGCCTACTGCTACTCAGGGAGGCACGAGAAGTTAGCACTAGCTGTCCCTTTATGAACAGCATGTATTTATTCAGCTTTTCAGCTGAGGGAAAATTCATTGTTTCTGTAAAGGACTTTTCTTGGGGCTGGGAAGAGGAGACCTGGGAGGAATCAGAGGAGCGTAGAAGCTGGGAACATATAAGATCTTGCGAGTCTCTTTTTAATTATTATTATTATTTTCCTTCCTTCCCCATCTTTCCTTTCCCTGTCCCACAAAAATTTTATCTTCTGGGATCCTTAAAAGACAGCATGTTTATTCCTATACAGACACGTCTTCTCTTTCCTCTTCTTCTTCACCCTCCCCAAGGAACCATCCACCTTCCATAATTGATATTGACTGGATAGGCTTCCCAAATTTACAGGGAGTACTCATCCAGTACTTAAAGGGGGCCTACAGAAAAGCTAGGGAGGGGCTCTTTACCAGGAAGTGCAGGGATAGGATGCTGGCACAGGTTGCCCAGAGAAGTCGTGGGTGCCCCATCCCTGGAGGTGTTCAAAGCCAGGTTGGATGGGGCTTTGAGCAACCTGATCCTGGGGGAGGTGTCCCTGCTCATAACAGAGGAGTTGGAACTGGATGATCAGTAAGGTCCCTTCTCACCCAAACCATTCCATGATTCTAAGATTCTCAGAACTATGTCTGAGCCTTGTTAGCACAGGAGGAAAAAGGGGCAGTGCAGGCATGGGCCATGCTTGGAAGGTGGAGGAGAGTTCTGTTGCCAAGCTTAGTAGGGCAAGACAGCAAGCAGCTGTGGGGTAAACAACAACTCAGCATCAGCCACCCTGTTTCTCCTTAGGAGCCCTTCTTAAGGGCAACTGCAGAGGAATGCAGAAGCACCAAGCAGCGATGGGAGCATCAGGCAAAAAAAATGCTCAGCTTTATTTTTTCATTTGAAGGCAACATAGGAAGCAAACTGCCTCCGAAAAGTTGATGGACAAGACAGCTGCCTGCTATTCTTATCCAATGAAACAGCATTGTGTTGTGCATACCTTATGTATTGCTGATAGACAGATATGACTCACACCCCACTGCAATTTTGCTGGAGTTTTGGGATGTACACCAGCATTTCAGTATTCCTTCATTTGCTTGGGGAGAAAAAATGAACCTCCTCTCTCTTCTGACTTGCCCAAAGTTCAATAAAATACCGTATCAAGCAAATAAAACGGAAAAAAATCCACAAAGAAAAGATAGGATTCAAAATTGCCCAATTTGATAAAGAATTTAATAGACAGGTTGCAGGAAAGGTAAAATCTCCCAGTTGTGGAGAGGAGGAATAAGATGGGTTTAGTTGCCTATTATAGTGAAACCAAAGTCATAGGGCTGCCACTGCGCCATGCAGAATGGTTACCAAAATCTGTAGGATGTGCTGTGTGCATCAGTGGTACCACTAACATCATATATTCTCACTGAATATGACCTGGAGTAATGTTTTTTAAATAAAAAAAACCTGCAATGACTCAATATATTCTTTTCCTTAGAGCTAACCCTTTTGCCCCTTCAACTTCCAAGGCCTTCTCCATGAGGAGCAAAATCTTCAACTATTGCAGGTAAGGGAAAAGGTAATTAAAATACTGTCTGATTTCTATGGCATCTGACAGCAGGTTCTATTTTCATGTGAATAGTTTTAAACCCTGCTGGTGCTGAAGAGTCAACGTGGATGATCAAAGGTTACAGAATCATTCCTCTCACTTTATGAAAGTAGTTATTTTCCTTGATTTTTAATGCTTCCAGCATCTATCTTAATCTACTGTGCTGAAGATGAGTAACGTTAGGGAAAAAATAGTGTCATTATAAATTCTAAACCCCAAAATTCTTCAAATGCTACTTATGTAAAAAGGGACCAATTTAAATCAAATCATTAACTTTGGCTTAAATGCTCTTTTAAAAAACTATAATAATATAAATGTTTCATATATTCATGTCTCTTGTCTTCAGATTTAACCTTTCTTCTGTTTTTGTTGTTATTTCTCCCTTTTATAAATGTTGATGTAATTATACAAATTTTCTCTTTAGAGGTGAATACACAAACTTAGCTAGAAGTTCCCCAGTATGTTTTACAGTCTGACACGTGTAATACTCAATCTTTCGACTAATAACCACCATAGCATATTTTATAATTACACCATAAATCAGAGACTGTCACATTAAAGTGTAATTTTAGGCTTTTTTTCAATATTTCTTGACTCTTTTGAAATATACCAAAGGTGGAAAATGCATAATGTACCTATTTACAACCACAGGACAAAGGTTTTAAACTGAAAGGGACTAAGTTTAGGCTAGATAAAAGGAAGAAATATTTCACAACAAGGGTGGTGGAAGACCAGAACAGGTTGCTCAATGAGGTGGTAGAAGCCCCATGCCTGGAAAGATTCAAGGCCAGGGTGGATGGGGCTTTGAGCAACCTAATCTGGTTGAAGATGTCCCTGCTCACTGCAGGAGAGTTGGACTACATGACCTTTAAAGGTCCTTTCCAATACAAGGAGTTCTATGATTCTATGTTGCCGTTCAGCAATTAAGATAAGGTGAAAAAAAATACCCCACGGCAGGAGCTTGCAGAATGAGCAATCTATTAGCAACAAGTACTGCGTGGCTTTTGCAACACAGTTCATCATTTAAATCCTTCAAGGAGGGTTGATGTCTGGGAGGGACTAAGCTTAGAGGAGAAGAGTGAGCATCCACAGGGAAAATTGGAGGAATAGTTCTGCAAGCTCACACAGCATCACCTAGTATCTGTCTCAAACGCTTCTGCAGCTGCTAATACGTAAATGATGGACTGTATATGCCTTCGGTGTTACTTTAGCCCTTCCAAAGCAGACAGAAGTTTGTAATAACATCTGGGATAATTTCCTAGAGTTCAAAATCCCTGAGTGGTAGCTTAGATGCAACTTTACCCCTTAGTTAAAGTTGAAGCTTTTCTTATATTTGCATCTCTGCAGTGGACTGCCACCTCAGGCTTGCTGGGACCTATTACATCCTGACATCTGGGCTTGCTCTGAAATGATCAAGAGTGTTGCTTTGCTGGGTGCCTTTCTGTGTATGGTGCAGCCGCCCAGCAGAGTGACTAATGCCTTGTTTGCACCACCAGAGTTCTGCTGGTAATTTAATTAAAATTGCCATATCCCTCAAATGTGCTTACACTAATTTGGTTTCCACTAATCAAATCCTGAATTTATGCTTCCCAAGTTTTATCATCTCCCCAAATGACACAAGTCCTATATTGACATCTGGCTGCATTTTTGCTACTTTAATATAGACAACATGACTGATTAGGAGAGCAATGTGTGTGCTACAGGCTACCCCAGGCTGCCAAAATGGTCAACAAGGAAAAGTTATGGCAAAGTCTGTGCACGTACAGAAAACTTATGTGATCTCCTACACACACTGCTGTAATTCTGACTGGAGGTCATAACATACAGAAGCCCTAAAAACACCTTCTAGTAGGCCAGGTAACCTTTAGAAAATGGGGTGGGAAGCTGCCATAGGATGAAGAAATGCTTTGGGAGCTTGGCTGAAAGGCATCCCAGGGAGATGTGGTGGTGGCACAGCACGCAGAAGCAGCTCACAGAGTGCCGGCACTGGCTCTGTCACCTTCCCCCTACCCATCCTGGAATGCCTTGCTCTGTACCTAGTACAGTGTAGCCCTTCACACTGTCAGCATCTGAATGCTGCCACTAGCGTTACAGGTAAAGGTTATATTATGCACGAGACCTAACATTTACATTGAGTCAACAAGAATTTGATGGACTTGTGGTGTATTCTTGTATTGTTATAGTTCAGGCCCCTTGATGTTACTCTATAAACAATGTTGAAGGGGCTTACCTAATCATTGAGTGACACAATCTTTGCCTTCAAACACGTTTTTGCTGCTAGAGGAGTAGCTTGAGTTCATCCTGTATCCATTCTGAAATGATCAGTCTGTCTTAAACAAGATCCCACGTATTATCCCAGTGATGTCTGGTACCTCTGTCTCACAGCTCGTGTAAGAAAATCAATGTCTACATACATTACAAGTTTAAAATGAACTGTAAGGATTTGCCTTTAAGAATAGCACCACTAATTTATGAAGGTGAGAAGAATAGCGTAATCTAGACCTAGTGTGTTGATTTGTAGCAACCTTTACCAGAATATGGCCCGGCACTTCCAAGATGTGCTGTGAAAAAAAGGAAACATGAGTGTTGTAACTTCTCAGAGGCTTCACTGTGGTTGTCACTAGTTGTGCAAGTAAGTGAATAAGAGAACTACTATAGGCTAAAAATTTCCAGAATTATACATTACATAGTGCAATCATTGCCTATTGGTTTTGCTGTGTGCTGTCGCTGGCTGGCTCAGTAATTTCTGTTGGGGTGAATGCAGGAGGGTAGGCTTGGGGAAGAAGAGGCAGAGGAGACTATAAAGGTAGTAATGCAGAACTACAGGATCCCAGGATTTATGGCTGTAGGGCTGTTAACAGAATTTAGGTCAAGCCACCTATTCCAGAACATTCGCTAAGACTCTCACCTCTTTACTGCCCCTACAATATCCCCCCAAATGAGGGAAAAGGAGCACGTCCTGCACTTGTATAGTATTTTCAGACCCTCAGCAATAGCAGAGACTTTGTAAACAGAGCACATTGGCACCTACCTCCTGTTTTCTCATCTTATTGCAGCCCATGAGAAAAAGTTACATCTTAAAAGCTGGTTTAGATAGAAGGGAGTCTGGCCTCTGTACTTTGTCGTAGTTTTTTATATTTCTTTAGAACAAAAGGAGCAGAAGGCTGAGGCCAAAACTGCTTTCAGTTGCAAACAAACAGCTTGCAGGTGTGGGCAGAGTTCAGCCTAAAATAACTGGAGGCAAAAGCAAGAAAAAAGCAGCTTAAAAATGTGATGTCAGCAGGATAAAATAAACTCTGTGGGGCGCTGGTTTTCTAAAGCCTTGTTCTGTAATCAACACAGCTCATTACCGTAGCTGCACGCGATGTTGCAAATGGCACCTGGATGAACATACTTTGTCTTTCCACCGTGCTTGCTAGTTAACAGATTGTCTGCCCAAATTGCTGAACCATGTATATTGTGTCAGAGTGAAGCAGCAATTCCCTTTATCTGGATGGACAACCTGTATCAAGATCTCAGTCAGTGATTTTCAGCCTCGTCCTTTTTAGACCTCTACAATCCTCCTGTGGAGGTACAAATTTTTGTGTAGATGCCTCTTCCTCCTGCAGTGATAATCATATTTCTTTCCTTTCCCTCCCAGTCTACACTTGACTCCAAAGTCTATAGACCATATTTTGGAAATCAATCTGCCAAACAATTTAATTTTGTGCACTTACAGTTCCATTTCATTCTTTCTAAAAAAAAGTGACCTTCTTGTAATGCCTCAGCACAGTCCTTAATTAGTACTGATGCTGCTATTGCAGCACATGGGATAATCCACTCTGCAACTGAAGTTACAGAAGGAAGTGACGGCATATCTGAGATCAGCTAGCAGGGTGTGACCACACATCATGTTGCAAGGCACATCACAAGTTCTGGCTCCCATTCGAATTAACTTTCGAGTCTTGACATGGGATTGGAGGCAGCTGAAGGTCTGCACTTCTTTGCCGTAACAGATGTTTTGAAGTGTCGGGCTGTAATAAGACATTGTAAACCATAAGCTATTGTATAGGCCTTTTTTGAAGCACAATCATAGAATCATAGAATCATCAATGTCAGAAAAGACCTCTAAGATCATCAAGTCCAACTGTCAGGCCAACACCACTGTGCCTAAAGTGCCACGTCTAAATGCTTTTTGAATACCTCCAGGGAAGGAGATTCCAACACTTCCCTGAGCAGCCTGTTCCAATGCTTCATCACTCTTACAGTAACAAATTTTTTTCTACTATCCAATCCAAACCTCCCCTGGCGCTATTTGAGGCCATTTCCTCTGGTCCTATCATTTGGGAAAAGAGACCAGAAACCACCTTGCTACAGCCTCCTTTCAGGTAATTGTAGAGAGCAACAAAGTCTCCACTCAGTCTCCTCCAGACTAAACAATCCCAGTTCCCTCAGCCACTCCTCGTAAGACCTGTTCTTCAGATCCTTTACCATTTCCCTAATAATGCAGGCTGAGGACACAGTCCTATAGGCTGACAGTACCCCAAGCCTTCTAAAGATAAAAAGAGTTATGGTCATTTTTGCCCCATTCTGATTGCGATCTTTCCAGTATAGTGCCATCTGGATTAGAGCAGTCATTAGAACAATAAATTAGATTAATCAATTATTGTGGGCTTGCTTATTTTTCAGATGTTCCACTGTATTTGCTGTTTTCTCCATTGGAGCTGTCAAGGGAAATGAAAAGGGTCCCACGTTGCTTCTTATGTTAGGAAAATTACCCTTAACTAGCTGTGGGATTCTGTGTCTCCTTTATGCCATCCAGTAGTACAGAGGGGTCAAAGGAGATGTTTGAATTCCACTTCAGTCTCACTTGAGAAGAAGGAGGAGGTGAGAAACAGAATGGTATTATGAATGACAGCCCAAAGGGACAGGAAAAGGGTGACTGAAAGGGGACTAACTTTAGGGTTTCGTAGAATCATAGAATGCTAAGTTGGAAGGAACCTCAAGGATCATTTGGTCCAATCTTTTTAAGTGATACATATTTTAAATGAGGTGGCCCAGCACTCTGTCAAGCTACATCCACGAACAGACACACTACTGTTTCTATCATTTAAGGCACTCTATTACCCAATGCAATTTTTATCACCAAGCTAGGCACCCGATGATGACATCCATAAGCAGAGCTGGCTCAAGGCACAGGCAAAATAGGCAAATGTCTGGGTTAGAGTTTATTGAGGAACAGTTGATCCCCCCATCTCTTTTTACCTGCCTAGGCTCTCCCAAAAATTCACAGAATATTTCTAGCCCTATTTCTCTCTCCCTCTGCTTGTGCTGTTAGATTTAATTTTGCATTTCTGAGGCAATGAAACTCCGTTTTGCCAGACAGCTAAGAAACCTTAAGCTGGCTCTAGAGACAGGCTAGACCAGCTCAGAAAGTGATCTGCTCAGCATCAGTGCTAGCATAAGGAGTAGGAAAACTGCATGTCCAGAACAGGAGCAATGAGAGGACATATTCTGAAATAGGACCTTTCAGTAGTAGAGTCACTCAAATCAATGTTTAACTTCACCTACACACCCATGCTGATCTCTGTGTGGAAGCACTCAGGAGTTCGATAAGAATTTACAAAATTATTTGAGGCTCAACTGAGTAAAGGGCTGAGGTTCCTAAAGTTTTAGGCACCACTTAAGCATGGAAGTGCAAGACAGCAGTGCTGAAAAGAATTGACACTTTGTTCCCTAATCCAGGAAGTTCCCAAATTTCAGACAGACATTACTTTTTCACTTTAGAATTATTCAGTGGCCTCTACTCGTGCTCCTCTGGGGTCTGCTCCCTTCCTGATGGGATGGGTAGGCATTTCTCACTCACTATCTTGCACTAGTCTGAGATTCCCATGGAAGCAAAATCCCTGAACTGATGGTAGGATAAGTGCCTCCTTCCTCAGAGAAGACACGCAAAAAACCTTTTAGTAGAAATGAAGGCCTTACATAGCAATATCTACTGTAAAAACACTATTAAATGCCAAGAGCTATATTAATCCAACTTATGGTCTGAAATTGTTATGGTACAGTATGGTATCTGAATTGTATATATTATAGAAGAAACAGATATATTGAAAGAAGAGAACAAAAAAAACCAGCAACAGCTTGTTTAAGGTAAAATAGTCTGCCATCCTGTAGTCTAGTACTGGGCTAATTGTTCTCCCATCCATGGCCTACTGTGGTTCTCCAAGGTCAGCCTGACACATCTGATGACCTCATCTCTCCATGATACTAAATGTAAGACACTCAATATATAAATTTCTATCAGATACATCAGTTTACACATGATATGTATATTGCAGACAAAGTCCTATCACACAGTCACAGTGCAGTTAGTCAGAGGAAAATTGAAAGTGAAGAAAAAGGAACATTTCCAGACAGAGGAGGAAATGGGCAGGACACAATGAGCAAGAAAAAAGGCCTGATATTTCTTCCCCCACCCAAGACACATGTATATAAGCAGAGAGAGAGTGATTTCCCCTCTTGCTGGCTGCCACCCATTTGCTGCATATCTCTGGGACCACACACACCATCCCTCCAAGATGTGGGCAAAGGTAAAATCTCATTTCTTTGTGCTGTAAGATGCACTTCTCTGTTAAAGCTTTTGTATCCTTGTGTGTTTCAGTAGATGTACAACACACCATGCGGTATGTAACTCACCTGCTTTAAATGACTTCTGTACCTCAAGACAGTCTTAATGCTTTAGTACAAATCTAAGTGAGAACTTGTCTGAAATAATGAGTAAAATTCTGGACACCATTAACAGAAAGGAGAAATCCAATATGAGCAATGCAATGAAAAGCTACTAGCATAGTAGGAGTGAGTCTGTATTATAAAAGAGAGAACAGCACAGTATGGTTAGTTTAACTTAGAAAAATGAAGGCCAAGAGGAAATATCATCACTCTGTGTGGTTTTGTGCAGGAAAGCAGAGAAAAGAGAAGGATGAGGGGAAATGGAAGGAGACAATTTCTAAAAAGAAGAGCTATATTCAGTAATGCCAAAATTAAAAAAAGCAAGCATGTGTATAGACTGGTTGTGAATAATATATACCTCTACAGGGGAAAGTTTCTAATGGTCAGAGGAGGGAAGTTCTAGGTTAGTTTCTAATAGAGATCTTAACAGCACATAACAGCTCCAGCCAAGAAGCAAGATGAATTGGTGTAATGGGTCAATGCTCAATAGGAAAGCAAATTTAAAACTTAGAAATATAATTCCCAGACCAGCAAAAGCCATGAAAAAGTAGCCACTGCTTTTCAAAGAGGTGAGATTTTGTTATGGAGAAAAGCTGGGACTCCAGCTGAGCGTGAATTCAGTGGAAGCTGGGAGCTAGGAGTGACAGGTGCGAGGTAGGGCTGCCAAGTCCTATCTCCCACTGAGCTCCAAACTCGGCAAGATTTAGGATAATTGTTCTGCTACTCAGGGAGAATAAACGTTGCCTCCTTGTGTGGTAGGGGCTGCACTGGATTTAAATGGCACTTTTCCTCTGATTTCAGTAGCAGTGAGAAGGTGCTATGGAAAGCCAGATGGTTTTTGCTTCTATTTGTTTTATTTATATGTGTATCGATATCCATATCTATGTAATCTGTATCTTGCAAAGTTTCACGACCTGCAGTGCTTACCCTCAAGGACTCAAATGAGGGAGGAGACAGCAGAAATGCAGAACAAACAAGGACGTTGATGAAAGTATAAATAAAATACAAATAACACTGTAGCATTTCTGGGAATAGAAAAAGGAAGAATTCAAACTAGCTTTGCTGATGCATCGCTGTTGCATCACATGTAAGCAGGGGAAGGACACAGATATGGCCAGCATGGTAAGCACTAGCCTGAAAATGAAAGCAAAAAAAAGAAAAGATATTTTAAAAAGTGTTTTCTTTAAATAAAGAGAAGTATCTACTTCTTTTCCCCCCCCCAGACAATTACAGGAAATTTTGCCAATGTAATTCATGGTTTGAATGCAAACCACTTGACAGACCAAGTCGTTCAGAGAAGCAAGCGAATGATTCTGGATACTCTTGGAGTGGGGCTTCTGGGTACCAGCACTGAGGTCTGTCACAAAGTGACACAGTACAGCAAGGTAAGATGTCTGGCATTCATAGCATACCTGAAGGTTTAGCTTTCAGAAAATCAAAGGAAAATTTGGGCTATAAGGGGAAACTTCATCATGATTAAATTCTTCTAGGGATGGAATGAGACACACCGTGTTCTTCCCGCTGGAGACAGGGAAAATTCATTGCACAAGTTACTCCGGAGGGGTAAAACTCTGTGTAATAGTTTGTACACTAAGATATCCTACTGCAAACACAGTTAATGAAGAATCCCTTCCTCTCTTTCACCTATGAGATTTTATTGAAAACATCAGCAAAGTAACAACCATTTATATCAGACATGCAAAAATAAGGGATGAAGAGTTAGTAGTCGGTTAATTCCAGTCCATAAAACATTTGGTGTCTGAGGTACATTGGTCGCATTTCTCCTCCAGCCTCACTCTCCTTAAATGAGAGGAGTACTTGACTCTGGTGAGATGCCTTCCTGACACAGGAGAGAACCAATGAGGAGGAGTTTAGCCCACTGTTTCATTGATCAGACCTGCCTAAGTTGGAGTTGGGCTCCAGAGCTCTATCTGCTCTTTGCACAGAGATCCCCCCTTCCCAAACTGTGGTAATTTATGCCCTTTTAATTAACTCCATAAAAATCTATTCATTGGCTGAAAGATCTGCACAGCAAAAGGAAAGGAATAGAACCTTTTAGACTGTGGGGATATCAGCACCAGGAGGCCACACATCATTTACTCAGGGACTTACTAAAATGAAGGAAGCCAGAACCTTTAACTGGAGATCTTCCTTAACAATCATAAAACCACAGAATCATTAAGGTTGGAAAAGACCTTTAAGATGATCAAGTCCAAAACTTGATGTCCAAACTTCTCTTGAAGTTTGGGTGAAAAGGGACATGAGCCAACAGGAAATCGAGCTTCTTTTCATACTTTCTGAAGGAACAGCATTTTAACGAGAACAGTTGGCTCTCAAGAGAGTATGGTCTAATCTCAGTTACATTCTTCAGTTGAGGCCTTTGAATTAATTGATGTCAATTTGTTTCAGATCTACAGCTCTGACACATCCAGCACCATCTGGGGCCACTTGCATTTCCGACTGCCTCCTCTGTATGCAGCTTTCGTGAATGGAGTGGCTGTAAGGGATGCTCTTTTATTCGCTCTTAAATCACACTAATTGATGCCATTCTTGCTCTAGGCAGAACAGAATACAACTAAAAATCTGAGTTAACTTTACTTATCTGCCTGAATCTTGCTACAAAACTTTCCTAGGCTGTTCTCCTGATGTGTTTCAAATTTCTTGCAATGAGACCAAGTTCAAGGTATAATATATATCTGATCTGACTCAACCAGCATCTCTTAACTTTCATGTGGAACTTGGGGCTATTCAAAATTCTACAGCTTGTTACACCTTGCTATAGCCACATTACAAAGAGATACTCTAGCTTTCACTGATTTTATTGGGATCCAAATTTCTTGCCAAATGGCAAAGTGTAGTTACAGAAAACCAGAAATATACACACACGTATATAATATCACAAGACAATTTAATCTTTAGTTATAATGTTTTCAAAAGCCAATTATATATTTTGGACACATACTTTGTCATTAAAGCAATAACTGATTCCCAAGACATTCGTCTAAATTCAGATAGAGGCTGAAACTATTTGAAGATGAAAGATGAGCAAGTAGGGTAGACAAATCTGACAATTATGCAAAATTAGGGAAGGTGACCAATCAAGGAAATGGTAATATTAAGCCTATCTAAATTAGTGCAATAACAAGATCAGAGGTCCAATTTGACACCACATTTCCAATGTAGAGAAAATTACCTTGGAAATGAGATCTGGTACCTCTCAAGTCCTAGCAGCCCATGTGATATTTAAATCTGGCTGTTAGCAGGTATATGATCATTTCAATTTACATCTCGGTCACAGGTCAATGCTAAGTGCTTATTGAAGACACCAGGACCACAGCTCACCGAGTATTAGGAACAACTGTCCTTAATCTGCACTTCAGGGTATCTTCCCAGCTGGCATCAAAGTTCTTCAGGGCAGGAACTGGGGTTGCTCCTCTCTGTTCATAAACACAATCCTCAGAAGTGCATGTTCCCAGTATTACGGGGTATGCTTGGGTGTGCCTGACCACTTTCCCAGTGTATTCTGAAGTAAGACACGGGTGAATAGGTGTTGAAATTCAGCTTTTGAGGCACTATATTATTAAAAATGCTGTCCCTGATGCTCTCAAGTCCTTGGAGGTTCTCAAAACTTTGGGAGGTGTGCAAAAAGCAGTACCAAGCAAACACTGACTGCACTGCTGAGAGCAGTCTGCTACCAGAAGACCGGCTCTTTGTCATCCTAGGAATGCCCAAAATTTTCCTGAGCACCTGGACTCTGAGCATGGGAAAGATGAGGCACCTCTCTACATACTCTTAAGAGCTAAGCAGCTCATCCCAGTTTTAAGGCTGTGCTTTCTTCTACTTCCAGCAATGCCAGGGAGTCTGGTTCTTTGTTTCAATGTACTGAAAATTCAGACTAAAGCCTGATGTACATTTGCAGGCTTGTGGATGTGGATGGTTGCACTAGAAAAATTCTTCTGATGATTTAACTTTCAGTTAGTAGTATGCATTCAGCTGCTACAGCTTTAATGGTGTGAACCCTAACAACAGCATCAGTTGCAGCATTTGGGGAAGTAATTTCATTATGTTTATATACTGGTTTGGAGGAAGTGAAAATTCACCATTTACATGGTGGGCCTAGAACTGTTGCTTTTATTATACCAGTCTAATTAAAGCAGCAAAAGCCTAACATAGGCAGGAAGAATCATTGTCATATTCATTCCAGATGGGTGCAATTTGAATTAGAATTATACTCCTTTGAGGCAAGATTTGCACTGCATTGCCACTTTTCACAAAGCCATGATGGGAGTAAAGGTCTTCAAAATAAAGACTTTTGAAGTTTTGCTTTCTAAGGAAAATCTAGTTCCTCAGTCCTTTTTGATACCAGTTCCAGTAGTTTTCATTTGACTGAGCCAATCTTGCCAAGTTTATTTCTGATGACAAGTCATGGCTTCTCTTTCTTTTCAGGTGCACTCAATGGATTTTGATGATACGTGGCATCCAGCCACACACCCATCTGGGGCCATCCTCCCTGCTGTGATTGCACTCTCAGAGGCCTTTCCTCAGAAGAAAAAAATCTCAGGTCTCGATCTGCTTCTAGCTTTCAATGTGGGAATTGAAGTGCAAGGCAGGCTGCTGTGCTTCTCCAGCGAAGCCAGGAATATTCCAAAGAGGTACATAGAAGTTCTTCAAGTAGAGACTTGACCGAAGGTGTTTTTTTCTCAATGTTAATATATTTAATTAAATGACAGTTAAAATACTCCTTAATGGCACAGTTAATCATATTTTCCATGTTGTTTGTCTGGAAGTGTTCAAGGCCAGGTTGGATGAGACTTTGGGCAACCTGATCCAGTGGAAGCTGTCCCTGCCCACGGCAGGGTATTTGGAAATGGATGATGGCGTTTAAGGTCCCTTCCAACCCAAATCATTCCACGATTCTATCAAATTTGGGAAAGGTTCACCTTTAACATAAATACACTTACATTACTCCCTACAGCTTAGCTATTAGATTTCTTTTTTAGAGCATTGATCAGTCTGCAAGAAGAAGGTGATGATCTCTCTACTAACTAGAAACAGCAGTAAAGGGGCAATGTTTAAGAGCAGAGTGAGGCTGTCATGAATACTAACGATCATGCCTCTCTTACAGTGACTTGCTCTGGGAAGAAAGGAGCCACAGCGCTGCGCTCAGAGCGGGGCCCAAGAACAAAGGGAGTGCTTAGGGGAAAGCCTTAAAGTGTGGGATGGACAAGATGTCTTCTTGCTATTTTCTGTGTATTCATTCTACAAATTCTGCAAAATTGGTTCAGAATAACAAAACTTGCCTCCCCAATATGTATAATTAATAGATGACTATAAATTACTTACAGATAATTTATAGATGACTATGAACTGTGACACTTTTGCCATTGTTCTGTTCAGTATGCTTTACACTATGAGCAGATCTAACATTTCAATTGCTTTCTCAGAAGATCTATTGAAAGTGGTACTATTCCAGTTTAACTTGTTCTTGGGGAAAAGTGATGACTTTTTCCATTAGATTGCAAATGAATGATGAATGTATAATTTTCATGATCCAATTCATCAGTGAAAAGAAATTTGCTGCTGGTGTATATGGTGAATTCAGGTGACTTTTTGAAATAACAGTAATGAAGAGATTTTGTTTTCTCAGGTTTCACCCACCGACTGTGGTTGGTACGATGGGGAGTGCGGCGGCTTGTGCTAAACTGCTAGCTCTTGACCAGCAGAAATGTAAAAACACCTTGGCTATTGCTGCCTCCTATGCAGGTGCCCCACTGGCTAATGCAGCAACCCAAACAAAGCCCCTCCATGTTGGCAATGCTGCCAAGCATGGACTGGAAGCAGCTTGCTTAGCATCCCAGGGTCTTCAAGGAAACAAACAGATCTTGGACATGGAGTCAGGGATAGGTGCATTTTACACAGATTACAACCCACAGACGCTGCCAACCTTGCAGTCCTATCCCTGGCTGTTGGACCAACAAGACGTGGCCATCAAACGCTTTCCTGCTCATCTTGGAACACATTGGGTAGCAGATGCCGCATCTTCTGTTAGGAGGAAGTTTGTGGAGAGTAGAGACAACTTGCTCCCCCTTGATAAAATTGAGAAAGTCATTCTGAAAGTCCCAGAGGTCAAATATGTGAACAGACCCAGCCCTACCTCAGAGCATGAAGCTCGACACTCCTTCCAGTTTGTTGCATGCTCTGCTTTGCTGGATGGCAGCATGTCGGTCCAGTCCTTCACCAATGAGAACATTCACCGGCCAGCCTTACGGGAGCTTCTTGGCAAAACACAGCTGGAGCACCCTCCTGATAACACTCCTAGCTTTGAGAGCCTTTACTGCGAGGTGATTGTCACACTTCGGGATGGCACCACAATCAGTGACCGCTGTGACACATTCTATGGACACTGGAGGAAACCTCTGAAAAAGGAGGACTTGGAGAAAAAGTTTCAATCCAATGCCTCCAGCATCTTGCCTTCAGAAGCCACAGAAGGCATTATAGAGACTGTGTACAACCTGGAAAAAGTAGAGGACTGTTCTGTGTTAAGTACATTTTTGTCAGGATAGTCAGCTAGAGCACTTCTGGAGAAGCTGTACTTCCTCTAAATGTTCCAACTAACAGGTAGACACTTCACAAAGCAAACATAATATTCAGGACAAACTTATTTAGTGACTCAAGCACCTTTAAATTGGACTCTTGCAAAACAGGAGCCATGCTCTGTCCAATATTGTGGGTTTTAACTAAGTAAATAATTTAGCAATTACGTGCACAGCTCAGACAGGCTGAACAGAAGATCCTTTGCTGGCACAGTCGACTTCAATTATCCTTATAGCACTAGAGGTAGAGCAGTGCTTGCATGTGACATGAAAATTTCCCTACTCTTCTGTCAAAAAAAAGTCTTTATGTTTTGTTTTTGCTAAATAACTCCATAAAGGAAATCCACATTCTAAAGGAGTATGGAAATGCCATCTCTGTGAGAAACATCACTGAGAGGACAGAGAATAAAAGCCTTTATATATTTATTTCTGTAGGTTTAGCCCTAAAGCCTCCTTGAAGAGGCCACCTCTTGCGTTTCAGCTTTGACGTTTGTTTTAAAATAAACATGGCATACAAACAGAACAGTAGAACATGTTACATTAGGCTTTGCTGTAAGGATCAGTCTTGCATTGACAAGGTAAATGTTAGTGCCCTTCCTGATCACACCAGCTGAGCAAGAAGGAAAACTCGACATCCCTTGGCACACAGGTTATTTCCCAGTTCCATTTTTTGGCTGCTGTGATGCAGGTTTGTTCCTGCTGTATTCCTGCTCCAGTTACAATGGACTCACTCAACATGACATGATTAGCACTAATTAGTGATGACACATTTAGATTACTTCAGGCACTGCAAAGCAGTACCTCGTTATGACTGCCAGGGACCTGTGAGCATCAGAAGGCTTCTTGTGCTGAGACAATTAAGCATCCACAGTGACAATCAACTTGCCTCAATAATGAATTCTGGGGATTTTTAATTCCTTCAGGAGAACAAAGCCTTGCCAGATTGTTCTTCTAAGAGAGGCTGATGACCTTTGCTCACATTTGTAAGATCAAAGCATGTCTTCTAACACATATAAAATGTACCTTCCTAGGAGCATTAAAATACATACACAAAAAGCCAAAAATAAAGTTAATCCATTTTATCTTGTGCTGGTTTTGTCTGGGATAGAGTTAATTTTCTTCCTAGTATCTATTATGTTGGATTTGTGCTGGAAACTGCGCTGATAATACAGGGATGTTTTAGCTATTGCTGAGCAGGGCTTACACAAAAAAAGACTTTTCTGCTTCTCACCCCACCGGCAAGAAGGCTGACAGTGCACAAGAAGTTGGGAGGGGACACGGGACAGCTGACCTCAAATGACCAAAGAGATACTCCTCACCAAAGGATGTCATACTCAGCTGTAGTAGGTTGACCCTGGCTGGACACCAGGTGACCACTAAAGTTGCTCTATCATTCCACCTCCTCAGCTGGACAGGGGAGAGAAGATATGTCAAAATGCTCGTGGGATCGAGATAAGGACAGGGAGAGATTACTCACCAGTTACCACTACAGTAAACTAGACTTGACTTGGGAAAAAAAAATAATTTATTACTGATCAAATTAGAGTAGGATAATGAGAAATAAGAACTAAATCTTAAACATCGTCCCCACAAACCTCCCTTCTTCCTGGGCTTAACTTTATTCACAAGTTCCCTACCTCCTCCATGCAAGCGGCACAGGGGGATGGGGTACAGAGAACCATCAACTTTGTCTCTGTTGTTCCTTCGTCCTCAGGGGGGCACTCGTCCCCTGCTCCAGCATGGATGAGGTCACCCCCATGGGAGATGGTCCTGCATGAACTTCTCCAACATGACCTTACCACAGGCTGTAGTTCTTCATGAACTGCCTCAGTGTGGCTCCCTTTCCATGCAGTGCAGTCCTTCAGGAACAGACCATTCCAACATGGGTCCCCCATGGGGTCACAAATCCTGACAGCAAACCTGCTCCAGTGTAGGTTCCCTTCTCCACAGTTCCACAGGTCCTGCCAAGAACTTCTTCCAGCATGTGCTTCCCATAGAGTTATAGCCTCTTTCAGGCACTCACCTACTCCAGTGTGGGGCCCTCCCTGGGCTGCAGGTCGATATTGACTCCACCGCTAACCTCCATGGGCTCCAGGGGAACGGCCTGCCTCACCATGGACTGCACCATGAGCTGCAGAGGAATCTCTGCTCTGGCATCTGTAGCACCTCCTTCTTGACTTACATCCGTGTCTGCAGTTGTTTCTCTCATATATTCTCACTCCTCTCTCTGGCTGCTATTGCTAATGTCTGGGGGTTCTTTCCACCTTCTTATATATGTTATCCTAGAGGCACTACTACCGTTGCTGATGGGCTCAGCCTTGGCCAGTGGTGGGTCTGTCTTGGAGCCAGCTGGCGCTGGCTCTGTCAGACATAGAGGAAGTTTCTAGCAGCTTTTCACAGAAGCTCCCTTCTCTGCAACTCCCTTGCCACCAAAACCTTGCCACACAAAACCAATACATCAGTGTATAAAGCTGGGGGAAGAAGGAAGGGAGAACATTCAGAGTGATGGAGTGTGATGGAGCCCTGATCTCCTTAAGACAGCTGAACATCTCTCTGCCGATGGGAAGCAGCAAATTAACTCCTTCTTTTGCTTTGCTTAGGTGTGCGGCTTTTGCCTTACCTGTTAAGACTGTCTTTATCTCAACCCATGAGCTTTCTCACTTTTCCCCTTCTAGTCCACTCCCACATCCCACCAGGGGTGAGTGAGCGAGCAGCTGTGTGGTGCTTAGTTGCCTACTGGGTTAAACCACAACATAACTGAACCTCAAATTATTTCCTTTATTAGAGAAAAGTGGTGTCTTTCTCATACAACATCTTCATTTGCATCTAAGCCTCTCACTCGTGATTTATAAAGTTAGTGGCTCTGCAAAAATTTCAGAAGTCCATTAGTTATACTTTAAACTTAAAGGTTTGCAAGGGAAGAAAAAAAAAACCCAAAACATTCTTTTCTTTTTCCCTTCTAATTAGAAAGTAGAATAAACTCTATTTTACCTGCAATTATACCTGGGCAATACCAAATGTGAGTTACTGACAGTTATAAGTGATGTAATGAAGGCCCGCTGGACAAGGAGAGTTCCTACACTATCTTATCAAGACTGAACACATTGAGATCCATAAGGAAAAAAAAAGGGTAACACTCCCCCCCCCCCATCCCCACAACAAACAAAACAGCCTTTTGCATGTGCTTTCTATTTTAAAAGAGAAATAGCTAGCATAAACTTAGCAATAACTATTTGATGTATTACAGATTTTAAAAAAAAAAAAAAAAGCCCACAAACCCAAACAAACCAAGAACTGCGAAGTTTAACGGTTGCATCCTTTTATTTTTACAATCCAAGTAAGCTAAATGCTTATGCTTAGCTAAAATGATTTCCTTCCAGAAGTCTGTATGCTTCCAGTCAGGCAAGTTTCAGAACTTCTTGCACCATTGTTCCAATTCCATCAAAGATTTCATGCAGAGGAGCCTTGCACATGAACGCACAGGTAGTAACTATTTTATTGGCTTTATCCACATGAGATTCATTTACATTTTTGCAAATGTGCTTACATCCAAGCTCTGCTATAGCAGCTGCTGTTTCAGCATCAGGAAATCTGTAAATAAAGAAGATAACAGTTAACATAAGAGATGATACAGCCTCAAAGTTCTGCCAACTTACCTTGAATGAAAGAACTATAATAAATATTTAAGTGATTTAGTTGATGATGACAAGTGAATCAGACTATTACTGTCAGGTTTTCCCATCCCCTACGGACACAAGTGATCTGATTCCTTTGAAAACATCTGAAACGCAGAGCCACAGTGTGTTAGAAGGGACAAGTCTGTTTTTAACAATTTTTCAATAGGTCTACAAGATGATACCAAGCGCAGCCATAACTGATTCTCGAAAATGTGAGAGGTGTCAGCTGAACTTGCAGACACATTAGATCTTTTCCAGCACCTCCACTGGGACTCTGCAGAGGTTTGGTTTTTTTTCCTGAGGATATGGTAGGAACAGAGGCAGTCCCTCGCTATCGCTGCTGCTATGAAATTCCATTCAGAAGTTTTATCAGGAGTTGATAGTCCTTGAAGCAGCACTGACTTCTGGTAGGCCCTGTTCTCACCTGCATCCCCTAAAATGGCCCCAAACCACAACCGCCGGCAAAACTTTCTTAAAAATGCTCAGACACAATTTAAAACAGCAACTCAAATTGCCATAGGGTACTCAATTTTTGAGTACCAGGTGATCAGACATCTATTCCTCATTTATTCACGTTTGCAACATGAATCATAGCCTTCAAAGGCACTAAGTAAGCAAATTCTGTCTCTCACTTAACATGAGCTAAAATTTACCACTCTGCTACCATGAATGTAACATGAAAAAATAACTTGATATCCTTGGTCACCTGTGTGTTTCTGCAGCTACAGTTCTATAAATGTCACTTTGTTCTGTCACCCTTCGGACTGACAGATGCCACACTCAGTGACTTATTAACACCCACACTGCACAGTAGAGCCAGTGCCAGAGCCTACGTTATCCTCGGTGGCTCACAGACCGATGGCTTCGGAGAGAGATGAGGCTACCTAGAGTTTTCGTACTGTTAAATGTCACGTGTCTGTAGATGTTGATATCAAAGAACACATCAAAGATCAAGATATTTCTGAAATTAGGGATAAATTTTTCCGATGTTGTAGCGCACAAGTCACCTGACCTCACAGATTCAGTCTGTCTGCCCCGAGTGTGCTGTGCCTACTACTATTATGAAAGTGAAAATTTGAAAAAAGTAAAGAAATGTCAGCAATAAAGTACTCAAGGCACCAGAGACCTCAGACTTTTGCACAGAAGACTGGCCATGTCCTGATGCTAATTCTCATGTAAATTATATCCACCTGTTTTCTTCCTACCTTCCATCTACGTTTTTATCTTGGCCGACAGTGACCTCACAACCAGGAAACACTTTAGCTGCCAGGACTGGTGATATACAGCACAATCCAATAGGCTTTTTAGCACTATGGAAAGCTTGGAGCGTGGAGTGCACGTGCTCATTGACAGTGCAGTTCTTGCCATCTACAGCCCAGGAACACAGGTTTTTTGCTACACCAAAACCACCTAAAAGAAATCACAAAAATCAGAAGCTCAAATGTAATGCACTGCTAAAAGAGAGAGAAAGAAGTTCTCCTTTTTTACAATGCGATCATGGCATACGCAGGTTGGTTAAATTATTATACTGGAAACTTTAAGCACATGAAACATTATGAGTTTATAAGTTTAAATGTTTAAATGCAGATTTTTTTATTCCATCTATGTTACATAGACCAGAAAGCTTAACTTTGCATCCATGAGTAACAGATTGAGAAACGAGAAATCCCACATTCATTTGATAGTGACTGGAAAAGCTGCACCACCTAATACACACTCCTTGATAAGCAAGAGAGGCATCAGAAGAAAAGCCAATGGTAGTTAAAAGTAGAGAGTGCAATTCACAAGAGTAATGCAAACAGTAGTTTAACCCTCTACAGTGATTTCACTCTCAATTTTTAGTTCAATACTTAAACAATTACAGGAGAGGTTTTTCCCCACCTAGAATTCTATTTGGACTTAAAAAACCTAAACTTTAACCTAATAAAATCAAAATGGGTATTACATAAAAAGAAATAGAGAATATTCTGAGGCATATCACCTCTGAATGATAGCACAATTTCATATTAAAAATAATGCTATATTTGTCTTTCTACAAATTAGCTGTAACAATCCTTTACTGGCATTTAACCTTCGTTTAATCGTAGAAGCAGATTCTATTTTATGGCACCTTCATTTGCTGGATTTATAACCATCAGAATGATCAAAGTAAAAAGATTACTACTAAGCGTGACAATCCATTATATTTGATTCTTTATGGCATGTACACAACATTAACTTTTCTACAATAAACAAACAGACAATTCCACAAGAATTGTAATGGACAACATCAAGAAGCTTTGCATTTTTAATATTTTTCCTTTCAATCTTTGCTCAGTGATATCTGGAAACTCTGAGATGAGATTTTAATTTTCAAACTCAACAGGGTTATTTCCCCTCTAACAGTTATGAGAGAACCCCCCCCCCGTGCCAAGGTTATAACAGTATGAAATTAATGTGGAAAACATATGCTAGCCTCTGCTCTCTGATCAGTCCTGATGTCCCCCGCTCATTTTAGGGCTCGAAGTTTCTCTGCTTTATACACACACTCCCTCTGCTGGCCTTACAAGAGAAGACAGCTTTAAAGTTAACGCTCTGGCACAGTTGTAAAGGCAGTATTAGCAGCACTATGAATATTCTGGAAAGCCATCTTCATACAGTCCTCGTGATGCTTTGGTTTTTCATTTCTAAACTGATTACAATTCCCTCCATCTGAAAGGTAATTCTGTGGTCTATAAATAAAAAATTATCCACAAATATGTTTAGTATAATTTGATCAGCAGCAGACCAGATACTAAATGTACTCCTATCTGACAGGGAATAAAACTATTCAGCAATTTGCTATTTTGCCTACAATTTTAAAGGCCCTAAAATTAAGGCATTGTCAATAAAGTCAAGTTCTGGCCTTCCTTATCTACTCTACTCAGTGTCCTTGCCCACAAATAGGTACTGACGTTTTCACAGTCTTTAGAAAGAAGGAATGATGTGATGTATAACCTCACACCAAACAAATACTCTAGCATTTTAAATTAATTAACTCTAAATTAATAAATAATGATGACTTGTCAGCTCGTGAAAGCTTGCTAAAACATTTTATCATCCTCAAAAGAAAATAAGTGAAAAGAAAGAAAAACCCACATACCTCTCAAATTCAAGAGTGCAATTTATTCTCTAAATGGATTTAAAAATAAGGAGGTAGAGGAGGTAAATAAGTTATTTGAAATTGAAGAACCACAAATTATTTTCTTTTGAAAGCACCTACCAGGGAAAATGACCGCATCGAATTCGCTAGCTTTCAGTTCAGCCAAATCCTGAATGTTCCCTCTTGCCAGTCTGGCACTTTCAATTAACACATTTCTCTTCTCTTCTGCCGGACTCCCTTTTAGGTGATTGACTACATCCCTTTGCTCAATATTGGGGGCAAATATCTTCACCTAGAATATAGAGACAAAGCATTTTGAGAACTCATACATACTGGTAACAATGGTCTTTTAATGAAAACAATCTTGTTCCTCAAGTCTTTTATCCAAGAGAAGTAGATTTCACAGGATGGATCTATTGCATCAAGTATCTAAAGTGACAGACGACATATTAGGGTGGGAAAACCCAGAAATTCTCCCTATTTTATTCCTGCAACTTTTTGACAGCAGTACATTCTTACATCAACATTAAGCTTATGATTTTGCCAGGGCCTGCAGGTATCTCCTCTGTGGATAACCTCAAGGACAAACAGCATCACAACCTGTATCAGCAGTCTGACTGGGCACACAGCTGAGTCTGCAGAAAGACTGCTCTTAACTGTTATGGGATCAGGGTGCTAAAACATGTTAAGAAAAAGGGTAAACAAGGAAAAAGGAAACTTTATAAGTATTTCTATTGCAGAAAACAGAGTTACTCATTTTCCTGCAGACTGGTAGCAGGCAGGAAAAACAAAACATGGAAACATCTATTTTCATGGAATCATAAAATGATTTGGGTTGGATGGGGCCTTAAAGATCATCCAGTTCCAAACTCTTGCCATGGGCAGGGACACTTTCCACTGGTTCTACCAAAAATATAAAGTTCCATTAAAAGGGTACAGCAGGTGCTGTTTTCGTACATCTGTTTTGATGCTTGCTTTGCAGACTCCTCAGCACTTGCCACTTTAGTTAGAGGACCATTTTGTGCTAAATGTGGGAGTGCTGTTGTTACCATATGACACCTGAACCATCAGAAAGCGACTGCTATGGAAAAGCCACAAATGGAACCGAAGCACCCCACCATCACATCCTGGTCCAGGATTCTCCAAGGAATCCTAGTAATCAAAAAAGCCCAGTTAGTGCAAAACAAGCAAGTGAACCTAAGCCAGGGTGAGCACCTGACTTTTGCAAAAGCGACTGGAAAGCACATCAGGAAAGTTAAGCAGGTCCCATCTCCAGGTCCCCGCAGCCTGGAGCATGTGGCTGGGAAGAGAAGCTAGGGCAAGGGCCCCTGCCATTCCTGGCTCTTAGCTTCAGCTAAGAGCCCCTTCAAGGGGACAGGCACATCCTTGAGGAATGAGGGGAATAAGGTAAGATAAGCAGAGAGATTATGGCTGAAAAGAATCATAGAACGGTTTGGGTTGGAAAGCACCATTAAGGTCATCTAGCCCACCCCACGTGGTAAGCAGGGACATCTTCAACTAGACCAGGCTGCTCAGAGCCCCATTCAACCTGACCTTGAATGTTTCCCGGGATGGGGTATCTACCACCTCTCTGGACAACCTGTGCCAGTGCTTCACCACCCTCAGAGAAAAAAATTTCTTCGTAATATCTGGGCTAAACCTCTCCCCTTTTACTTTAAAACCATCACCCCCTATCCTATTGCTACAAGCCCTGCTAAAAAGTTTTTCCCCATTTTTCTTACAAGCCCCATTTAAGTACTGAAAGGCCACAATAAGGACCCCTCTGAACCAGTAAAAAATGTCTTCCTAATATCTAATCTAAATCTCCCCTATTTTAGCTTAAAACCATTACCCCTTCCTGTCACTGCACTCCCTGCCTCTCCACAGATTTCTTGTGGGCCTCCTTCACGTACTGGCAGGCTGCTGGTAGGTCTCCCTGGAGCCTTCTCTTCTCTCACCCTGTCCTCACAGCAGAGGTGCTTCAGCCCTCAGACCATCTCCCTGGTCTCCTCTGGACTCGCTCTAACAGATCCACATCCTTCCTGTGCTTCGGAGATGGATGCAGTATTCCAGGTGTGGTCTCATGAGAGCAGAGTAGAGGGACAGAATCACCTCCCTCAACCTGCTGCTTTCCTCCAGTGATGGAAAAGACCACCGTGAAGCAGGAGAGGCTCCAATCCTACAAACACCTGGAGAAAAGAAGGCTCCAGGGAGACCTCATAGCGGCCTTCCAGTACCAGAAGGGACTACAAGAAATCTGGGGAGGGACTTTTTACAAGGGCAAATAGTGAGAGAACGTAGGGGAATGACTTTAAACTGGAAAGGGGAAGATTTAGATTAGACATTAGGAAGATATTTTCAATGATGAGGGTGGGGAGGCACTGGCACAGGCTGCTCAGAGAAGTCGTGGATTCCCCTTCCCTGGAGGTGTTCAATGCTAGGTTGGACGAGGCTTTGAGCACCCTGAGTGGAACTGGAGGTTCCCCCGCCCCCCCCCCGTACCTCCGCGCCGCCGCGGCTGAGATGAACCAGCGCTGCCGAGGCTTCGTGAATCTCGCTGCCATCGAAGACGCCGCAGCCGGCGAGAACCACGGCCACCCGCTTACCCATGGCACCCCCCGCAGGCCCGGGCTGAGCCTGCTGCTGCTGCTGCTGCCGCCGCCTCCTCCTCCTCCTCCTCCTCCTCCCCTTGTTCTGCGGCTGCGCCGCTGCGTCCCAGCTCAGCTTCCTTCTTGGCTTTCCCCTCGTCCCAGTGTTCCTTATAGGCAGTGTTTCATTCAATGCTCGCTTTCCTGCCTACAAAATGTAGGTGAGGGCGAGTTCTTGATACAAGACGTAGTTACTATCACAAAAAGCCCAATATTTTGATTTCAGCTACAGTAGCCTTAAGTTTATCTAAGTAACTGTATTTTTTCAAAGTTAGACGGAATGTCTCCCTTGGACAACATGTTTTTTTCATAGCATGCTTTTTTCAGTGTTTTTCCAGACACTGTTCAGAGAGAAATCATAGAATCATGGAATGGTTTGAGTTCAAAGGGACGTTAAAGATCATCCAGTTCCAACTCCCTGCCATGGGCAAGGACACTTTCCACTGGATCAGGTTGCTCGAAGCCTTATCCAACCTAGCCTTGAAGACTTCCAGAGATCAGGCATCTGCTGCTTCTCTGCACAACCTGTGCCAGTGCCTCACCACCCTCACAGGAAAAGATTTCTTCTAATATCTAATATAAATCTCCCTTCTTTCAGTTTAAAACTGTTGTCCGTTGTCCATTTTCCTATCACTACGCTCCCTGATAAAGAATCACTCCCCTGCTTTCTCAAGTGTGGCCAATGTTATTCTTCCCTTTGTGACAATTAATACTCATCTCAAATGGCAACGTCTTGTGTTAAGTATGATATGTGCTGAACAGATGTATCTTCTTCTGTAATTACCTCTGTTTGCAGTCTTTCTAAAATGTAAGATCAGACAGAGCTGGCTCCAAAGCTCCAACTGGCGAACAGATTTGGCTGTTGTGAAGTTAATAATAACATTAAAATTAGTTCTTGGAAAGTAATAGCATATGCATAAGATTTCTGGGAAAATCTATATGTATGCATGTGAGTGGGAAATATATTCTGTACCCAGATTTTGTCTCATTATGCAGGATGGATCAAAATCATTCTCTCATGCATCCAGCACTGAAATAAAGAATGCTTGCTTTCTAAAACTGCAAAAGAATTCTTAGAGAGTTTATTTGCTGGCATTTCCAGTATCATTCTATGCATTAGGAAGGAATCTCAGAAAAAAACCCCAAAACATCAGGTGCTCCTTTAGCTTTAAGTGGAATTCTCAGCTGTATTTTAGGACTCCTTTCATAGAATCATGGAATCATTAAGGTTGGAAAAGATGTCTAAGATCATCCAGTCCAAATGCCAGCCCAGCATCACCATTCCTACTAAACCATGTCAAAAATTGCCATATCTACAGTTTTTGAACACCTCCAGGGAAGGAGACTCCACCACTTCCCTGGGCAGCCTGTTCCAATGCTTCACTAAAGCATTCTGTTATAGAGCAGGGAAGCAGAGGAGCATGGAAGGTGCTGCTGGGAAGGCCTCGCAATCCTGTTACACATCTGCATTCCTGTAGCTTGGCTGGAAGTTTCTCTGCTTCCAGTCGCACCTTGCAAAGGAATTCTGGATAGAGACCAGCAGTACTGGGCTGTTTGTTTCAGTGATACTCTTAACCTGTCAAGTCCACGTACTTTTTTTTGTCTCCCTTCATCTTGTACTGTGCTGCAGTGAGTGGCTGCATTTTGCCAGGAAAACTGAAGAGTTTCTTTGGAAAACCAAACCTACCTTTTGGCACCTAGCCCTCCCATACAAGAACAGGCTGAGAGAATTGGGATTGTTTAGCCTAGAGAACAGAAGGCTTCAGGGAGACCTTATAGTAGCCTTCCAGTACTTAAAGGGGGCCAACGGGAAAGATGGAGAGGGGCTTTTTATCAGGGAATGCAGAGACAGGACAAGGGGTAATGGTTTTAAGCTGAAAGAGGGAACATTTAGATGAGCTATTAGGAAGACATTTTTTCCTGTGAGGGTGGGAAGGCATTGGAACAGGTTGCCCAGAGAAGTTGTGGATGCCCCATCCCTGGAGGTGTTCAAGGCCAGGTTGGATGAGGCTTTGAGCAACCTGATCCAGTGGGAGGTGTCCCTGCCTTTGGCATGGAAGTTGGAACTGTATGATCTTTAAGGTCCTTTCCAAACCAAACCATTCTATGATTCTGTAAAAATTATCTGCGGAATTGCTTTGAACACTGGCACCACGGTGTGCAGCTGTGTATCAGCTCAGATGGGAATTGTTCTGAAGGTTATGGTAGTTGATTTTCTTAATTTGTTAAATACAAAGAGTTGCGTCCACAGTACTGTGGGTTTTTTTCTGTCAGACTTCATATGTGAAGAGGAGTCCCGTATCTAGCTCCTTTTCTCAAGAAATCTTTCTCATCCTTCAAAAGTGGGGAAGGTGGACCTCAGATGAATAAACTCGTCTTTCAGACTGGCCTCAATTTGAGTTCAGGCAGTGTTTGTATTTCGTAGTGTGTGCGCAGATGACTCAAAAGCTAACGTTCCAGTGTGAGTAAAAAAACAAGCTGTGAACGAGCAGTAAAATTGCCAGCTGTGTAGGTTTCTCTACTACAATCCGTAGTAACTTCCAGTAACTTCCAGTATACCAGTAACTTCCTCTCTGAGTGGCATATTGCCAATAAATAGGCTGGCAGATGTGCAGCTGAGGGTGTAAGCATCAGGCAGAGAAACCTATTTTCATGTCATAGGAGCTGTTACTCCAGGTTCAACAGCCTCTCTGCTGTGACTGTTACAGTATACTATTCAAAACCAAACTAGCTGTTCAAAACCAACACTTACTGGCTGTGCCAGCAGGGTTTGTTTTCCCCTTTCTCTGTGATACTTCCATTCTGTTGCTGTCAAGGGCAGAGATGAAGAATGTACTGTTTTATAATGGGAAATCACTGAGAATCTTCTTCATTACTTCAGGAAAGTGTTGTTTTCAACTCCAGCAGTTGTTCTTTGTAGCCAGTCTCAATCTTTCCTCTAAGCCTGCAACTAGACAAAGATGCAGATCATCTCTGGGGGTTTATAACAGGCACTTGGACATGTTTCTGGCTAATAAACGAGACAGCTGCTGACTTGGAAACTGCTGGCATGAGATGTTTAGCTCAAGTATATTTATTGATAAATTTATTAGTCATTGTTTTCTATGTTAAAATATGGGTCATGACTTAAGTTGTATGTGAAGAAAAAGATTACTGTGCTGTAAAAGTGTCCTATGGGATGCAATGAAATGAGATACAAAAATTCTACTAAAATGGGGGAAAAAAAAATGCAATAGCTTTGCCATCTGAGTCATCTGACCCGACAGCTTCAGCAACTACAACAGTGCCTGATTGAAGACTTAATAGATCAGACTTCAAACATATGGTGAGCCAAGGCTAAGAACCAGTTCATACTGTATTTCTAGTTTGGCTAATGAGCAGTTACTGCTCCTTCATTATGTTATTTCACTTCCCTGCATCCTGGTTTCATAGATGGTATAAATTATGCTTCCCTTATTTCATAAAGAACTTCCAGAGTTACACATGAAGATCTCTAAAGCTAGGAATTTCAGCTGTATTCCAAACAAACATGTAGCTTTTTGAAGAGACAAAAGAGCTGGCATCTTGTACTGCGCTCAAGCTGGGGAATGCATATGGGTAATTTTACACTTTATAAAGAACAAAACCAGAGCTTTACTTTAAAGCAGACGCAAACAGCATGCGTGAGATTGGAATTAAATATCGAACTACAGGTACGTATAGACCATGTTTACACGCGTGAAATTAACGTAGAGTGCTGAATGGCATGAGATTTTAAAGACGTTCCACTTCTTCGTGACAGTAACTCCTCCTGCCAAGACAAGCCCCCGCTGCGCCGCCCGGCGACTGCACGGAGCGTGTGGCCGCCCTCCCTCCCCGCCTCCATGGGCGGGCGCGGGGCCGCCCCTTCCCCTGCGCTTCCCCCGGCGCCGCCGCCTCTCGCGCGCGCAGCCATGAGCGCCGCCCGCCCCTACCGGGTGCTGCTGTTGCTGCTGCTGGCGGCGACCGCGGCGACCGCGGCGCCGGGCTCCTCGGGGACGCCGCGCTCCCCGCAGCGGCGGTGGCCGGTGCCTTACAGGTGAGAGGCAGATGTCCAGGTTGGGGACCTGGGCAAGCTGGAGAAGAGGGCCTATGTGAGCCTCCTGAGGTTCAGCAGGGCCAAAGTGCAAGGTCCTGCCGCTGGGTCGGGGCAGCCCGCGGTTTCAGTGCAGGGTGGGGGCGATGTGCTTGCGAGCAGCCCTGCGGAGAAGGGCTTGGGGGTTCTGCTTGATGAGAAGCTTGACATGAGCCGGCAGTGTATGCTCGCAGCCCAGAAAGCCAACCGTGCCCTGGGCTGCATCGGAAGGAACGTAGCCAGCAGGGCAAGAGAGGGGATTCTCCCCCTCTACTCCGCTCTTTTGAGACCCCACCTGGAGTATTGTGTCCAGTTCTGGAATCCCCAACTTATGAAGGATATGGAACTGTTGCAGTGGGTCCAGAAGAAGCCACGAAGATGATCAGAGGGCTGGAACAGCTCTGCTATGAGGACAGGCTGAGAGAATTGGTAGTGTTCAGCCTGAAGAAGAGAAGGCTCTGGGGAAACCTTATAGCAGCTTTCCAGTATGTAAAGGGGCTACAAGAAAGCTGGGGAGGGATTTTTTTTACAGGGGCAAGGGGGGAACTGCTTTAAATTGGAAGGGGGAAGATTTAGATGAGACATTAGGAAGAAATTCTTAACAATGAAGGTGGTGAGGCACTGGCACAGGTTCCCCAGGGAAGCTGAGGTTGCCCCTGGCAGTGTTCAAGGTCAGATTGGATGGGGCCTTGAGCAGCCTGGTCTGGTGGGAGATGTCCCTGCCCATGGCATGGGGATTGGAACTGACTGATGTTTAAGGTCCCTTCCAACCCAAACCATACTATGATTCTAAAGAGGCCATGGGTTGTTTCTCCTCTTCAGTCCTTGGGGGGTGTCATGTTTTATTTGCACTATTGGGGTGTAAGGGAAGGGGTGTGCGGTCCCCAGCTTAGAGATGTGCCTTCCCTACCAGTTGTGGGGTTGTTGTCCAGAGAATGACTGCCCGTGCTTTAAATATCATCATGGAATCACAGAATGGTTTGGGTTTCTTCCTTTGCTAACAAAGCTTGGGCATAGTTCAGAGAATCACAGAGTTCATAGAATCATAAAATGATTTGGGTTGGAAGGGACCTTAAAGATGATCCGGTTCCAACTCCCCTGTTAGGGGCAGGCACACCTCCTGTTGGATCAGGTTGCTCAAAGCCTCATCCAGCCTGGCCTTGAACACCTCCAGGGAGGGGTCATCCACAACTTCCTTGGGCAACTATGCCAGTGCTTCATCACCTTCACAGGAAAAAAATTTTTACTAGTATTTAAATCTCCTCTCTTTCAGCTTAAATTTGTTACCTGTCATCCTATCCCTGCACTCCCTGATAAAGAGCCCCTCCCTATCTTTTCTGTGGGTCCCTTTAAGTGTTGGAGGTCTACCGTTGGGTGTCCCTGGAGCCTTCTCTTCTCTAAGCTTAACAGAGAAGATCCCCAGCTCTCTCAGGTTGTCCTCATAGGGGAGGTGCTTCAGCTCTCTAATAATTTTCGTGGCCTCCTCTAGACTTGTTCCAACAGATCTATGCCTTTGCTATGTTGGGGACTCCAGAACTGAATGCAGTAGCAAAAAAGTTGCTATGAGGAAGTCAGGCTGTGATTTATTTTATTTTTTAAATTGAAGTTTGCTTCCTGCTTCCAGTTGAAATGGTGCAACATCCTGCTCTGGAGCTGCCTTGGGTGCAGAAGAAGGCCTAGTGCTGTTGGGGACAACAGGAGAATGCGTGTTCCCATGTTTTACTGAAGCAAGTAGCCATGCCTTTGGTCATGCTGAGAAAATGAGGCTCTTCAGGACAAGGGCTATGCTTCCATATGTGTTTTGAGTGGGCTTGCTGTTTGTCAAGGGAGGCATTATGGTTTAAATGCTATTTAGTGCCTGCCTAAAGTTCTGAAAGCCTCTACAGTAATTCCGAGCAGTGAAGTTTGTATGAAGTGCCACCTGAAGGAGCCGGTCCTACAGTCACAAGTCGATCTTGCAGTCACAAGTGGTTCAGGTTTTCAAGCAAGTACAGTTATTGCAAGGCTTGGTCTCAAGATGGTCAAAATTGGAGTACAAGCCTGTCAGTGTGAGACACCCAGAAATGTGGTATTTAATGCTTCTTATGTGCTTGTTACTTTCTTGTCACATGCAAGGTGCAGCAGGAGGGGAAATTAAAAATTTAAGTTGTGCAATTTACAAACAGGACTTAAATGTGTCACTGGCATAAAACTCTGTTTTCTAACTGAGTGTTCTTTTTCCAGCAGTACTCTTCTTTTTTTTTTCTTTCCTTCCCCCTGCCCTGGACAAAATAAAGGTAGACATGCTGAAGGATCCAGGAAGCTTTCTTGGAGAAGAAGTCAGCAGGAGAAATCTACAGTGCCTCAGCAGGGTTACTGGCTTTACCATGGCTCAGGAAGTCCCATGTCTTTGAGTCATCTCATGATTGGGTTGTTTGTGCCATTCAGTAGCCCATGGCAACTAACTGTGTTAGACTCTCAGGCTGTGCTCTGGGCAAGCTGTCTTGGTAACAGGAATATGGGAACCCTGTTGTAGGTGAAATACAGTGAGTGAATTTGAAGGAAATTGGGAAAGGAAGACTTGTCAGAAAGGTTTTTTCTGTTTGTAAGTAGTGTGGTACATAAACAGATTTGGGTTTCATTTTTTGAGGTTTAATAGAAATGATGAATGGGAACAATGATTATAAGTGGTTAGGCCTCTTTAGATAAATCAGCATAGAGGAGTGGAATATTTCTTTCTGATATTGGCGATATTCTAGAGTAAAAATAGCAACATCTGGGAAACTATAGAATAGTTTCCCAGAGCAAGGTGGTCAATGCCAGTGTAAAAAAAAAAACTGTTAGGAGAACATTTATGAGGCAGATATCAAACCGTCCTCCACTCAGCATCTCTTATGTCTTTGATTTTATCAGTGTAAGCCACCCACTGTAATCTGCACTGTGTTCACTCCTGAGTTATCTATCAGTGTACAATGTAACTTGCATTCGCAAGTCTTAAGTGCTATTTCTGCAGATGTGCCCCTCAGCAGCCTTACAACCTTGTGTACTGAAGTGTTGCAGCATCTGGATCACGGAATCTGTCTTTGGGGGTGGCTGCACACCTGAGCTCTCCCACTCAGGCCATTAGGAAGGCATGGGACAGTTACTCCAGCCATGAAGCTCTACTTATTATGTGTGCCTCTCTTTCTTATCACAGGCGCTTTGATTACCGTCCAAAAACTGATCCTTACTGCCAAGCTCGTTACACCTTCTGTCCCACTGGCTCTCCCATTCCAATTGTGAAAGATGAGGATGTCATCGAAGTGTATCGATTACAGGCTCCAGTGTGGGAATTCAAATATGGAGACCTACTAGGACATTTGGTAAAGCCATTTTTTACTTTAACAAAGTTACAGTGGCAAATTCAGCTGGATACAACAACAGGTGTCATGAACAGGAGCCGTGAGGTTGTGATATGTTTGTATGGAAGAGTACTGGAGTGCACGAGCTAGGCTGCGTGTAGGAAAGATACCCCAAAAGCAGTAATTTTCGAAAAAAAAGTTATAGACCTTTAACTCAGCTAAAGGGAAGAGCATGACCAGCACGGTTGTTGGGTTTGGAAGTATTGCCCCACAGAGCTGCGTATTTGGAGTGTTTTGTATACACATACCTTTGCATTTTGAGTGTCATTTTTCTGCACTAGCACTAGATCAAGAAAATAGATTTTTTTTGTTGTTCCCTTTTTCAGATTAAATGCTTGCTCAGTGTAATAATTTTTCTGTTGTTAAAAACATATATGTTTGTGTGGACATGGGTATCTGTCAGGAGTGGGCAGCTCACTGGTCAGAATGGCTGGTTACTTTTATGTTTCTTTTTTGGGTGTTGTGATCAGTATTGAATTAAAGTCTCAATTCGTGGAGTCATGCAGACATGAAAGAATCTCAACTTTAGTGGTATTTATAGCTATAGCATAATTAATCTTCAAAGCATGATTCCTAATGAATAAAGAAATACTAGTGAACATGAAATATCAAAATGAAAACTGAGCATGCAGAGTCAAAAATGGAAATAGCTTCAAATATCATTATCTTAGTTGTGAAGCTAAAGTTGAATTTATCTCATTCATTTTGTGGCTTGTATTACCAAGATCTGGTTTTGGTAACCCAGTTCTGCTTCTTTGATATTCCTGTAAAGTTAAAGAATTCAAAAGTAACCTTGAGTTTGGAAGCTGTGCTCCTGCTGAGTATCTGCCTCCAAATAACAGAGTTTAGTGTTGAATAGACCAACACTGAGGTGGTGTAATTGTGGGGTAAAAGTATGTGCATGATAAAATCTAGTATGTTGTGCATCAATGCTACTGAATCCAAGAGCTTTTAGGAGCCCCTTCCCTTCTTCTCACTCCGTTACATAGCAGCTCCCAAGCATATGTCAAGCTGAAGTTGAGTTTATGTTAAAATTTTGACTTTTGAGGTTTGGTTTGGTTTTTTTCCAGAAAATTATGCACGACGCGGTGGGTTTCAAGAGCTCTCTAACAGGCAAAAACTACACAATGGAGTGGTATGAGCTCTTCCAGCTTGGAAACTGCACATTTCCACATCTCCGGCCTGGCATGGATGCACCATTCTGGTGCAACCAGGGAGCTGCCTGCTTTTATGAAGGAATAGATGATGCACACTGGAAGGAAAATGGAACTTTAGTTCATGTGACCACAATATCAGGTAGGTTCCAGATGCTTTGGATGGTGCTAATATCATAAAACAGAGTCAGCCTTGTCTTCATGTAAAGTAGTACCTTTTAATTTATGTTTTGTAGGTTATACACTGCGTTTGTTGCTGATGCTAATTTCAAACTGAAATACTCTTTGCACTTTTTTTCTTACAGAAAGCAGTATGAGGCTGCTGCCTTTTAAATAACATGCACTGAAGAGTCATTTGGTGTTGCTGTACAAAAGCACTTGAGTGTCTTGTGTAAAAATAGCAAACCAGCTTATATACAGAATCATTATGGACTCCTTTCACACGGCTTCACTGAAACAAATTCTTCTGTTGTGAGGTGGCAGATGATGGCTGAGACAGAAAAATTGGTGGAACTGTGTATGTTACTGAGCAAACAAATAATGCATATTTAGAAATAATCTCAAAAATATAAAAAAATCATCTTTATTTCCATCTCACTCATTATGTGTCATAAAAACCGTGCAGTGTCCCCAGTAATAGGTCTTTGTCGTATGTCATAGAACAAAACCAGGATTTACCTCTCTAAATATGTGGATGATCACCAAAATAGCTTCCTGATATATATTGAACACTGAAATTCTAGAATAAAAAGGTCATTTGAATAATCTGGTTGATTACTGTGGTAATCATAGAATGGGTTGGTTTGGAAGGGACCTTAAAGATCAGCCAGTTCCAACCCTCTGCCATGGGCAGGGACACACACCTCCCACCAGAACAGGCTGCTCAAGGCCCCATCCAAGCTGGCCGTGAACACCTCCAGAGGTGGGGCATCCACAGCTTCCCTGGGCAGCCTGTGCCGGGGCCTCACCACCTTCATCGTGAAGAATTTCTTCCTGATGTCAGCAGTGTCAGAGACCACTTTGGAACATTTGCATTTTCTTTTAAAGCCCTATGGCCAGGTTCATATTTCTTAGGGTTATGTCTCTTTAGAGGAAATAGGGCAGGAATATCCAGCATCGGATTTTTGGCTGTCTAGGCATCTTTCAATAGATTATCAGGGAGCCATGTATTAACCTGTAATATTTTTGTTTAATTTAAGACATTAAAGTAAGCTTCAAGCCTGTCTACAGTGCATAGTACTTGATACAGACTTAATGATTTGTTATTTTATTAAACCAAGTCACAGGCAATGAAAAAAGAAAGTGTCCAACACTTAGACTGAGCAGAATCACAGAAGGGTTTGGGTTGGAAGGGACCTTAAAGATGATCCAGTTCCAACCCCTGCCATGGGCAGAGATACTGCATCAGGTTGCTCTAAGCCCTATGCAACCTGGCCACGAACAGGGATGGGGCATCTGTGACTCCTAGGGGCAACCTATTTTGGTGCTTCACCACTGTCACAGGAAAAAATTTCTTCCTGGTATCTAATCTAAATCTCTTTCATCTTTAAAACCTTTCCCCCTCTTCCTATTCCTGCACTCCCTGACAAAGAGCCCCTACTCAGCCTTCCCATGGGTCTTTTTTAAGTGCTGGAAGGCTGCTAGAAGGTCTCCCTCGAGCTTTCTCTTCTCCAGACTGAACAAGCCCAGCTCTCTCAGCCTGTCCTCATAGGAGAGGTGCTGCAGCCATCTCTGGCCTCCTCTGAACTCACTCTAACAGATCCATGTCCTTCCTGTGCTGACTCCAGAATGATTGTTAATGTTTACTGTAAAGCTCTTAAATGTGAAGAAGAGTTATAATGGAGTAGCCTCGGAGGTGAATGTGCAGAGCTGAGGCAGTAGCTTGCACATGTGCCTTCCCTTAGAGTAAGCCTGGGGTCCATTTAGTCTCTGATGAAGAGCAGACCCAGTGATTTGACCTTTGCAGTTTGTTTTGGAGGGAGATGTGTGGCCTGCAGTGCTCTTCACTGGTCCTGACGAATGCAACACTGCAGTGATGACGGATGTGATGTGCAAGGGCAGGTTGTTCTGTGCAGGGTGGTGTTCGTGACACAATTCTGCCTGGTGTCTGCCACCTCTGAACTGCGAGGTAACTGCTGCCGGTAGTCTTGCCTATCTTTCAGCAGCTACCAGACACAGTTATTGTACCCACAGCAGCGATGCTTGCAACTAAAGAGAGATTGTGGCTTGGAACACTGTCACAATTGCAAGCTGCCATCTGACTGTGTCTTCTGACAGACACATTGTACGAGAAGGATCTGCAAAATTTGGCTGTGCTGTGAATGTGAGGGACTAGGCAGATCTGAGTCATAGATGGCTGTACCCTGGGCTGTGACTGAGGGCCAGGCTGAGATGCAGTGCTAGGACTATGGTTAAAAAAGAAGAGAGATTAGCCATGTGCTTCAGAACTATGTTGGAGGCAGATGCATCACATGTAAGGAGCTGCTGGGGGGATGAGCCGAGTTAGAGATGTCTTCCTCATTCCACCTGTGAAGTCACCAAAACACTCCAAACCTGTGTTCTAAGTAAAACAATAGTCCACAAGATCTTTAAGTTTACTGGTCTTTACATCTCACTCATATCCTTGGGCTTAGTACAACATTGGGTGAGGAGCTGCTAAAACCACAAGATGCCTCAGCCTAAGATTACAGAGGCTGCTTTTGTAGGGAGATGTGAAAACTTCTGCCCTGAATTGCTGAATTTAGTTGAAAGTCGAGCAAGTGCAGAAACAGCTGTTACACTGGTGAGCACTTTGTCAGCATCACATTAAATTGTACAACCTGCCTTGTTTGTTTGCATGGATAAAACAAAATGAGAAGTGTCGTGGTTCCCTGATGTTTGGATGTTCTGACATAGTAGCAGGCAATGGGGCAAAAAAATGAATTGCTGTTAAAATAACTTACGTGTAAATATATTTTATTCAGTGGGTTATGGATTCTCTTTCCAGCCTAAGCCTTGTGTCTTTGGATGGTGTTCTGGTGTGAGCTAAAGTAGAATCAGTTTTCTAACAAACTTGTCAGCTAAGCCTCCAGTAACTTCATTTCTGAAAGTTAACTGTATGTTTTCAGTGTTTCTCTCTAGAAGTGACAACAGCACTGGTATGCTTATGCATTGCTTATACTTATTCCTATAGAAATCAAGGCCGTCCTTGAGCTGATAGTATGTCATGGAATCATAGAATCATGGAGTGGTTTTGATTCAAAGGGACATTAAAGATCATCCAGTTCTAACCCCTCTGCCATGGGCAGGGACATATTGTAAGTGAAAGGGACAAAAAAGGGAGAAGCAGACAGAACAGGTGACCCCAAACTGACCAAAAGAGTATTCTGTATATGTCATATCAGAGATAAAACTGCAGGATCATGAGGACCAAGCTCTCTTATTTGATGGCCAGCATCCAGTATGGACCTTCTCTGTCTTTTTTTTGTGCTCTGATCCTTGATTCATGCATTCCTGAATGCAGTTCATGAGTCCAGCCTGGGACCATTTTCCTGTGCCTGCTCTGCAGCATCAGTGGTGACGTAGTCATCGAGGAGGGGATGTGTGTGTGTCAATTTCTTTTATTTGTATATATGTTATTTTTTCTTATTAATATTATTTTCTTTAATATTTCATTAAACCTGGTTTAGTTTTAGTTCCAAATCCACAAATCTCTTTCTCTCATTTCCCTTTCCCTGGGGAATTTGGGTTGTGTTTGGCTGCCGGTCAAGCTGGGCCAGGGCTAAACTGTGACAGCATGGCTAGGTAATGTCGTGGGTAAACTTTTGCAGGGAAGGGAGGTGAACGTGGAAAATATTTTCAGTCGTGTGTGTTACCTTGTCTCTGTAATACCGCTTTTTATCTCTTACAGGAGCCATGTTTAATGAAATGGCGAAATGGGTAAAACACGACAATGAGACTGGCATTTACTATGAGACCTGGACAGTTCAAGCAAGTCCTGACAAGCAATCGATAGTATGGTTTGACTCTTATGAGTGCTCTAAATTTATACTGAGAACATACCAGAAGCTCGCTGACTTAGGAGCTGTATTTAGGAAGGTACAAACAAACTATACCAGCATAATTTTATTCAGTGGAGAACCAATTTATTTGGGAAATGAGACATCTATTTTTGGACCTGTAGGAAACAAGACATTGGCAGCAGCTGTAAGAGACTTCTACTCCCCATTCAAACCTTATCGGACAGTTGGAGAGTTTTTTGTGGATCTTTTCAAAGTAATTGATCGTATCATACTTAAACGTCAGTTTTATCTCTTCTACAACTTGGAATACTGGTTCTTACCTATGAAGTTCCCTTATCTCAAAATAGTTTATGAAGAATTCCCTTTACCTGTTAGAAGCAAAAAATCCTTTGACGTATAATTATTGAAGAACTGAACTTGCCGTTATGCCAGAATATCCTTAAGGATTTTGGAATGCTACCATAATGGTATGAAAGTGGTGTATGATTCACTGCTAGCTGTAAAAACTGTGTTGGAAAGGATTTGATAGACCTCATGACAGACTGGTGCCTTCTTTTTTCTTATTACCTGCACAGTACGTTCCTGAATTCTTGAGCATCTCTGACTTGGCCAGCTTCTGTTTGACCACGGGTACCTGCTGCCTGGGGGCACACTGTTGTGGCTCCTCTTCGCTAAACTCTGCAGTGCCAGAGGATGAACAGGAGGCATCCATCCCACTTACTCTGCTCTCAGGGGCTCTCTGCATCCATGGCCGTGTGGCAACAGATAGCACCAACAGAGATGAGACACAAGCGTTAAAAGGACCTTCCAGTCTGACCAATTTGGCTCAGCTGTGTGTTGGAGCTGACAAACCTGAGTGCCTAGATGTGTCCAATTTCATCAACATGTGCCTTAGATTGATGTTCCTGTGTTTTTGTATAACTGGGACCCGTGGTTCATGATGTAGGTGTTCAGTGGGGTTGGAAGAGGCAGTTAATCTCTTAGAAGGTGACAGGGGTGGCATCTTGTCACCACTTTGCTTCCTTTACCCACATTGTAAACACAATACAAATAGCTCTTCCTAAGATGTGTGTGTGTTTTCTAGCACAGCAAGCAGCCTGTTTTCACATCAGCTTTGATTCCTAACCGCAGTGTTCTAGCAGTCTCCTGTTTTAAAGGCTACTTGAGGCTTCAGTTAGAGCTGTTTCATAGAAGCCCTGTTTATATTCCTTTTACATTTCTTTAAAAAGCAGGGAATCCTTCATGTGAAAGAAGCATGGCAACTTGTGGAGTGTCAGTGTCCCAGATGTGCCTGTGAAAAGCGATTGCAGTATTTTACTGGCAGTGATGCAGTAATGGTGCTGTGCCAGCTGTGGTGTCCTTGAGTCACATTCCTGGCTGTGCTTGCAGTGACTTGGCAACTCCTTCCCTTTAATCCTGATTTACAAAAGCCGAAGAAACACTGGTTTTCTGGAGAACAGCAAGGTGCCTGCTCGCAATAAAGCCTACAACATGATCATCTCCAAGTGTACGCTGCTCGCTTTGTTTATTCTAAACTGGTTGCAGGGTCAGCAGCTGTCATGACTAAGTGGTAACACTGGGACTCTGCAGTTTTGTTTGGCTAGAGCTGAATTAATAGTCTGCTTCAGGCAAGGAGTACACAGTGTGAGTGCGCAATGATTTGATCGAAAGCATAAGAGTGGCAGAAAAATGACCTTTAGTGACTAAAAAAAGTCACTAAAATTAATTAGTTGAATTGTATCTTCATGTAAGGGGGTGAGCATGAGAGCTCGTGTGAGCAGAATGAGGTGATGAGAGCACCTCTCTGCTGCAGGGCAAAGCTGTTAATTAGTTCCACTGCTACGTGAAACTTCATCTTCTACCACAATTTGAAAGATTCTTTGCAGTAACGAGCACAGGGCTCTCTTGTAGGCAAAATCCCTGAGTTAGGCCTCAAGAGTTAGAACAAAACACTGAGATCACACATAGGCTCCTTCTGTGAAGTTTAGACAAGCCCAGAGGAGATCCATAAATATAACACTTCTGTCTCTAAGAAACAATATGTTTGCGACATCTGACAGCTTCTGTGTACACACAATGATCTATTGTTGTTTGTGTCTGGAAACCTGCTTAGCTCAAGCATTTGAGGTGGATGCAGGAATAATGGGATCACACCTAACATTTCACTCACAACCAGCTGGTATTAGCACTTGCATGTTGGTAGGAACTAGGCCTCTCCTAACTGCTGGGCTCAGGGACAAGCTCCTACTGGCTCTCTTACCTGTCGCGCTGTTCAGGCATTCCTCATGCTTGGAATACAGGAGTTAGTGGCCACTTCAGACTGTGCTTGGTTCTACTCCCTGCTTTTGTGTGTGTTACAGCTAAGGGTAAAAATACACAATCACTCTATTACAGGAAAATGTTTAAATCTGCACAGTGGTCTTGTGCAACTCTGCTTAATTTTCTTACCCCGCCCCCCTGAGCTGCTCAGGACCATAACCCACGCCACTCCAGGAGGGTTCTCTGACAAGGTGATTCCTGGCTTGTCATACATCCAGGTCAAACAGAGCATGCAGCTCCTGTCATGATAGGACGAGAGGAAACGGTCTCAAGTTCCACCAAGGGAGATTTAGGTTAGACATCTGGAAAAATGTCTTCACCAAAAGGGTTATCAGGCACTGGAACAGGCTGCCCAGGGAGGTGGATATCATCCTAGAGGTATTTAAAAGATGGGTAGATGAGGTGCTCAGGGATATGGTTTAGTAGTAGATAGGTACAGTTGGTCTTGATCTCAAAGGTCTTTTCCGACTGGGCAATTCTATTATTCTATGATTCAGTGATGTTGAGGTTTTTCCAAAGGCACCACAAGTAGGGAATAACTCAAAAACTGAAGACTTATGCTCTTCCTTTACAATGGAGTCTATATTTAAATCGAAAGCATAACATTCCCTCTGCCCCATCAAGCTGCCGATAGCGAGTTAGCAAAATTAGATCGTGAAAACAGACCTTGGCAGCCATCACGTTTTCAGTCTGGTTGGAAATGAGAGCACTAAAAGAATCATTTCCTATGTTATATCACAGTTAGTGTTAAAGGTAGACTCAGTCGCTGTGGTTCTTTGACTAAAAACTATTACTATAAATGAGACCCCTGTGAGGAATTCTCTAACCAATATCACACCATCTAAAGACATATTTTCAAAATGGCTATCAAGCAGAGAGCATCACCTGCTGAAACAATTTAACTTGGAAGGTTCATATCGGCATCAAATCAAGAGCCCATGAAGAAAACAAGAAAGCTGGGGAGGGACTTCTTACAAGGGCAAGTAGGGATAGGACAAGCAGGGAAGGCTTTAAATTGGAAGGGGGAAGATTTAGATTAGACATTAGGAAGAAAATTCTTTAGAAGGAGGGTGTGGAGGCACTGGCTGCCCAGGGAAGCTGTGGATGCACCCTACCTGGCAGTGTTCAAGGCCAGGTTGGATGGGGTCTTGAGCAGCCTGGGTCTAGTAGGATTTTTCCCTGCCCATGGCAGGGGCGTTGGAACTGGATGAACTTTAAGGTCCATTCCAATTCAAACATTCTATGATTCCATGCCGCAGGCCACAGGAGAAGGCACTGTTCTAACCCCTGCCTCTTTCCTGCTGCATTGAGGCTGTTAGCACAGAGAATAACTTTTGTATGCCTGAGCCTCTGAGGGAAGGAAGGATCCAGCCATCAGGGAGGTCTGAAGGACTTCCAGCCCAGATACTCTGTTAACTGTCAGACTTCAGCTGCAGACTTAGGAAATCAATCCTTCCCCTCTACCCCCTGCCCTCAAAACACAAGCCTTAGTGTGGGGGAGTGCTCAGGGGTGGCCCTTTATCTCAAATTCACTCCTTGGGAATAAAGCCGCAAAACCAGTGTGATACCACATCCACTGAAGTTCTTGCCTCACTAATGTCTAAATCAAGTTTTGAGATCTACGCTTCCTAGATTGCCCATTCATTGACTTCGATAAGGATTACACAGTCCTTTATATACAATACATACAAAACTACAAACCAGATAAGGAACAATAAAAGGAAGCACAGGAGTTTTTCCTACTGATAAAACAAACCATGACAGTTGATCTTCGTGCAGGATCATCCTAAATAGGGAAAGTTTTTGGTCATGCTGCAAGACTGGAAGGAACAGACACTTTTTTCTGAAAGGTCCAAAGCTATCCCGGTTCCTCAGCACTTTGCAAGGAAATCCCATCTTACAAAACCACATGAAGACAGAGCAGAAAGCACACACTGTCTCAGTTTCAAAGCACAGGGACTACAATGGCCAAGCAGCAGATGTGATCCTACGTGAAAAATCTAGCAAGAATGAACATGCAGAACATCCAAGGTCAACTATGGTGCCACTGTCCTCGTTTGGATACTGTTGAACTCCAATTATATCTTGAAGGAACTTCTTTCTACAGCACCTGCACTGTAGGAAAATTAGTTTGTAGGCTTAACTACAGACACGGAAGTTTTGGGCCCTGTTAAGATTTCACAAGCTTCCTCATTACATCTATGCTCCAGTTTTAGGTCCAGCAGCAGCACTGACCTTTACCATTCTGTGTCCAACCAAGCAGACCAGACAAACATCAAGACACAGCTAATTTATACCTATGTAGTTAGCTGAGTTTGCATGACAGCAAAGAAACTTTCTGACTAAAAATCCCTCCAAAAACCCACTTATATTCATAGGTTTGTAACTTCAGGTAAGTCACAGGAAAACTAGAGTTAATGTAAACAGCTTCTCTTAAAATCACTCCCCTTTTCACTTTGGATCCAGCCCCTCACTCTAAGCTAGCACAGCTGGTCAGGATCACCCAAGCCATTTGCCATCAACAGCAATTCCCTATCCAAACCAGAAGCTATGTAGCCCTTCTGTTCAGAGGTCAGATTTGCCACTGCACACATCAACAACTCCTACCCAGACCTGGACAAGCAGCCCAACACTGCATGATCTTCTGAAAACAACAAGAAATCAAAGTGAACCCAGGGAGAACTACTTTATACACCTGAGACATTCAGGTTCATATTTCTAGTGAACTTGACAGCCTGCAGCACTTGTTACTACTCTTGTCATGGATTTTTATTATTATTCATTTTTTCCAGCATGTAGGAGGTAAAATACGAATTGTACAAAATTTGCTAAAAAGGAAAATTGCAGCCTTTCCTGACAATATTTAGAATATAGGCTTCCCTGGGAAGTTTGTTTTCTGGTTGGATTATTTGAACTAAGGATGCTCTAAGTGGTTTTGTTTAAAAACTACAGACCTTCAGTGGGAGAGAGGCAACTGCTTTCAAGCAGCTTTCTTATTCTTGAACATTTTGATAACTGCTAGGAGACGGTGTCACCTCTATGGACTTCTGAAATCCACACGAGACCCTCTCAGAAGAGGCCAGCAGTGACCTTGCTGGGGAATGAAGCCCTCAACTGCCAATGTGTTCCCCATCTCAGGATCTGGCTGAGGTCACTCTGTGAGAAGCAGAACACCAGGCTTCAAAGATGTGAATTCCAGAGGCAAGGGAAATTGGGTATTTTGGCTGTCTTGCCTTTTCTCTATTCCCACCACCACAGACCAACCTATGTTGCCAAGATCAGGACACCAGCAGCCAAGGTCCAAAGAGGTACAAGCAGTGTTACTAGTAAGATTACTTCACACGATTAATTAGGTGAAAACACATCCTCTTCCCCAGCTCAGTCCTGTTACTCCACCGCTATCACACAGGCAATCCCAAGAGCCAGAATACAAAAAAAACAAACCACTGAGCTTTTTTAGTTTTACGGACTAAATGTATTGACACCTTTTATACAAATAAAAGCAAATTAGAGTATTACATTAATTTAACAAATTCTAATACAAAAACCGTGCATTTCTTAAAATGCAATTTTTAAATCAAAGCTCTACAGAAACATACAATTCCCATATAAAGATGTCCAGTCCACTGAGCAACGTTTGCTCAAAATATAGTTATGAACTTAAATATGCTCATAAGTGTATTACACTTGAACTATACATTGGATAAACATTACTGAAGTCAGAAAGTCTACTAATTGGTAGTACCAGAAGAAGCCGCCACCTCAAGGGACAGGCCACCACCAGCCAAGCTGGATAGGGCTCATGGCTGGAGCAGCCTAGCCTCGCTGATGGCTGCTCCCACCTTCCCACCACATTATGCAGTCATGTCAATACTTTAGTGTTACCAATCAATCACGTTAAAGAGAAAATGATGTAACCGTTGGCAGTAAGAAATGAAGTCACAAGCCACATCCAGTTCACAGGCAATACATTGCCTACATCATTTACAGACTAAAAACGTTCTTTAATAAAACTGATTTACCAAATATTCAAAGCAAATTTTTTCCTATTGCTCTACTTCACGCAAGTTTACTGCTTTTAGGTTTTTAAATATTATTAAATGATCAAACTAGCTGAATTAAAGGTATACAAAATGATTATCTATCAAACACTCACTTTATACATAAACATTTCTGAAACAGATTTACAGTATACAATTAGTTTATACAGCGTAAGCAACTGTTACAAGATAATTTCTCTCAAATTGAAAGCAGCCAAAAGGTCTAAGATTTTGTTAAAAGGTTCTTGGTCGCCATACAAATTTTAACTTTCTCATCTTGCACTGTTCACATTGGCATTGCAGGGTTCTTTAATAAACTATACATTACTCCACCCAACTCTATGCTGCAAAATTGGTTAATGTACAAGAAAAGCTCATTACCTCCAATGTGTTTTTAAATACAACGTATCTACATTTTTCCTCAGAATGCTTTCGCTTCCTGAGCTAGACATAAAATACCTTAAAACAGGTTTAGAGACGGATCTGAGACCCTGTGAGCAACTACATTAAAATGCATAGAGGGGAAAAAAACACACCACTTCTGGTAGCTCGCACTATTTGTTTGCACTATAAATACATTTTAGATGGATCTAATAATCTGTTCAGTAAGTTAGCAAACTTTATAATTTAATGCACTAAACTATGTTATTGTGTATTGCTCTTGCTTTGTATGATTTTTATATAAGAGTGTGTATATTTCACAGCCTACTAAATGCTCCTTTATAATCTTGTCATCTCGCTGACTGCATTTAGAAATGCGATAGTCTGCAACAGAAGCAGGCAATTCCAGTGGGGTTCTGTTTGCTTTTTAAAATCAAGTCTTACTATGTTCAATACCAGTATCTAAACCAAAGAAGGACAGCTTATTAAAAATGGTATTTTGCAGGTACATTTCAATATTTTATATGAGTTTTTAATCTCCGTAAGAGTCTGAGGTCACTGTCAATGAAAAAGCACAAATCCAAACAGAAAACAGGTTTTTGTTTGGATGAAACCAGGTTGTGGAGCTATCCGTGATTTTTATTTTTGAATCTGGGTTTAATTTTTAAATAAAAAATGATTTATGAATTTTCTAATCAAACAATGAACTAAATTGCAGTGAAAACTATAGTATTAAATAAGCTTATACAGTAAATTGCAATATGGTAAGATTGGGTTTAAGGTGCTATTCCATCTGCCCTGAAGTCTTTTAAGGACTTTACCATGTAGGCATCATGTCTGGGAACCAGACTCTACCGAGATGTTTTGAAACTTCCCAATGAATCTGCTCTAAGCTGTATTTCTGATCAGGAATCAGAACTTCTTCCATAATAGAAAGCTGAGAAAGACGACCGCCACACATCTTCACAAACTCAACAAAGGCACTGCAAGAGACTTCACATTCTCCTAGGCCAACGGCTGACAGAAACTTGCAGCGTTCTGCAATACGAATCAGTTCCTCATCCAGTGGCCGTAATCCATTGGCACACACCACCAGTTCAACTAAGCGAGGACAAGTCATCCCAACGCGGCCAAGGACATCTTTGCTTACTGATCTTCCAAAGTAAAGGTGAGTGACAGGTATTTCGTAACGAAAGAATGGGTCAAACTCTTCTTCGTACAAGAAAAAGTACATTACTAAGTTTACTTTCGGAGAATGCTTGATGAAAGCGTCCCAGCTGCTCTTCTGGATTGTATGGAACTGAGTCTGTCCAGGATTTTCACTAACAACATCAATGCGCAAGTGTTCTAACCTGACATGTTTTTCAGAAGATAAAGCAAGCAGAAGCTCATCACTCAGCAGGTGGTAGTTCAGCGCCAGCTCACGCAGGCCATGACACTGGTCAGCTACACAAAGGATGCCTGGGAAAAGATAACGTTATGAGACGGGTTACACGGATAAATATATCAATAAACAAACAAGAAACATCCGAGTGAATTTGTTTAGGCACGCCAAGAGCGTGCAAAGACCATGTATTTCACTATGCAATCAAGACCAAAGTCATACCGGACAACCCGCACATGAATCTTTTTCACTAAGCATGACCTTGTGACTTCTTTGTACCCATGCAGTAAAAGAAACAGACACTACGCTGTTTTCCTAGGGAACCATAAAGAAGTTAACACTTTGCATCGTACCTTTTCCTGTGAGAGCCGATTCTCCTGTGACAAATACATAAATAGCATACTCTGAGTATTCTGCCCTCTTCTAAGACCACATACACTCAAATTCATTTTTGTAAAAGGGACTCACTCAAAATAGAAGTATTTCCCTAGCCTGCTCTGGAAGAACTGCTGTCTCCCTCTGTGGCTGACAAAGTAGCCAGGAACAAAACCTATCACCTCAGGAAAGCAAATGCAAAATGAATATCAGATTTTAATTAAATACAGAAATTACTGCTGTCAGTATTTGTTCTTCCTAGCAAAGTATAAATACTTACATTTGGAAAAACAAAAACCAAGGAAAACACTAAAAAATTAGGTCTGGTAATTCCTAGAACAGTGATTTTCAGACTCTCCCTTTAATAAATCAATATAATGGGCCGCTCATGGAAGACCAAAGACATTAACAAAAAGAATTCAGTTCAGTCTGTAAGGTTTGCACTCATCCTACTTGCAGATAGAAGCAATGGTACCACACTGGTAACTAAAAAAAGGCACTAAAAAAAGCACACAGTCCTTTGTATTTCATGTGACCCAGAAAACTGCATGAAAATTCAGTATACAGTCTTTCCATTAATAGAGGAGATGAGAACACAGCATTTAATATGCAACCAGAAAACCTGAGCTCAATACACTATAGCTTTGAAGCAACGGGAAGAAATATAGAAAGACAACACTTACTTTAAGATGAGGTTATTAAACTCAAGAGATAAGCCTACACTGAGCTTAAAAGCACTTCAAAAATCCACTGTAAAAACATTGCATGAATATATACACAAGTACGTCTCTTCCACCTGAGAATCTGCACAAACAAGCAGCTCCTTTAACTATACCAAATATAAAAAGTTTGTTAGACGAACAAAAAGCAGCAGAATTTAGGTAAACAGACTTTTAACCCAACTTTTATTTCAACTATTTCCTGTAAAAATTATTTATATATGTAAACATACTCATGGTGTCATTTGGGGGGAGGGGATGGGATCCAATATGAAGGAAAAATTCAGGATTTTTTTTTTTTAAACTGGTGCACAACATTTGAACTCTCAAGTATAACTAGACTTTTATGTACCTTCTGTACTTTCCACAGACCATTTCCTATCCCTAAATCATAACAAACAGCTATTCTAACAGCAATATTCCTGCAACAGTTGCTATGACACTCCACTGAAGCAGGCTTGGGCATGCTGGTTCATAGTTGGTAATACCAAGGTCTGTTGACACAGGAAGTATTTTAAACAGTTTTAAGATTCAGATACATTGTCTTATCACTACAGTCAGATAAAACAACCTCCTACAAAGGTAGCTTACAAAACACCTCCTTATGCACACTGCCACCCTTAAAAAAAAAAAATCATCCTTGTTAACCCTACAGGTACCTTATTGACTAGTCCAATGCAAAAGGAAAGGACCAGGATTCAGCATGCTGCAATTGTTCATGGGTCTGGCACTGAATACCCACATTGCGTACTGTCTCCTACATGTAAAACTGACCACAAATAACAGCACAGACTGTTACCTGTCAGCAAGCTTGCCTGGAGCCCCTGATGCTAACAGAACATTCACAGAACACTCACAGGCACTGCCTAATTCTGTCACTGGGAGGCAAAATGCACAGATTTACATAAAAAATCCCCTACTAAGCTGCTGAAGCAGACGCACCTTACACCCACTCTCCTCCCTTACCCCTCATCAAAAGAGAAACCCCAAAACAGAGCAGAAATAGCCCATATAGCAATGTTTTTGGATCCTTCCGTTCCAATCGCTAATATTGCAGGTAATAGGCAACAGCAGTTCAATGTGAATTTAAAAATAAATCTTACTTTGTTTTACAAGGCAACACTGCAGTTCTAATCCAAGTTCAGGTTCAGAGAGGAAACAGCAAGCAGAAGAAACTTCAGATACACTCACAACGATCAGAAATACACCACTGCCTTTGTTTCTTCAGCCCAAACCAAAACATGCCGCTTTACTTTATACAATACAGAGTACCCTTTGGAAGCAATCCACAGCTTGATATCAATCTTTTCCCTTTATCCCTGTGACAGTGGAGGCTCTCTTGCACTACTTGTGTTACTCTTCTGTCCTTCAATAACAATTTTCTTAAGAGCTAATATAGTATTAAACATTTGCCCCCTCTTCAGCTGCAATCTGAAGGCACATTATACATTTTAAATGTATCTGTAAGTAAGTAGTTTTACATAACTCATAGCTCCTTTGGTTCAATTACAGTTTTTGCACATTTATAGCAGCCTGCTAATTCTAATATTTCTATCAGAAAAAAAATTCAAGTGAGCTTTGGTGCTCACAGCTTCTCATTTTCCTTCAAGAATGTTGTTTTTGCAGCCTGCCTGCTCTGAAACCAACTCTTCAAATATCAGCTCTTTTCTTGTGTTCCACTTTTTTCTCTACCTCAAGGCACACCCACACCTGAATTAAGCAATCAAATTCTCCTGACTCTGATTTTGTCACTAATGAATCTGATCCCATTCTATCTATCTCCACTCCATGAATGACTAAAAGCAGCTGCACTCCTTGTTCCTTCAATGTCATTGCCATTTCTTAGCCATTATTCCTTCAATTTAAAACATCATACAAGATGTATCAAATGGAATACACCAAACAGCTTTGTAAACCCATACCCCTCTCCCAAATTATCAAGTCTATGATGTTCCATAAAACCTTCTAAGCAAGGATAAGCTACAAGCCAGCAAGTCTGCTAGAGCTGACAGGTTGCTCTTTGATCCAAGTCCAAGCAAATGACTCACTCTGCCTAGGTACAAGTTACTGCTGGAGCCTCTATCTCCCGAAAGACACATTATGGCTCCCGTACTTCTCACACACAAGGATTTTCGAACTTTGAAGTAAGAAAAACCAGTCACTCAAGCTGATTTAAACAATGCCCTATCCACGATTACAAAGCTTTGTAGGAAATAACATTCTAGTTAATACTCCAGTGAATGCTTTGCCAGACAAACCTACTGCAAAACAAACCCGCATTTTCAGGACTTCTTGTCTAATATCTACACCTGCAAAAGGTATTAAGTTTGTATTTTGTTTGTTAGCACTAGAGCAACATGCCCTCTGCTGCAGTATCATTTCTCCCACATATTAGGAGTCCTGCAGGTAAATTTTACATATAATATTTACAGCTGCAATATATTTGCATGAAGGAAACTATGGTAACTACAGCAGTTTCTACTTATCCTCAGAGGCGGAATTTAACTAAGCTGCCAGCACCTCATTTATAATTCCTCTTCCATTTCTCAGTGAAAAACTGTAAGCATTAAGTTGATAAGCTGTGAATCAATCTTAAACTTGCTCTGCATTGCACAGATCTTCCACAAACATTAATTCTATGAACTTCAACCTGAGTGATTCCATTCTGATACAAGCTGGCTTCATTCTTGCTGCAAACACACTGACAGTATTAGTGAAGTACACATAGTAATGGCAGGAGTTCTACACAGCTCAGTCATCTCCCCTTTGTTGATGCTGTCTGTGTTCATTCTCCAGCAAAAGTTTAAACACTCATTCTGAAAGAAAGCAAAACCAGCGTCTTCATAATCCATGACACTGCAAGACTCAAACCCCATAAATAATGAACTGTGGAAAAGAAAACAGTGTTCCAAAAAGCTTATTCTGGAATACTTAGTCACTGCAGAAGTAGTGCACCACCAAGTCAACACATGTTCTTTTAAAAGTTCCACAAGAGGTTCATGATTTGCCCAAAACAGAAATGTGTTATTGTATTATTAGCTCAGCAGTTACTCTGCAATTTGAATGGAAGAACTGACAATAAGCTAATTGGTATTTTATTCAGTGACAGTTGCTGTAGATACCACATTCATCCTCACTCTCTCCCCATCCCTAGTTTTTCAGAGGTTTACTGGTTTCAGCCTATATTTAAAAACCAAACCATCAAACAAACTACAGTAGCTTACCAGCTGGAGAAACATGAGGACAGCTGCTCATTTTCAAGAGTTTGAGTGTGTCACTGTTGTTAGCCACGAGCACTTTGAGAGATGGGTCATCAACTGGTGTATCGTCAATCTTAAGTGAGGAGAGGGATTTGGAGTTTACAAACACCACTGTCAGTGCAGAAATAAAGTGAGACTGGAAAATAAAAAGTTTAAATGAAACAGTAGTATTAGAAATAAAAACCTCTGCAGTTTTACATTGTACACAGCAGCCCTACTTTTCTTTTACTTATTGAAAGCATTTGCTGAGAAAGCAGTCTTTCGATATTGCATAATTAAAAATTAATAGTAAAATTGACATTTTGGAGTAAAGGAAGTATAATCATTCTGCGCTATTAGTCTAGTATTTGGCAAATCAGAATGTCTAACATTAAATATAAACCAAGAAACTGAACCAGGACAATCCACCAAACAAACTTATATCTATAGCAGGGGCGTCAAACTCATGGCTCCCACTGTTCTCCTGCTCCTGCTGCATAACGTGCATCACACATGCTGCACACGTGACTAGCGCGCTGGCACGTGTGTAGAGGCAAGGAGCTTGGTGCTGCCACCACACAGAAACAAGGTGCTTGGACAGACAAAACAAGGTGGAGGGGCTGGATTCAGCCTGTGGGCCGTGAGTTTGACACTCCCGATCTATAGGAAGACCATGAGCAAAGATAAAGCTGACAAGCCCCAATTTTGAGGATAATTTGCAATTAGTGCTTGAAAAGAAGCAACCTGGAACAAGAATTCTCATGTAGTGAGTTGTGTTGCATTGGTGAGATGCAAACACAGTGACTAGCAGCAGCCCTGTAGTGTTAAAACGCGTCCAAAGTCGAACAGTACCACTGCCTGCCTACCATCCACCCAGAGAATTTAGGATTTAAATGGATTTATCTTGCAAAGCTAACTGGAGTGGTTCAAACAGAGTCAAGGAGCAGCTCAATTACCAGTTAAGCAGCACAGATAATGCAGGTCCAGTGCTCAAGGTTGCTTCTCAGCATTTTTATGCAACCACTGAGATTCACCAGTAAGAAAGACACCCAAGACACCTTGAGAAACACAGACTAAGGAGCAGATACTGTAGTGTTTGTAGAAATCATGGGTGGTATGAAAGAATTGAATTATTAGTTTATCTTCATGATTTCCCACAACACCGTCTGAATAACAGACTTCTTAAAAGTACTTCCTCAATGCACTAAATTAAATACTCCATAAAATTACCTGCTACTTTGATTTCAATACTGTTTCACACTGAGCCACATGCATATGTAGAATTTTGAATACAGTTATATGGGAGAAGATGTGGCATCAGCATTGCTCAACCTTTTGTGACTTATTTGTGGTTTTTGCTAAAACTCACACATGGTTAGATTAAGAGCAAGAATTAATATTTTCACACTAACAAACTCAAAGTCAGTTCATGTAAATGGAAACAAAAAGTTCAAACCAGTCAGAAGCATTAGGCATTTTGGCTGCAGGGACCACTCCCCAACTATAATGAGCACACACTGATGACATATGTTACGTACTGAGAGAAAGGTGCTTTAATAATATTTCCACTCTGTGTTCCAAAACTGTTAGTACTGTGGTTTTATTCTATGTTTAGAACGTAATTGCCTTCACTAAGAATGCTGTTAAATAGAAAGGCAAAGAAAGTTAGCTATCTTTGCAAACAGAGTTAAGAGAAGTCAGGCAATAGACCAAAATGTAAAAGCTGGTGATTTAATGTCCTTTCAATATTGCCACATACGTAGCCTACAGTATGAATCTTCAAAAGGTTAGGCAACAAAATGCTAAATGTGATTTTTTGTGTCCCTGCACATGGCAAGGGAGGCTGGATGATCTTTAAAGCCCCATCCAATCCAAACCATTTTATCATTCTATGATTTAAAAATATTTGCCAGATGTCACATTATCTGAAATCAGAAAAGCACCACTGAAGATAATGCAAAGTAGTTCAGACCTCCTATACAGTCCGATTAAAAAAAACCTGAGTGTTAATCATTTTTCAGATCCATTCAGCTTTGCTTGCTTCTCATCCAACAAGCCTGATACTGAACGCATCCCACAAGGAACTTGTTCATGGTCCAATTAAATTCTGTAGCTTCATTAGTGGTCTAAGAAAATTTAAAAGTCATTGTTTCTGGTAACATCTGTTATAATATTATTGGAGCAGTAAACATCAAAAGGTAAATTATTCCTGGAGCTGATTTTGGCTCATTTTGAATGTATTTTTTTAAAGGCCACATGTGAACCTATTAGGAAGAAAAAAAAGTAAGCTGAATTTTAGAAACCTTGAAACTGAATAAGACCATAGCATGAATGACTTGCAAACAATTATTCAGCAAGCTGAATAAGTCCACAGCATATCCCTCCAGTGAAAACTAAGAGAGCTAAAACAGCATTCATGTTAAGTAATATAACATCATGCAAGAGTTGAAAGGACAAGGTATTGCTAACACACTAAGACCAGAGATTATTTTTGCTACATTCAAGTCTTCTTACAGTCACATCTCAAAGCACAACAGAAAAGGAAAAAAAGATGGAAAAACTAGTTAAGTCTCTGCAAAGCCTCTTTGAAAGTTAAGGATTAAAAATACATATTTGAGAGAACTACATGACATGGCTGTGATGACTGTCAAGGATAATAATTGATAATCCTTCTGTAGCTAACCTCCTTAAACCCTATAGTCTACTTCCTTTCCAGAGGCTGTCCCTAGTTCTTCTTTGCCCTTGCTACCATCACCAGCAATGACATCACTGAGATCCAGCTAACACGCTAGCTGTATCCAGTCCTTCACATACATGCAGACTGGATTCAAGAATTAATGCTGCGAGACATCTGAGGTATTCTTGCCATAGAACAAGCAACCCAGGTTACTCCAACTGCTCTTCCGCTCCTGAACATTATTACATTTCTATCTCATTATCAAGAATTAGCGTTTAGAAGCACACAAGAGTTTTGGTGTCTTCTAGATTAGACGTCTTCTAAAAAGTCCAATTTTTGGTAAACGTGCAAGGTAAAAACCTGACTGAAGATTTCAGAAATATAGTGCACTCTGCCTAAGAATCTGACACTTGACTGCATGACATGAAGTATCGAAAATCATCATCGTACTGCCTTCTAAAGAGAGTTAAATGATAATATAAACCCGACAGGAAGTCCACATGGATCAAACTCTACCATTCATTTGATTATAATTGTGTCCTAAACATCTCCAACAGCACAATTACACTGCCGTGAATTGTTCGCCCTCCTGACTTGCACTGTGTTGCTCAGCACTACATTGAGGTCAATAGGTAGGAGGACTTGGAAGAACGAGGTCAGGACTAAGTTTTCACATGATGCAGAGAACGAATGAAACTTTACTTATTCATCTTAATACAACATCTCAGTTCTTCCCTACAATAGAGCCCAGTAGCATAAGTTTTCTTTACCAAAGATTCATATTCTTACAATAAGCTTTATGAAAAGTTAAGGAAATGCTGTATGAATCGCTGCAATACTTTGCTATGGAAAAATATACATATTAAAATACCTTTGGTAAATCCATGAAGCTTGGCCGGGCAGTTGAAATTAACCCAAGAGTTTTCAGAGAGCAGTTCACAAGCTGTGATAAAATATCACAAGCTGCTTCTGCAGATTCCTTGCTACTGTCCACCTTAAAACAAAACAGATCTATTGGTTCAGAAAGCAATGCATTAAACACACTCTTTACTAAAAAGCAGGGAGGAGCAGACATACTTTTACATTTCTTCTCATTACCTTCTGAAATGTTGTATCATAAAAACCCACAAAACATTTCAGAGGGAATCTATTAATGTCATCTTTTTTCCGAAAAAGACATCCAAGATAATTTGCTACACGTGTACCACTCTCCTATACACTTTGGTAAAATTTACTATGGTGAGGTAGCAGATAAACAGTGTGTTTCAAGATATTTCATCCTCACCAAATAATAAGCAACAGGAGGTTCACTTGGATCCAGAGCTTACCAACTTGCTCATTACATTCTTCCTTATCAAAACGCAGGAGTTATATAAACTCTTTACTGTGTGAAAATGTTGATTCCTTTTACAGTAACTCAGCTCATAACACAGAGCTGCTGGAGAGTTAAGTGGATTATCATTTGAATGTATATTACTGAACCTGCACCATTAATACCACTACTGATACGCAAAGGATACTCTTGGGGGGAAAAAAAAAAAAAAAAAGTCTTCGTTAGCTTGTTACACAACCAAAACACTTCACTTCACATTCCTCCAGTGGATTTACCCTAACATCTGGATGTGTTTTACAAATAATCTCTTATAAACTGCAGCAATGACAGCTTTGCAAAGATACAGAATAGTAAAAATCTTGATCACAAGATCAATTTTAAGCCTACCAGAAGCCATGCTACCCTGGCAGCAACTGGTGTAAGTCCAATGAATGTTCATTTTCTGCTAGAACACAAGCTGAAAAACCTCGATTTTCAACAATCTAGACCTTCTTTGCCTAGAAAAAATTCCCAAGTTTTCAGCCTTGACAGAGTTAACAGTTTGTGTTATATCACCTCCTTGTGATTATCCTTGCTCCTTAGCATTTCCTGCGATCTAGAGTTTATTCTGCAACATTGAAGGACAAGGAAAGGGACATGTGCAAGAAATGACCCAAGTATTATCCTACCGGGGAAGGACATCTGAAATCCTTCAAACACGCTTCGTGCAAAACAATGCTGACTGGAGATAGACACTGAAAGGTGATTCCAATACTGCTATAAATTTTCTTTATTCAGACACTGATAAAAACCCTGCAATACCCCGTTTATATCTGATATCGCATCATGCAGTAGTGACATACATGATTAGGCAGAGGTGCCCCAGCCACCCACACGCTGATCATCTACATTAAAACCGCCAGATCTCAGAAATAACCAACTACTGTGCCCACCTTGCTGCAAAGTTAATTTCTTTCCAAATCTGTCACACAGCTCATGCACACGCAACCATGACCAAATCACAGCACTTTTCCAAAACTGTGTGATATGTAGGTCAATGTTAAAGGTTTTCATCTGCTGAGAACAATTTCATGATGTTACTAAAGCCATTTCTGACTGAACAGTATTTCTCAACCACATACAATCAGCAGATATTCCATCCTGTAAAAATAACAACGTAACTTTTCAGTTCACTGAAATACAGCTGTGCTGACTAAATGCCATGCATGGGCAAGCCCACACAATTTAGTACTAAAACTGCTAGCTGCTTCTACGGAAGTCACTCTTTACGCATTACATGTTCTCTATTAATATTAGCTCCAACTTCCTATAGGAAATGAAATAGGGAAATGTCCAACTTGTCTACCCCAATCAGACTTGAATTCTGAGGCAGGTACTCATATGTACAGCAGTACCAGAACTGAAGTACTTTCTGCTCACTCACTCAGACAGAACTGCAAGCAGCTAAGATGCTATAAAAAGAAAAACAACAAAAAAATCCCCACCAAGCAGAATTAAGGCAATAAAAAGGCATGTTCAGAACTGTTTGCTCCTGAAAATACATTCAAATAAATGAATGACTTGGAAGATAACCTCTACATCTCTATGCCCATTTAGAGAACCCGTTTCTCCAGTACACTAGGCCTGGGAACAAGGCTACTACACTGAAAGCTGATGTATTTCTTTTTAAATAACTGGCAATCCTAATCACAAAAATCACACCGTAAGTCTTTCCTAAGATTTAGTGAAGTTCTTTTAAAGTGCTTTTATCACATTTTTCAATTATCACTCATCATCAGTACTTAACTACCGAAGTTAATTAAATCATACTTCTCATGCTTTGATATTTGTATAGATGAACCATCAAAACTGTCTCAAAAGTCTCAGAGATATTTCCTTAAAACATTCTAAATAAATGCAAGAAAAAAAAAGAGACAAGAACCAAGTTTAACGAATGCTTTTCCTTTTATAAAATTACTATTAAAAAGCTGCAAAAATACACTACCTTGAAGCTTACGTACTGCAGGTGATTGGAATGCCTCTTTATTATTTGCTTGATAAGTTCAGGATGCGTAGCCCTCAAGTAAGACGTAGCTGGTTGATTCAGTTCAAACTCAAAACACCTCCAGAGATCAGGCATATGAAACACTTGGTTCCAACTTCGGCAGACCTGGGAAGCATGGGCACGATCCAGAAGGGGCAAGTACTGAAACACCTGCAGGATAATGTCTTGAAGCAGGTTCGCCCAGTCAGGACTCTGCACAGCTGTGGTCTTCTCATCTGTAACCTTGTGTCTCTTAGATTCTTTGTCAGCTGTATCTTCAGATGAACTGCTGTTGGCCTCATTAGTTTTTCTTCCTCGTTTCATTCTATAAAAATAACATGGAAAAAAAAGCAGCTATATATTTTTGTAAATGTAACAGAGCTGGAAAGAACAATATTAATAGAAAACTGTGCAGGTGAAAAGAACATATTTTCTGTAGTCTAAAAATAACGTTACCATCTAAACAGATATCTTTAATAGTACTTCTTTAATCATTAGCAGTGCCAATCCATTTATAACAGTCAGTCTCCTTTTAACATTTTTATGTCTCAAAACACTTTGAACCTAACTTGTTTTACTGTTTTGTTGATTATCACTCTACTTTCCTACTCATGGAAAGATATTCAGCTTCTGAACAATATTGTGAACATTCATACTGCTCCCCTAGTCCTACTTGCCAGAAACAACATTTTAAAATGTGGAAGGTAAAAGGCAGCCAAGAAAGTAAATACTGTTTGCAGGTTTTGCATTTTGCCTGTTAATTTTTATTCCCAGACAGCAAGAACCTTACTTCAGATTACTTCAATATTCATCTATTTTAAATCAGCATCCTTAAAAACACATCTCATCAAGAACACTGGTGTGCTTTCACTTTGCTAATCTAAATAGTAAATAGGTATTATGAAAGATTTCCAGTAACAACCTGCAAGTTTCAACCCACAAAAAAAAGTTTACAAGTGTGTCGGGAAACTTTCTTCAAAATCTTATTAAATTCAACATGTCTGAGGCAAAAGCTTCTCATTCTCAGCAGCACAGACTTCTTCCACAGTCGTCTCATTAGACAAGTTCTACATTATACTACATTATTCAAGAAGGAAAAACGCCCACCACGACATATACCTGAAGTATATTTAGCATTGGGGTTTGATCAAAGGGTGTTCCTTGTACATGCCAGCTCACAACTGAACTTAGAATCCAACCACTTATTTTTAAAAACTTCAATGCAATGCACATTGTGTCCTAAGGGACTAGGACACAATGCTGACCAATACACTCAGTTCTAGAGCATCCAGGGCTAGGGTGGGCTTGGTATGTATAAAGACCCTCCAGATCCCATGATTTCTATAAGATAAATATGGACTTCATATCCAGTGAAATAATTCTGGTTCAACATTCAAGTACAATTGCACTAAGGTTATCATACACCCAGTTCATTTGGGATTTGGACACTCAACTTTCCCTGCTATGTATTGCAACTAAGTAAAAGTTTTGACGTTTTTTAAAAACAAATTAAACATGCTAGATCTACAAGTGAAAAATGATACTACTATCCAATGCATCATAGACTATTGTCCCAAAGCCAGCATCTTCTTACCTACCTCTGAAGCACTTTAATCTTAACTACTTACAAGAGCAAGCTGTCACTTAAGGTCTGAAGCTATTCATAAAACAATATAAATCAACCTGAACAAACTGTCACAAGACCGATAAGCACAATTTGTTCTGATTTTTTCAACTTCATGTCTTAATCTTAGTAGCACCGGGGGGCAATCATAAGATGTAAATGCTACTGACAAAAAATCTCTACCTGCTTCCTGAGAACTCATCACTGTGATTCACAGCTCACGACTACAAGACTATGCAGAATATTACTCCTGTGCTAAAGCAAGCTTTCCACTTCAGAGAGACTTTTGTTGCTGAGTCACTAACCTCACTGGTAAGGAAGGAAAGCCGGAAAACTGCATAGTGGCTTAGAACCATTGGCAGCTAACAAAAAGATGAAGGAACTGGATTGTTCAACTGTGAAAACTGAACAATTAAAAATTAATAACTATATTATTTGTAATAAGCTAGTATGAAATGCAACATGCCTTTAAACTTTAGGCTAAAGAGATATTACAAACAACTAGGTTATAAAGAGCAATTAACATACACAAGCTATTCGCTTGCCAAATTTGGGACAGCACACTTGGTGGCTACATCTTTCCAAAGCCATCTCTTGTTAATTTGTAAAAAAATTTACCAAGTAATGGTTAGATTTGGCTTTCCAGGTCTTCCTTTACAGAGATCCTGCCTCACCTTCTGCTAATAAGGCGATATATGTGCATACATTTTCTAGCTAGGTAGGCTTTTATGACTGTATTAGGTGATCAAGTTCTAGATTTTCCCCCTTATCATATTGTAGGGGCTATCGTGTATCTACAGTAGAGCCGATTCACATACAAAGCACATTTATTATAACTGATCTTTTCAAAGACATAAGCACTACATCTGATATTTTCTTCCGTTTTTCAGGAAAGACTAGGAGTGAGATGCCACTGACAAAACTGTATGAATTTTTCAGCTGGAAAAATAAACTTCAAGGCATGGTTGACAGAAATGGGCCATGGCAGGGAGCTGGAACTGGGTGATCTTTAATGTCCCTTCCAAAACAAACCATTCTATGATTCTATGACAGGCCATCAACAGCCAACTTAAAAGTTGCACCTCTGATCTAACTTCAGTGAATTCTAAATAGTCAGTACATGCTGGTTACAGATCAAAACTCGCTTGTGAAGCTGCAGGGTGCTAGCCTAAGTTTTACTGACAGCCAAGGAAGAAAAGAGACAATACAGTCAACACCAGAGCTATACTGACAACGAATTTCAGGTCACAGTCTTCTAAGAAAATAAGATGCAATGTGCTCGAAGTGTCATCGCTTGAAAAGCAGGGGATGGGAAAAGGCATTACCAGACAACATGTTTGTTACTGACACCTTGCCTGCTCCTGTAATTGAAAAGGGAGAGTAATCATAAGTTTTCGAGTATACTTCCTTGTCAAATTTTTTCCAAAGAGGAAAAAGAAGTCTAAGCTTAAGACGAAAAAAAATACTATTTTAAGAATTAGATGACTGTTTTGTCATCTAATTTCTTGTGAATTTGTTCATCTAATTTTTATCTTGTTTCAGAAGTAGCAGAATAGCTTTTTAAAAACATAACTGGTTTCAACCCCTTAACGTGCCTAAGAACAAAATACAAAATTGAAAGAATGCAGACTTGCCTACAGAAGTTTGCAGAGTCATCTAGAAGTTATTTATATTTAAAAAAAAAAAATCACTTAGAGAGTCAACATTTTTGCAAATTCAATATAGGAACAATTAAATGTAAATAGGGATTTCAGTTCTTTTTTTTTTTTTTGTATCTGATAGCCTAAAGATCCAACCATTTTAAATCCAAGCCTAAAGATCCAACCATTTGAAATCCAAAGCCAACAGAAATAACTTTTCAAAGATGAAGGCACTGATGCAAAATTCCATGCTAATGTATTACTGCATAGGTACCAACCCATTTTTCAAACAATGACTGCTTATCATTTCTTACAATGCTTGAACCATCAACCTTTCTTTTAACTCTCTCTGGCACACTCAGGACACACTGCTGGTAAGTTTTTCCAAATTGCAGCTATAAACTGCGTTTTACAATCTTGACAGAAGGGGAGATGCGGGGGAAGCGTCTAAACAACAAAATTACCCAAATCTATCAAGACTGGAAAACGGGTGAGATCAGTTTGCCCAATTCCTTAACGGTTTCATTTGTCCACTTATAACGACTTGTTTCTGAACTTGGTGTTCTGAACTTTGCATCTGGGCGCAACCCACGCTATCTTGTTTGCAATACAGTCATGTTCACCCATCATCACGCACTCCAGTCACCACGCAGGAGGAGGAGGAGCAAAGCACATGCTTAAAATTGTTTTTATTGCAGACTAAGGTGCAAACAGAATATAATGGCAGCTAAAAAAAACCACCCCAAATAAACCGCGTACGGCTGTTTACATCCTGCTGACAAGGCTCACCCGTGACCCAGCCTGCCTGAGCTCGCCGTGCTACTCACACGCAGGCTGGAATGCTGTTGCAGAAACACGAGGAATGCGCTAGTGGGGGACACAGGTTGAGGGACGGAGCAACCCAGACACAAACCCCCAACCCCTAACCGCCGAGAACAGCCAGCTCTGCGGAAGGGAAATGTCCCTGCCCATGGCAGGAGTGCTGGAACTGGATGATCTTTTAAGATCCCTTCCAATACAAACCATTCTATGATTCTGTAAAAATAACGCGGGATTTCCGCATACGACTGTTCCTACGACGAGGCACCTAACACCGACGGCAAGCTTGAAGCCCCGCTACTCGCAGAGGCGAGCGGCTCCCTCGGCCCCGTTCCCGGCGGTGCGGGGCTTGGGCGGGCGCTCCGTTCCGGGGCAGGGCCTCAGACCCTACTTCTCCCACAGAGGGGACATCTTGCCCTGCCTTCCATACCCCCTTCCAGTCCCTTCACCTGGCGGCTCCCTGCTGCGCTTCGCATTAACCAGGACTCGGGCCGCGCTGGCGCCTCCGCTCCGGCCACATCAGCTCCCTCTCCACCGAAGCCGACCTCAACGCCTCCTTCGTCCCCCTGTCTGCCTGCCCGTCGCAACGAGTCCCGCCCGCGCCGCTGCTTCTACTCCCCTCCCTCTCTGTTTACTTCCCAGCAGCGGAAGCGACGTAAAAAAAGCGGCCAAAATGGCGGCAGGCGAGGGGAGGGGGGGGGAGACGACGGGGACACACAGTGAGGCGGCGCGCGCCCCCGCTCCGCGCGCGCGAGGCGTTGGGAGTCGGGGTGGGTGGGTGGGAGGGAGGTGACACACGGCAGGCGCTGGGAGCAAGGGCGGAGGTTCGCGCTGTAATGGCCGCGGTGGGCGGGCACTGAGTGAGGCGCCGCGCGGCCCCGGGAGGAAGCGGGAGAGGAGGAGCCGTAATGGCGGCGGCAGCGGGCGGGCCTTGAGACGGCACGCGCGAAGCTTGGGAGGCGGGAGGCAGCGGGGTGGGTGGAGCTTTAATGGCGGCGGCAGGCGGTGCTTGAGGCGGTGCGCGGTAGACGTTGGGAATAGGGGGGAGGTTCCCGCTGTAATAGCGCTGGGCGGGCAAACACTGAGTGAAGCGGCGCGAGGCGTCGGGAGGCGGGAGGGAGTGCGAGGCGGGGGAGGAGCCTTAATGGCGGCGGTGGGCGGGCCTTGAGGCGGTGCGCGCCAGGCGTTGGGAGCGGGGGCGGGCAGTTACTGAGGCGGCGCGGAACGGGGAGCGGAGGGGGGAGGAGCCCTAATGGCGGCGGGGGGGCGGGCCGAGAGGTGGTGCGCGGCCCAGCCCCGCCCCGCGGGGAGCAGAGAGGTGAGCGGGAGGCGGGGAAGGGGAGGAGCCCTAATGGCGGCGGGGGGTTGTTGAGGCGGTGCGTGGCCCCGCCCCGGCTTCTCACGCCTCGCGCGCGCGCGCGCGCGCGCGCGCGTGGCGCGGTTGGGTGCAGCGCGCGCTGTAATGGGGATGGGTGGGAGAGGGGGCAGCACGCGGCGTGGGGGTGAGGTTAAGGGCTACGGTGGCGCCTCAGAGCCGTCCCGCTTAGAGAGGGGGATCCCGCTCCTCCTGTCCTCTTCCCGCCTCCCCGGGCTTAACGCCGTCTGCTTCACTGCAGGCCGCCTCCGCTGCAGGCAGGCGGCCAGGAATGGGAGGAGGGAAGCACTGAAAAAAATAGTAGAGGAGCTTCGTTACGGGTGGAGCCGATTACCTCACTAATTTGGAAGCTTCGTCCCAGGCTGGCCTTCCGGATAAATCATAGAATGTCCTGAGTTAGACGTGATACAGAAAATGCCGGCAAATCAACTCTCTAAGACTCGTTTTGGAGTTGTAGAAATTGAAGCATCCTTTACTTCAGCGCTGGATGCACGAGGGAATGATTTCCATCCATCCTGCGTAACGAGACAGGAGCTGGGGACAGAGTATATTTCCCACTCACAGGCACATGTATAAATTCTCCCAGAATTCATATGCATGTTCTGTTTACTTTCCAAGGACTAATTTTAGTGTTATTATGAACTTCACAACAGCCAAATCTCTTGCTAATTGGAACTTTGGAGCCAGATCTCTCCCTGTCTAAAATGCAAGTTCAGGCAGACTGCAAATAGGTGATTATAGAAGAAAACACATCTGTTCAGCACAAATGGTACTTAAGACGTTATCATTTCTGAGTAGTGTCTGGAAAAACTATTTAAAAAAAGTTCTGTAAAGTAAACATGGTATCAGTGAAATGTTCTAACTTTCCAAAAAAAAAATACAGTTACTTAGATGAAACTTCAGCCTAAATCAACATATTCCACTTTTTGTAATAGTAGCTACTTCTTATATCAGAAAGAATCTACAAGGATCATCGAATCCAACTCTGGTACCAGCACAGGACACCCTAACATTCACACCCTCATGCCTGAGGGCGTTGTCCAAATGCTTCTTGGATACTGTCAGGCTTGGTGCTGTGACTGCTTCCCTGGGGAGCTGTTCCAGTGCTCCACCACCCTCTGAGTGAAGAATCTTTTTCTAATATCCAATCTAAGTCTCCCCTGGCACGTCTTCGTGCCATTCCCTCGGGTAAATGCAGTGGGGAAAGCAAACAATCAATGCTTAGAGGGTGCTGCAGCTACTGGGAATGAAGCACTTGGGATATTGCTAGGCAAGGGAGATGAATTGTGTGCGATTGGTGACTTTGTGTTAGAAATGCCTTGTTAGGATGTTTTCACCACAAATGGCATATCATGGAGAGCTCATTTTCCAGTTCTGTATGTGACTGAACTTTTTAATGTGGTTTAGATTCCCCAAATGTAAATTATTTAATTATTGCAAACTGAAATAAATTACTGCTGAAATTTTTATTTACAGGCTAGTGAGTTATGATCCAGTTCTCATTGTTAAGGAGGAGGGGCTGGAGTGTGTCCAGAGAAGGGCAGTGGAGCTGGTGAAGGGTCTGGAGAACAAGTCTTATGAGGAGTGGCTGAGGGAACTGGGGTTGTTTAGCCTAGAGAGAAGGATGCTGAGGGGAGGCCATATCACCCTCTACAACTACCTGAAAGGAGGCTGTAGTGAGGTGAGTGTTGGTTTCTTCTCCAAGTAACAAGCGATGGGACGAGAGGAAATGACGTCAAGTTGCACCAGGGGAGGTTTAGGCTGGATATTAGGAAATATTACTTCACAGAAAGGGTTGTCAAGCGCTGGAACAGACTGCCCATGGGAGTGGTGGCAAAAAAAAAAGTGGTGGTTTTAAAACTCCTACAGGGTTTTAAAAGATGTCTAGATATGGGATTTAGGAATATCGTTTAGTGGTGGACTTGGCAGTCTTCGGTTAAGAGTCGTTTGTCCATTGGCAAAATATGAGAAATAGGGAGTTAACCAAAATGCAATAGAACAAAACCTATGGGCAGCTGGTGGTGTGGGCATTCGCTCTTAGCTCCTGGTGAGCCCCCCCAGTGGCTAACTCTCACTTAGCTGGTAGACAAAGTCATCTTGTTTTTAGAGCTCTTGGACTCTGAGGCAGTTGGAGCTGAGAGAGGAAGCAGCTGGTTAAGAAAGGTCCAAGTAGCAAAGGTCCAAAGTCAACATTCAGAGGTCGGGTCTGTGAAAGAGTTGTGTTGTTGCCAGCTGTGACAGGGGACTTTGAAGTTTTTGTTAGTAACTTGAAAATCTTTTAAAAGATATGGCTTCATTAGATGTTTTCTCTGCCTCACTTATCACTGAACTAGAAACAGATGAAGTTTTGAGAGAAGCCTTTTAAATTATAAAGATGAGGTTATTTTCATTTGTATAGTCTTTTAATAGTGTCAGAAAAAGTCCAGGGGCCTGTACTGAGCCCTGATATGCAGGAATGAGACTATTAAGGAAACAGTAATTTCCTCAATAAGAAATTATTCATTTTTCCAGAAGAGATTGAGAAGCTTTCTGAAGTTTCAGACTTTCTGGTTGGAGAGGTGACTCACTTGTGGCAGAGGTTTGAAGCAGCCCTGTCTATGATAATGTAAAGATGAGGAACATTCCATAAAAGCCAAGAGAACAGTAGCCAGTAACAGCCTGTCTTCTAATGGGAGATCTCACCACATAAGGCTGAGGTTGCACAGGTAGGCCTCTTCCTATTGCAGCTGACAGACTACCTGCCTAATGATGCCTGCAGCAACGTTGCAAATGCAAGGTCTTGGTTGTAAATGCTACAGCTTTTAGCACTGAAAGCTTCATTCGTGCTGATTTTCTGGCTGTGTTCAAGTAACTCAGCGTCTGTGCTGTTCCTGGGTAAGCCTGGCTTGCATCTGGCTAGGAAAAAAATGCAGAGGGGAAAATAATAGAAGCAGTTGGGAGAGAGTTAAATAACAATAAAATAAACCAGATCTAGCTATGATGAAAGAACATGAGGCTTGCAGGGCATCGATAGCCCACTCCAATTTGATGGAAATACAAGCTGTGAAAAACATGGGGAGATAAGTGTGGTGAGTCAGTGGCTGAAGGACCTGTTCTAGCCTACCTGTGACAGTCTTATTCCTCAGCAGACTGTGCTGAAAAAGAAGAAGACAGGAAAACAAAACTTATACTTTAACAATGCCAAATTAAGTTACTGTTTTTCAGCAGTGGATATCATTACTAGGGAAAATTCCCTGTCGTCATATTCATACGGGAAGATTTTCTAGGGGGAGGAAATTGCTTACACTGTTAGAATAAAGTATTAGGAACTGATAAGTATTTATTATCTGTCACAAACAAGGCCTTATAGAACAGGAGCTGAAGCTCACCAGTGTTTCAAAAAGTAGCCACAGCTAAAATGGTCTTTAAAACAGAGGGACTCAACTGAAGGCCCCATGGCCACAGAAAAATAAAAATATTTATTTTTAATTAATTAGGACAAGTGACAGCAGGGTGGAATGTTGCCTGCAACAAGCTCATTACTTGATATTGTTTTTTGTGCTTCAGTAAAAGCTGGGGATAATTGCTTTAAAAAGTTCCTCAAAACTCAATGTCCAAACATTATTTCTGTTTCTAGAGTCTACAGTGTTTCTTCCCAGACAAATGGCTCAGAGGTTTTTTTTCATTTGTAAAAACTGCTGTATCACTGCTGTATTTTGTAAGGTAACATTACCAGTGCTGTTTGCTGGAGCATCTCTGAGACAGGACTATCGTGGCCTGGCTTTGGCGAGGACTTCCATACAAACGGGCTGAGCGTGCTGAGCTGTAGAAACGGCAGCACAGACAAGAACTGAATGTTTCCATGGCATGGATCATGAATCACCAGCTGACAGGAGAACAATACTGCTGGAAAGGGGTAGCGCCATCTGTTTGTATTGGGGGAAAGGGACAGAGGTGGATGCAGATACAATCGTCTTGAACATGTTATGTCTGTTACAGCAAAACCTATAGGGAGGAAGCTGCATTTACCCTGCCAAGTGGATCATCCTGTTGCTTTTATTGCTCCTCGACAGATCCTGCTGATACAACCTGCCTCCAGGCAAAGGCTTTTAAAGGGTTGTCATTCAGGTTCACCAGCCAAGTTTCTAGGTCTTGTTGTTAGCAATCAGCATTAGGATGCTAAATTACTGCTAATGGACTGTATACCCTGTCCACTGTACCAAATCACCTGAATCTCTAAGCATTTGGAGATGGTACAGCTTTAAGTGACGTGACATTGCTGCATATGTGCTCACAGTGGAGTGAGCGTTCCCTGTGTTTGCCATTGTGTTTAATGCCATCCTTCTGTCTTCTCATGACTGCTCAGGTGGAGTGGATGGCACAGGAGAGACCTAGCAATGTGGCTTGGTGGAATGGGAACCCTTTCAAGAGCTGCTGACTGAGCAGAAGGGGAGGTGTAAATAGTAGCTGAGAGATAACATGGGCTAAGGATGCTGAAATCACCCGCTCCATCCCCAAGCAAGGAGTTCCTCCCATACAGGGAAGGGTGCTTGCTCATGCAAATAGCTACAGTACTAGAAACCAAACTACAAGCAGGCAGCTGCATGTGGAATTAATGCAAAAAAAAAAGAGCAGTTTGGCTGAAGGGCACAGCCCCGACTGATGCTCAGCTGGGCACTGTGCTTTCCTGTAGCCCCAGGTGAAGTACTAATGGGCTGCAATTGGAGCAGAGGTGTTCAGGGGCTGCCTGCACCACTGCTATCCCTGCCAGGTGGAGCACCAGCAGGCTGGTTTTTCTTCTCTGCCACATGTAATTGAGGCAGTTTGTGGGTGCAGACCTGTGTTGGTGACTTTACTGATGTCAGAACTAACTGAGGCTGTAAATAACTGAGCCATGGATGGTACGTTTGTCATTCCAGTGTTGTTTTGTAGACTCTTCTTTATTGTCCAGTTTGACTCATAGATAGGTGATTTGCTCTATGTCATAGAAAATGTGCCAAGTAGTGACCAACAAAAATGGTGCTTTGCATATATCATCTGCTATATCAGAACATAGGGAAGATGGCACCAATGGTTATCCCAGTTGGCTGCAGAAAGCATTGGGAGTGTAGAAGCCATGCCATGATGCTGGTAGCAGATGGTAATAACAGCACGGTGTGTGCTACACAGCGTCAGGCCCAAAGTGATGCCTCAAATTCTGTTTAAGGCTTTCAGTGGCCAACCCTCCTATTAGGTACAGCGTGGGAAGGATCTTACATCCAAAGTGACTGAATTTCAACGAGCATTAGAGAGCTTACAGGAAAACTTTTGGCAACAGCACAGAGGACCATCTCAGGTGCCTCCTCAACAGAGTGTGGAGGTGGCCATTATCTGACAAAACTCACTGGCGAGCAGACAGGGATGTAGAATCATAGAATCATTAAGGTTGGAAAAGACCTCTAAGATCATCGAGTCCAACCATCAGCTCAAGCCCACCGTGCCTACTAAACCATGTCTTGAAGTGTCATGTCTAAATGTTTTTTTTAACACCTTCAGGGATAGTGACTCCAGAACTTCCCTAGGCAGCCTGTTCCAATACTTCACCACTCTTTCAGTAAAGAAATCTTTTCTAATATCCAGTCTAAACATCCCCTGGCACAATTTGAGGCCATTTCCTCTTGTCCTAACCCTTGTTACTTGGGAGAACAGCATGCGCCTCACCCCAAACTCCACACATCTTTGGGGAATTATCGATGACTCACTATGCTCTGTTACACCTGACTGCTGTGCTGTTGGCTGTAATTAGTTTCTTTCTCTGTATTTGGTTGCATCCATGCAGGTACACCTGGTTAACATCCTACCACCTGAAATACTTGGTAGTACAAGTTCATCACTATTAGACCCCAGCACTGAGAGCAGGTGGTGGGACAGCACAACCCTTCCAGTGTTCCATGTGCTGTTCACCTGCTGCACTCTCAGTCGCCTGCAATGTCTGGCACCAGTTGAGGAGGGGGCTGCAGAAAAAAAACCTAAGAAGTCTGAGTTATATCCTAAACCACTGGGTGATCCTGAAGCTCTCTATCCAGCTTCTGCGTAAGTAAAACAACAAACTAAATTAGTACGACATGATTAATGAAAACCATTTCGTAAGGACCAAGATTATCAGGCCTTGATGGTGACTGATTAATTGGCTGTACCTTATTAACTTTTACTGTTCATTTCATGCCTGGTGGGTGGATACATCTGTGAAAGTTTAAGCTGTTTGTAAACCAGTGATGTATCATCCGAGTGGGAGTGCTCTGGCCTCGCCTTGGCTAGAAGCCGAGTTCAGTATAAGCTGGCTGAGCGGTGGCAAACATGGCCATGCAAACAAGAACTGAGCATGTGGGCTGCAGATCAATAGCTGACAGAAAAGCATATTAGAATGCTGGAAAGGCGTATGGCAATCTTGTTGTGGACTGATCTGATTAGTGGCCTGTGCTGGCATCTGGCTACAATCAGTGGTAAAGATCGGTGCAGGGGGGGCAGATGTGGTGACGTGAATGTCTGATACAGTGTAGGAGCAGAGTGTCTGAGGCGCAACCATTATGCAGGGGAGCTGAGCTCTACCCAAAAGTCTGAGGCTCACACTCAGCCGTGCCATCTCCTTGACAAAGTAATCAAGAATGGTCAGCCTTGTGCGAGACAAACCTTCCCTGGCTCTGCCTAACCCTCACTCAGTCCATTTAATAAACTGAATGTGGCAGTCATGTCCTTTCCTCACTATAATCTCTGTTTCCTAAATTAATACTCATATTGATCTAATATGAAAGAAAAGGCTGAAAAATTCAAGAATAGAATTAATTTGTACCTATGCTGCTACACTGAGAAATTTTCTAAAAAGGATAGTGGGTCAGACACCTCGGATTTGTCTGCTCTTTGTACCTCATTTTTCCATAATTTAAGACCCACAAGAACCTCTGCATAAAGATACAAACCACTTCAAATAATGTGCATTAATCTTTCACTGCAGTTAATGTTTCTTCAATATCCTTTTTGTATTTTCATGTAGTGATTCCTCAGGAAGCCACTTTACAATTATAAAGATGACTTTTCTAAATCAAATGCCCTCTGAATTACATGTCTATTACAGATGCCTAATCCATGACATAGGAACATGGAAGTGCTGATATCCCCTGTGTCAATGCAGGCATACCTTTTATGTAGTGGTTGACACTTGCATTATGAGCACTTAAAATAAGATTCCTCTGTGTAATTAAACAAAGGAAAAAAAACTTGGTTGTAGCATTGTAGTGAGGTGGGTGTTGGTCTCTTCTCCCAACTGACAGGCAACAGGATGAGAGGACATGGCCTCAAGTTGTATTGGAGAGGTTTAGATAAGATATGAGGAAAAATTTCTTCACTGAAAGTGTGGTCAGGCACTGGAACAGGCTGCCCAGGGAGGTGACTGAGTCACCATCTCTAGAGGTATTTAAAAGACAGGTTGATGAGGTGCTCAGGGATATGGTTTAGTAGTGGACAGGTATGGTTGGACTTCATGATCTCAAAAGTCTTTTCCAACCAAATGATTCTATGATTTTCCTTGGCTGTGGCCAGTCAGCCAGGAAGAACAGCAGTGCTGAGCCTGACTTCGGCACTGCTCCTGCACACCAGGGTGCAGTAAGAGGCTGCTAAAATGGAGAAACAATATGCAGAAAGCAATGGAAGGAGAAAAAGGGCCTGTCTGTGGTGGATCAGGACAGGAATCAGCATCTGAGAGACCCAGTGAAGAGCAGGGGGTCAGTAACATGAGGCTTTCAGTGTAGATGAAGATTAGGGAGTGATGAGGGGGCCGAGTTGTGAAGGAGAGAAGTATCTGAACAGTACGAGAGGGAGATCCTGAATGAAACACCGGGTTTCTGTCCTGTGTACACCCTGCTGTACTCTTAATCACTGGTTTAATACCACTGATATAATCCAAGTTGACTGCAGTACCTCCCAAGTAATAGCTGTATGCATGCTGATAACCCTATAACACATTTAATTTCTAATGAGAAGAGTCTCAAGAACACCATTCTACATCTTTTACTCTACAATCTACCACACCGACATGACTCAGGGTGTGTCCAACAGGAGTTTGTGGGTTGTAGATACAGAATTGTCAAGGAATAAGTAAGGAACTTACATTTTCAAATAAAGAGACTTAAGTATTTTCAAGGTCCGTAATAGGTCTCCAGGAAATATCTGGCAATATTAAAACACGGAACTGCCGAACCCCAGGCTACAATGTCTGCCCTTCACCCATCAGAATGGGTAGAGTGCTAGGCTAGTGGAATGGCTGAAGATCTGTGTACAAATCACCATTAACATGGAGTCCACGAACCTGGAATAACACTTCAAACCCCAACCTCTCACTCTTTGTATCTTGACATCTCTCAAAAAAAATAATCTGCCTTGGTGCTGAAGGTCATGGCAAGATGCTTGTACTTCAGACTGTGGAGTAGGTTGCAATGACGTCAACTAACTTTATACATGTGAATTGTAGGCATCTACATCTGAGCTATTCAGGTGGCTCATGTTTTCTATGGAGATGAAATGAACCACATCACAGAAGTTTGTGTTCCTCTCCACTGAAAGTGACTACATCCAAGGTAAACATCTACAGCATGGACATAATTTGGACAGGTAAGCTCTCTGTTTCTATAAGTGAAGTACAATGTAGAAAGAATCTTGATTCTTCAAGATACTGAATAAAACCCCATCACACTGGCTTCCTCCTGACATTCAAACAGAAAGTTTAATGTGATTTGAAGCTGTTGAGAATTTTTTTGTGAAATTAAGTGCCTCATCACTGCAGGTACAGGACCAATCTTTCTCCTGCTTACTTGTTATTCTTTATGCAAATTAAGTTTTATTTTGTACCTTTCCCCCCTGCTATTCATCTGTAGTGATCTGATTTGTTTCCTCTTCTCCCCCCCCTTTTCAAATATATAATTCCTAATTTGGCCAAGCTGATTGCTTGGTACAAGTCACATCCTTTGTTTGCACTAGGACAGCTGCAGCCTGTGATGTTTGTGTAGTTGGGTGTTCTAAAGAAAACATCAACTCCCTTGAAGTAATTTTTTTTTTCTTCACTCTTGATTCCTACAGGGCCTCACCCAAGACTTCTGCCAACTGAACATAATTTCTTTATCTTCTTTATTCTCTCCTTTCAGAATCATGAATGTTGTCACTCCATGGTTGTTTTCATCCTAACTACCTTTCAGTCAGAAGTACATCTAGTAAACATGCCTGTGATTTGCTTTCTCTACTTAATATACTGTATTATTTCAAATCTATTCCAAGAACTTACCAAGCAGCCTGTCTCCTGTGTATCTTTCCAAATAGATACCCACTAGTTGAAATTCTTCACCATCACGGATTCAGTCGTTTGGATGACTGTTAGTTGTTAAGAAAAAAATGATGTGCCGCATTTCTTTGTCAGTCTGAGACAAGCCCTGTTTGACAACGTTTGTGTTTGCCCACACCCTCTCCCACCCCCTGGCTGTTACTGAGCACTCTCTACCCTCCTCTCTTATGTCAATGTGAGTCACCTGAATACTTTAGGAAGGGGAGACTGAAATAGAAATACAACACGTCATATGAATGCTAGTAAATGTATCCAGCTTTTCTTTAAAAGAAGAACTGAGCAGTGTTTTCCATGTCTTAAGTACTTCCATAACCACTGGTTTAGCTAATAAACTTCCCTACTTTTTAAAAGGACTTGCTGAAATAATTACAAGACACCACCCCCGATTTTAAATAACACTTCTGAAAATGGAGGCTTACACGTTCATTAGACTTTCACTGTATAAAAATGTACAGTGGCTTTATTGACATGTACATTCCATTATGTTTACAGCTGCAAGATATGAGGCACACTCAGTATTGCACTTCATTAAAATTTCAGGCTCAAACATAACCCAGAAGTTTAAATGAAACTGCTGTTGTAATTTAATAATTCTTATACAGGACAAACATTGATACCTTTATATACAGCGTGATACTTGTTACATTTATGCCTTCCTAACACAATTTTTTTTTTTTATAACAGTCTAGGAAATAAACCAGAATATTCCTCTTTCCCATCCCCACTTGTGATGCGTTACAATTGTACAAGATTACAAAAAGTCAGTATACAATAATCAATATTTTTTTCTTTCTCCTGAAAGCATCATTCATAGTCCACAGACACACAGATCCTTTAATAGCAATTATTTATTTGTAAATGTCCAATGTTTCCTAGCCAATGACTGTAATGGCCACATGCAAACACCTCACAAGTTTTGATGTCTCGGTTCAAAAAATGTCAATATCTCACAGCAAGAATTATGTACATGGTATTTGGCATCCTTCTTGCACTGTAAATTGTTCCTTTTACCTGGGTTATGAAATGGTCCCATCCTCATCCCAGCTTGACTTTATTTTCAGAACATTTATGGGATGAGGGCATATATTTTACTCTGGTAAAAAACACAAATCCCACCAGTCTAAAAAGTGTGAGCATTTCTGCAAACCCCACAGCCCAAAGCAAATTCTTCACCAGTGGGTGGGTGGACAACATGAAGTGGACATTCTGTTCCTTCAAGTTGTTTACCTTTGGGACCTACAGTGAATTTAAGGGTGAGGGGAAGAAAAGATTAATGCATGCAGACTCAATGTAAATAAACATATATTGCATTTCCTCAAACACATATTAAATGAATTAATATAAGTATGAATTTATAAAGAGTATATAAATATAAAATATGAGTTTATTAGGAACCAAAAATGAAGGCTTAAGAAACAGCAGAATGAAAAGTGCTTTCATGTGGTCAAATTCAAGAAGTCTCAAGGCTTAGCAGGCCAAGAGAAAAAAAAGTCAATTAGATCTGACAAAACATGATCAAAAACTGTTAGCAGCTTAGAACAGCTCTGTCAAACACTGAATTGGTGTTTGAAGAAAAAAAGCAAATGATCAAACCACCAATTCAAAATAAAAAAGGCAAAAAGATTTTAGTGATTCTCCCTCTAAGAAATTTCATCTCATTAATGCTGTGGAAGAAATTCACACCATCTAAAAGCAAAACTGATAAAGATTAACGAGACTTACACTGCAATAAACAGTAATTGTTACACCAGGAATCATACCTTTTTTGTTTGCTCATTTCTTAATCAAAAATATCTCACTTTCTTTTCAACAGCAAGGAAATAATATGATTTATTGAGATTAAATCAATGGCATATGAAGAAACTAAGAAACTAAGGCATTTGGACAACAGTTTTTCACGACAGGTACCTAAGTACAGATACAGCAATCAACAGTAGTGTGTTAATTTTTTCAGTATAATTTTAACACATCATTACACATCTGGAGTCTGAATTGGTGTAGGTAAATGGAAATGTCTTTCTGTATCACATTACCTAATGTTTAAAGGATCAGTGTGATGTATTATTGCCAGAAAAGCAAAAAATCAAAAGCATGTATAGAACAAACTCATTCTAATATTATTCAAGATACTGAATTTAAAATCTGTATGACTGACCCTGTGGTCTTCCTACAAATTATCACCAATAAAAAAAAAAATTAGAACTGATCACTAATTTCACAATTCAGTATGGTAAATTTGCTTCATGAAATCCTACCTGCAGGACAGTGTGGGAGTTCTTCTTTAGGGATGCTTGTCATTCTTTGGAAATCATCATGGCAAGCATTGCAAAAATGTGTTGTCCCAAAACAGAAAAAAACAGCAACTGAACAGCAGTAGCGGCATTTGTACTCTAAGAAATCTGTACCATGTTTGGGACACATCTAAAGAGAAAGAAAGAAAGAAAGAAAGGAAGAAAGAAATGCTGTAAACACTCCAAGCAATACATTTCTACATTCTGTAATATATATTGATATTATACAATGCATATAATCACAAACAACTGTGAATTAGAAAGGCAGAACACTTTGGGTTGGAAGGGACCTTTACAGGTCATCCAGTCCAACCCCCCTGGCCAGGAGCAAGGACATCTTTAACCAGATCAGGTTGAACTGTTGTACAGCTTAGGCACTTGGAGCTTCAAGAATGAAACAGAAACATGAAAAGTCCTTCTCTCACCTGAGCCCTTGAAACATCAGAGCACGCACCACAAATAAGCTCTCTTGGATCATAGTCATCTCCTTGTCCAGCCTCAGCATCACAGCGAGCTTCGCCACCAAAATATGCCTTAATGTTATGGAGAAATGATTAGGTGTTAAATGAGAGACAACCATTATTTTAATGAAATCAATTTGTAATAGTAAAATGATGAATAATAGCCATTGCAGTAGCCTCCACTGACTCTAGATCCATGTTTTTGAGGGACTAAAATAACATCTCTCAGTCTCAGGATAAACAAAACCAAAAATAATGCAATGCACTCTGGTCTACGCAGGGACTGTAAGGCTTTGGAAACAGCTTTTGGGTGCTTTATGAACTATAATTAGGAAAGGCAGGACTGAGGCGGAAGGCAGCAGAGAAACATTCTACCAGGAGGAAGTTTTTACTAGCTGAAAGGAGTATCAGTATGTTCATGTGGGATCCCTTGTACTTATAACTTTGCTATTTTCTACAAATTTAATCTTATTCTACCAGGTCACACTGGGCACAAAAATGCACCAAGACTGCCAAATTCTGATGAATTTCCTCTTATACTAAACTGTTCTCGCACGGAGTGGTGAGATGAGGCAAGAAGTAACTTTATTCCTTCATTAACAAAATACACTGTTTTAATATTCATGTAAAGCATGAGTTGGAAGTGGGACAAAGCCATGGCTGGTGTTGTAACGCTATCATCTGCATGTTTTTCTAAGGTGGAAGCACCTCAATATGCGTTTGGTCTCTAAGCCGCACTATATACTTTTGAGCTTTACAGGCTGTGTACATCTAATTAACTCAATACTTTTAATTACAATTAACAACAATTTCTTTTCCTGCTTTCCTACTCCAGACATATATTAAACATATGTTCCATTCTTTAAGAAATTACTTCTAAGACTATAACATTTAACATACATTTGATTTGCGAGACTACTAATTGCCATACCTTTTTGCACTTGTAGCAAACATAATAAGCGTATCTGTTCATAGCATAGCCAGCTGGGTCATTATAAAATCTAACACCTGGGGTTGTGATGGCCTCGCTTTTGTGCAGCCCTTCATACTCCAATCTCATTAGCGCTTTTCTCCTTACATCTTCATAGAGTTCTTTTATTGGATCAAGCAAATCCTTTAATACTGTATGATTGATTTTGTTCTGAAATAAAAATCTCATTAAAATACCTTGCATTTTTATTACAACATCTGTGATAATTTGTATTCTGGTCAAACACAAGTAGTGTAATGGATGTCATAGAAACCTAACAGCTGAAGCAATGGACATTTAAAGAAATAACTGATGCAGTATACGCTTTATTTGCTGCAAAAATAGTAATCAGGAATGCTTTTTATATGGCCTTTTGTTAAATGAAATCATCAGCCCTTACACAGACTGTAACAACCACAGTGGGATGGTAAAGGGTACAGGAAACATTCACCATGGCACAGGAACATCCTGACTGTACATTTTCTCTAATTTTGGTCCTTATTGACTCACAGCTTAGCAATTAAGAGTAATGACTGGCAGTCTGCTAGGCCAGGTCTTTATCATTTAATATTCACAACCTATTGCCGCAAATTCCCAAAATACAGCACTAGGGATTTAGTTGTACCTAGTGTGCAGAAATGTTGGCCATTCACAAATTTCATATTCCTAGGGTTTTAAGGTGCCATCCTTCCCAGCAGCTTTCATATGCTTCTGCTTACAGAAATTATGATTTTGTTAAAGTACAAGGGCAATTTTTAGTAATTGAAGCTGCACAAGGTACATCTATTCCCCAGCTCTGTCCTCATACTGAAAAACAAGGCAGCTTTTAAAATGGTTAGAACAATAGAGAAGCCAAGGTTCCTGCTTCAGGTCATGTGCGTTAGTAAGATCACTTCTTCTGCCCCCTCAGCTGTCCCCATATACTAGGAATTTTCAAGCTGAAGGTGTTAAGTGTAAACTAGCATGAAGAAAATATCTGCATTATGCTTTCTTTTTAAGAGGACCCTTATTTCAGGAACCAGCAGGGGAAGGTAAAAAGATGCTTCAACAATGCCCTTTCTTTAGTGACGCAAGGAATTAAGGAAGCAAGCGGTGTAACCCTTATCTATAGTGTAACAAGCAATATGTCATTAAAACAAGAGGAAAACCAATGCTAGCACTGGGTAATTTGTTTGACCCGGGCAGTAAACAGAGAGCTCATTTACCTTGCAAATAGGACAGGACATAAACCCAAAAGTTATCCTTGGCCCAAGCCATCTGTTTTCCAGTACTCGTTGACAGCATTGCAAATGAAAAACATGGCTGCAGTCCAACTTTAAAAAAGAATACATGCAAGTCAACATCAATGTTACATTAACCTCTAAAAGAGAAGTAGTTATTTGCTTTTAAGTGGCAACATATAAGAATTCCAAAACTAATTTATTTAAAATCCTAGAAGATCCCTTATTTTCTTCTTTAAGAAGAGAAAAGAATATAAAATAGTCATCAAAGTCATAACCTTTCTACTCCAAAACTACCCCTGGATATATAAAGAATATCCATTAATTACCTTGGTTGTTTTTCTCATTTATAAAACACCATATATTTTAAATAAACACAGCAAACTAAACTGGTACAATCTGCTTTCTTGAAATAGCAGTTATGTCAGAAAGAAAGCAAGCACTTTATGTAACTTATATACTGTTATGACATCTGTTTTGCAATTAATTTGAAGTACTTTATATTTTAACTTCTTCCACACCTATCATTACAACAATAACATTGTTTTAAAAAGGGGGAAGAAAGGATAAACCTGGATAGCTGGTGCTGCTGAAAGTGCTTCAGTAAAGCAGATCATGCACATGTCATCAGCATCTTGTTTAAGAGTTGTAGCGTTTTTATCACAGCCGTGCAGGCATGGCAAACAGTGCTCTTCGTTCTTAACGCCTCCACAGGGGTGACCGCAGGCATGTGTCTTGCTGCAGGCAATTTTAGCATACTCCTATTGAAAGTAAATTATTAATATATTTTTTCCCCCTCCATGGAATGGTTTGATACAGTGTCACTTTTTGAGACATTGCTGGTTTGTGCTATAAGCTAAGACAATAAAAGAATCATGATTCGTGTTGTCTACTGCTACAGCAGGTACGTGGGGAAAAACTGCACTTGGGAGTAAAACTGATGCCTCATTACTTATGTTAGTCCTGAGTAGCAGTTGCATAATGAAACCATATTTTTAAAATTTTAATATTTAATTTTTATATTAAGAGAAATATTCTTTACTCCTCCATATGTCCTTGCCTCTTGCATCAATATTGCTTATCTTGTACTAACAGCCTTTAAGATATCTGCACATTTAGGTCCTTCAGGCAACCCACTCGTAAGAACTCATACTGAGCTAAACATTAACCAGCATAAAGCACTTCTATATGGAAACAGTATTTTAACCACCTCTAATTCTTATCCCTAGTAAGTAGAAAACTTACAAAAGTTGCCCACAAGCGAATGAAAACTTGAACTGAATTAACATAACAATAATATAATATATGCAGTAGGATGAGAGAGAAAAAAGGTGACAAATTTGCCTCATATAAACAGAAATAGAGAGTGGGATAAGAAACTGGTTAGGATTTGGCCCTCTGCCAATTTTACTGGGTACTGTAGGGCACAAAAACCACTCAGGACAAATGGATCCTGTTAGCAAACCTGGCTGAGCCTTGAACATTCTGTGCTCACATAATAAAACAGGCGGTTACACAAACTACTTTTATCCAGCTTTCCAGTACACCAGACTTAGTGTTGACAGTGGGTATTTTACTTTATACTTGGAACAGTATTGTGAAAACGTGTGATACTTTTGAATATAATAATGAAACCACTCAGTATTTTGCTTGACTGTTGGTGTTTGTAGCCTATAATTAAACTAAACATTTACAAACTTGGAATTATTTGAATTGCAATATAATAGTCAATATTTTTCATATGAGAGGTCTGAGTTAAAGTGGACTACAGGGATGATACAAGGTTTACTCAAAGTAAGGAATCATTTTGATCCTGCAGTCCCTTCTATTTATGCAATTCATGATGAGTGATATTTGTTAATACACACCTGGCAATCTGTATCAGAACAAACGCTTCCCACTGCTGATAACTCGGTCCCACTCCTACAGCCACAGAACCGACACGCTTCAGAACTGCTGGTGGTCGGTTTGCCTGGGTCCATGAAAGAAAACAAAAATGACAATTGTAATGAAATACAAGGAACTGACATTCTAACAAGAGAGATCTAAACAACAATCACAGATTACAACCGGAAAACCAGCACTTTTCATAGTCAAACTATTCTGTTCTTACTAACAAACAATTAAAAGCATTGCCCTAAAAGCAGGTGAAATCCCCAACTGTTGTTGTTTTTTGTTTTTTTGGGTTTTTTTGACAAACACTCATGTAAAAAGTAAAAATAACCAGGATAAAGAGCAAGTATTAACAGCTGTGTTTTACCTGTCTGTTCTCTAAATTCCACCATAGCCTTCATGGTTTTAGAATCGGCTAACGCCATCAGCCAGAAAAGTTTGGTCCTACCACAACCCTCGTGGAGATCAACTTTGATAGCTTCTTCTTCTTCTTTGAATACCTGTCAGGTTAACCAAACAGCGAATAAACTGCATTTTTATGTTATTTTTGTCACTGTCTCTTTGCATTTTCATCAGAGGTTTTAGAGATTCTGCAGAATTTGTCTACTGAAAGCTATCTTATTAATGCTTTCCATACTTTGTACCCATTGCAGAATAGATCGATAAAGGCTTTGTGTTTTTAAAAGTAAAAATATATAAAATTGGGAAACAACAGTGCAGCAATGCTAAGAAGAGAGGTGCACAACATTTTTCTAATTTAAAAAATACAGAGCTTGGACTTCCTAACTTCTATGCAACTCACCCAGTATGCCACAGTGTATTAAAAGCACAAGGTAACATTAGAAATATCTTCACATAACCATGCTGGTAGTTTCTCAAAGCAAGTGATCATTATAGTGTTAATATTTACTATATAATAACCATTACATAATTGTGTAGTATTAGTATTTTTTACTTTCACCTCAATACACAATTGGACACTTTTGGCTACAATGAGGAAAGTACCAAATTTTTGCAAAATCAAAGAACTGCATGAGATCAACCACGGACTTTAGACAGGAAAGGAGAAAAAGAAGGGACTAAGTTTTGAAAGCAGTTCCATTTTCATTCATTTCACCTGCAATGCAATAAAAGTTAGAATTTTCCTGGGTATGGATATATACATTCAATTTAAACTTTAATTCTTACTAGAATAGAATACAGAATAAATAAAATATATAGAATATATTTTCGTGATAGAATCAGGAAAAAAATCCTAATTGCTTCCCAAAGGATTGGCATAAGCAGGTTGTAGTTAACTTACAGGCTGTCCTTTCTTGGAGGGAGAGAAAATACATTAAAGAAACAGAAACTGGACAAACCCAGGAAGCTAAGAGAAAACAGGAGAGAGGGAACATGATGGAATGTAAGATTTAAATTGAGGGGATTAACATGAGAGATGCAAAGGTAAAGGTGGTGAACAGTAAAAGTTTTAACATGCTTTCAGAAGCAAATAGGGAAATCTGATAAGTAGCTATTTTGGGCAGATTAAAGGAGAGATGTGAGGGCTTCTATGAGATAAGAACTTACTTTTTATCAACTGTAATCTGAACAGGCTATATAGGAGAAATCAGAAAAATGAATGAGACTGGACTGTGCTGCGCCGCGACAGAAAAGCAGACATAAAATCATCATCTTAGGATGACAACAGAGGAAAATTTCCAAGGGGATTGCAAAGATTCTGGCTAAGAGATAGACAACAGATCCATGAGCAACTTGCTGGCTGAGTCTATGCTGCAAATCTGAGGCCTCAAGAAGATGATCTGTAGAGTGGAACTCAGTGCCAGTTATCTGAAGTTTACAGCACCCTGTGCTCTAGACTAGCTGGTCCCGTGCACGGAATGACCATTAGCAATGTGTCCCTGCCTCTGTCTAGTTTGGTTGGTTTTTGTTTCACCTGAAAGGGATCCAATTTGTACACTTCAAGGCTGCTCTATAACACAAATCAAAGAAGATTAAGAGCTGCTTCAAAAACCCATTCCTGATCCTAACCAGAAAGCAAATTTAGATTCACTCTAGGGGAGGGAGAAGAGGAATGATTTCCATTGAGTTAACTTTATTATTTTAGCCTTTGTACAAACCCAAGCAGTCAGAGGGAAAGGGGAAAACAAGGGACTACAAAAACACACAAGAAAAATAGTGTCCAGTAGAGGAAATGTTCAGCAGTTTTAGAAGGAAAGACATCTTCATTAATTTCAATGAGGAAAAATAAGTACTCCAAGGAGAATGGAATGTAGTTTCAGGTTTACAGACGAAGAGGATGAGAGAATAATGCAAACCACTAATTAGCAGAATAAAAAACAGTTTGTAAAAACTCATCTAGGTAAGTCAAAGAGGAAATATGCATCAATCCTAAAAACAAAACAGAAAGAAATCAGGAAATTTGCAAGCTTATGGATAGAACAGCATATTCCTTTGTGAAAACACTGTGAGAGTGGGATGAATAATACTAAGAAGGAAGAGAAGACTGACATAGGGAATCAGTAGGAATCTTTGCTGTCAAGGGGTCTTACATACATTAAAAATGAATGGGTTGAAAATCACTGACTATGACAGAAGTAGTAAAAGCACATATAATTTCAGAGGATTAAAGAACCAATGTGTATTTAAAGTCCATACCATTCCTATGTTTTCCAAAAAATATTCCTAGACAACGTTAGAACAAGAGAGAAGAAAGCTGATGCAGTCGAATTTAGAAAGTGGGGAAACACACACAACGTATGCAGCGCATCCAGTATGATGTCCTGTATAACTACCTGTCTCTGATGAGTTTTTGTTCGCCGATGGAGATGAAGGAATCGGTCACAATCTGTACACAAATTCCCACAGACATTACATAAAATGATTGCAGCAGTTTCCCCATCATCGTGGTTATCACACATGGGCTGGAAAAGAATAAGAAAAAATATGAAATATTTCTGTCTTGATTAAAACCTTCTTTTGCTTTAAGCATTTTGTTCTCCACCAGTCACCCTCCAAATTAATGGGGGGGATAAAGAGCTTGTTTAGACTATTAATTGTATTTTTAGAATAATCAGTATCTAAACAATTACTCTTGAACACAAAAACACCCAGTTCACTATATCAGTTCTGATATTCTTCATCTTATATTTTATGTGATGTAGCAAAAATCACATTTTTCAACAATACAGCCGAGACATTTTCAACCAGTCTGAGAAAAGATTTATGAGATGACACTGGGTTATGGGCATGTTTGCAGAGAAGTTCAGAGAGATGAATACTCGGGTCAGTCAACACGCACAATATTTACCCTTAATTGCTTTGATACAGAATGTTTACTCTGCTTAAACACCTAATTAAAGCTGTTGGTCATCCATAACTCAGAGAGAATACAGTCAAACTAACAAACTTCAAAATCCACCATGAAATTAAGTTGCTCTACTGATATAATTAAAACAGAATCCTTTCAACAGCAGCCCTGGTATTGCAGGGGACAGTTCACCTCAAAATTTGAATATCCCCGTATAAAACAGGACTGAGGAATTCCAGGCTGGGTTTATCAGCTTGTCTCCCAGCTTGATGGTGTTTTGGCTACTCTTTTGACATTTTCAAAGCTCTGCAGTAGGCCCTTGACTTTTCTTAATCACTTCAAAAACCTTTGTGTCCGCTTCCTTCTCTCAGCAGTTTTAGTCCTTGCTGCTGCAGCAGCTCTGCCTCAGCCAATCTGCCTCTCTTTCTGCCTACCCTAACCTGCTTTGGAGGCCTCTTTGCGCTAAGCATCCTCAGTTGCTAGCAGGAAGCCACAATATTGCCTCTCATGGGGAAAAACCTAACCAAGTCATAAAGAGACCTGCGTCATTATATTGCTCTTTCCAGATTTGTACTGAAAAAAATCAACAGCTAGAAACTCAATTAATCCATTGTATTCTATATTAAATTTGTAAATCCTCTGCGTAACTCAGAGCTTTACTAAATTAAGTTAGAAAGAGTTTCTTCCCCTTTGGAGAAAAGGAAGCTAAATTATGGAGAAGTAGTTATTGAGGAACACAAAATAATTGACTTTATTATATGATAGAGATCCAGATGGAAAGAAAATGCTCTGATAGAAGGTGTTTTAACTGAGTCTACTCTCAAAAATCCATCCTACTGGCATTAGGAAGCCCTTACTCTATCCTGAATCCAGTAGAATTGCTACCTTACTGTTTTAGGTTGGGATTTTTGTTTTCTGAGTAGTGCTTGTCTAGAACACAAATACTTCAAACACGCACGTACAATCTCTACTGGGGTCAACAGGGAGGAATGAAGTTAGGCTGAGCCTGCCTTTCCCTATCATTATTCTAAATTCTTTGACTACTGAATAAATCAAAACAAACACAAAGATATGAATTTCAGTCTCACCATCTGTTTTTGTTGTCCATCCTTTCCCATCCACCTTCCTGAAGACAGTCTATCAACATGATCCTGATCGAGCACGCAGAGGGATGCTAAGGCGAGCCATAGCTATTGAAAGGCAAGGTAGAATTACATGTTTTAGAAATATGTATATATATATATATATATATATAAAAAAAATCCCAAGTACTAAAAATATAAAAACTTTGGTAGACAAGAACATCACTGTTACCCGCCAACTGCATCAGTGTTAGCTGAAGCCTAATAGTGAACAGACCCTTGTGAAACGTTGCTCAAAGGTACAGATAAAACATTTTACATATTCAAACAATACACACGTATGTCTGTACAAGTTTTATCCATGCTAACACTCATACTATTGTACACTGGACTCCAACAGAAATTGCTTTTTTGTATTGCCTGTATTTATTAAAAGTATGATTGTAGGTGTGCAGACACTCTGGGTATGTAATACTGGTTCTGCATGATCAAGGTGTATTGCATCGGAATAGTTACTGCGTCAGAACAATGCTTCACAACAAAGGGTGATAACCAAAGCTGGCGTACAAGAGTTGTGCTGTGTTATGATGATCATATCCTTTTTTGATAATGTCATAATGCTTTCAAAGTACAGGAAATCTTAACTCTGTACCCTTTCCTGCTCGTTAAACGCATGTTTTTTCTTTTTCAAACGAAGTCAAGCACACAATAAAACTTATTCAACTTTTGGGAACTACCTTGTTTCATTCAGGTTTGTTACTTTACGGTCATAAATACAGTAGTGAGGCACATCAGAGAGAAACAGTGAAGAAGGATCAGCCAGAACAAAATTGTAGAGAAAGATGACAAATACAGACTTGCATATCACTCCCCAACATTGCAAGCTTAGGGGGAGAAGAAGAAACTCAATGAGACTGGTTTCCTTGTGTTCTCTCCTCACTGCACAGGGCATTTTAGATTATCTAGAAAAGGGTTCTGGGCTAACTCTTCTTCAGAGGAAACTTTTCCTTCTTCCGTTCCATTGACTACAATAAGATCCTAAAGATAAGCTGCGTGAGGATAACTTGTCGGGAGGCCTGCAGCTCAGACTGAAATGCACTTGACAACTGTATTTTGCAATAGTTTTTGATCAAAGGTTTGATCAAAAATGGCTTTATTTGAAAAGCTCTACTGGATTAGATACAAAGAAGAAATTTTTTCCTGTGAGGGTGGTGAGGCACTGGAGGTTACCCAGAGAAGTCTTGGAGGCCTCATCCCTGGAAATGCTCAAGACCAGGTTGGATGAGGCTTTGAGGAACCTTTCTACAAGAAAGTCACGGAAGAAGTAAAGACAAAATAAAAAACCATCCCAGGTAAATAATAAAGGGCTCAGCAAATGATTTTTGATTTTGAGACTGTTAACAGAGGTGAAGCTTAGCTTAATTGGCCTGGAAGCTGTCTGTTAGAGCATTTTCCTAATAGCCTTGAGACGTGGCAGCTGATGACACAGAAGTCAAACCACTTAAAATAATCATACAGAGAGCTAGAAAAACACAGCTTATGCATATTGTGCAGTGTTCCACGCAGATGATCTCATAAATTTAGTAAATGGCAAGGATCAGAAACTTAAAAGCAGATTTACCTTAAGGATAAAACCCCAAATGTATAAGCAAAACACTTATTCTTCCCTACCTGGGAGGTACCCAAGATACATATTTAACCACAAATCAGTTTTTACTGGTGTATTTCTGCCACAAAGAAGAAAATTCAGTCTGCTGTGACACAGAGAAAGCCAGACTTTTATTAGGACAAATGGTGACTGCCTTAGTTAGGATATCTAACATCACGTATACAGCAAGACTTCTAGAATATAAACTGTATACGTTGTTTCCTGAAAAAACCTGTACAAGGAAGTTTTACATGTTTATAATGAACCAATGTTCAGTTTAGTAAAGTTCTTACCCTGGTTGTTGCAATGCACCTCACTGGTGATCTGTATTCTTCTTCCATTTTGGTCAGAGCTATGATGGTTTCAGCAATAGCATTCTTTGTCACACGGGACCAAGCTTCCGACAGATGGCCCTGTTAAAGAGGCAACTCAATTTATTTCAGTTTTTATTAATATTAAGAACAACTATAATTGGAATTAGAGCTGCTACAAGTGCCATCAGGCTAGGATCTCAAGTTATAATAGAAAAAAAAGGAAGTCGGGGATGATTTTGACAGATCAGGCGTTTTCAAATCAGGCAGATCTGGTTAAAATTAGCCTTCAAATGCTCAGGTGACTGACTGAGGTAGTCTCTGAGCAACTACTAGAATAACTAACTTGGAAGAGGTACAGGGCATATGATCTGAAGAAAGAAAGGGCATATTCCTAAAGCTCTCCCTGGAGAAAGAAAGATGCAAAGCTGGAGCACAATGAAGTGACTGCGAACAACAGATTACAGGGGGTTCTTAGAGAAATCAGCTTTGCTCATCTAGCTTGGCCTTCCTGAATACCCTCCACAGTTTCTATATATGAAAGAAGTGGAGTACACCAGAAACATCGGAACTACAGCATATTTAACTTGCAGGCTTAACCAGAAACTAAAAATATAAAGATCTACATACAGTTATGTGAAAACATTATTATCTTACTCCACAGATAATTTTTTACTTTTCAGTTCAAACTCTGAGTGCTCAAGACTTAAAAAATTAGTCTTCCGAGTTAATGATGTAGAAAATAACACATAATTACTGTTTACTACTTAAATTTCTGGCACAAGTGACTTAGTTAAAAACTTATTTCAATACTAGATTTGTGTTTAGCAGAACCAGAACTCAGGTCCTAGGCCTAGACTCTATCCAGAAGACTATGCCTTTTTCTTCTTGAGACCAACTTGCATTTAACAGCTTAACTCAATTCTAACTGTAATGGAAAGTAATAATAAAATGTGCTCTTCATTATAAGAAATTTTTGAATACCCTCCAGGGATTTGAAGGATAGAAACTTACTGCTGCCATGTCTTTAATAAGTTTAATAATGATCTCTGAAATCTGTGTAGGCGTTGAACCTTTCATCCACCAATGGCTTTCACCTCGCCGAATGTAGCTGCAAATGACATACAGCAATACATGAAATTAATCCAAATAATTAATGACTATTTATCAAAATCCAGCACAGAGAAGTAGTGCACATGTTCAGCATATGGTAAGTTGCAGGTTGTTTTTCATTTTTTAAATCAACCTCTCCAATAACACAGACTCATATCCTCCAAGCATTATACATTTTTTCTGTTTATATAACTAAGACTACAAAAGACAACATAACTGACTTGAAAGAAAGTAATTGTTTTGTGTCTTTAGCTTGAGAATATATACATATTTTCAAACAAACCTGGAATTGAAGATCATTGGAAGTGTGACTGTAGTAACTCCTTTGCCTGCAGTAGTGCCAGCTGTCCCTGTTATAGTAGTTCCTTTGGCTTTTAGCTGTACAGTGAGAGCTTTGGCAATGCATCCCAAAAACATGTCTAAGATACCTAGTTTATTCCAGTCTCCTTTTTCTGTTGAGTGAATGATATCGCTTATATCTGCTGGTGGAAGAGACTTCACTCCTATAATACTGGCCAGGCGACTGGGGGTTACCTCAGGCAAAACACGTCTTAGTAATGATGTTACCTGGAGAAAAAAAATCAGAACAACACAATTCTTACTGAGACAGCTGGAGTTTGCAAGAAAAATCAGATGAAGTCTTTCTTCTTCTTCACAAGTTACTGCAGTAAGAAGGATCGAACCTACTTTCTGTACTTAAATCACACCTGTAAGAAATTCTGTAAGGCTTCTATCTTGCTTTGAAGTGTTTATTACACTAACCAGTGAGACAAGGCTGAAGAAGTCAGAAACAACCTCACTCAAACAGTACTCTGTCTTAATACAATACTAAAGACATGCTTGGTACTGAACTTCCGATAAGAGTTTGTACAGCTTTTGTCTGGTAAGATGTTTGCAGAACTCTGATTTGCTTTGCACGTTGCAGACACACGTTCTGCATATAATTTTCAGATGTCAGAAACTCTGTGGTAGAACTGTCAGAGACGTTTTACACTTCTGAAAACAAAGCACTCGCCTCGAGGTACTGAGAAAAATCATACTTCTTCCCCCTTCCTTTAGTTTTCCTTGTGATATCCTAACTGGAATTTTTTGAGAAGAAAACCTCAGCCAATTGCTTTGAATCTAACAGGACCCGTCTTGAAATGATATGCCTTAACCTTACCGACTCGTGGTACTGGGGTTGAAATTGGTTACATCATACAACGTTTGGTCCAAATCAGGATGTAAAAAAGCTTAAGGAGTTAACATTTCATATGTAATTTCTAAAGCCTTCAATGTTCTCTTGAAAAACTGTTAACATTTTAAGGAAAAACCCAGTATTTTGCATATCTGCAATGTATCAGAATTACGAAGAGGGGCAGTATCTGCCTCCAGGCAAACTGAGATGTGACATCGTAACAGTTCAGAAAAGTAAAAAAAAAAGAAAAATAGAGAGTAGGAGACATAAAAACTTCTGAAACGGGAACTAAAACTCCACCTAGAGAAGGTATACCAGCTAGCAACAAGCTAGCGTGTTAACTGTACTAAAGCAAATATTTTATGTCTATGTATTTATGCTATATTATAAAATACACATATACTCAGACAGTATTCAAGTTCAGAAAGAAACAAGTATTAAAGCTCTACCTGAGGATACCAAGAATGGAAAGGGATCATCTAGTTTCACACTACTGCAACTCATAGCCTGAGTGCAAGACAAAGATGCTCAGGACTCATTCAGTAACAGGCACTGCTAATTAAAACCCTCTCATCTTACCTATACAGGTTATATGGGCATTACATATGAATAACACGAAATACGCAAACAACACTGGATTTTTAGTTCCTGTCTATTTGACAGACATTTCAACCTTGCTCTACTCATTGAAGGCCTAATCAGTGAAGCCTCTGCTTTATCTGTGATGATGTTTTAGCAAGACAGTTGTTAGTTACCCTGTAATTGTAGCTGTCACTGTGCCTGGAGGCCAAACGCAGTATTAAAAGGGCAAGAATTAACTATGGCCTCCTCAAACCATGTAAACATTTAGCACCATTTGGAGCATATGCAGCAGATACAAATTGGGGTAATGGTGTGGCTTGTTCATGCTCACTCCCCACAATGAAAGGGCCCAAGATGTTAGTGAAAAATAAGCAGTCACCTCACTAGCCTCTTTTCCACACCTGAAAATTTAACTGGATTTTTATACAGAAACTGCATTTGCAATAATTAAATAAACCAGCTTTTAAGCTTCGTACACGAGAAATGTGAAATTAACAGTTTTGATATTCCAAAGGAGCACTTTTGGTTCTTGCAATTATAAATAAAGGAGACAAATGCAATGCAGGAATTTTAAGAAGTCTCTTTTTCGGAGTGTACTATGTAACACTGGTTTAAGTGTAAGTATTGCCAATTGCAAGGCAGTGCCAACTTCAGAATACAAACTTCCATCTTAAAACAGAGAATTCTTAGTAATTGTGACATAAAGGAAATACCTGACAAACCGAACATATATACCAGGACAGAGACTAATCTGTTGAAAACATGAACAACTGGGCTACTGTGAAGTAAGAGTCACTGAAAATTGAGGTTCAGATTCACTGAGAAATCCTTCGCAACATCACTCCAAAATGAAGGCTGTGTCCTTATGTAAAAGGCCCTCATTAGGATACATGAAATAACTAACTCTTGTTCTGCTGCATCCTACTTCATGTCAGCAGCAATGCCTGCTGAGCGAACTACAGGTCCCTTTGATGTACAGTTTGAGAAAGCAATTTATCCTGCCCTCTTCAAAATCCTTCAGAATAAGGACAACCAGGTGAGGAGTGATATCACTCAAAGGCATTTCATAATAGTTTGCCGATTTAGGTTCATAATGACATAAGTGGTGAAACACTGGAAGAGGCTGCCCAGGGAAATGGTGGATTCTCCTTCTTGGAGGTGGTTCAAAAAGCACGTAGCTATGTATCCAACATATGAAACTTCTAAATCTGACACGTAACTACCAAAAAGAGATTCTGTTATTTGTTTTTAAATGTTCATAAATTTCTATGTGCCCTCTCCTCATGACTGCAATAAGAAAATAAGTTGCTTTATTTATGGTTACTCCCCTGTGTGGAATATAGGGATGATTTAAATATGATTGGAAAAACATTTTTTAAGTGAAAACACAAAATTACATTTCACAAAAAAATAAGTTCAAATACACATTATGCTATCACAATTAGAGCATTCTAAAGACCTGTCTTCTAGGAATACCAAGATAGACAAGAAACACTGACCTGTCTCTGCACCCTGGGAGAAGCAGTGTGTAGTAACGAGAAGAGATCCTGGAGCAGAGTCAGCTGCTGAGCCAGGTACTGCCGGCCTACGTTGGACCCGCTCAGCGCCAGAACCATTGAGAGCAGCTCGAAGCAGTAAGCGTCAGAAGAAGCATCTTCGTCGTTTGGCTGCGAGTTGGCGTTTTCTTTACTAGAGATCGCATGCTCCCACTCTTCACGCACACGGGTTGCTTCCATCCGTATGGCCTGGACTATGTGAGCACACACCTATCCAAACAGAACCCAAACACAGAGTCACTCCTAAAAGCTTCCAGAAAGTAAAAGAGACTGAGGTTATGTACCTTCACAACTATGAATAAAATGGAAAGCCTGTGAAACTTGCACTGTACTTAAATTACTTTTCAACACAAATTCAAATGAAGAATAAAATTCTAGATTTAAATTCAGAGTAAAGATTAGTTAAAATTATTTAGAATTAAGATTTAGATTTAATACTGAATTTGCTCATCTTCATTTGGAAAATTTTATTGATATATATCTTTTTTTAATTGTAGTTCCTGACTTTTAATTTGCTTTTTAAATAGAATTCAGGTAAAAAAACCCTCATACACAAAAACCCCTAAAGAAATACAATTACTCAATACTTATAAAAGAAAGGGACTTATTAAAAGACTTAGTCTCTTGATTATTTTACTATTCAGAAAGCTTAAAAAATTTTAGAAACCCTGTTTTCATTTTACCAATAACATGTTAAAAAGCATACATAAAAGATTCTGAAGTTCACTAAGATGGGTGACAATAAAGCATATTCTGCATTACTTACTAATCTAACTAACTTCAAAGGGAATCTGATACCTTTACCTGTGAAAATCTTTACAAAAATGTTTGTCTTGTGATAGGTGTAATAATATAAAAGATGTGTTAAGATGGTATACTTAAAAATGTCAAGTATTCAAAAGAAAAATCGTACTCTAACTACTGCTTTATGTTAAGAAAAACGAAGATAAATAAAAAAACCACAAACCCAAACTTTCATTGGCTGCAGGAAAGAATAATTTTAGAATCTATGCATTGATTACCTTTTTAGAATTAAATTTTATGAAACTTAAATGTGACAGAAATGGGGATAAAACACGTGTGAAGATAAGAATCTAAAATCTGTCACTGAACCTCTTCTACAAATGTAAGAGCATCTACTATTATTATTGCCAGCAAACGTGAATAAGTACCATTTACAACTCAGTTATTTTTGAATTGTGTCTTATTAGATAGGATAGGGTTTTTTTCATCGTATTAAAATGGATTTTTTGTGTCAATTTCAGCAGATTTTTCATATAAAAACACAAACACACACTTTAATAATGTAAACCAAAATAAGACCAACAGAAGAACTGAAAGCATCAAGTAAAAGGTACTATATTCACTGAAAATGAACATATTTATTACAGCACATGAACATTTAATCCTCAAAGCATTTCAGAATGAACAAACCTGCTTCTGCAAATTTGTAAGTTTGCTCCGGCTGAATATGATCCCTACCATGTGCTCCTTCAGGTCTGCATCTGATGTTGCCTTCATAAAAAGCATATTTAATATTAGATCAAGAGTTTTAATAACATTTCCTAACTACTATAGCAATTAACATGGAATATCAACACTTTTCTCTAAAAGGTTGGAGCTTCTAGTTACTGAGTAATAAGATATATAAGGAAAATAAATGGTTAATAACTCTTAGAGGTATTTACTTTCTAAGAGGAAATTTGAGCATGAAATAAAATAATCAATAAGCAAAACGTGTGAAGGATAATTATTCATGATTCAGCCTCTTTGCACAAATTAATACAATTGCTGATGAAGTATTTGTAAAGCAGTGCATGGAATATACTTTTCAGTTTATATATTTCACAAGAAAACAGAGAATTCAAAATTAATCTGCCATACAGCACGTGTGAGAAAACCACACTTTTACAAAATAAATAATTCAGCCGTGGAACTGATTTCCAAACGGTATGGGGTAGAGCAAAACCATGTATCATCTGTAAAACGAGATTACTTTCATTGAGGACAGTCAGTTTTGGCTTTTAAACATGACAGTCCAGATACAGGGACCTTTTCAGGAATACTTCTTGAATTAATCCTTGTTGGAAGACAGGAGAGTATACTATAATTTTTTTCTAAACATCAAGAGAGACCCTCTTGAGGCACAAGATCATAGGCAAGAAGGACTTTCAAGTTGACCATGACTGCAAGCGTTAAGTACTCCTGTACCTGTAGGCATAATTCGTTGCCACCATTGCTATGATGTTTCCATTAAACACAGAATCATAGAATGGTTAGGATTGGAAGGGACCTTGAAGATCAGCCAGTTCCAACCCCCCCTGCCATAGCAGGGACACTTTCCACTGGATTATATTGCTCAAAGCCCCATCCAACCTTGACTTCAACACCTACAGGGATCAGGCATCCACAACTTCTCTGGGCAACCTGTGCCACTGCCTCACCACCCTCACAGGAAAAAAAGTCAATGATATCTTTTAAAAAATATGCAATTGTGACCTTTTACTGATTTGAAAATTATGTTGTATAAGACACAGGACAAATACTGAAAATCATCCTGGTTCACTTTTTCGGCAAAGTATTATTGATAGAATACAAATAAATACATTGTGTACTTTTTCTTCTCCTTCTGGGGAAGACAAGAGTGCTTTTTCTTCTTGTTCTGGGGTTGGCTCAGCATCTCCGGAGATGAGTTTTCCAAAGACCTGGAAGACAGTCAGTTACAATTAGCTTATCTCCAAGACAAAGCTGTGCAGATATGACATTTCACGTTAAAACATAAAGCACTGAAAGGCTATAATTTATAATAACTTTCACTGTTTGACACCCACCTGGGATGTAATCAGTCGGAATACTCGTAGCGTCTCAGATTCACAGTTTCTTTGTTGTGCTACACTTGCAGAAATCTGGCCTGCTATTTTAATGCTTTCACCATCTTTCCATCCAAGTATTTTCACTTGTCGAACTCTTAGCGTGTTCTCTGGACCCTTCAATTCAATTTTGATGATGTGATTATCACCCCCAGGAAGTTCACTTGTTACCCAGCCAATGTGTCTTGAATCCAAGTCTACCTATTGAACAGGAATATGAAGATGGGAGCTGACATTACATCAAACAGTCACCTACCTCTAAAAAACCCCCATCATCTACCACTGGAACTAATACAGCATTTGCAATGAAATTTTCATCCTGAGCAGTAAGACTATCAAGTTTAATTATAAAAATATTCAACCTCAAAAATTCAAATAAAAAAATTCTCAAACTTCAAAAAAAGACATATAGTCATTTATCTGCTTTTAAAGTCCAGTACAAATAGTGGGCTATCTACCCCTTTTAACCTCTAAGTAACAGTTCATATATTCAGTAAACCATTTTGAACTAATATTTGCTCACTACTTTTAAATAAATAAAAAAAAAACCTGCAATAATTTAACTGAAAATAAAACACACAGCTATCAGTAGTTACATTATTTCATCCTTATTCACATAAAACATCTGCCAAAGTATTTGTAATTTCATGGAAGTCAGTGTCTGATATCCTTATCAAGAGATGCAGCAAGTCAGTGTTTGATACCAAGAGATGCAGGACTTAATAACTGTAAAAGACAGATGAACTGTATCAAATTATATTTATTTTTTAAACAACTAGCTACTTCCTTTTTTAAAAAACTATAATGTTACATGATTTAAACTGTGGTGTCACTACTGTAAGACAAACCCTGATGGAGTGCAGTGCTTCACATCATTGTTCAGAGCAACCTGGGTGGTCCTGAAGTAACACTAGGCCCTGAGTCCTCTCTCACACCCACAGGGCTCAAAGGCTCACTGATAATCAAACTAATACTTGTTCTTTCCAACTTCTGTGCCAACCCTCAGTGTCTGTATTGACTTGTGCTGTAGCAGACAAGACCAACTTCTTGTTTTTTTTTAAAAAAATCATAAGACCGGGTATGCATGAGTTCGGGTATAGTACGTGGGTGTGACGGAAGATTATCAAGCACTGAACAGGCTGCCCAAGGAAGTGCTTGAGTCACTATCCCCTGAGGGATTTAAAAGCCGTGTAGGCATGGTGCTTAGGGATGTGGTTTAGTGGTGGACTTGGCAGCGTTTGGTTACAGTTGGACTCCATGATCTTAAAAGGTCTTTTCCAACCTAAATGATTCTATGATTCTATAAAAAAAACATGTTGGAGGAGTGTCAAAGGACTGCTTAGCAAGGAGGGAGAGCAAAGCTGAATCAGGTCTTGCCTGTCTGAGAGTGAACCATCCCCGGAAAAATGCCTGGGCATGATGTTTGACCAGACAGAAACAAAGCCAGGGAGTGAGCTAACAAGCTAATAATCTGAAGTGCAGCACCTGAGCTCTGCTGTGGGTCTTCCTGTATTTAGCTAGATGGGTAGACATACCAGGTAAGTCTTATTACAAAAAAAGACTTCTCCAAGTGAGGGTGAAGGTGTCCATCTATATTTTGTATCTATGTATACAGACTCACACACAACATGCACACAAACTTCATCTGTCTACAAATATTCACACCCCTCACTTCACTGTTCAGTATGAGCCCACCATATCAAAGTTCTGTTTCTTCAGAATTGTAACATCTTTTAGAGCTGTATCTTTGCTTAAATTCTCTCTGAGGATAAGAGGCAGAGAAAAGCAAACCATTCCTCTGTAATGACAATGCTGTTTTTTGAAGAATCACACCACTGTCCATCAATCGCAGAATGGTTTGGTTTGGAAGGGTTCTTAAAGATCACCCAGTTCCAATCCCTCTGCCCCTTCCACAAGAATAATCCAAATAATAAAGTTTTGAGCCCCAAATGGTTAACTGCCTGCTTGAAACCTTATATATCTTTGATAATTCACATCAGTGTCAAAAAACAAAACGTTGCTCTCTGTGTAAAAAACATACATCACTTGGCTTAGCAACAGAAGTACAAAGATTCTGGAGTCAACGCTCTGGACCCAAGTCTTCAGCTACCTGAAGTTGAGAACTAAAATGGCAAGACAAAATGTGTGCTAGAAACATGTTTTAGGTCACATAACAAGAAAAAACTTGTGTTGAGACTAAATAATTTGTTTTCTCACAGCGTTCTGCTTCTGCTCACTCTTAAGCTGCATTTCTCTAATGAAAACTTATTCTATGAAGCAAATAAATGGCAGTAGCAGTGGAACACTAAGAAGCCAGCCATCACAATATCTAGCAACATGTAATAGTAATACAATTATTTCAGGTACCTTCTGATATAAGTATTGCTAAATGAAACCAGTTTGTTGGGCCTCTCGCTACATGCAGCCAAAAACTGACAGCAATTTTTCAACGTCAACTGTTTAAATGTTTACCTGCTTTATTCTGCAGAGATCTTCTACTGCCTTTCCAGTTAGGAAGGTCATTGAAGTTACTTTGTTCTGCAACAGACAAGCAAAATAAAACCAAAATACTTCAACTGAGAACCATTCTATTTGTTCCATATTAAGACAGTACCGTACATAAAAGGGAGACAAGTTGTTTCATCATGAAAATAAATATAAAACCTGATCAAAACCAAGGACTAAGAACTCCAAAGTACAGCTCTTAATTATTAAGTGTGCTCCTTGTATGAAAAGCTGTAGTTGATGTGAAGATATTATTACTGTACAGCGCAATGACCATGACTGTATTAAGTGAAAAGGTTGTCTCTTTCCAGCAATGCGATACAGTTCCAGGATATTCAGTTCTGCCCTATCAGCATTACTAAAACAGATCAAGTTACTTAAATTAACCATGTTAAAATTTCCTTCTATTTAACAACTCTGTGTTTTACAAAGTATTACTACTCTGCATAAGACAAATAAAAAGTGAAAAGACAGAAATTTTGAGGTGGGACACAGTGTACTTCATGGTAATCAGTAGTCTAGAAAATAGTTTGGATTTTATGAAAAGTCTGTATTTGACCCTGCCACTAAGAATTAAGTTTCCCAGTGTCAGGTTCATACAAACTGCAAGTTCCACTGAAGAATTAAGTACAGCTTTTGAAACTACAAGAATTAGAAACTTTTAATTTGAAATGTGAGCTCCTGAATTGGAATTATGAACTAAACCAAAGAAAACAGTGGTTCTTGATTGACAACTTGGGCTCTCCATCTTCCTGGATAGACATTTAATTTCATTTTCCTCTTACCCCGAGATCTCTGGAATTGTCTACATGAACGCACACATAACGGGCATTGATTCCTTTTACACAGTTAATTGTGATGTTTTTAGTTTTGTTTTTATCTTCATCTCCTGACTCCCAGAAGGTCTCTGTAGATCCATCTGTTAAACTACCAATCATGGCAGGTCGGCTCGATGTTTTAATGTCAACGATGCTTGTTAGATCTTTTAGACAAACCACTATGCACAGTTCCTGTGAGAACAGATAAGACCACTTAAAATACCTGAAACTAAGCCCAAATACAATTTGACAATTTCAAAGTTTTAAAAATCATCCGGACGTATCTGTTCCTAGGAATATGCTCTCTGAATTAAAGAAGAAATTTTTCATTTATTGGTTCAAATTATTTAGCCCTTGAAAACAAAGGAAATGTTAAGAGTTACCAGCAAAATATATTGGTAAATGACTAAATGTTTTAAGAAATGGAAGAAAACACTTTAAAGATATTTATTAGGAGTATTAACTTGTGCTCCTCAGGATAACAGAAGAAAAAAAGATATAAGCAAGTAGAAACTGGAAGTATGCAGCATTTAAAAAATTAACTAATTCAATTAATCAAATGAATCAATTAAATTAAACTGCAAGAGATCCCCGAACACTTTACTTGCAAACATGCACTTAATATCACTGCTGCAAAATTTAGATTTCAGTGATATGCAGACTAAGAGATATTTGAGCATCTAAAGCTAAATACGAGAACCTGAATATCAGCAACAAGATCCCAATCTGAGAGACATTCAAGGAAATAAGACAGCGCAATAAAGAATGCTTTAATTCAAACAGAATGATCACAGGAAGTACAAGCTGTTCAAAATTGATCTCTGCTTCTGAGGGAGAGGTGTCATACTTACCTGATTCATGACTTCAAAACCAGACTGAATACTGATACTAAAACTCTCTTCGCTATCTCCATCATCAGATTTAGACAAAATATTATTGATATGGTGAAAAACATTGCTCTGGTGCAGGAACTGGTGATCAGATTGTTTGAATTTGAGACTCCAGCACCTGAAAACACATTTAGTGGATTTTGAAATTTTGAATATTGTTTAAAAGACATAACTTATCCACAAAGCTATTAATAATGGTTTTGCTTCTCCAAATGTTTTCTCTGAACATTTAAGTTGAAATTTCTGCAGGATCTTAAGTGTTTCTAGGCATCATTTTGATGAAGGCAGGAGTAAATTTTTCTTAGAATTTTAACAGTGAATAAAACCATTTTTATTCAATTTGTATCTTTGAGACAGAGACACAGAAAAAAAATCAAACAGTTTAAGGATGCTATTCAGATTTCTGAGCAAAAGGTACTATGCTACCAGCATAGCACAGATTTGTTTGGCTTGGAAGGGACCTTAGAGATAATTCAGTACTAACCCCCCTGCCATGAGCAGGGACATCTTCCACTGAATCACGGTGCTCGAAGCCCCACCCAACCTGGCCTTGAATACCTCTAGGGACGGGCCATCCATGACTTCTCAGAGCAAACTGTGCTAGTGCCTTATCATCCCCACAATAAAATATTTCTTCCTAACATCTAATCTAAATCTCCCCTTGTTCATCTTAAAACCATTCCCCACTCGTCCCATCCCCACATTCCCTGACAGAGTCCCTTCCCAGACACTACCAATAATTCAATAATCCGTGTCCACTATGAAAAAAAATACATTACAGAATTTAAGAGCAAATACATTTTTCTCTACAAAGTCTTTTATTCTAGTATTTATACGCATAAACACACACGTGTATCTTTTACATATATCTTTCCTATGCAGAAGGATACACACACTCCTTTACACACAGGTACATAATGTTTTTTCAAACTATTTGCAAACATTGCAAATTTTTTAATCTACAAAGTAGATTAGTTTCCAGCCTTTTAATAATTTTCTTAAGTTGTGCGTACCTTAAGGCCATTTGCTGTAACGCACTGCCACTGGGAAGAGACATCATAAGATCAGAGATGGTCTGAAGGAGGCGATGAAAAGTGTGGGGCAAGGGGTGAGCTGCTTCGCCAGCGATCACGATATCTGACAGAGGATGTTCACATACTCTTGTATCTTTCTCCTAAGATGCAAAGCAATTTGTATGTAGTTAACAGGCTCTCTGACATAAAAAAAGTTGAATAAATTGAAATAAAAACATTTATGATATTGGGTTTAAGAATAACTGCAACAATCCTGTAATGAATGTAAACTTCAAAGTAGGTCCTGTCAGAGAACTTATACAAAAATGAATTATATGGGAACACCAAACAAGGAATTCTGAAAGTATATCATCAGATATATCTCATGCTTTCAAAATGTGAAATACTAAATTGTGAATAATACCAACAACAACCACCACCGCCATTCCACCCAACTTCAGAAAAATTAACATATTCAAGCTGTTAATAATAACTTATTTGAGCAGCAAACTCCAATCACAGAAAAATTGCTAACTAAGCTAAGGTTATCAGCTGCTGTGACAGTAATGTCTCTGGGAGAAAGTGTGCCAGTAGAACAGCGGTGCATAGGGAGTTGAGTTCTGCTGGGGCTGTGGGTATGAAAGCGGTGGCAGAGGACCAGAGGGAGTGAGAGCCGGCAAGGTGTGATATGGGAAAGGGCAACAGAAAAAGAGAACCACAGAACGTAGAAAGGTTTGGGTTGGATCCTCCATTTCCAACCCCCCTGCCATGGGCAGGGACAATCCCCATCCAGCCTGGCCTTGAACACCTCTAGGGAGGGGACATCTGCTTCTTTGGGTAACCTGTTCCAGTGCCCCTCCACCCCCACAGGAAAATGTTTATTCCTAACTTCTTGTCTAAATATTCCCTATTTGAGCTTAAAACCATAACTCTTTGCCCTACCACTGCACTCCCTGATAAAGAGCCCCCTTTAAGTACTGGAAGGCTGCTATAAGGTCTCCCCGCAGCCTTCTCTTCTCCAGGTTGAACAACTGAACTCTCTCAGCCTGTCCTCATAGGGGAGGTGCTCCAGCCCTCTCATCATCTTTGTGGCCTCCTCTGTACTTGCTCTAACAGATTCATGTCCTTCCTGTGCTGAGAACTCCAGAATTGAAAGCAGTGCTGCAGGTGAGGTCTCATGAAGGTAAAGAATTCTTCAGAACAAGTTCAAACCCAGGTATTCCCTCTCCACTCAAGGATCTAATTTACACAGTTAGCATCCTGCTTCCTCCCGTCTACTCTGCAGCACAGTAACTCTTGCATTTTGTTTTGCTCTAGCACGGACTCTGTCCTTGAACCTACATCTTATGCAGTAAACTATTTATGGTCTCCCATCTTGACAAAATTAATCCCTGAGATTTCTCACCCTCTCCCAGTACACTGAAAGAATATGTAAAAATATTTCACATGAGGAAATGAATCCCTATTGTGGAAAAGCACCAAATTGCCTCGGATTTATTACACTGTACACATATATTTCAATGGCTATTTTTATCATACAATCAGACTACTGAAGGAAGATGTGGTTTGAACATGCATCACTTAAATGTCATTTAACAAATAGCTGAAAACTAGTGCCATAAAATTGCTCATCCTGACCAAGCGACGAAGAAGGACTGCACAAATCCCTCCCCAATTACAGCCAAAGAGAAGCAGCATTCCCACCAAAAGTGGCATATTTTAACTTTCCTTTACTATCTCCTTTACATTTCAGTCTGTAATCATCCAAATTTCAGCTAAGACAGACAGTATTTTTTTTTTTTTTTTATATTGTAAAGGATTTTATTTTGGAGGCTGACCAGAACAATGTATATATAATTGCCTATATAAAATTACCCATATTTATACATATAATTACTAAAATGAACTACAGATTATCAGAATTAACTAGAGACTTTTCTTAAAGCATTGAATGACACAGCAGATTGAACAACAAAGCTCCTCTGAAAGATATTCCCTTATTTGAGGGGCAAAGAGAGAATTAAAAAAGCAAACAGTAATTTCTTTTTTGTTGCTGGATTAAACATATATTTGTGCTTTTTCTCCTCCCTCGTTCCTATTAATATTCATCAAAATACATTACAAAACTGGAATTCACCACCATCCAAAATTTGGTGATTTTAGAAGAAAATATAGTTTAACTATTGAAAGAGTTCAAGTACAATGTGAGACTAATTAAATTCCCATTCCATAATTAAGGTTTTGTTTCACAGACACAGCACTAAGGCTCCTTTGTTACCCACACTAAAAATATTTCTAAATTGATTGCAAAATCAGAGAAACAGTATTTATGTAAGGAATGCTGAGCCTCAACGTACTTGTTCTGCGTTTTCTTTATTTGATTTATTTTCTTCATCCTCCTCTTCTTCAGGCTCTACAGGTGCAGGAGTCAGGGAAGCCACAAAATGCCATAAAATATCATGAAGAGAAGTTGTTTGAATGACATTGCAAAGAAGCCAGTTAAAAGCCTAAAATGAAATAAACAAAAGGAGTTATCAATGGGTTAAGCAAACCTGCAGTAAAATCATCTCTTAAATCATTTATGTAAGGGGATGCACTGTCGCTTTTGGTCAGGTAAATAATAATGCAGAGTTCTTTGAGTAAGACACATTGATTTGTAGCTAAAACAAAATGACAAATATTTTACTATATAATTATATATAATAATATATTGATTATATAATTGTAAAAATAATAATAATTTTATTAAAATGACAAATACCTTCCAGGGGACAAACCCATTCCCAAACACCATATACAAAAATAATCTCTTTGAAAGTTCTCAGGTATTTTCAGAGATTTTTACACAAGAAGGTGGCAGCGCTGCTTATTATTCAAATTGTTTAACAAAGTAAAGATGTTTTTTAATTTAAAACGCTCTTAAGCTGAGATTTAGTTTCCTTGTTTGGTGTCTGTCATTGACTGAATCAACGCCAACAATTCAGCCACATACCCCTTCCCCCCCAAAAATCAACATAGTGGGGAAAAAGGGTTTTTAAAAATGGTATATTCTTCCAGAAGCTGCAATACTTCTGCTATTACCAAAGCAATTTTAAAGAAAGAATTCCCAGTCCAAGATATGAAAAAGGAATGGCAGGTAAGATCACAAGGTGCTGAGCAAGTGAGGAAAAAACAGCATTTGCGTAATTGATTTTTGCAGCCTTAATAATATTCTTTTATCTTAAGTGAATTTTTAGAGCAGGTTTACCACACATGATAATTTTTTTTGCCTTTTAAAAAAATCTAGATAAAATTCTTCTTTTGTTTTTAAATCAATACAATAGTTCTTCGGAAAATTCTGACAAAATTTACAAATGACTTATTTTAATTGTAGACGATGCAGTAGTACATTTATACCTCCATGGCAAAGACTCGGCAAGCAGATTTCCGTAAGGCTTGTTTCATTGCTATTTCAAGTCCTTCCAGATCATGATGCTGGATCACAAATGCCAATACTGGCCACTGGAAATTTCTCTCTCCTTTGGAAAGAGAGCTGTGGGCGGAGATTAACCGAGAAAGTTCAGGAGATGGATGTCTCAGGAGAGAGGACCCCACTTCTATTTAAAAGCATAAAAATACGCATACATTAGATTTGTGCATTTTCATTTTATAGCCATAGCAAAAATAAAAAGCAGTAAAGCAATTTTAGAACTGATACTTTAGTTCATTTTTACTACAAAAAAAAGGTTTTTAAAAAAGCAATGCAGAAAAACTAATGCTTCAACTGAGAAAGAAGCTACTACCCTAACTTTTCAACAAAGTATAAAAGATGCATCACAAATTTCAGAAACACAGTAATTCTCAAGCTGTTCTTAGGCTAATTCTTTGTGGATTAATAAACAGCTAATGTTTATTCATAAATAAAAATAAAAGCCATTAATAAAAAATGGTATCTGTCTAGAGTTTTCAAGAAGATGAATTGCAAATTCAATGCTATATCCTTGAATATTCTTTCACTCCTTCTGACGTTAATGCTCTTACCCGCATCTCCACTGTTTACTCGTCTCCTAGGGATCGCCTTTACACGTGCCGGCAAAATTGAATGCTGTTTGTCATATTCTGATGCAACAACGGAATATGATCTTTGAAAGACTGTACGCTTCGCAAGGTCTGTATCTGTTATTGGACTAGTTTCCAAACTACAAAGAAATCAGTGAAGTTATAGACCCATTAACGAATATATAGAGTATACTTGAATTATACAAAAATGTTAAGTACATGCATTTCATAATGACAATGCTACCATTGTATCAAAGTTTGTTTCATGTTCTTAGTAACTGTTTAAATGCTGCAAAGAAAGAACCTATTAGAATTACACATGGTGAAAAGCATGCAAGTGCTTTATAAACAAATGTAATGATGTACATGGTAAGTTCCAAAAATTTAGGTATTTTTTAGATATTAAACATTCAAGATCATGCCTGCATTGAAGTTTCAGACCAAATTTGCCTTGAGAATGCACGTGAAAACATCTATGGAGTGAATTTCTAAAATGCAAGCTAACTGAAATTTAGAACTTCACGTGAAGTGAAAGTTTATAACATTACTAGCCTTAAAGCAAATTTTCAATTGCTATGGCTACGCTTCTGACATGTTTTACTCCTTACCTTCAGTGGACTTCTTACAGTCTGCAGAAGAACTCCCAGCCTTATGCTGTCCCTACAGGCCTCAGGAGACCATGGTGTCCACAGATTTAATACAGGAATATACCAATACGACGTACTCTTAAGGAGTTTTGTTAGATAAGTTCTATTTCTGAAAAGACTACATTGTAGACTGTAGTATTCCAATAAATCGTTTTTACAGTCAGTATAAAATATAACAGATTGAAACAAAAACAGATTAACAGATAAAGTTTTCTGTTCATTACATCCTCGTTATGAGGAATGACTGTCTGACATCTGAAAACATCAAGCATTTAAGTTGATTCTGGACTATTACTAAATAAATAACAGTAAGAGCCTTTTTTTCCCTGGCAAAACAAAAAATCTGTAATTGCTTGAATTCATTCATAATAAACTTAATGAGATAAGAAATCTGTAGAAACCAACTAGCATTCTTGGTGCTAGACAGCTTAAAGTTGTCATTTCTTCAGTGACATTTTAACTTCCCACAGAAAGAAGCAGCAACATTTGCTGTGAAAAATGAAATTCCCTCCTGCTCAAACCTCCCTACAGAATGAAACCCTGAAAGGAGGATAACAGCTACTTCCTTTCAAAAAGGCCATTAACATGCACTGCAGTCAGTTGTGTTGCATTGCTAAGTGTTTGAAATTACACCTGATGTGCTATGATTCACTGAAGATATTTTTCTAACCACAGCTTCATATGTATTCAGCTTTTCACTGCCATTTCAGAGATGGATCTGGCATTACTTTATATTTTAGCTACTTAACTACAGCAATGCTTTCCTCCTCTTTAAAAATAAACTTATGTTATGTCAATGTTTTAGCATTTGTATGTAGTACCCTGTATTACAAAGAAGTACCTTGGGGGCATAGACTTCATGTTACTACTCTCTGGCTCTTCAAATACATTAGGGCTTGCATCAGGAGTAACCGAGATGTACGGTGCAGGTACTGATGTTGAGCGCAGGTACCTCATCTCATCCTGGAAGAGGTTGTCATCCTGGTACCCAACAAAATTTTCATGGTGATGCCTACATCAAATTAGATTATTAAATTAGTATTAAGGATTATAAATTCCTGAACGCACACATACACAAAAGTCCTCTGCCAATACATTTAGCCAGCCAATGCTTCATTTACTCCGCACCTAAGGCATTTAAGCTGATTGTGACTTAAAAGTATTAGCAGAAAATATAACAGCATTTTCATAGCATCAGTAAGGTTAGAAAAGACTTCTAGAATCATCCATTCCAACCCTCGGTTCAACACCACCATGCCTATTAACTCATGTCACGAAGTGCCACAGCCACACGTTTTTGGATACCTCCAGGGATGGTGACTCAGCCACTCCTCTGGGCAGCCTCCTCCAATGCTTGACAACCCTTTCAGTGAAATATTTTTTCCTAATATTCAATCTAAACCTCCCTTGGTGCAACTTGAGGTCATTTCCTCTTGTCCTATTCATTTGTTACATGGGAGAAGAGACCCACAATATTCATAAACTTCCCTTAATTACCTTGCTAAAGTCTGGAGATAGAGACATGGCATTTTAATGGGAAAGTCTTCAGAAATTCCTTCTTTGACACTTGGAAGCTGAGACTGGAATGCTTTTGCAGGGTGATAGCAGAGGATACTGGGCTCAGCAGCACTACTTAGTGACAGTAAATAGAGTGCATTGGCTTTGATCACTTGATGAGCTTCCATAGTTGGCAAGGCACGAGGAGTCTTAACTTGCATTGGTTTTCTCCTAGATTGTTTTATCTACAGAAATGAAAAAAGGCATATTTAAATAATACTTCAACACAGGAAAAACTGACAGTGACACTTACCTAAAGCTTCTTCCCTTTGTTTACTATTATAAAGTGGTACTTCTATTTCAATAAAAGTTCATAAATTTATGAAACAGCTGAAAGTTTTGATATTTGCCTTTTGTGTGCAAAAAGTTCAGTCTCAAAAATCAAGTTAAATTACCATTACTCTGCTTATCTTAAAAGCTCAACATATTTGTATACTTTAAGCAATAATTTGAATTTGGTCATGCAAGAGTCCTAATACCACCACCTTTTGTACTATTCCCATTAAAAATTGTTCTATTTGGCATCTTTAGCCAATGATTTGGATGATTAAGATCATTAAAGAAACTATAAACAAAAGAAGTCCACAGAATCATAGAATATGTTGGGTCAGAAGGGCCCTTAAAAACCATCCAGTTCCAATCCCCCTCCACCATGGGCAAAGACACCTTGTACCCGATAAGGTTGCTCAAAGCCTCATCCAACCTGGCCTTGAACACCTCCAGGGATGGGGCATCCTCAGCTTCTCTGGACAACCTGTTTCATTGCCTCCCCACCCTTAATATAAAATATTTCTTCCCAATATCTAATCTAAATCTCCTCTCTTTCAGCTTAAAACCCTTACCTCTCATCCTATCCCTTACACTCCCTGATAAAGAGCCCCTTCTTTGCTTTCCTGTAGCACTCTAACTTAGAACAGTATTCCTTTTAGTAAATAAGTAAAACAGAATTCAAAGCTAAATAAACTGACACATACTTTAAAAAAATTAGATCTACATTCAATGCTGCAGTCGTATTTAGATAAAAAAAGAAATGACTTCACAGCTTTAAAACCACTTCTGTCTGAAAGGAAGAAATCTGGCCAGAAGAAATTACCAAAGTTTCCATTTTAAACCTGTCAATGACATAAATGCATATTCCAAATTTCTGAAATTAAAATTTTTTAAACTGGCCCTACCTTATTTTCAAGTTGTCAACACAGAACCATTAAGCAGATAGAGAGCTACACATACAAAAACCAGGTGAAAATACCTTCTCTCTTGCTGCTGCTTGCTTTTCGCGGAGATATTTTTCTCTGCATCTATCGCAAACCAAATACCAAGTGCTTCCTCCAATACCCCCATCGCCACAATTACCAGCCCATCCTCCACAGAAGTGCCCGATGCTGTTATAACCTTGGCCACCTGCGTAACGGCCACAACCTACATCAGGAAAAAAGATGGAAAAAAAGTTATTTCAAAAGAAGGATGATTATACTTTTTACAAGGGCATGCAGTGATAGGATGAGAGAGAAAGGGTTTGAATTGGAAAGGGGAAGATTTAGATTAGATATTAGGAAGAAATTCTCCACAGTGAGGGTGGTGAGGCCCTGGCACAGGTTGCCCAGGGAAGCTGTGGATGCCCCCTCCCTGGAAGTGTTCAAGGCCAGGCTGGATGGGGCCTTGGAGCAGCCTGGTCTGGTGGGAGGAGTCACCCCCATGGCAGGGAGGTTGGAACTAGATGGTCTTTTCCAACTCCAACCATTCTATGATCCTATGTTTTCTTGAATCAAAGAACCACTGAGGTTGGAAAAGACCTTTAAGATCATCGAGTCCAATCATCAGCCCAACACCACCGTGCCTACTCAAAGCATCACTTTTACCCCCTTTCTCTGAACATTTCCAGGGATAGTGGCTTCATCATTTCCTTGGGCAGCCTCTTCAAATGCTTCACCACTCTTTCAGTAAAGAAATTTTTTCCAATATCCAATCTAAACCTCCACTAGCGCAAACTGAGGCCAAAAAAATTGTCACTGATACCCAGGGTTGACACAGAAGCTAAAGTTTTCTATTTTAACAGTGGAATAGTAATAGAAAACTTCTGGCAACGTAGAAACTATAACTAGCCAATCTCATGTTTACTTTGCTTCCAATTTTCTCAGCACAGTTTCGAGCCCTGCAGTGTAACAAATGGTGCATTTCTGAAGAGCTACTTTAAAGTCAGTTCGTTGTTTTGGCCCCATTTCAACTTTCTTCAGCATCTTTGAAAGCTTAGATCCAGAAAAACTTAAATTCTATACACAAATGTGTAAATAATTTTAAGTAAATTAAGTTTTAATTTAGCTTATATAGGGAACTGTGTTAAAATGTTAGACAAGACAGCCTGACACATATTCCTAACAGTAACTAATACCAGAATATGTGTACGTGTAATGTATTTTACAGATGGACATGGAAATTAAATACATAATCTTACCTGGATGAGCTTGTCTCATGTGGTAAGTCACTGGATATGGATGGGATTCTCCACACAATTCACAGATGGTGTCTTTTTCAGGTCCTCCCACGGCAAGCTGAGCCATCTCGCCAAAAAGATTTCCCCTTGGTCTAGTCTCAACCTTTTCTTTTTTCTTTTTCTCTTTTTTGGCTTTCTTGTTATCTTTGTCATTTTCCTTCTTCTTTAGCACTGCACAAGAACCAGGACTTGGAAAAATCATGTTTTGGGAAGCTGCTTTAATAGTTGCTAAAGAAATATCTTCCCAGAAAGCTACCAAATGCTGCAATGTTAATGGAAGGGGAGACTTGGATTTCATTGTGTGATGACTGGATGTTTCAAAGGAGGTAGTTTCAGTTTTTCCATCCTCACACTTTTCATGAAGAGGTGGTTCTTTTAACATTGAAAGGACTTTGTTCTTATTGATGCTACCCATTTTAGATATATCTGGTCCATGAGGTGAGATGTTGAACATGTTAAGGGCAGATGATATTTCCAATGAATGTCTATTTTTCAACTTGGTTTCTTTTTCCTCTGCAGGTTGTTGAGTAAGACTGCTTCGTATCGGTGCATGCTCTTTGGATAGTTCTGGATTGAACTTCAAAAAAGACGAACAAGCCATAGCATCATGAACTATTCCTTCATGCCAAAGAAAGGCAGCAAATACAGCCCTAGCACATTCTGCAACGGAAGGTGACATTGCTTGCTTGGCAGGCTCTATAGGCTTGGAGCCATCTCCTTTGAAAAGAAAGCTGGATTTATCCTTTTTGGGTCTTGTGTGTCTACCAGCACACTTACGACTCACTTTCGGAGATGCTCTCATGTCTTGCTCATCTTTCAATGGTGCTTTTCCTATGCTGAAATGGACTTTATTAGAACCATCGTCCAGACTTCTGAATTCTGTGTTGTCTTCACAGGTGGTGTCTGTAATGCTGTTAGTCTTTAAAGTACTTGAAGTACATACTTCAACTACCTCACTGTGAAGATTTTCTTGCACAACGTGAGGAGAAGGAGCTCTGTTCTCAGTTTCTGTAACAGGTTTTCCATCTTTTGCAATAATTTTTGGTTTAGGTGAAGTGGACCTCCCCCTTAAGGGTTCTGTTAGTGGTACTTTCTTTTTGCGAAGGGTGTCTGGATCTAATGTGTAAGAATCTGATTTGGAGCGTTCTCGAGGAGGATCAAGCTTTGTTTTTACAGGGGATGGAGCCTTCTGAGGTAGAGTTTTGTCATGGGGTGATGAGGATCGTGGAGAACTAGCACCAGATCTGACAGCTGTAAGTGTCTTTGTCTTTGGAGAAGATGACCGGGTTCCTGGCCCTGGAGATTCAGCTCTCAGACCAGTAGTCGTTCTTCCATCTGTTTTTAGTGTTTGCAAAGTGTTATGATTTGGAGACAAAGACCTGCTGTGAGAGTCTGAACGCAGTTTTGCAGCATCTGATTTCAGCATAAGAGACTCACTGGCGGATAAGCCTTCTGTATTCCTGGGTTTCTTCTGGTCGGCAGCAGCTCTATTCATTCGCACATCAAGCTTGGGTGACCTGCTGTCAGCTCTGTGTCTTGATGACATGTCTGATTTTCCTGCTGGAGAAATCGGTCTAGCAGCTCCTGTGAAATTCATTCGGTCACCTGTTTAGTATATTTTATAATTAAATTACTGTATTTTGACTGTGATATCTTTAATAATACAAAACAAGGATTAAAGACTTGAACACGCGATAGAAAACAAAAGCATGCTTCCGTTTACATCCAAATGAAAGGAAATTCAAAGGAAATTTTTTTCCCTAGAAAATTTTCATTACATTTCTCCCAAAGATACATACAAACAAGTGTTAGGAAATACTTAGAGAGAAAATACTACTATGGAGTTATCAAAAGGCACAGTTCGCTATTTCCACAAAACACAATTTACATCCTTAGGTAAAATGCCAGGAAATAACGTTTACCACAGTTGCAATAGAAACCAGGGATTTCTTTATTATCTCTATGTGTGTCAGTCTGACTGCAACAAGAGATTGACAGAAAGATCAAATATATTTCCAGATTTATTATCTTCAACATACCAAAATCAGGAAACATGGGAAGTAAATACAGCTAGAAGGCAAACTGAGTCAGAGGCTTACAAACATGCTTAATGATTCACACTGATAAACTGAGGTATCCACCTGTTTAAGACCACAAACTATCAATGTTCTGCTACCAGAACACAACCTACTAAAAAATCCCATTCAACCAGTGAGCTAAATCATCAGCTCTGGTCTATGATGTCCTCTTATTTTAATGTACAAATTTATTGTTCCTATGTATATTGACTTTGTAAATATATTAATCCACAGAAGAATACAAACTACAGCTAGCCTAATAGAAATACACACAAAACAAGTACATGCAAATAAGTAGCTCATCAAAGCAATCTGCTTCTAATAATTCCGTGAACACAGTCTCTCCTGTAGAACTGTATTTTGAAAACTAAGACAAGCAAAGTTGAAACTGCTGGCAAGCAATGCAGCAGTTGCGAATTAAATGTAACTGTCTCTCCACAAAGCATTACACAGCAAAGTTTTGAATGTATAGTTAAGTCCTGATTTGAATGGGTTTTCATTAGTTAAACACAAAGAAGTTTCTCTAGTAAAGCTTGTAGAATTCTGTCACGGTATTTTGGATTATTTTACTTTTCTAGGCACTAAAAGGTTATTTTCACTTGTCTGGGCACATTTTGAGGGAAACAACTATTTTTAAAAAAATGAAGTTTCAATTAATCAGAGAATATTTGCAAGGTTGAACCTTGATTTCTAATGGGAACAGAGAGGATTAGCAGTCATCTTTTATCTAGTACCCTCAGTACTTACTTAGAAGGTGGGGAATCTGTTTGCTTCCCTCTGCATTATGGGATATGAACAAACTTCTTCCAGCTCTCAGTCATGAAGCCTTATCCCTATGCTAGAAAATCGACAGGAGCATGGAGTGATCTCAGCTTTTCCTACTGTTACCTCTCACAATACAAAACCAAACGTATTTTTTGGAGTGAAGTCTAGCAACCCAGATATTCCCTCAGGTTGCAAAACAATTATTATTTTGCTACCTCCATATTAAAGTAGCTTGCAGTAAAACAAACAGCAACAGGAAGAAGTGAAGGATACCTATATCAGAATATTTAACAAGCTTGAAGGGTAGGCTACTCTCCTGGCTTCCCAGGACATGGTAGGAGTAGATACTTCTCTGGGCAGAGAAGAAATATTTTGTCTATATCCAGAAAGAATATGCCAAATGTAAACAGTAGAATAGAATGAGAACATTTCAAACATCATCATAAACAATTTTGAGAATATAATCTGCCTTGTGTTTTTCTTAGGAGTTCTCTAACTTTTAGGGGAGAAGGGGGAAGATAAAGGGAAGAAACAGCATGACGGTTCGTAAAATGACTGTTCTTGTTAAAAAGGTAAAACTAAAAATTTTCATAAATACCAGTCCAACTATTTTGCTCATGCCAGCTCAGCTGTTCACCAGTTCTGCTGGCAAGCTATCTTCAGATGTCTACTTTGTGATATATGAATTCAGAAATGTAAATTCTAATTACTTTATACACACTTTTTACAGAAACAAATAAAAAGATGAACTAAAGGTCTGTGAGATGAGAAAACACTCTAGATAGAAGCTTTTACAGAATTAGAATCATAGAATGATTTGGGTTGGAAGGGATCTTAAAGATCGTCCAGTTTCAAGCCCCTCTGCCATGGGCAGGGACGCTTTCCACTGGATCAGGGTGCTCAAGGCCTCATCCAACCTGGCCTTGAACACCTCCAGGGATGGGGCATCCCATTGAATTTTATTAATACCTCTTAAACAAAAAGTAGTGAAAAGATGACTTAGAGAACACAAAACATTGCAAGCCATTCAGCAATGTATTAAACTCCAAACATACGCCTGACTAGTGAATAAAAAGCAGGAAAACATTCCAGAACAAAGCTGCTTATAAAAGGCATAGCTTAACAGTACCTTCCAGCAATAAAAAACTAGCTTATGTTTTTTGACATCACAGGTTTGGATTGGTGCATACACAGCTCAACAGTCCTAATTAGCACTCTATCAGCACAAAACTCCCCTCCCAAATTAAAAACTGTAGAATCACATAGCAAACTGCTTTATTTGTAAACAAATAAAAAAACACCAACATATTTTTTTCCCCATTTCTTTTGTGTTTCATTTTTCTATTTCTTAAAAGGAGCTGTTATTAGATTAACAGTCACCTTCCCGTTTATAAACCGGGAAGAGATCACGTTATGAAGTTACCACCAGTCAGGAAGGCAACACTGAATGTTTTTATCAAATGAGCCCATGACAAATATCAAACTTGAATGTTTACTTTCAAAACATTATTTTATTAAGTGAATGAAATTTAAATGAATGGAAGGAGAAAAAAACATTATGAATGTAAAAATCTGAATAACCTTGCTATGTGGACATGCATACCCACCCTTCAGTTTGTGAGAGAGAGATGAAATAGCAGAAGCAGGCCCAGCTACATCACTAGTTTTGTAAATACGCTCACGAGAAGCAAGGCAGCAGGATGGAGATTCTATAGTGGAAAACAGTTGCACAGAAGCAGCATAGATTGAATGGAAAAAGCAGGAAAGATAAAAACAAGCATTTCAAATGATAGGTATCTCCCTGTTAAGTATGCTGATTTTATTGTGTAGAATCCCACTTTAGTTAAATACAAAGTTAAATACTGGTGTAAGTCAAGATAATTTCAGTAGAGTCTACTAGCACCAAATCTGTTAATAGATACAGCTCCAAATAGAACTTGGAGAGAAATAACTGCAGGGACTTTTAGGTTCAAGTCTATCATTTTTCTTTCCTACAATGTTGGTTTTTATTTTAATTCCAATTCCTATTCCTTCCTTCCTTTAGAAAAAAAATAAGTCAAATACTTTTTCATTAATTATTTTAAAGATAATTTTTACATTAGAAGATACCCTATTTCAGAGATGAGCAATTTTAGCAATGACCTACAGTTCTACAGATTACAATGAGAAGGTGTTCACACCTTTGAAGTAAGAATTCCATTCCTTAAAAGAAGAAAATAATCTCCTTTTTCTCAATTGAGTATCGGCACAGATTTAAGAACAGTATTACCTACTATTATGCTTACAGATGATTTGGAGATCCCATACTAACTACATAGCTTCTGAGGAACAGGATGCGACTCTACCAATTTTTAAAAGTAAAAATGCAGAAATCACATTAGGAGCGCAAAGTAGCAGTAGAGGCAATCCTAAAAACGTTAACTTGATACACTTCACTAAATCCACTTTCATGAACACACATTTACAGTTCATCCTATGTCTGAGCATACTTACATGCTAGAATGTTGTAATCTAGTTTATGTTGAACAATGTACCACAACTCAAAACACTTCAAGGGGACTATGGGTATGGAGAGAGTGAGTTTCCCACATAGTTGCCTTGCTGCCTTGGTAAACAATGTATGTCAGGATTCCTTCTTTTAGAACCACTCTCAAAGACCACAAGACTTGAAATACAAAGCTCTGTCTTATGTCACATTCAAATGTGACAGTGTATCTCTAGTCACATTCTTTCCTTCAACATGGAAATACCTGGAAATAGGTCCAACTCGAAAAGCTACATAACACAGAGACATAACAGGCAGTTCAATTCCTATAGCAGAATGCAGTCTTCTAACAGCTGTGCCTACGCCCTCCCAAGAAACACTGGTCAACCAACCCAAGAGGCATCACATACCACCAGCTGTTTACCACCAGGAGTCTTGTTTAAACAACCTCGGAACCAAACTGGGAAAATGTCTCTGGAGAGTGGAGCTAAAGTTAAAGATTCTTCTGAAATGCCACTGCTTTTCTGCATGATGATGAAAGAAAGCACTGACCTCTTTTGCCCTTTTGCCTAAGCAACGGGTGCCTCTTCACAAAGATTGCATTCCACTTTAGCTTGCTTTTACTGCCATGAAAGCTACAATACAGCTTTTAGCTGAGCCTCCTGAAGCACTGCATTCCCTGTATCTTTTCTCACATCCTGTAAATGCCCAATGCCACAGTGACAGCTGGACAAGGACTTTGGTTTCGTTTTTTTTTTTCACGTGTCAAAGAATATACTGAAGTCAACACATGCTTGAATATTAAATAGGGATAAAAGTATTAGATACTGTTATAGTATGAGAATGAGTGAGTGAATGAAAGCAAAAGCTGAAATACAGCATCATTAGAAAAGTATTAGCAATGTTCATTACCCAAAGTTAAGTTTTGGAGCACCAACACCTGAGTCACTTCAGTTTATTAACTGTAAGAAGCATTTCTGTGCTAGAAGGGTAGATAAAAATGATTCTATAATTTTAGAATGTGTAATTACAATTCTTGAAGATGCGATAAAGCCAAATTTATTTCTAAAATAAAGGTTAACACAATTTGTGTTCTTCCTCCATAACAGTCCCTCAGGGACGGTTTTGGATTGACCTGGACAAATGTATGCTTCATTCATACCTTTGATTACCAAATCTGTAAAGCCTAGGGCATGAAACTGTTTTAACTCAGATTTTCAATAATGATGCTTCAGCAACATGCAGCATCTAAATAAACAATTAAACCAATCCTCTGTGGTTACTTCACATGACAATTGAGTCAGTGTGCTTGGTTCAGTACATTCTCTCCCATTATTTATGGAGTCATGTGCTCCGTATGTGTGGTGGTCTTCTGTGCCCCCTCTACAGTTTAGGAAACACGGATAAAAGCACTGCAGGCAAAACCAGTGGTTCCAAATGCTCTAGCATCTCGAAAGAAAAGGAACAAAACTAAAAAGTAGCAGTAGCACAGTCCTGAAGGGATGTTATCAAGGCATTCCTGTCACAATTCCACAGCACAGACTGGCAAGGAAGCAACGTGACAGGACACTACGAACACATTAAATGGCAGCTCAGCACTGCAACTTCTGCCTGGACTGAGATGAATCAGGAAGCAACAGCCGTGCTGTGCTCAGTGAGTTGCCAGAGCGGTGGTGGAAGAAGGAGAAACCACAGAATAGTTTGCGTTGGAAGGGACCTCAAAGATCATCCAGATCCAGCGACACCTTCAACTGGATGAGTTTGCTCAAAGCCTCATCTGACCTGGCCTTGAACACCTCTAGGGATGTGGCAGCCACAACTTCTCTGGGCAACCTGTGCCAGTGCCTCACCACCCTCATAGGAAAAAACGTCTTCCTAATATCAAATCTACATCTCCCCTCTTTCAGCCTAAAATCGTTTCTCCCTATCCTAACTCTGCACTCCCTGATAAAGAGCCACTTCCCGGCTTTGCTGTAAGCCCCCATAAGTACTGAAAGGCTTTTATAAGGTCGCCCCAGAGCCTTCTCTTCTCTAGGCTAAAGAAGCCCAACTCTGAATGTGACAGATGAGGCTACACAGGGAGTTCAAAGCCTCTTCAGCCTACAAATCCATTCTTCATTTGCAATAGCATGATGGATGTGAGGAAACATGGCATAAAGGTCTAATGTTGGTGACTCCAAGGTCTCACACTGCCCTCCAAAACTTCTAAGTTCAATTGTGAAATTTCGATATGTGTGAAAATTAGGAAAGGAATCAACCAGGACAGAACCATCAGCTTTCCACAGAGGGGCATTCTAGCAAATAACACAAAAGTGAGTAACAATTCCCCTTTCCCTTTTTTCATAATAACCCTCCTGTAACAAATTCTTTGACAAAACACACAGGACTCTTGTTAGTTTACCTATTTGTGATGTGAAAAGAATAATGGAGACACTTCTGTTTTCAAGCATTATATACGAGGTAGTTGTCCAAAACTGTAATTTTTCAGCAAAAAGCATAACCAGACACTGTAGCAGAAGGTAAAAGGTTTTGCCAAGCCCTTTCTCTCTCCCTCAAATGAATTTGGAAACCAAACCAAACCCCAAGCACAGAAACCATTCCTCAGAAAGAAAACCTAGCTGCAAACTCTCCTAAGGAAAAACTACAATCCATCGCTGGCACAGAATATGTTTTACAATCAGATCAACATTTTCCTTCCTATTCTAAAAACCTAAATTTTGGAAATAATTCTAGAGAACATTCAGCATGATTTGAACTTTCCTCAGAATCATGCTTCCAAATAAAATTTCTCAGATATCTGAGGAAGAACATGAAATATAAGTGGTAGACTAAACTATTTAGGCAGACTTTCAATCAAAACCAGTATTGAGTGTAATAACCTTTGCAGTCATGGAAATATAGGCTGGCACAACTTCTTTCAACTGTTAAAACTATCATTAGACTATTATTGATGGAGCTATTGAGTATAAATACTCATTCTAATTTTTAGATCTAATGTTACTGCAGAGAGCATTTAAAGACAGAGCACATCATTTGAAACTAGAATTAAGCATGTCCAGGGCAAAAATCCAAGTGACTTGATATGGGATGTGTTGTTTAATGGATTTAACTTTCAATTACATATCTGATAACAGGAGGCTACAAAATTCTTTGGAAATAATGAAAGAAAATCGCATAATTAAAGAGTTTCTGTTCCAGTTCTATTACAGCTGCATCAGTTCTAAACACAGATTAAAAATTACTTGAGCCAAATAGAACTTCTCTGTCTAAATATTTTTATTACATATTTGTCTTGCTGTTCTAACTAATCCATAATTTTCTAATATGCAAAGTTTCAATAAATATAGTTATAACAGAGTAGTTGCTTAAAATAAAATGTTTACTCTGAAAATCTTATTTAAATTCAAATATCTCTGAAAATTTCCTTTACTAAATGAACAAGTATATGAGTACAGTCTTGCAGGCCTCCCTGAAGATATTCTGAATTTTGATGAACTTGTAAATGAAGGATTAACAAATTTACAAAAGACAAAGGAAGTTCAAACAGGAAATTTTCTCCCATGTATTTCTTAAATTTTGATAGTGAAAACAAAAATGTTGATATTTGTCTCTTTAATTGATAATTTACATTATTTGTATCAAATCTTATATTAGACAACAAACTGTTGAAGTTCTTGTATGAAATCATTGTTAGTGCAACAGTATACTAGTTGTGGGTGACATTTTTTGCCTTGCTAGAAGAGCAAATAACTTTATCAGTTGAGATCTTATACTAAGCTAAGATCCCAAATAAGACACAAAATAAAAAAATTTTTCCAGTTCCTTCATTATTTTACTTAGTAGACTATCATCTCTCCCCAATCTGAAAAAACAAGTGTTTCCTTTTGAATCAGGCATCCTTACTAAAATACAATTCGTGGATGTAGCTTACTGAATATAGTTTATCTACACCTGTTGGATGGAAAAATCCACTGAGCAAGATCTTGGGCAGCCAATAACAAATGTTGTTTCCTTTTCATACAATACAACTCTAAATGCTAAGGTACAAACCATCTGAAATTTAAATAAGACAACTAGGGTTATTTTTGGTGCAAAGTTGAATAAGGAACTCTGACTTTATTACTCTAAGCAAGAGAAAAAACTAAAAGTGATGGGAAAGGATATATCATTGAGAAATTCTCAGTGACAGTGTCCTGACGCCACTGCCAATTAACTGGGTAGGTTTTGGAATATTTTACTTTCAGTGCATTGCTTTAAGTGCAGCATAAATATAGGAGCCTGCTGTCAGACTATTTCTCATAAGTCTTTATAAAAGTGAATTAGAGATTTTAATCTAGTTCTCACATGAAGCATTTCACTGTCACTTGAATAAGCTGAGCTGGATAGATCCAGGGCTGCACAGAGACTGAACTGACTGGCAGGCTCACAGGAAGTGAGGCACTTCTGCAGGATACTTTATGGCAGACAGGAGAGAACAGTATTCCTGTGACCCATGCTGTATCTGTTCTGTATACAAGGAAAATTCATTGTATTATCTGCTATCCATCATAGAATCATAGAACGGTTTGGGTTGGAAGGAACCTTAAAGATCATCCAGTTTCAATGCCCCTGCTGTGGCCAAGGACACCTTCCACTGGATCAGGTTGCTCAAAGCCTCATACAACCTGGTCTTGAACACCTCCAGGGATGGGGCATCCACGACCTCTCTGGGCAACTTGTGCCAGCGCCTCCCCACCCTCACAGTAAAAAATTTCCTCCTAATATCTAATCCAAAATCACGAATGCTGAGCTTTTAATTTTCACTGAACAAACCCTAAACTGTTTCCTGTCTTCCCATCAGTAACCAGGTTAATTGCTATTCACCTCTAGGCGCAAACTTTCACGTCCATGCCAATCATATAAGCACCCAACAGAAGGCTATGAAAGCCTTTACTATGAGCACTGCCAAGTATTTCTCACTTTCCAGCTACATCTCTAATGTTAGAAGTCATAAAAAAATAGGATTTTAGAAGGGAAGAAAATTTAATGATTATGCATTTACTGCGGTCCATTTTTGATGTTAAAAGAATTATTGACATTTTGTACCATATAAAATATTTACCTTAATTACAAGCCCAGGGTTGCATGCAATATTAGAAATGCATTTTCATGACTTATCTACGCTGCAGAACACATACAAAAGCAAAATATTGTCAATATTAAAGTTGAACAAGTAATACTTCTTTAGGAGCACCACCTCCCATGCTTCTGAACCATGAAAAACTGCAAACCAAACCAGAAAGGTGTGCTGAGGGATGATTAGGAGCTGGTAAGCAACTGAGAACAGCAATGTCAAAGCTGCAGAAACGGACGGATGAGGCAGGTAAGGCTGACAAACTTACTCTGAAGCTGTGGCTGAGGCTGCTGGAAGGAAAGGGGTTGTCCGAACACAAATGGACTGTGGACTAGGGAAGAGGGAGGTTTTGCAGCTTGATCAAAGATGGAAGGAGCTGGGAGATTTGGCCGTGACTGAATGGAATTCAGTATGGCACTCAGTTGGTCACCTGTAGTGGGCAAAACAGTCAAAACTACAACCTGTTACTTGTCATTCTCCAGAAAGGCAGAGTAAAATGGCGCTCAATTAATGTTTAAATGATGATAATGAAGCTCATAAATCTTATTTAGCCACATACAACTCTGGTTGTGGCTAAAAATCTCACTCCATGCATGGCAATAAAATTACGGAAAAGTAGAAGCAGGGTTTTTAAGAATCATGGATATTTTACTGCAATTATTGAAAACATTTCAAAATAAGAGATTTATTTCCGCCTTGCTAAAAAATGAAGAGCAGCCAAATCAAAACCAGAAATCCCTAGCATTTACAATAATACACACATGCAACAGAACATGCAGAAAAAGATTAGAAAAAATTGATGACAAGGGAAAGACAACATGTAATCAGGCTTTGGCAAGTGTATTTCTGTGCCAAGGCTTTGGTAAATATTTGCTTGGGTTTGCAAATATCTTTAGAAGTATTCGGTCATGCTGTTTTTCAAGATCAGATTGAAGAGAATTTAAGAAATAAATAAGTACCACTTAGGAACTGGAGTTGGTTTTCTGAAGAGCTACACACAGTTGTGAGGCAAATGAAGGCCTTCAAAAAACTAGCACGTTAAAAATAGTTTCAATTTCTGAATGCCAGTTCTCAAAAAACTACGTAAGCATTAGAAATACATGAAGGCTACAGTAAGGAGGACTAGTTTATCACACCATGTTATAACTTGAAGTATACTTAGGAATATGAGTTGAGAGACACCGAGAGTTTGACAGCATCTCAAATTTGTACCTTCACCAACCAAGTCCTAATAGCGTCACTTTAATCTGCAAAGTCATAATAATTTTGACAGAATTCTAGAAATTCTAGTAAAAAAAAAATAGCAGCAAATACAGAATTTACAACTTACTGAATTTACAACACTTTAGGGTCATTATCAATTGTCTTTTCATGGAATTGGAGAAAAACTGGTGGATGTATGGAACTCTGTTATCCACGAATTCAAAAATTAAATTTTGCACTTCTTATTTTGATATTTTGGTTTCAAGATCGAGAGAACAAAAATACCAGAAAGTTGCTGGAATGACTTCTTAAATGATCATTACAGGTATCAATCAATTTAATTTCACTGTTTTGGAAGTAGTACACCTAAAAACCACTGGAATTAGTACCTGGGCAGCAATTCCACCTTAGTAACCCAGAAGTGATTGACGTGTTTGACAAAGCATTATTATTCTTAAATAAAACAAGCCTATTTCCTAAAGTGAGTAATTATTTTAGAAGGAAGAAGATCTGAGAAGAGTCTGAAAGTCATCTGCCCACCGTGACTAAATATGGAGAGGGTAGGGCCATTCATAAGGAACTTTCAAGACTTGCCTGCAGAGTAGAAGGCTGGAATACAGAAAATACAGCTAAATAAAACAGAATGACTGTGGGAGTATCATCCTCTGCCTCGCAGAAAATACTGTGAACGCAGACCTATTAGATGGAGATCTTTACATCTGATCAGCAGCCTGAAACACTCCTACATGGTGACTGAATTTGCATTGAGACTAGTGCATCCCTACAGAAGTCCAAAAGAATTGCTTCATTCTGAAATTCCCCTAACACATTTTTTGTGGATTCAGGCTCTTTTATTTTGCACAAAACTCAAAGCTTTTTAAACCTAAGAATGCAAACCAACTGTATATAAAGTAATGATACAGCAGAAGAATTGATTTTGGGGAAAGTAATAATCTACTAGTCTTTATAGTTGACAATAACTCTCTACTCTTGGGCAATTCAGAAGGTATTACAGAACACACAATGAATAAAGTCATCTAGTTCAGTTGCTCACTCACACTAAACATTATAGCTTGAGGATATGTTGAGACAACAATGCATATAAAATGATATGGAATTCAATGCCAGGAGTAGTTTCCAAACTTTCTATAACTGTAATATCCCAAAGAAACACCTTCGAAATGGTTTAAGATAGGATACAGTGAAAAGAATCACAATGTCTTCAAAAAACTAGGATGCCTGTTAATTTAGTATATTGATCTCCAAGATTTTATATCTTTGGACAACAAAGGAAAAGAATTATTTTCCTAATATGCAGCTGCAGAAAAAGAACAGATAACTTCAGACTGCTACACAGCTGACATTGAGAGACAGGCTGTAACACTGCCTTATACACTAAACAACTTAAACATTTCCACTTTTGTCATTCAACTATTGAAATAAGTGTGGGTGAACTGGGAAAATCAGTTCTGTATAAAAAGGAAAACACCTCAACTTTACCAGCCTCTGTCCAACAGAAGCATTTCCTACTGCAATGCACAGACAAGTATGAACTGCTTTTCTGTGCAGTAAAACACTGAAATGAAATACAACTAATTCATGTTATGAAAATAACAGACTAGAATATTTCAGAATAATTTTTCTCTCACTTCTCCTTTAAAACAGGTCTTAAGTTATTTTATTTAGGAGACCATTAAGAACATATGCTGTTGTTAAAAACACACAGCGCGTCTTAGGCCCATGTCCATAGTGGCACAAACAAAATGCAGCAATGTAAGAGTAGAATAACAACAGTCTGCGTTTCCATCAAATTTCGCAAGGACATCTGCCTCAGCAGAAGTCCCTTCTGTGTTATTAAATTTTCTAGACCTAATCAATAAATGAACAAGAAGGCATGCAGTTTGAGTTTATTGTGATGATTTATATATATTTACATATTGCCAATGAAATAAACCATGGTTCAAAGAAATCATTATTTTAGGTCAGGAAAATCAGCAAAATTTTATTTATTTCCCAGCATTTGTAAATGATATCTGATGATATATGTAACACATATGTAAATGTAAATGATATATGACTGAAAGGTAGCTTCAGTTTTATAACCTTAAGTCTCAAATGGTATCTTCTATCTTGTCATTGCATTAAAGGTAGTTAAAAATGTTGAGAGGTGTGAAGTATTTACAAAAGTTTCTGATCCATTTTAAAACCTGCACTTTCAAAATCCAATAATTTTCAGAATTTGCTTTACAGGTATCTCTACTTTTAATTTCTGCATTATAGTTTTGTGTCTACCACTACGGAAAGCCTTAACTGTAACTTACAAACCTTTGATGATCCTTTTTATACAGACTACTTAGTCTGGGCAAAATTAAAGCAGAGAAAAAAGCAGTAACAACATTAGCTACAAGTTTTGTAAACCACCTTGCAACTCAGTGCACTACTGCTTATGTCTTTTGGAGAACATCTGATGGCGTCTAAGAGAGCAGGGAATGAGTAATGAAAATATACGCAAAGTTAAGTAAACAGTATTTTTTTAAAAAACGTGAGTGTGAAAACATACCTTTATTATTTCCAAGGCCATAATCGAACCCTTGTCCATTAGTACAGCTTGTCCCCTTACTGAAAGCTTGTATTGAGAAAGGACTTGGGGGAGGAGTCTGAACATTTTGCTCTAGCAGGACTTGCTCTGTAAAAAAAATACATCACTTAGAAATAGACCTTCTTAGTAACCGATTTACATTGGAGAGATGAGTCACAAGCCTGAATACCACACAGCAGACTGCTTAATGTTTGACTGAGTTGCTGCTGGCTTTGCCATCATATGGCACTCAGGAACAGGCCTGATATTTTGTTTTTCAGTAACATCACTGCATTCAATGTCTATTCTTTGGACAGCGACTGTTGAATTCATTTGACAGAACAGGGAGGAGAAAAGATGGTTTTCAGAGGGACAAACTCAGAGCCAGTCCTGGCTATCTCCCCTTAATAGTTCATCGGATAGAAGACATTTTTTCCCCTGATGGATTTATTAATACCTAACACTAAGTACCACAGTTTTGCTTTCCATAAGGTACTAACATGACCTCCAACTAAAATCAACCTGCTGTCTTTCAGAATATCCATAACAACTGAAGTGCCAAGACAAATCTCACTTTACTATCTGGATGTAGAGAGACACCATGGACTTAATGTGGTCAGAAATACCATTTCAAGTAATGATCTATAAGAAATAATTCACATGAAATCTTCCAAATACAGGCTGAAAAGCTCAAGTTGACATCTTGAACACTTCTTCCTTTTCTAAACATACTGAAATTAATGTGGACTCAATTAAAAAAAAAAAAAAAAAAAATCACAACTCTTCTAAGAGACATTTGTAGAAAATGGTATTTCAGGCCAAAACTGCATTTCAGAGTATGAACTTTAATACAACACATACACTGAAATTTAGAAAAAATAAAATTATCAGGGAGAAGATTGTAAATTTAAACTCAGTTTAAAAAAGAATCTCAAATTTTCTGATTTACAGGCAACTCTCAATATTGCTGTAGTTTTTCAGCTAAAGTATCTGGTATCTGCTGACATATTTGGACATTCAGTACAACTTCAGTCTCTCAGAAAAATCCTACTTATTTCTGAGAATTTCATTATTGTTTTATTAAACATTGAAAATACAAAAGCAATCCGAAAGACTATTGTTCATGGATAAAAATACAGACAGCTGCAAACCTACTTGGTTCTTCTCCAAATCCTAATTCTTTCCCCTCCAGCAAAAGCATTGAAAATGATGATAGAGTATTCCTAATCAATTTCACAGCAAATAAAAGCTGTTAATTTAAACAATTTTCAGATGTGGCTTAAGCTGATTGGTTTTACTTGGTGCTGAGATGGACTAGGAGCATAGAAAAGCATAATTTCTGAAATATTTTAATGTAATAGCTACTTAAACTGCTCTAGCCAGATGCACAAGACACATTTATCTTCACCTTGCTTACAAAACTAGAGACCCACCTAAAAAAGAATAAAACCAGCCATGTTCAGATATAGGACTTGCATCAGAAGACTGTATCTCAAAGCACTGGATTGTAAAAACCCTACTAGAGTTCTGTCCTCAAAGCTTGGAGCTTGCATTTCAGTTCTTCAGTGAGTACAGCTATAATCTGAAAGATGTCCTTCAGTAGCTGTACATAATTACCAAGAAACTGAAGATAAGACTTCAAATAAGGGTCCTAATTTGGGAATTCTGTCTTAAAGCAAAGATATACCTTGAGAAATTATTTTCCTTCATATAGAAAGGCTGGAATGATACATAAATTATTGAAGCTGGAGAAGACTATTTAAGGTACACAAAATACAGTCAAGTGACTTAAATGGAGGTTCTATCTATCCCACAAAAAAAGTACTCTTGAATGGAAAGTTTTGCACCTTGCTTAATTTATTAACTTCAGAGAAATTATTTTCTACTGGAAAAGTAACCAGCCACATATTAGGATAGAAAATTATGATGTTAACAACCCTATTATTGAATATGTGTGCTTTCAAGAGTAAGGTATTGTTTCAACTCAAAGACTTAGTCTCTAGAATCTAGTTGGGCACTTTAAGCACCTCAGAACTCAACATTATCAGACATAACTAAAAGTGGAGAATCTATCACTTCAATAAAGATGCTGTGATACACATTAACTAAACACTTTTTTTTCACAATTTACACATTTTATTAAAAACTCTTGTCTACCCCCTTCTTCACAGAATGTTTTATATGTCAAATTCAAGTAGTAACAGCCTACAACAAATACTTAAGTATTAGCAAGGTATTACTTTGTTTTAGTATGGTAGTGTAGGAGGTTGTAGTGAGGTGGGTACTGGTCTCTTCTCCCAAGTTACATGTGATAGGACCAAAGGAATGGCCTCAAGTTGTGCCAAGGGAGCCTTAGATTGGATATTAATAAAAATTTCTTTACTGAAAGAGTGACGAAGCATTAGAACAGGCTGTGTAGAGAAGTGATGGAGTTTCCATCCCTGGAGGTGTTCAAAAGCATGTGGCTATGGCACTTAGGATATGATTTAGTATGTACAGTATTGTTGGGCTGATGGTTGCATTAGATGGTCTTAGAGGTCTTTTCCAAATTTAGATATTCTGATAATTATCATAGGATCACTAAGTGTGAAACCATTTTAAACACAATGTCAAAACCAGAAAAAAGAGCAAAGAGACTCTTACAATGAACAAATAAGAGGCTGCCGAGAAGCAGTACCTAAAACTACAAGCAGAATATATGACTACTGAGGTGGAAGATTTTCATAAAGGTATCTTTTGGGAAATGGATGCATTATATCCCATAAATGGAGTGGGAAGATTATAAATCAAAAATGTCCCAGATTTATTCAGAAAACAGAGAAATATATGTTAAAAAAAAAAAGAAGGCTTGAAGAAACTAACTATTCAAAGGAAAACTAACACTTGAAACTAACATTTCAAAGGAACTGGCTTCTACTAAACTCTACTAAAATTTTATAATCAATGGAGGAACCTTAAACTTTACTCTCTAAGAACATCTGTAACAAAATCATGCTAATGATGATACGCAGTCTTTGTCACTAGACACTGGAAAGACAAAAGGGACACACTGGACAGCTGGGATGCTGTGTCCCTTTCAGTCTCTGCATCAAGTGATAGGCTGAAATGAGTTCAGCAGAGGCCACCCAGACAGTCTAGGCAGTAGACAAACAACATCTGAGGCAAGGCTGAGAGATCTGGGTTAGTTTAGTCTTGAAGAGAGAAAGTTAAGGTGAGTTATTATCGCTCCCTTCAACTGTGTAATCAAAGGGTTCATGGAAGATGAAGCCAGACTCATCTCAGAGGTTCAAAATGATAGCAGAAGAGACAATAAACAAAAGTTGCAGCATGGGAAACTGCGATTTTTTTCATCATGAAGGTGAGTCAAACAGTGGTACAGGCTGTCCAGAGAGGTCAGAGATCTTGCCTAGACAAGAGCCTGAGCAACCTGATCTGGATGGAACTGCACTGACAGAGAGGCTGGATAAATGGACTCCTCCAGAATCACAGAATGGTTTGGGTCATCTTTTAATGGAATATAAATCCATACATTCATAATAAAGTCCATAATCTTGCACAGAGAACACATTTAGGTGAGCTAGGACTATCTGTTAAGGAAATAGGCTCAGAACACCTCAAGCTATTCGTATGAAGTATTCAGGGTGAAAGAAAGATATTTCAGATCAGCAATGATAGTCTTTTTGGATGGAGATCAACAAGGAGGGGGGGAGAAGGCAATAAAAACACTGTGCACTAACATTTGTTTATGCTATCTTTCATTATTTCTGGGCCTTACCCAATGTGAACATGAGTTATGAGGACAGAAAGCTCTGCTTTTCATAGAGACATAAAATAGACCAAAGCAAGCTAACAAAAAATCCATACTTATTTAAAAACTATCCCATAGCAAAAAGAAGGATGGTTAAAATTATGATGCATAACTGGCACAGAAAAAAACACCGGGAAACTTTTAACTATTCTTTTAAAAATATTTACAGAATATTTATAAACAACTTCGAAGTCCAACTGTGTAAAGTAAATCAAATGAAAAAGTGAAAATTGTTATACCTGTTTAACACCCAGTTCCATCTTTTTTGTCTTCTTTAGATTGCTTAATTTTTTTATAAGTTAATTTAAAAAAACAAAACAACAACTTGCCATCTTCATGCCGGAGGTACTGGTTTCCACCTCTGTCTCTAGCTAACGACCATGCCTCGCCTTCATCACTTTCACAGAACTCTACCATGCTGTTCTTATCCATTTGCACCCATGTACCTTCTGAATTAGTCACCTGAGGCACACACACAAAAAAGCACAACGTATTGACTTTCAGATAATTTAGTAGCACCATTCAGCAACTTATTACAGTATCTGAAAAGCATACCCATTCCAATCTTTATATTAAAAAGCAAACATTGAAAACAAAGTGTTTCTTAAATTAAGGCCACAGGCTGAGGCAGACTGAAGGACCAAACTACTTATGCCATTATTTACAGTTAGGAGTATTTCCAAAAATCTGAGACCTTTTCGTGTTCAAAAAATGAAACACCAACACCATAACTTTAGCATATCCAAACAAGCCTAAATAAAAACTTGAAGGAGATCTTCACCCAAATATGCCTTTTTATTAGTGCCTATAACAACAGAATTATAATAGCAAGTCATATAAGAAAAGTTTGTATGAGTACTAATTTTGATCCTGACATTGTATTTAGGAAATAGCATGACACACTTCATCCTTAAGCCCTTCTTAACCAGAAAACACCACAGCTGGACAACTAGGAACATTAACAACAGTTCAGCAACTGAACAAGTGAATACAATCAATACAGAGAAACAGAATAATTTGTTAAATGGTTAGGTCCTAGAAAAACGTTTTCTCAAAGAATGTGACAAAAAAAGTAGAACAATAAACAATTTTGTAAGGAATACTGTGACAGAAATATGTAAGCAAGCATATGTAACTGCAGTACAGTTTTAACACTATTCCAATCAATGCACACATCTAAAAGGCAAAAGACAGAATTGCATTAGTATTTATAACATCAGTCAAGTTCAAAGGTTAGTATTTATCATGAGGGTTGGAAAAGCAAACCTGTACAGGGGCAGATTCTTTTGCTGCGTTTACTACTGTTATATACTGGTATCTATGAAGACATGAACTGAAGCTACAAGGATCCATACCTCGCCCACTGCTTTGACTTTGTTTCCCAGAACTAACATTCCAATTGGGATACCTCTAAGGTTAGGGCAGCTTCTGATGTTGTGACCTGATGGGCCAGTCTTCACTACCTTGTACACGCCAGGTCCACCGCGAAGGAATGGCATGTCTTGTTCTTGCATGACTGCTTCCTCTGGGCAGTGTGAATTTAGGTCTTTGAAAAAATCATCTGTGTTAGACCTAGATTCCTAAGAAATCAAAAAAAGGGCAAAACAAAACAGAACAAAATAAAACCTATTAATAATACTTTTGAACTCTTGACTACAACAGCTAAATTTCAAACCTAAAAGAGATAATAGTTACATTGCTAAACGCAGCGTGCAGTGACAAACAACTATTAGCAAACAGCACATTAATTGAAAAGTCACCATATTACTTATCACTATAATTACATATTAACAAAGTGGTATAAGTGTAGTCATAAAAGGAATTTCTACCATTACTGACAAATTATTTACTCCAACCGCCTTCACTCAGCCTTATTTCATACTGATATTTATGAAGACACACATTTCTCCTGCTGCATTTGTGAAAAGGTCTGGCGCTGCATAACGGGAATTTGAGTATTATCTCTTTCCAAATGATGTGCCTCTTTTGACTTCACATTTAGAACATATCGTTAAATTAAAGTAAGGGCAAAATTCTGACCAAGAGTAACAGCAACACCATAGATACTTAAATGCACAAATAAAAATTAACGCGTATTTATTATTTGCACTACAGCATTAAAAATGGTCTGCTAAATTTCACCTGGTACCAACTGCAGATGAAATGTATATACAAATTTGAAAGGAGAAAAGACTTTTTGAGTTTCCTACCAAGCAAAATTGGTAGTTACTAAAAGACGACAAATATTAGCATAGATTTTTCAGCCAGCTATGGTGTAGGAAAAAAGCTATTGTACAGGAAAATATGAGGGACAGGAGTAATGTAACGCACATATCAGAAGAAAGCAAGTAAGAAGCAGGAGTCAGGTCTACTATGCTTATAATGCAAGTCACAGGTGCTTTGAAAAGAACATCAGAAAGTTAAGAACATAAATAATGCCCTATGGGATGCAGCCAGTGGTTCACTTGGTCCCGTATAATGTGTTCAGCAATGGCCACAGGAGATGTTGTTTACAAGTAGCACATGAGCCTTTACGAGTGTTCTGTCCCATAGATAACAACAGCACTATACATCTTTTTATTATGGATGTTAGAAGGCATACCCTATTTTCTTTGGTCTTTATGAAGATAATTTCTTTAAATTTGTTTAATTTCTTCTGAATGTGCTGATACTTTCTGCCTCCCCAAACTCCTGTAAGAACACCTTCCAGGAGTTCCCTTCCAGCTGGGTAAAGAATACTTTCTTTTATCAGTTTAAACCAAGCTTCTACTTATGTCACTTCCTTTTTATTTAATGCAATTTCTTCTGATCTCTTTAATTATAACTTTCTCCAGCTTTTTGGTATGAAAGTCTGTGCGCTATATCCAGAGTAATACAGAAATCTTTCCAAGAAGCCTTTATAGAAAAATGAATCTGTTCTGCAAATTGGTACTTCTCAAAGCAAGTTTATGCAAGCTGAGGTCAACTGATTTAAGGAAAAAAAAAATCTGTATGTTTCAAAAGACAGTTTAAACACTGTCTAGATCTTGATATAACAATAAAGAAATTTTCTATTCCGGGGAAAAAGATTCAGTGAAAAAGAACTTTGTAAATATATAAACAAACACATAAAACAGTCATCTTCATTACAAAGGTCATGAAAACAACTTGATATCGAAGATCAGTACAGGACTGCAAAGACATTTAGACAAGCACTTCTGTAGATAATTTAAACTGCTTAACTGTACAAGAACAATTTATGCTATGTAAGTGTATAATTTTTAAAAGGATTAAGAATGGGCTGAGAATTGATTAAACATTTGTGGCTTCACTTATATAAATAACATCTTATTAGACCCTGTAACTCAGTGTATACTCTCTCAAGTAATAGTACATTCTGCAGCAAAAAGAGGATGGAAGTCTTTATTATGCTACTAGCCATCTCTCTGAATTTCAGATTTTGTTTGTTGAAAAAGGAGAGTGCTATTTATGAATTAATGAAAAGTCAATTCTCTCTGCCCTAGGAATTTTTTCTCATCATAAAAGGAAGAGACACAGATAGAGCATTCTATGAAAATCTGCTATTTCCTGCAAAAATAATTCAGAGTGAAACAGATTTCAAAGAATATTTGCAATGTAAAGTTGAGTTATAAGGTACATTCTGAAAACATGAGATACAGTGTGACTGTTCCTGTTATTTAACTCACCTTGGGGGGTAAAGCTTTGGAAGTCCATGAAAAAAAGTCCAAATCCCTTACTCCTTGGCTAGCATTAAAGACATTCTGAGCAACAAAGTTTAAAAAAAAAAGACATATATCAACAAGGAAATGGGAACAAAGAAACACCGGAGGAAGAAGCTTGAGGTACTATAAAGCAAACTTTCTCCACAAGTAAATTTACCACTAGAATGTTTTGCCAAAGCGGAAAGTTTCGTTTTCCTAATCAAGCCATCCGAGTTCATTGCTCACCATGGCAAATCATCCATTAAACAAAAACAGTTTAGTATGTCAAAAGCTCGAAGTGGATGTAGTGTGTCATGCCATTTACTGAATTAAGAGCCAGACATTTCTTATAAAAAGCTTGAGACTTCGTGCATAGAAAAATCCCACACTTCTGATATAGCGAAACAGTAGCTGGTCCCACCACAAACCCTGGTTTTACAGCAAACCAGTCTGCTGCTCTGAAAGATAATTCCAATTGTTCCAAGACAACTGCACATGGACTTTTAGTCACTGAGTCAGAACTGAAAAGACACAGAAGGGCTAAGCTCACTAGTATTGAAAGCGATTCACTTGCACAGAATGGTTTCATCACTTTACACATCAAAATCGCACTCTTTACCAGAGCCAAAAATTTCACAGGTGTGATGTAAGGAGAACAATCGCTCATATTTAATTGGTTTTATAAAATACACAATGTATTTACTATTTTATCATAAATTACCATAAACCAAATGGAGCTGCGAGATAGAGTTCATTGATTTTATAACCAATTGCCCGTACTATAGAAATGAGCACTATTGCTCTGTTTATTTTTTCCTCTCACAGAACAGCGAGGACAGCATTTTTTCATAACTTGAAAATATGAAAAAGTAGCCATCTTTGCTCCATCAACTGGAGCAAATTTTTATTGTTCCTGTCAAATGAAAGAATTAATAGTGCATATATATTAGTGTTAATAATCAGTACTTATGACAGAATTGCTTTGACAAAGCCATCTTTTTATCTGTAGGAACAGAGGTATCAAAATCTTATTTTCAATCCCTATCCTGGCACGGAAACCAAGTGAAATGCCTGGAGAGCAGCCACATTAAAATGTAACAGTAGTTACAGAAAGGGCAATAAAACTCTTCAAGCAAAACCGGGTTCAAAACACTCTAGGCATGCGTCCTCGGTATTCCTTGAAAAAACATTAACATGTTAAAAGTAAGTAAACCCAGACTTATAACTCATGCTAGAAGTCATCTATGCTATACACTGTTTGCGAAACCTCTGCTTACATCCAGCTTCACTAACGCAAACAATTTGCAACTTTGAGAAAAATCTGATACTGTCAAACACCAGCATTCCTTTATCCCAAATTCGAAAACATACAAATGTATTAGTGAGACAGGTTTGGAGGAAGGTGTAAGACACCAAGATTGGCAGACTAAAGGCTTATCAATTTGACATAAAACCACGACAACTATAAAAAGCCTATATTTGCCTAATGAAAGTGTACTTTACATGCTTTGAATCTAGTTTAATAGACTAATTATATTGCTTTGCAGCATATGTCAATGTTTTGTGATAGAATTCTACTCTACAGAGAAACATACCTGAAATATTTAACTATATTTCAAAGAGATATTTTTGTGTGTTCTAAAGCTGGATGTGCAAAACACACAAAGGAAACAAGCAGCAGTGAAGTGGGACCACGCTGAGTTTTAAGAAGTCCAATTCCAGCACTTAACCAAGATAAAATTCTATTTCTTCCTGGTGTGTACTGTTCTGTATTGTAGGTACCTTTCTAGGAAGCACTGTTGCGTAAGCACGAATACGTAACTGTGTGTAAGGATGAATACATAACTGTGTCAGGAACTTAACATGCATTCTTTCAAAACAGTTAACTGAATGTTGCAAGACAGAAGGAAAAATAACTACCAGCGAAGGAAGCAGCTTATCCAAAATCACAAGCTATGGAATTCACAGTCTCAAAAACGTATTTCTTACGACGAACTGGATGTACAGTTTTAGCCCAATGGCTACAGAGCAATTCCTCGTGAAAGGACAAGAGTAAACGGAAAAGCTTTGACTACACAGATTTTCTAAAAAGGTAAATGACCACAGCTCAAATAAATAGTCTGGTAACTACAATGGATCCTTGCCTTCCTATTATTATTTGTCATTAAATAAAAAGACTTTGATCAAAATATACAGAAACAGTGTACTTAGGAGATCTAAGATATTCAGTGTTTGCTTTATCATAAAATACCTAATGTCCACAAATAAATACGAAATGTAAACACAATCTATATGTAAAGAGAACAAGTCAAAATTAACCCTGCTGAAAAACTCTACTGTTTTTTCCTTGTTCACTGTTCAATTAATCCAGTGATGGAACAGAATAATTAAAGCTGTATTTTAAAAATATACTTTAACATATTTTACAAGATGTAGTGAGCTTTTATTTACTTAAGGGTTGATGACAAAAAGCCTGTTGGTATGCGTAACTAAGTCATGTAATTGGAGTTGCCAACTCTGCACACTCACAAGCTTTTGAGCTTGTGAATGCTTTTGAGCTTTTTGAATGGTGCCTAATCAAGTAATGGGACATTAATTTGAAAAGGGAATACAATGACTAATTCAGCCACTTGATTTTCCATTCATATGTTCACATAAGAGACTTTTTCCAGTCTGTTTCCTGCTTCTGAAACCAATACTGATACAACAGGTTTGGATTCCAAAAATCTAGTATTTTAATACATATTTTTACTACATTATGCTTATCACATCGTTCAGTTACCCAAACTAATCATACAAGATGAGCACATATGGATTACTCCACAATTCATTCTACAGAATCTTTAGCATTTATTACTTAATTGACCATTTTTTGCCACATGAGCCATTCACCTCTAGGGACTGCACTGATCAAATCTGACATCTTACAGATACAGTTCTTTTTTTGCACAATTCAGGTAAACTCCATATCTAATTGAATATTCTCAACTTCGCAATCGCCTTAAAAGTTTTCATTTTAAAAATTTGTACCAAGAAAGGCGTATCACTTTATGTAATCAAGGTTTGGCACAAAGGAGTTTTAACTTGAGCTACAAAAATCAGGAGCTTACACAAAAGTTTACTGAATTTCATCAAGCTGTAGTGAGTAATGCTAGAATAGCATGTAGTAACAACTAAGCCATTCAAAAGTAAGCCATTGAACTCTGACTTTTGTTGCCTTTAAGAAAGTCAGTGTTAGAGAATTATTTTTTTCCTTTTCCCCCTTACTATTATGAATCAAACCAACTTATTGTAATGCTTAAACATGGTATAATAAAACTAAATAATTTCAGGATATGTTAAGTCCTTTTGAAAATCTGAAAATATGAAATATTCAAAGAAACCTTCCATCTGAAACTAGCTCAGAACACCTCTTATTATACATAGCTACATTACTATAATAGTTGCTTTTTTAAGACTCCTGCTATGTTTGGCCACTGCTGCTTACTGATCGGAAGCTAAAAAAGCTCACCCTTTTGCCTTGTGTCATTGAAGATATAGTGTCATTAATTAGTAAAAATAAAATTCATTAAAGTTGTCCAGATAAATTGTGTTTTCTCTTATGATAAATTGAATTTTTTAAACAGTTCTCACGCTCTAGGATTCTCTGATTACCTGAAAAAAACTGATAACCCATGGATTCAGATCTAAACCTCACAAAATATATGCAAAAACCAAGAGAGCCTGAAGAACTTAAGCTTTGAAAAATGCCTCAATAACATTGATTCACTGCAGGCTGCAAGCCTCTTCTGAAATCATGGCATCAGTGGACACCTTCATGGACACTGACATCTGGTAGAGACTGTAATCGTATATGATTATACTTTTGTACACTGTTATAGAGGTCCTTGCACTTTTCTTTCTCTTCTAGGAGAAGAGGCTTCAACATAAAAAGTCTCAACTTTCTACACTCCACCCTCATTACATAACAGCCCTCAAAAATGCCAACACATATAAGGTAGTATTTGGTAATTAAAATATCGTTTACCTCAGGACTCATTTGCAGCCTTAATTAAAGAAAGTCTTGTAATGAGGATAGAGTGTACTTTTGGATATTTTTCAAAGGCACCTTTTACTTACGTCAACAGGTACCAGAAGGCTCTTGCCAAGATGTTGGTTAAAAGAGAGACACCAAGCTTCAGTGTAACCATTCATGTTAGGAACATACTTCTTTATTGTCTCATCATTCAGCCTCAGCCAAACACCATCATCATTGTGGATCTATGGGAAACAAGCAACAAAAACGAACCATGCCCTCCTGTAACTGTTCAATAGCCAGCAAGGTCTAACAGACTTCAGACAAACAGACAACAGTAGCAAGGAAGTAATGATCTTCACCGTGCTGATAGAATGTAAGAAGACAAAGAAGAATATCAACAAAATCAGAATTTCTAAACAGGAGGCACATATTTTTAAAAAGCAAGGTGCAAAGATGCATTTAATTCAGATCATGCAATAATAAGAGTTGCTTTGACAGGAAGGATGAAAGAAAGCCAAGCCTTTGTAAGCTTCCTAAGCTCCCCACTTTCCATTTTTCAACTGATATAACTTAGTAAATTGCAAAAATATTCCTTGTAGATGGAGTTATATTGTAAGAAAAACACATGCATAGCAGTCTAACACACTAGTGATCTTTCAGAAGGGTAAGTGAAAGATGTAATGAAAGTGACACCTACATCTGAATTTTTGTGTAGAGTTGAAATACTCCTGGAACAGCTAAATCCTCAGAGCCATTATTACAAGATGAACTCTATGCATTTGTTGCCTCATATCAGAATCTCAAAAGTTGTTAAATAGGTTTTCAAGTAAGTAAATTAAAGGAAACGACAGTTTGAAAAACTAAATTAGTAACATAGACAATTTTGCAATTTATTCTTTTATGTTCTTAAGTTGTGTATGTCAACATTTAAACATGAACAAAACATTACTTGCATAAATTAACTTTATATCTTATCCCAATTTTCAACAAAAATGTTTTATTAATTACCTCGTCAATGAAAGTGATGGATCCATTGACTTTCACTATGCCTATTTGCTCACTCTGAAGGGAAGGGTGGCTACGGATACGAAGCCCTGCACTGTCCTTGGCCACAAATTTGCGAACCTAAGAGAAGCAAAGAAAGACAGTAAGGGAGAAAAAATTGGAATAGAGCTCTCAGAGTAAAAAGAAATAGGTTTAACAGATTCTGAAATGCTAGCGACGAGATAGCAGCCAGAGTTACAGTTTGTTGCTAGTTTCCCATGGCTCGTGTGTATAATTTCACTTCTGTACTATAACCACAGAATCATAATGTTAAAAAAACCCCTAAAAGTGCATTGACACAGTCTCAGAAAGATCTCTTTTTATACCAAACAACATTCAGTACAAGCTTCTGATACTTTTAACTACCCACACCCTCCTCAATGTTATTCAATTTTATTCATTCTTGCATATTTCAAGGGTTTTGCTTTTCAAATTCAATATTTCCAGTAACTGATTGACTTGGAACTACCGGTTCTCAGTTGTGCTATTATAACATTCTGTTTAGTCAGCTTTTTCACCAAAAGACGGATACATTTCTTAGCTAAAAAGCTTAAAAAGCCATTAAAAAACCGCAAAAAGAACAGATCTCTCTACTTAATTTTATTTTCAAATGGCTTTAAAATAGTTTCTCCCTTTTTCACAGGGAGGTTAGATCACATGCTCCTTGTTACTAGTTTGATTTACTACAGCTCTTAAAATTTTCCAGTTGTTATTCACTATAATTTGTTCCACTATACAAACACATTATCAGGCACTTGTCCCATAAAGAATAAACTTAAAACCAGAAATGGAAAGGTTGGCTTAAAAAGTGCATATATTCTATGCATGTGGTATAAAATCTTTTTCTTGGAAGGTTGCAAACTTCACATGTAAAACTGCAAGAAGTGTGAACTGAAGTATAGACTCAACCTCTAACTTAACATGATACGGCAAGAATAACCTCAGAACAAGGTAATGCGATGTAACAGCTAAGTGCAGTAATTAATTTCTTCTTCCTAAGAAGTTATTTTAAGACTAATTAAAAAAAAATCGAAACACAAAAATCAGTAGTATGAGAAGAATTTTAAATGTAACTTACTCCAAAATGTGTAAGGTTTTACATGCTAGGTATCTTGTTACTCAAAGATTTAGATTTGTCTCAACAGGCAAAACTAAGACTTCCAAGGTCCTTCTAAAAATATATCAGGTTGAATGCTGACAGCATACTCAACATAGACCAGCCCATAAGCAAATTCTTGCAAATTAAGAGTCTCTGCATGATTACCCCAAAATGTTACATCAGAAAATCATACAAAGATTTGGCTAGAACTTGGACTAAAAAGCTGAAATTTAGAGGAAAAACTTCTTACACTCAAGATCTGGATAGTCACAAGCCCAGAAAGGACTTTTTGCCTTCAAACTGTAACTACAAACAATTCAGGTATCAGATCCTCTGAGAGCAAATACAATAAAAAACAGATGAAAAGTTGTCTTATTATCATTTTGACCATCATGAAAAAATTATCTGAGTCTTCTTTTTAATACAGTACATTTTGTTGGAATACTTCTTTATGGCACAATGGTTCATTAACTGTGCTAGAACCCCCTTAGCCAGTTCTTCCAAGACACATTGTATAGGATAAAGCAGCCTTAACCAAGAGGTTAACCTTCTATGAAGGTATGCAAAAAACTACACCCTGTCCATAGTTTTTGGTTTTGGTGGGGTTTTTTTCCCAATTGATGCTGCTTGTTCAGGACAGAAGAAACAGTTAAACACATTAGTGACCAGTCATCTGGAAGTAGTCTTACCCCTTCCAATTCAGCTAAATCAGGACTGCTTTCTTCCAGTTGATTCCAACTACCCTGAATTACATTACATTGCTTGAAAGGTGATGTTTCCCTCGATAGTATGTGGGATTTCCTGCAAATTAGTTAAGCTATGTTTCACAGCTGACGAGGGGGCAGCAGTTTTTATGGGTCGTATGCTCCAGTCTGAGTACATATCCCTATGATAATCTCCTTTACCAACTTGGATGGACAGGAAAACCGGATTTGTACCTCACTTCAAGTAAAAGAGAATGAAGAAATAAATACAAAATCACAATACGGTATCCATTTTCAACTTGAGATTCAAGGTTTAACTACAAAATTGGAATGTTCCACTGCCTGAATGAAAATATTTTGGTGTTTCTGGTTGGCAACAGATTACCACTGAGAACACACTGTTAGTGCCCTTTGGTTACAACTACCTGAAATTTAGGGCTGACAAAATAAAGGAAGAAGCTTCTAGACCTCAACTAACCCGTTTTTCTCAGAAAAACATGATTGGTGTATTGGATTGTTTGACTTATGTGTCTAATCTGCATTCTTGGTTTCAGAAACATGAAGCACAGTGCAATAGTTACCTTTCCATAGTATTTATAATACTGCTGGTCATTCGCAATGAATTATTCTAACCTGGCGTGTTATGTCATTTATTACGATACAGAAAAAACACGATTGATAAAATGATATACCATGAAAGGTCTAGGGGATTATTGCAACACCCTCTACAGACATTATATACAGGACAGAAAGATGGCTCCTCTTTCAAAGGGACTAGAACTCAGAAGAAACGTGACATGCAAGCACAATGGCACAGTGAGATGATTAAACACAGTAATGCCTTAGAACACGAGAGGCCTAACTTTCGTCAAGTATTTTTAACCATCATAAAGGCTGTTAACTGACAAAATGTAGCTATTTTGTATGAACCAATCACGTCAATTCCCGCTGTAATAACTGAAGAGAATGACAGCACTTCCATCCAGCAATTTATCTCCTCTTAGACCAGATGTGTCTTGCACGTTGGTGACAGCGAACACCACAGATTATGATCAGCTTGGATAGAAATATTATTTAAGTTCTGTAACATCAATTTCACTCAGCAGGAACTGAAGGTTTTAATTTAGGTAATGAAGTAACCAGGAAGACTTCCTTCCAAGAGAAGGGTGAAAGCCTAGAAGTATTTTTTGAAAAACAAATGCAATGTTTCTTTAAAAAATTGTGTGGAAACTAAAAGTAAATTTATTATTTTTATTTTGAGGTGTGGGTGCAGGAAAAAGAACCTTGTTAGTGGCAGAAGCAGATACTGGATGCATTAAGAAAGTTGCATCACAAATAAATCAGGATGTGCTGTATACATAATAAGTTGACAAATACCCGATCCTTTTAGGAACTATATATTTCTTAGCCAGCTTCGCTGATGTAATAGGACAGGGAAGGATAACCTTGCAGTATTTCAGAGTGGCACATCTTTTAATACAGGCTTATTCCATAAAAAAACAGTTTAATATCCCTTCCTTTGCATCTAAGCGGAAGTGGAAGACAGTTCCCTCATCTAGGTATTTTCCTTACAGCACTGCCAGAACACCTTTCAACTTTTCTCCATTATCTGTGTCACTTTAGTCCTTCAGAACAGAATAAGGTGAAATGGGAAAGTCAAAAGGTACAGAATGGATAACTTCTAAAAATAAAATTGTGATGTTCTCAGAAAGGAAGATATCACTAAATAACCTAATTTCGCATTTTATATTGGCTGAAGATCCTCATCATAAACCAAACAAAATCTTTGTAAAGCCCTTTATCTGAGTAATATCATAGTACAATGTCAAAGAAATAAATCATAATACTGCAGAACAGTCTGTGGCTTTCATAACCATTTCATGTTTGTGTGACAAGCCAAGACTAATGCAACTTCTGCAAAGCAGAACAGTTTTATTAGTGGATAGACAGAAAGAAAGCTGAACTAATATCTTTCAGTTTATCCAGCATATGAATTTCATTCCATTCAGCACATTCAAGTGACTTGCAAATATCCTTAATCCCTGCACCACTATGACATGATAAAGTATGTATTAAACAACAAAAAATTTGACCCAAATAAAACTATCTGTATATTTTTTTTTTTCAGTTGTCCAAACCTTGTTTGGCTGAGGCTCTGCTTTCGGTTTAATAAGTTGGGTTCCAGGAGGTATCATACCCTTTGGAGGATCTTTTACTTTCACCTCTAGTCCAGCATCTATAAGTAAAAAAACACTAAGTTTAAAAAAAAATATATATAAGGGTCTATATCAGTCAAACAGTAACTACAGTTTATCCATGTTACACCAGTCGCTTATCTCTCTGCCATAAACAACACGCAGTTGCTTCATGGTGCAAAGTATTATTTCCTCAACATTTGTACCTTCACACGTGGAAATTTACAAATATATAATTTCATGTCATTAACAGATAGGGGTATGTTTCGAGGAATGACGAACACAAAGGAGTTAAATGTTTGAGGGTTCAAGTAAAAGCTCCTCCATAACATCCTTCTCTCTAAATGGGAGAGGTATGGATTTGCTAGATAGAATGTTCGGTGGATGAGGAATCGGTTGGACGGTTGCATCCAGAGGTAATGGGCAATGCCATTGTTCTGACAGAGACTGATGACCAGTGATGTCTCTCAGGGGTCTGTATCGGGACCAATACTGTTTAATAGCCTCATCAATAACAGCTGGATACTATGGCATACTATAGTATTTTACACTACAGTCCCTAGGACCAAACCTTTTCAGAAAGAAAGAAACCCAAAGCATTTAAAATTAGCACCAATAATTGAAACTTAGGGTAGAGTTTCAATTCAGACTATGCTTTCGCAATTTTCCAGACAGAAGTAATAACATTATTTACTCCAGCACGGTCAGGAACAATTTTCCCTTTTCCTAGGTTCTTCAGTGCTTTGTTTCCCCTTTATCTCTGTCACTCCCTTATCACCGAAACAAGGTATTTTTCTTGCAACCTTGACAGCAGAGAATAATAAACTCTACTAATCTTGTAGTCCAACCACATAATAAATACATGATTTGCCAAATATATTCCTATTTCAAGGGAAGAGCAGCTGTGTTTTTTTAATTCTGAGAAAAAAGAGGGAATTAGATAAAAGGCTTCTGACACAAAACTCAGGTGCTATATATTGCTCTCAACTTTAATACTTAATACTATGAGCGTCAAGACATACATTTGTCACCATACAAACTGGATATAATATAAATTTCTGCTTAAGTATAGTGAAAATTTAATACCTATTTCAATGCCATCTATAGTAACATGGATGGTATAGAGACCAACAGCTCCAGGAGTCCAGTTTGCACAATATGTCCCATCATTATTGACTCTGATCAACATGTTTTCACTGGGTCTAGGCAAAATCAAAACAATTAAAATCATTAAACAGTTATTGTCTTCTTGAAAATCATTTGTAATAGTTTGGAAACTTTGTTTTTCCTTTCAGACCACACAAATATCATTTTCCACCGATCCAATGTACTAATCCCATGTTATTTACAAGTTATAAACTTACACACCACATTTATTTACAGCAAAAGATGAAAGAACGCATTTAGAGAGTAGACGATACAAATAAGTAATCAACATTAAAACAACTAACAATGAAGGGTTTTTAGCAAAATCTCTAAACTAAGAAAACAAAGTAATACACAGTTTCTGAAGTGTTTGCACCTTTAGACAAGTTTGCTTTGCGGTCAAGGCTTGTGACTGAGTGGAAGCAGAAGTGACAAGACATATTAATTTCAGTCCTATTAATAAGTGTATCTTTAATGTTTACCTCTTTGGTGTTGGTGAAGCAAAGCGTAGTTCTTCAAAAGAATAGTTTTCATATGCCTAGAAACAGATGAAATTCATCAAACATAAAATCAAGAGTTGTCAATTACACTAAAGTAATGAGAAAAAGAAAGCAGAGTATTTTCTCAAAGTACATACTAATTTAACTTTACACTCACTGGAAGCACAGAGCAGGGAAGCAGAAACCAATTCCAAACTACAGAAAGAGTAACACACATATATGTGTAATGAAACAAACATCTTCACTTTCCCTCTAAATTGTCATTCTTTAGATGATACTTATTGCTAACAAAAGCTTTGTTCACAGTCAAGTATTGGAATCTCTTCCAGTCCCACTTGCACAATACCACTTTGAATTATTTTAATAAGCTAGATTTCAACTTCCTCATAGGTACAAATATCCACAAACTATCTAAGGGATAAAGCACTGTTATGATTTATAGAAATCATAGAATGGTTTGTGTTGGAAGGGACCTTAAAGATCATCCAGTTCCAACCCTCCTGCCATGGGCAAGAACAGCTTCCACTGGATTAGCTGCTCCTAGCCTCATCCAACCTGGTCTTGAATGCCTTAAGGGAGAAGTTCAAAACCTACCATGAGAATGCCCGTGTCTACGCAAAGACTACTGAGCCAGTAGAAAACTAGCCTTAAAAAATAGAAAAGTAAATAGTTTATGCCAGTTTAATTGTCTAGTTTAGTCTGGGACCGTACGCTTTCCAGAAGATGGATGGCATATATAAGCCTAAACTGTTATGAAATCACTGCCTCAGAAATAAATTAAATCATGATAAACTGAAGATATTTTCCAGAAGAAAAAAGAAAGGAAGGCTTTCAGCAATCACTGTCAATTAAAAGACAGTGCACACATCTGTTCTGAGCATGGAAGGGGGTAAGAATTTCAGAGGATGCTGTCAGATCCTTAAACAGCTTAAATTAAATTTAGAAAACACCTCTCAAACAGCCATATACCATTCAGAAAGTATACACTATACAAGATACCAGTTATAAAGGCATCAGAGAAAAATCAGAGTTTATGCAATGCAAAGAGAATTGCCTCATTTGACATAATCGGGGCTCTGCCTGCTGATGTGCAAAAACCCCCGAGATTCTGAAGGATTTTTGTTCAAGCTGTCTGTGAGCCTCTGGAAGATTCCTCAAAAAGGTAGAAATGTAGAAACTGAGCATGTTTTAATAAGTAGAGAGAGACTTTTTGTATTTTTCCTTGGTTTTACTTTTTCACTTTTATCTTTACAAACACTTGTATTGTTATTTAATAAGATGAATTTTATTAAAGGGAAATGCAAGTATTCCTTTATCATAGCCTGATCAAAGTTAAAATTTCTTACAAGTTAATTAGCTAACACCAAGCATTCCTCATTCAAAAGGTCCATCAAATCTAGAGATCCATTTCTGGACACCTTTCACCGTCAGTTACTCCTGAGTATCTAATGCATTGCAAGGTGTGCCACTAGCATCTGTGTGAGCGGGTTTGATATCTGTTACAGGAAAAGCAGTAACAAGTACTTGTGGACAAGTCATCTGGGTTCCAATTTTAAATAAATCATAGAATGGTTTGGGTTGGAATGGACCTTAAAAATCACCCACATCCAACCCCCTGCCATGGGACACCTCCCACTAAACCAGGCTGCTCAAGGACCCCTATCTCCCACCACCCTCAAGTCACTGGTTAAAATACCAAGTAGTATCAAGCCAAGAAGTCATCTTTGCAATACTTTCTTAAAAAAACCCCACAAAACAAACTGAACAAATAAACCACATTTCTCTGTGATATATACTCCCTGGCTCTAAATAACTTTTCAGACAAGTGATTTAACAAGCTTTTAAACAATTTTTTCTACACTATATTTATTTAATTGTTCCTTCATTGATCCATTAAGACACTATTTATTAGTGAGCTGCATTATTTATCCATAGCTACTGCAGTGCTACCCTCTGTAGAAAACAACCCTGTACACTCTAAAAGATGCTAGTTTGCTGATTCCTCCCCCTAAGTCCATATTGATTATACTAAATACTCTCCTTCTCTAACTCCCTATATTAATCATGTCTCATTAAGATGTCTAACCACCAGTTATACACATCATGTCACATGTCTGAACTGGGTCAATATGTAAATATAGGGTGTTCTAAAATCTTCAAAAGCTGTTGCTGGCCAAGTCTCTGAGCTAATCCATTTGACAGTAGCTAATTTCAACAGATGTTGTTTAATATGTATGCACTGATACACAAATCATTCAAATGGTCTTTTTACTATGCTACGCTCCTGTTTTTTTCCTATGTTCACCAGATACAGTTTTTAATATAGATTCACTGCAACACTCCAACTCTGTATTGGTTTGACTCCCTTCCACCATTTTAATAGCTGTTTTCATTTCTCATGAGTGACTCAGACTGGCTTGTTAATCAGTGTAATCAAAATCAAAGACAACTCCCCTTTTTAAAGCAGTTATAAACTGGATTAGCATTTAGAGTTCAGGCAATTGGCCCTTTTGATGCACCTCGTTTTCTGCTGAACTTAAATATAATCAAAGTTATTTGTAATTAATGTATTTTTAGATTGCGACCAAACTGAAATATTCCTTCTCCTTTGTATACCTTTAACCACTTTGAATACAGAATTTTATAGTTATATTGCTAAAATGGCGGTAATTTACCTTCATCATTGTAATAGCAATATAGCGAGCTTCTTTTACTATCATTGGCTCATAGGAAGAATCAAGCTTTGGTGAAGGAAGTCCTCCAAAGGTCATGTCACCACTAGGGGAGGCAGCTGTTGCAGGACTCCCTGGTATCCGTTGCACCTTTTTAACTTGTTCTTGCTGCAAAGATGTTTTTTTCTGAGAAACCGGAATAGCTTTGACTTCTACCTGCAATAAGATGTGGAACACAAAAGGTGATTTAGGAAGGTCTTTTAGATCTGATAAAGCACTCACTATAAATACAGCTGTATCAAAACCCTGTGTGTCTACACTTAACACTTTGCAAAACCAAACACAAAGCCTCTGAGAACTAAAAGTGTACAGGAGAGAAGCACCCATCTGATTTGCCACATGAACAGTAAGCAGTGCCAGTTCTGCCGGTCCCAGGGCACTCCCTAGGAAGCAGCATTTAGTTTGGAGTGCCTAGTGAAGTTTTCCTATAACAGAAAACGCTATGCAACAGGGAAGAGAGCCTTCCAAATGAATGCACAGGTTTCAGAGTGAATCATCAAGGTCTGCTACATTCAGATCGGCAAGTGGCCACACTGGATCTTGGCTAGCTCTGCCACCATACTACATCAGCGCTGTATGTTTACACTCTTCTTTTTAGTGTATATCTTATCTGACCTCTATTAGTGCAGGTGAAAGTCAGCTGTATCATTTTCTGAGAAAAAACAGATTATCTGGAAAACAAGTTTGTTCACTACTCATCATGAATCTGCAATAAAGTGCGTTTAATTGCTGCAGGTTTAATATGCTGTTTTAATTTACTGGAAGTTATATACTTATACTTATACTGTGATTGAGAGAGTAAAATCACTACTTTGTCACACACTTAAGTCAGAAACTACACATTTAAATTTCAATCACTCTGTGACCGATTCTTGTCTTGTGTTACAGTTGTAGACTCACACTTTATTAGTACATTTACAGTTCACTGTAAGATAACTCTTACTACATCCTACACAAAGAACAGAATTGAGAGCTCTTATCACAGAAATTATGCCTTTATACAAAGTACTTCACCTGCTTTTGGGCTTGAACAAAAGCAAGTTTTAATATCTGTACTACTCCAGAGTAAAAGTAGGCTTTAAAACCCAGATGTAACCTAATTCATTAAAACAATGTGAAAAACATTGTATTCAATGTGGCGTTTTTTTGCATGGTTTGCTACTTTAAATCAAGCAGCCAATTTTGTGCTGATCTAGTCTAAAATAAAGTGCCTATAAAACAGCCCAACAATGTGCTTCTGATTCTTCTTTCCATCACATTTATTCAGTTTAAAATTTATAATCCTCTTTCCTGGCTTACAAGTTAAAAATGGATTTTTGTCACATTGCACTTCATCACCATCAAACATTGTCAACAACTCATTATTTCCACAACTACAAGTGTAGCTCATTGCAGAACAGCTATAAATTGCATGAAATGGTATTGGTATAATACAGAATTTGATAATTTTGTGGATTTAGAGGTAAGGAAGTCTGACTACACTGAATTCACAAATGCCACTTTATGCCCTATAAAGGAGCAACCCATGGAGTAGCTAGAATAAATACCAAAAGAAGGCACGATGAAGCATAATAACAGCCAAGATTACATTAATTACCTTCATATTAGGAACATGAACAACATCCCCATACTGGTCTTTTGTCTGTACTGTAATCACAGTTGGCCAACCACATCGAATGTCATCCTTATTCAAAATCAGTGATGTCTTCTGAGGATCAGCATATGAATCTGGCTGAAGCCACCTACAGCAAAGACAAACATTTGATATTAAAATCTTACATGTCCCTAAAAGTTAAATTCTTACTTAGTACAAACAGGACTTCCAGCTAAGAAAGGATGCAGAAGGTGTGAATATTTAATGCTTTAACTTAATATATTAAATAGAAACAATATGGCCAAATAGTTTCATTTAACTAAAATATGATGTAGTTGCTAAAGTTCTACAGACAAGTAACAGTGCACAGGTTTTGAAATTTAACACATGACTAAATATGTTCTATTTTGTTGCAAAATTTAAACATTACAACTACAATGTAATAGGTTTATTCATGCAGCACACAAACTTTTTACCTTGCAAGTCGTCCACCACTTGATCCTGGTACGCAAGCAATGAAATCCTCCAGAAAAGACTGCTCATTGCTTTGTACCTGCAGTGGAAGATTTCCTTCGAGAGCTTCCAAAATGGTTGGTGAGTGAGATAGTGCCAGGCCCTTCCCGAGAATGCCAGAATGAGATTTGCACACCTTTTTTTTTTTTTTTTTCAGGGGTTGAAGTGGGGATGAAAGAACAGAGAAAAAACAGTTTTTCAGTATCTTACATGAAGACACTTTCCCATAACATGACACAACTAGTACAGACATTCTGAGCAATGAAAATCATTCAAGTAGGAGAAGAGTGGATTAAAAAAGCCAGTTCAATCTCTGAAATAAGTTATCTCAAATGAGATTAAATGAATTTGACTTGAGAGAGTATTCCTGGAAGAAAGAATAAGGTAACATGAACTTCCATGTTAAAAGTATCCTAAATGGCAGATTTGTGACCAGAAGGATGAAGAAAGTTATTCTGAAAATGTGACCTATAGGCATGTTCCAAAATAAAATAAAATCTGCCCTTCTATAAGTCAAGAAAGATACTCTTGAGTGAGACTAAATGAAAGAAAACCTTCTTTGCAAGAAGGGAAGAAAAGTGAAGAGATGCATAAAATATATAGTAGACAGGCAAAAATGAATCCATTTCTCCCATGCACACTCGTAGCTCATGTTCTGAATTGTAACACAGTGGGTCCAAGAACAGACTGTGGGGAAAAATGCTTCTTTCAAGGAACACATGACCTCTCCAACACAGTTTCTGTTTACTGTTCGGTCATATAAGGCGTAGGCAATGGTATCGCACTGTAGCTCCAATAGGTTGTCCCAGCAAGTACTGGGACTATATCATCAGTCCAGAACAACTGCAATCATATTGTTTGGGGCATTAGAAGTGTTACCGCTCAACTGAAAAAGCAATTTTATTTCTGCAATTGAAGACATGAAGGATTAACTTTGGTAACATCTAGAATATGTTAAATCATGCAACCTAAGCCAGGCATCCTCATATTTTGAAATATATTTGGTCAACTAACATCCCTTATGATAGTTTATGCAATTTTTTCTAAGTAGGTTTATTTTTGAAAATATGTGAAGACCAAGTTTCTGCATAACTTTCTTGAACTGTTTTATAACAAGTCAGATTCCTCTTCCTGCTATAAAAACCTCACAAGTGATTTTCTTCCGCAGCAGTCAAAAAGTTTCAATGCAACTATATGCTGAAATATGTTGCAACAGAAAAAAAAAAAGGCAATGGTATACCTGTAAAGCAGCCTCTTCAAGAATTTCAAGATCTTCTTCAAATTCATTACCTGCTGTAAAAATAGAACTTATTTTCACAAAAAAAAATCTTATTTTTCATTAACAATAGTATTGATTTATCTACACACAATGGAATGCAAAATTCAGTTCTGTTTATTTAAGCTTCTTACATTAAAAATTTAGTTCGCAAGTTGATGCTTAACATTTTTTAACCAGCAGTTGAAAGATGAATATTTTCAAGTAACATAGTAACATGCAGTACTGTGTAGTTCAGTGCACAAGCAAATAAACAAGGTATGTCACATAAACCAAAAATTTGGTACTTGTCTTCTTATCTCCAAGACAGTATGTATGGCAAGTCTTTGGATGTGACTGGATACTTTCAGAAAGAGATTTTGGGAAGTCAAGATGGTTTCTGGGAAGCGGTACCTATGAGTATGCACCAGCTGCTCCCCCTTTTAAGAACTTACCCTAGTAAAAATATTTAAAAAACAGATAAAACTCTGCACAATTTTGTACATTGTGATTCCTCTAAAATCAGAAAACTCAAATACATTCTATTCTACTATACTTCTTTCTCACAAATGCAACTCAAGTTTGATTCCAAGGTGACCAGAATTGCCAAACACAGTCTTTTAACAGACAAGTAAAACAGGTAAGTTTACTATATTTCTACTCTCTGAAAAACTTGTCAGGCAATTGTACTAGTAAGAAGCAAGAAAAAGAAATGAGAAGAATCAAGCACTAAGGCATTTTTAAAATTCAAAGAAATGAAGATTCATATAAACTTTGCTCAGAAGTAACTTCTAAGAAATCTGAGACAATCAATTAATAATGTTAAATACACCGACCAATTCAACATTGGTGTTCAAGTTAGATCTTCATAGACGGATCTGTCCCTTGAGAATAAATATCTTAAATCTGAGTCAGAGAACTGGCAAGGAGGAAATGTGACCTTCCAGAAATGGTAATTCATAGCATTTGGGTGTACTTTCAACGGTAAAGTCTTCCTAATATAGAAGGAATCACTGTCTGGTCCATCTTCCTCAGGAGGAAAACAAGTCTAAAGCCTCCTTAATGTTCCTTCTGAAGGCGTTTTTCCTAATGGTTTCAGAGGAATACTTACACAAGTATTTGGCTACTTGTATATAGAACATACCCACTACAACAGTTATTAAAAAGCAAGGTCTTTGTAAATGACAACCTCTTCAAGGTCAATAAACCAAGATAAATCATGCAAATAAAGCTGAAGTTGGAAGGGTGCTATAAGGATGCCGGTAACAAAGACTAACTCCAATTTGAAGCCAGTTCAATAATCTTATTTTCCTTGACAGAAAGTTTCCAGACAAGTCTTTTTTGATTCTGACATCCTTTACACAACCTTCCACAAACCGATTTAGTGAGAATTTTCAACCATTTGTTTCCTAAATAATTTTCTCAAAATTCTGCCACATTGATGAAGTTTCTTATTTTCTTAACTAAAAATTGCCACGTTTTAAGAGTATGTAGTTAGATCCAGAGGTCTAAAGAGTATCTGAGGAACAGAGCAGGATATACTTCACCTGCTTTTGGGCAGTGAAGCATGAGATAATGAGTGCAAACTTGGGTATTACAGTATTATCTTCATAGCAAATGGAGAAGAAAGGCTCCTCCTTTGGGTATTTATTTCATTTTTCTTACATCTTCCTCTTAGGAAGACATGAGCCATCCTCTAAAGATGTCTACATTAACTCTTAAAGAAGGTTAGAGGTACTAGCTTTCACCTAGATGTCTAGCTTAAAATGCCAAAGTTCAGGCATTGTAAGTTAAGCTGTTAATTCTTTCTTAATTATTCTTACTTTCTTTAGCCTGTATACACCCACACATGGAACAAAGGTAAAATTGTAGAAATTTTAAAATTAAGTATAAGATGTCTAACACAAAAGGAACTTCTTGTGTCTACGTATTAAAAGACAGTCTTTTACATGATTATATAGTTTTTTCTTACAAGATACTCCATTCTAAGAATAAAATGACACTGCTCTGCAGATAAGCCATGTCAGTAATACAATATTTTTTAAGACACCATTTCACTTGTAGCAAGAGGTAGAAGATATTTTAACTAGAATGCAGAAAAAGAAAAGCAGTCTGATACTAATCAATTAATGGTGCTCTAGAAAACCACATTACCTCTTTCCCTGAGACACCAAGCAAAACATTTACACAAAGCAAAATTACAGACAACTGAAAACCATCTTAAAAAGGCTACATAGCGGTTAAAACCTGCAAACGCTTCCACTGCTGCCTACATATTCATCAGTTTTGTTTATTCACAGCGTCCAGCGATCTTGTAGAAAAATAATACTCGTATATGATGCTTGGTTGTCACCAGCTTTGTAATATTATCAGAAACACTAACAGACTTGGCTGAAGTCCTTGAGCTGGTGTTAAGGAAACAGTCAGATGAATTAATTGCAATTACATCAGTAGTCACGAAACTCTTTACAGGCCACACACCTATCTCTCTTGTAGATTACACACAACCACTTTTACAGGTGGCTGAGACTGCATAGCTAACTTAACTGCATGTTTTATTTCAAACTCCTTCCATCTGAAAGCATACAAAGCTAATCTCTGTACCACCTACTTTCCCTTCTGGTTTTAGACATACAAAAAATAAAACCAAACAAAGAAACTCTTTAAAGAGAAGTGTGAAGTATTACAAAACCTAAGAAATTAAGTTAGAAGCACTTCAATTTCAGCTTCCTGTTTTTGGGGCAGGAGAACAGCAGGATAAATGGATGCTAGGGAAGTTAACAAAACTAAGGAGTTAATGCAGCTGTTTGGAGGATAAGAGGGAACCACTTAAATTACAGAATTGCCTGTACTTTTGAGAGAGAAATATAGAACTACCAGTGCAATTGAGGTGCCTATTTACAACATAAAGTAAGAAAGTTGCACATTCAAATATGCAAGCAAAATACTGGGTTAAAAAATTCAAATTAGGTTTTGTGGTTATAACTGCATACTGATCGATGACCTCCTGCTCATTAACACACACTTCCAGTCTCCTTAATAATACTGGAGCTCATTTGTGCTCTAAATTAAAATGATCAAAAAGATATCCTACTAAAGATCATGACCCTGTTTTTCCTATACACTGTTAATTAGGAGAAATGCTATTACACAGAATATGGCTGCATCAATAGAAAGTTTTAATTCAGTTTCTGTATCCATTACTTTTCATAAACTCATGGTTTTCCTTACACTTTAAATTGCATTTGGACTACTATAAACTTTTATTTGCTGCATCTGCTGTAAAAGTATGGGAGGTTTTTTGTAATTAAAAAATACCAGCAGAAATATTTTAGACTATAAGATCTACAGGTGCAACACTTATTTCCATTTTCAATAAGTAATTTTAAATTTTGCAATTCAATGCTGCAGGTATTTTTCACTCAGAAAGGTGTGGAGTGCAGGGAGGAAAAAACAGTGAAAGAGAAGTACAAGTAAGATACCTGCACATTTGTGAAGTATCACGAGGAAACTGTAGGACAGAGCTCGTACACTGATACATTACCTGTGGATGGGGTGAGTTGATTCAGATTTAAATGACCAAGTTTCCCTCCTCCTCATACATATACGAAGGGAACAGTGTAAGCAGAAAACAACATCACTTAATTATCTTGATTAATTCAGTTTTAAGAATCAATTTTGTATGATTATCTCTAACTAAAAGCAACGTTAAGACTTAAAGGTACTATTCATCCAGAGAACCTGACATGATCATGAAATAACAAAGCATGGTGTTGCGGTAGGACGTACCAATAGGAAGTGCTAGATCTTTCTTCATCAAAGCTGCCGCACACGATCCTCCTAAATTGGCCAATTCTTTCTCAAGCTGAATAATACCCTTCAAATTGAAACACATTTTAAAACAAAAAGAGATATTAATTTTGAGTTCCAGTTTGACGTTTCTCAGTGATACTCCTCCTACCAAACATCTATCCTGTTACCATGCTTCTGGTAGCCTTTTAAGAACATCTGAAGATGATAGTTGTCTTTTGTCCGTAACATTAAAAGAGAAAGGGAACTTCCTAACACAAAACCTTACCAATACACACTCAGACTGCAAAGTAATGCCTCTTTTAAGCTGTACATATATACATACCACACCAAAACGTTAGATTATAAAGTCTCAGCATTAAAAAGGTCTGTTTGAAAACAATTACTCGTAACTTTAGATGATGCAGTTAATATACTGGCTAGCATGTTTCAGTAGCAAGTGTTAAAAACCTGCTAGCAGCTTTGTTTGTAAATATTTGTAAAAAAAACTAATGAAGTACAGGAATCTGCACCTTTTTTCTGCTTATGCAAAGATTATTATTATGACTCAATCATCAACTAGGCAGCTTATCTACAGGTTTAATAAATCTGTTTTGCTGCAAGCCAATGAGACCATCATAGTTAATAATCTTACAGTATGCTTTATTATCCAATATATTATACAATTCAGAAGAATCTCGTGTTTTGAAAACTACATTATTTAGCTTGAGCAGAATCCAGAAATAAGATGAGGTAAATATTCTGTGCAGACCTTGCAAAGTTCATGTGAAGGTCTGGAGACTCCCAAGGTAAGCGAAGGGCTATTTTTCTGGGGTTATCACAAAGCATATTAAGCATTTTCAGTAATCTCTTAAAGTAAGACAAAATAAAGCACTGGCCCAAGGACATGAAGAACTCTTCCCTTTGCAGCAAATAAACAGCAGTAGAAACTACTTATGTCCTCAGAAGGTGTGATGAGCTGGTCATTATGCAAAATCTGAGGTAGCCTAAAGGAGCAGAGTATTTCCAGGGACTCTGAGAACTTTCGTACAAGTGAACATGGGAAAAACAATGCAAGTTTGTCATCCCACAACTGGCAGTGACAGCAAAATATGAATCACTGCATACCTGAAAGCCCCAAAACTTTTTTTACAAGGGAAGACTAGGTCAGAATTTTAGGAAATTTCATATCACATTGACATACTAGATAAAAACATGCTATCTATTTGCAGACTGTCACAGTTATTTAGAAAACAAACCACACAGAAAGCCATCCCAATAATATTCCGTTAAAGAATTTCAAATACACCTCTAACAAAAAATGTTAAAAATTTATACAAAATCAATTTAAGAATATTTTGCTAATGTTATTTAGTCAGAAATACAATTATTTTTACGAAGAAAATGGTTTTATAGGTGCAGTAATTATAGCCATTTGACTTCTTTCTTACCTCATCAGATCCTGGACTAAATTCATATCCAATTGCATAACATTTGAAACCATAAAAACAAGCTTTTTCATCTTTCACATAGTCTGACGCAGTCTCCAGAGAAAAGAGAGCTTCATTTCCTTGGAGGAAGCAAAAGGATAAATAAAATAAAATAAAATAAAATAAAATAAAATAAAATAATTAGTATGTCTCCTGTTTTTGTATGTTTCTTCTACATGAGCACACATGACACCTTGTCTTTCGATGTAAAACGTAAAGTAAAACCACGAACAACATGCAAATCAACACATCAAACAAGAGACTTTATATAAACCAAATCAACTGAAGTTAAATCAATGTCTCACAATAAACTCTTGCCAGCTGGGATGAAGATCCTTTTTCAACTTTATTTTTCTATGATAACATTGCATAAAAATTCAAACTTTCTTTCATTATTTTAATAATTCACATTACTAGAAATTATCACAATATCTATTTCTTACCTGGCAACACTAATACCATGGTAGGCCATCCTGAAGATCCAGAGAATTTTTTCAGTTCTATCCATGAATTAAGGTTTTCATGAACAGAAGCATGCTTTGGTCCAAATCCCAGACTCTGTGCGATTCTGACAGGAATAAGTAAACGAAGAACATCCTCGGACTGAGCAGTGCCACACTGAGTGTCAAACTCTATCGTTATCCACCTGACACATTCAGGAAAAGTCACCTAAAACAAAACAATAGCTCAATTATGTGCAGGTTTTGGGGGTTGTTGGTTTTGGTGTTTCCACTGAATTTTTCATTTCCATTTGGTTTTAACCCTTAAGAATACAAAGTGATTCAATCATATAATTCTGTACATTGTTCTGATATGCTTTAGATTAACATTAATCTAATTTATTCTTTGAAATTCAGATATCCCCACAATGCATTACATCTTACTGAATTATAATCCTGTGTTTTAATTTATGTTCAGATCAAGCATTTGCACATACAATATATTTGCGATTGTTTAAGAACTCTGCACAGGATCACTAAACAAAACAACCATAGCCTAATACTACAAACACGTAACTCTCAAATATCTTTTTAAATGCAAATCTCAAACATATTCAATGTATTCTGTGCAATCCTAGAAAAGCAGACAGCAGTTGAATCACACTTGTGAATACAGCTTCTAGTATGAAAGCATATAGCTACAGAAATTCAGAAGCATAACAACTAAGCCTAAGGCTTCAGATTAGTTCCATAAACCTAGAGAGCAATAATAAGCATCGCTGCTTCAGGAAAATTATATGGTAAGCACATTTTCTACAGTGGATGTCTTGCTTTCTCACAGGACAAGCAGGTGGAATAGTGGAATAGTAATTAATCATCTCCTCCAGCTCTTACTTGATTCCAGGTTTGCTGCCTCTGGGGTGTACACTCATGGAATCAATGATCAGAACTCACTATTTCAAAAACTGAAAGGTGGAATTCATCTCTCAGGCATGTAATGTATGCCTCAGCTCTTTACCTACAGCTAGAAAAAACACTGTTTCTCTACTGACATTGAGGATAACCTAGTTTCATTGCAATAGTTATCCAGATAAGGTAGAATGAATCCTACTCGGAGTGACTTAGCACAGTTAAGAGAAATTCAGAGACTTCAGCAATGCCAAGTTACAGGCTGAGCAGAAGTAGAATCACAGAATGGTTTGGGTTGGAAGGGACCTTAAAGATCATCCAGTTCCAACCCCCTGCCATGGATAGGGACACCTTTCATTGGTTCAGGTTGCTCAAAGTCTCAACCAGTCTGGCCTTGAACACATTCAGGGATGGGGCATCCACAGCTTCTCTGGGCAACCTGTTCCACTGCCTCACCAGCCTCACAGTAAAGGATTTCTTCCTTTATCTATCTATCTCAATCCTATGTAACTTATATCTCCCCTCTTTCAAGCTTAAAACTGTTAACCCTAGTAAAAGTAATTAATTAAAAATTTAAATTGGCAGACCAGGAATAGCCAGCATAGGGATGCCTACACCATAATGCATATTAATTTGACTAGAATTAGTGTTAGGGACTTTCACAAAACACTTAGCATTACGTAAGAAAGTCTGACACATGATTAGATAATATACACATGAAGACTTTGAACTTCTACAGTCTGTAGAGTTCGAGCAAAGAAACTTGTGCATGACATTGGGAAAATCTGAGACTGAGCAAATGTAGGGACTTGCAGTAGATACCTGTATTAGGGGATTAAAACTATACTAGTTTCCATTATACCTACTGGACAAACAGAGGTTTCTCCAGAAAGCAGTATAGCAATTATACAGGAAACTGTCTCCTGTATTAGACAATAAGCATTAGCAACCATGCTAAGAATTTTTCAGATGTCAAATATTATTGAAACAAACCCTCAGTGTCAAAAGCTTTTAAGAAACTACCTGTACACTCAGGAACGGTGCTTACCTTATAGTGTGTAACACAGGCAGGTTTATAGGGATGCTCACTTTCCACAACGGCATAGTGATTGGAGGTAGTGCAAGCTGAAAGCCCTTGCTCTGGCTGGTTCCCAGTGGTGCTGTCTGTAGACTGATTCGGGTTAAAAGCTGGAGGGGCATATTTCTGATTCAGAACTGCCACAGAAGGGAGTAACTGTTGTACTAGGCCAAAGACCTCAACAGCAACCTGTAACACAACACCACACACAGTGAACTGTAACTTATAAACATTTCTCTACTATGCTTGTTTTGGATATTCTCCAACATTAACAAACAATGAGCATGAGTTGCAAGACAGCAAATACCATATTGAAGTCACAGTCCAGTTATACTTTGTTTTATAACAGCACTGAAATTATTTTATCCAAATATTCAACATATTTTAACACACGTAGTGTTAAGCACCGCATTGGTTTCTGTAACTTTTATGACATTAGCAAAGGAGAGGAACATTTCTAAAGCAAAGATCATTTGGTTCTAAATTTCAATTCATTACAGTAATAAGACAACTAAAATCTGAAAATCTTTTGGATGAAATGTATCTGCCAGATTTTAAGTGGCCAATCCTATTTCCTCCCCCTTTCAAGTTAGAAGAGAGCTTTCAGTTCATGAAAACACAATAAACAGTAACAACGACTAGTAGCTAAGGATTAACGACATTTGGAAATAATAGATTTCATGAGTGTTCCAGACCAGGCACCTGGAAAAATGCTCTGCCACCGAAAACTAAGCATATTTTTATTTATAGTTGACTTCAAGTTACAGAATCACAGAACGATTTGGGTTGGAAGGGACCTTAAAGATCATCTAGTTCCTACCCCTTGTCATTGGCAGGGACACCTTCCACAGGCTTAGGTTGCCCAAAGCCTCCTCCTTTCCATTTCTAAATTTGATACAAATAATTCTAATGAACAGCAATCACTGCTTTGGGTATTTATTGTAAAGCAGGATTTCATAATACAAAAACCATTTCATCCCACCAATATTCTTCCATAACTGGGTTGTACATCCAGATCCTTTTAACCTTTCTTCTTTTCCTACTGTTTTTGTCTCTGTTTCCTTAAGCTATGTTTTTCATAATGCCTTCAATGTAAGTGAAAAACCAGTAATTTTTAAAACATGACATGTTTTTATAATTTGACTCTTGGAAAATTCATGAGTCACACGCTACAATACAAATCACTAATTCATAAAGTCGTAAGAAATAATCATATTCAGATTTTATGAGTAAACCTTTTCCTTATATAGCATTCTTAAATTTCTTCAGTAATTTTTACGGAGGAGCATACCTTGGGAATAGCTGCTGCTACTGGTCCTATGTAGGCTATTATGAGGGGAAGCAGCATCGAAAACAGACTGGAAGAGCTGAGTAGTTCTGGAATGTCTTCAGCTAAAGCAAGATAATTACAATAAAGGTAGTATTAATAAATACACCATGGTTCAAAATACATCTTAGTTTCCTAGTTTGGTTCTAATGAATTAAACTTCTAGTTTCTACACTAGTTTTGACTTCAAATTACTACCGTTATCTAGGCATTGTCAAATTCTAAACCACGAAAGTTCACCTGAGGGAAAAATGCCATTATATTCAGTTCTCTGTTAAAAAATTTCCTCCTCTTAAAGCACAGTTCTATTGCATTCTTTGCCATTTTGTGGAACAGTGTTCATACTTTCTAGGGTATAAAATCCAGCACAAGTAGCTCTTCCCAGGCCCTCCAAATCAACTTCTGTAGCACTATGCAATATTCTGGACATTTTGACTGGAACAGCTGTAGATGGTAACTTAAACCCATAATTTTTTAAGGCTAGTATCTAAATTTTTCAAGAATGGATGTTTAAGTGATGATAAATGAATTACATTCACCAGTTTTCCTGATTACCAGCCCTGTGCAAAACATGCAATGAAATTTGCAACTGACCCATAATTGCATATCTTTTGGAAATAAAGAATCTTACTATCTTTAATATGATACTTGCTAAATTAATGTGCAACATATATTAGGAATCTCCCTACGATATCTCAAGTGCAGCTCAATGACTTAGAAAGTTACAGTTTGATACCTACAGTAAGGATAGGTTAGAAAAATACTGTTTGGAAAGCAAAAGAGAAATATCATGACTTTTGTATGACTGATATTCTACTATTATCTTCTACTATCAAAGAAAGACAATTTGAAAAATAAATGTTGACAGTCAATTTTCACAAGCCTTACCATCTACAGCAAGAGCCCTGTGCAACAGGTCTTTGGCTGCTCGAACGACAGCACTCACGACAGAGAGAGCCCTGCTACAATTTTTGTCTTCTTCATTAGCTTTGTTCAAAAGCTGTGATTGCAGATCTCCATCATATTCACTCCTGGATGGCGGATTGAAGTAAGTTCACAAAATACGAAATATTAAAAAAACCCACAATTGACTGGTTTTTGGCATAGAGCAGGTAAAACAATTTACGATAAAGCAATAAAAATAAAGAAACGACAGAGGATATTTTAGAGACAATGCCTCAGTGTTAGTCCTATACAATAATTTTATTTTTATTTGGCAGGAAATACAAAAAAGCATGTGTCTAAAATGACTAGAAGCCTTTCAAACAGAAAAGTATTAATTGCTATGTGCTTCCAAGCCTGACCACCCATCTTGATAAAAAGAGAATACTAAATGCATCACAGGAATAAGCAGAACTCTTTCCATGGATATTTCTGCAGTATAGTAAACATGGGAGAATATTCTCCCTCCATAACCTAAAGATTGATTTTGATTCTGACATACAATCTTAGGCTTACCCTTAAGAAATAGGTTTTTTTAAATCCACTCTGTATGTCAAATTTGGTTCTCCTAAACAATATAATGCACAAAACTACCTCAGCAAGGTCAATAAAAGATACGGTTTGATTTGCTTTTTCAAAGCAGCTAAATGAACTTATCCAAGCTAAATTCAAACTACTTCATGCCCTCAGGATGATACCTGTTGGCACACACAACCAAAAATCACTTAGTCAGCATGTAAAGCAAAATTTTTCATTCTCTTTAGGACTTATGTTTGTCCAGAAACATCTGAGCTTTCGAAAACATCACATTAAGATTCAAGGACTGGCATCTCAGAATGTTCAAAAGCCTTACTTGGGAGCAGCTCAGTGCACAACAAGGATATCTGTCCTTCTCTAAAACTTAAATTAACTACTCTTACAAGAAGATTTCTTTTTTTGTTAATGTGTCCTAGAACTATAGTTCTACTGTCAGCCTTAAGCTTTTTTAATTTGAATTTATTAGTGACTGCCAGTGGGTGCAATTCCAGCTGGGTAAAGTTCCAATAAGTCCTTCATTTCTGCCCTGATCAGAAGAGCATTAATATAATTCTTCTGGTATGGTCTGCATAAGCAACAATTCTATTTGTATTTGAGCATTCTTCTAGCAAAGTCGCGTGTGAATCATACAAGCTCTGCTCTGTAACAGCTGACTGAATGAACATTTCTTTTTTTGTTGTAGATAAATCAAAACCTCAAGTCACAATAAGTCACCTGGGAATCCTCAAACTGATTGCGTCCATAACTATAGTCATCTATCAGGTAACACTTAGGTTTCTGTTGTCCAAGTAAAGTTGAAAAGACACGGTGATTGCAGGCAGCAGTCTGCAAATTTGCCAAACAAAACCTAATTCACTTTCTAACCATTCTGAGTTCTGCCATTATGATCCTCCAAAAGCTTCTCAGAATTTTACCACAATTGAAACAAAAAACCCTGAGACTGTTCTGATCTGAAGACAGCACTTCGGTGTATTTTTTTTAACCTTTGCTAGCTTATTATTAAGTTTAAATGCCTAAAAGGCTTCTGTTTATTTAAGTTTTATGACCTTTGCTTTTCTGAAATAAAAAAAAATTATTTCTTCTTTATTCCCTCTTTTCCTCATATAAAAGCAGAAAATGTAGGAGTGGGAATAAATAATTTCCTCCTTTCCTCTTTACATAAAATATTTCATAATTATGATATGTCACAATAAAATTCCTCCAAATTCCTCCCTAAAAATGGTCCAAGATTCCAGGAGACTAGATCAACAAAAGTAACACAATATGCAACACTCCATTCTTTGACAAGCAATTACCTTAATACTGACAAGCTGGATCTTTGAGTACAGTCAATCTCATATTTTAAAAGAGTTTAGAACTACCCTGTATCTTTAAATATGCTGTTAATACAATTTTGCTGGCAACGCGAATTTCCTCTAATTTTAGCTAAAGAAACATGTTCTTGTTAGCCCAAAATACACCATTTCTTGTAGCATTACTTATTTTATCTTCTTCCTTTATTCATAGAAGGGCTTGGGCTGGAAAGAACATTAAAGACGATCTGGTTCAAACTCCTTGCCATGAGCAGGGACACCTCCCACTGGATCAGGCTGCTCAAAGCCTCATCCAGGCTGGCCTTGAACACCTCCAGGGATGGGGCATCTATGACTTCCCTGGGCAACCTGTGCCAGTGCCTCACCACCCTCACAGGAAAAAATTTCTTCCCAATACCTAATCTAAATCTCCCCTTTTTCAGCTTAATATTGTTACCCCTCCATCCTATCACTGCACTCCCTGATAGAGCTTCTCTCAGCCTTCCTACAGGCATCCTTTAAATAACTGAAGACTGCTTTAAGGTCTTCCCGGAACCTTCTCCAGTCTGAACAAACCAAACTCTCTCATCTGGTTCTCATAGGGCAGGTGCGCCAGCCCTCTGGGCATCTTTGTGGCCTCCTCTAGACTCCTCATGCCCTTCCTGTGCCGAGGACTCCAGGACTGAATGCAGGATTCCAGTTGAGGTCTCACAAGAGAATACCAGAGGGGCAGAAACTCCTCCTTCGCCCTGCTGGTCACCCTTATTTTGATACAGTGCAGGAGGCTTTCAGGGCTGCAAGCACATATTGTCGGCTCATGTCAAGCTTATCCATCAGCACCCTCAAGTCCTTCTCTTCAGGACTACTCTCAATCCATACTCTGCCCAGCATGTATTTGTGCTTGGGATTTTCCCAACCCAGGTGAGGGCAATTATTAGGCAGGTCTATCTTGCACATAATTAAATATCAAAGGAAATCGCTATTCCTTGCTCCTTTGGACCTACTGTTGATCAGCCTTTTACTACCAAAATTGAGATCTGAGTAAAAGATATGACACTTGCTGTACAGATAATGGTAGCAGTAATTCATATATTCAGGTGCTGCTACATTTTGAATAGCATTTCTTCATGCATATCAGGGTGAGCACCTCAAACACGAAAGCAATGCTTAGTGCAAAAGCATTACTTCAAATGAATTCCTAGTATGATACTGAAAGACTAAAATAAAGCTTCCATGAAGGACAGTGAGTTGATTTTCAATTGATTTTCTCAGGGAAATTGCAATTTCTCTTCTTCTATCTTTGAACTCTACAGTAACAGAAGAGACAGCTCCTACATAAACAAACCTTGCTTCCTTACATGATGCAATGCCTTCTGGCAACAGAGGAAGGAACAGAATGAAGTCAGAGAGGTAAGTATTCTAGTGAGTAGTTGCTCAAAACCCTCTTAGGTTATAGGAAGATAAACAGTTTGAAGTAGTGTATATCTTACCAGTCCCCTCTACTGCAGCTTTAAAGCAGCAGACAATAGACCAAGAGGTCAACCATCAAAACTATTTGCCGAGCCAAAAAACGAGAGAACCTGAAACAAGACTGGAAGAGGCACCAGCACAATCAGTGTCCCAAAAACTACCTTTACTAAATAACTAGTCTGAAACTACACTGGAAGATCCCAGTACTGCTGTTAATGAAACTCTTTACTCAAGTGTGTATTTATTTGTTATTTCACAAAGACAGATGTGGTGTAATAGCACTGTGATGGTTTTATTCACTTTTCTTAGAACTGGATCATGAAAACACACAAACCTGTAATAAAGGATCTGTGGAATTTGTCCTCGTGTTTGGTTTGTACCGTTACTGCTCAGACTACATGTACTAAATGTAAACGTTACACCATCTGGACACTGAACTGTGGTCATTCCTCCATCTCCATTGGCAGTCCGGCTTCCATAATTCCTCAAACGAACTGCATATTTCACATTTTCCTTAAAAAGGAATATAAAATAAGCACATAAGTCAGGCTTCATGGTATTATGAAAGATATTATTTTACATTAATACTGAAGATTCTGAGAAGTCTTTCAAAGCACTCTACAAATTAAATTAGCTGTGAAAGATCCAGCATTAACCTAAGTCGAAGCTGTTCCATGTCCCCAAAACACTGACCATAACTTAAGTAAAATATTTCTTCAAGTTACCTGAAGAGTGACCAGGTATCCAAGAAAATTGGCTACCAAATTACACATGAAAAACTGCACATTCAAGAATATCCTAAATTATTAAGCAATGACAATCTATCTTCTGCTACTACAAAAATTAAGACATAATTTCTTTTTCGCTGCCAGGATTTAAACTTTTCAGTTACCAGGGTGAAACTGGTACACACACACAAAAAAATTTACATTGAACATTAATTTTGTTACCTAAAAAAGTCATACGAAACCTACAGATGTGCACTTGTTTTATTTACCTTCAGCGGCACAACTTTGTCAAGTCTTATTTCGGCTATGTCACTGGGAGAATCATCTGTGGTGTAAGTTCCTTTAACCAACTCTAAAGATGTCCATCTATGAGAATGAGTTGAATCTCCAGCATGATCACTCTGAGTTAAACAAAGCCACTTTAATACATTTCTAATGTAAATATATGACACATTCACACAATACTGCAAGTTATATTTTCATGCATAAATTGTTACATACACCGTTACAAACAGAACAAAGCTGAAAAATCTGTTCAGAGTCAACAGTGAAGCCTTTCTACTATAAAGGAAATGATTGAGCAGAGAGGTTGATTTCCTATTGCAACCAATGGTTGCACTTTGGAAGAGACTAGAATAGTCCCTAAGAATGAACAACTCTGTGCAGAAGAGAGCAGAGGCGTGTCTTCATTACAAGAATACACACTGCAGTTTTATGCTTCTTGTAATAAATCACTTAAACAGCATGTGAAACTGTAGCTATCGCCCGACCATAGCGGTAGGCTACTTCTTTCTTCAATTTTTGGTTTAAAATATTTTATCTTGGTCTGTCTTATTTCTTATTTTCCTTAGTCGTTTGCAGAGATAACTGGTGCTAACATACATTTAACTCCAGGAAGTAAAAAGCCCACTATACTTCAAATATTATTTGTAATAAAGTAAGATTTCAAAACTTTAAGTGAGAACAGGACCCTACTGGATATGGAACATAGCCTACGATACCACAGAACCCACAATTAAAAGCAAGCAAGCAAAAAAAAAAATCCTACTGCACTGTTGCCTTGGTAGCCTAGACTGCATAAGAATAATAAACACTGCATCGTAAAACATATTGTGAAAAACTCTGAAGTTACTTTTGTTCAAATTGTTTTTTCAAACACAGTACTTACATCATCAACGAGTACTTCCAACTCGTACTCATGAATTCCCCCTCCACCATAAACAGAAAATCCTACTACAACTACACCAGGTTTGTCAACAGAGAAACAGATTGCATCAGGGGATCCATTTCCAGTATTCCAGCTTCTTCCTTGACTTGTTTTAGTGAATCGGTTTGGAGTGGATTTAACAGAATGGAGAGAGTTCAGTCCATCAACCTGTAAAAAGTTTAATATAAACAATACAAAAGGTTAATGGCTAAACAGTTCGTAACTTTTATAAAGCAAAGTTAAGTGAAGTAAATTACTAGATTTTCAACTGGTAAATTTTAACTGTCAAATGATAAAACATAAAAGGAGTCACTACTGGAGCTTCTATTGAATATTGTCTAAAAAGAAAACATAATTTCTGGTAATTAGGAATTAACCAGAAATAATTAAGAAGCTGACTCCTAACCTTTTTAAGTATTTAAATGTGTATTTCATCAGAAGATGTAGCATAAAAGCTAGCTTAACTGTGCTTCAAGAAGAGCAGTTACCTATTTCTACCTTAGGTAAGGTTAAGATGAGAGTAAAGATACAGATCTTACCTAACAGTAAAAACATCTTTAATCAAAGGTCTTATCAAAGGTTGGGTTCTTACAATGAAAAAAAAAACTGCTCATAGTAGGTGGACTGTGACATGCCTTTAATAAAATCAAATCAATGTAATACCATTTAACGCCATATCATTTATCACATTAGACTGTCACAGAAGGGAACTTCAGTAGTTATGTATCTCTGAATTTTAAAAAGCTGAACTCAGTACCACTCCCAATTTTTTAACACAAAGCAAATAAACAGCAACAGCCTCTAATGAAGCCTCATACAAATACATAACAATATAATACATATATAGAACACTGAATATATAAAGAGATGTGCAACGAATATCTTGGAGGTGTTCAAGGCCTGGTTGGATGGGGCTTTGAGCAAACTGATCCAGTGGAAGGTATCCCTGTCCATGGCCAGGGGGTTGGAAGTGGATGATTTCTAAGGTCCCTTTCAATCCAAGTCATTCTATAATTCCATGATAAAGGATGAAGACACAATGCACAAACAAAACATGACAAATTCTAACCAATAAGCAAAAGTAGACATGGTTAGAATACGAGGCACCCATCAGAGGCAGAATTCCAGCATGATGAAAGGTCTGTACACACACACAATTGCTGTCACAGCCTGTGTCACATTCATAAAATATTTGTCCTGAAAGACTTCTAGCAATTATTTACAGAAGGTTTACCTCAGATCCTAATGCTGATGCCGTAAGCTCACTCACAATACTAGCAAGCAACCCACAGGTATTAGAAACCAGATGTGAAGAGAAAAGTTCATTTTCTCTTCTAAGGCTGTTTCGTACTGGTAGAACAACAATGACCAACATCTTTTCCAGCACCTCCCGAAAGCTTGTCATCCCTGAAACATTTTCTTCGCTCTGCATTATGAAGAGAAAAATGATAAATAACATTGTTATAAATTAAAAAAACAAAACAAAACAAACACATTGATTTTCATATATTATAAGCATTAGGTAATTGGAAAATCTGTGATTTCTTAAAAAAGGAAATGTCAAGAGGGTAAAATAAAAATGCTCAACGCTATCATAGTACAAATTTCTTTGTGAAAATAACTGATTAATATTCTTAATTTCCAGAATGAGGTGGCATTGACTTTGTTTATTGCAACCCATATTCAATGGCAGGAAGTTGGAACTGGATGATCCTTATGGTCCCTTCCAACACAAACCATTCTGTGATTCTATCCTACAAAAGGAAACACTCAGGCAAACTCAGCTACATTCTTAAAAAGCTAAAACTTCAACTTACATAACTGTTTTTTGTTGCAAAGTAAAACTAGCTGTTTAGAATATAACCTAACCTGACTAAGTTTTTCCATGTGTGCAACCAAAAGAGGAAAACGATGGGCCAGAGCAGAGTCATTCTCAGTGCTGACTTGTTTGACCATTGATCGCAGCAAGGCCTCCCCATCATACGCAATTGGAAAGATAGAGGTCAGCTTTACTGATGTATGGCAGAGAGCAGACATAACAGCAGCAAGAAGCCGGCTACTGGAGGTTTTGAAGTTTGCCTCCTGGATGTCCTAAAAACATAAAAACAAATTAATACAATGGCACCATTGTATTCAAAGTAAATGGAGAAACTACTTTTGAAAGGAACTTCCCAGTTTTATAGGAATTACAAAAATACACTTCGCTTTCTTGTGAATTTTGCATTATCTTCTCTCATGAGCTCCCACTTAGATCTTGTAAGTTGAAGTAATTAAAATTTGTTGGTTGACATATTTTGAAATAATAATTCCAAAAATAATTTTAAATGGGTTTAAGGCACCCTTTTAAGACAAAGCATTTATTATAATTCACCAAACAATTTAGATTAATATATTAAAGAACCGATTCTTCCTTGAATTTTTATATGCTAAATGAATTTTCATGCAAAAACCCAAATTGCTTGCATCAATACAAGCAAGAAACTACGCTGTTCAGATGTGGGATGCTCATTCATAATAAGCAGGATACTTAAAAAAAAGTTGTGCATAACAGCATATTGCCAGCTCCTCGTGCATTTTGCTGGATTACAGCCCTGTTGTATAATAATACTTAACAAGAAGAAATTACTCAAGTATTAGCGACGATTATAAAAATGCCATGTGTACACTCCTAAGCAATGTGCAGCAAAAGTAATCTTGTAAGGTGTGTACCTGGTCCAAACAATTCAGCAAGTCACAAAGACATGCCCACTGGAGAGCCGGTGTTGGATAAAATGAATGAAAGCAAGCTGTGAATGTATTATGGCATTCCTGAAGAACAGCTTCTAAAAGACTGAGAGGTTGACTGAGGTATCCTTGTGGATCGTTGTCCAGTTTCACCATGCAATGATCAACCCCTTCAGACAAAATTTTTCTCAGCAAGGTCCTAGTTTTTCCAATGCAATCTGCCAGTTTGCTGGTTTCTTCTACAACTGCCTTAGCTGTAGCTAGACGTTCACAAAGAGGAGCATTAAATGTACAATAAATGAAACATTTTCATTAAAATTCACATTTTCCATGCAAATAAAAACCCTAGAATTCTACAACATTTATGAATCTACATTCAGAGAAGTTAATTCCAAACGGAAATCAGTGAAGGGGTATTTAGATGAGATATTAGGAAGAAATTCTTCACTGTGGGTGAGGAGGCACTAAGAAAGGCTGCCCAGACAAGTGGATGCCCCATCCCGGGAGCCGTTCAAGTCCAGTAACCTGATCCAGCGGAAGGTGTCCCTGGACCAAAGAAGGGGAGAATGGAACAGGATGAACTTTAAGGAACCTTCCAACTCAACCCATTCCATGAGTCTAAACTACATCATAAAAAGCTGAACATCAGAAAAAAACATTTTTCCACTCTTTCATAGCATGTGCTGCATTTTAGTATGTGTACTGTTAAGCTACATGCACAAAAACCAGGTACTGTTTGTCATATTTAAGTTGTGCTCATCACCAAAGCAGTTGCTATGTACAGAAATGGGAAAAAAGAAGATACAGAGTGCAAAAGAAATTATTATTTCCTGATAAATATGAAATGAGTGAGTGATATGAAATGAGTGAGTGACAAGGAATACCTGATATCGGATATATTTCACAAGTGTAGACCCTCAGCAACCTCAAGCAGCAAGTGCCCACAAAACGCAACCTTTCTAAATCTAGAAGAGTAGCAGTGTATTGGAATCCTTTAAGTCCCCGAAGTTCTTCAACTCCTAACACCAGTGTCGTCCAGCTCCAATGAAGAATGCTCAATAAAGATTCAAAGCATTCCTGTTTCAGGGTATGAAGGACACGGAAGACAGATTTTGCGTTAACAACAAAAAGTAAGCTTTCAGCATCAGAATAAGATGGAAAAACAAATAGCATCTATATTCATGTTTATTACAAAAACATATTTATATATACCTCTACTATACAATACAAATTCTATTTGCTTGAGAATAAAAAAACAGACTGAGAATGTAGGGAAAACCCCACTGCAATACCATGCTAAAAGAAATTTCTAACATATGTTATAATATTACACGTGTGGAAGTCTCTCTGTTATTTAAGAACTAACAACTGTTCGTATTTACATGTAATACAGATTTTTCAGTGAATTTTACTTACTCTATCTGCATATGAATAGTTTAACATCTGTTTTTAACAGAATACATGCTCATCATAACAGTCAGGACTTATCAGGGCCATCTTTGCTTTGGTTTTAAACAGTGAAGACCTGCAGGATCATGGGAACCACATCACATTTACAGTACCTGAACATTCAACAGAAGCATGTGATAGTCCAGAGCAAATATGAGGATTTAAAAAGGTTGTTTGTCTAAAAAATCTGTTTCTACTCTTTATTAAATGCGGTTGGTAGTTTCATAAAGTTGTACCTCAGAAGGTAAAGTACAAGTACTTGGTACTGAGTATCTTCAAGCAGCAGGTACACCTTCAAGCTACAACAATCAAGCTCATTGTTCAAAGTTATTTATAAAGTGCCTCATGTTCCAGAAAGCCAAAACTCTCCTCTCAACCCAATTCAGATTCATGGTGAGGAATAACAGCAGTAAGATAATAAAAAGCGAGGATGCAATGAAACATACATTTTAAAAGCCACAGGAATTCATAGCTTAATGCAAATATTTTTAGTCGCACATATATATTAATAGTTACTAGTAAGTTAATAATACAACTACTAAAAATACAAATTGTGTAGACAATATATTTCTAGAAGAAACCTAAACAAGAGATCACCCTGGTCATTAGAGAATACTGAAGAAATGTAGAATACACAAATGAGAGAAAGCAAGTTGGTATGGGGAACTGGACTGTGAGTGTCCATATGGAAGGAATAACCTCAATGTAACTACCAGATGTGAGTACTGACAGTACATGTAGTACAGTATAAAATATAAACCAGGAACTGAAAATAAAATAAACACTGCTTACAACAGACAAAGGAAGAGACTGAACTTCAAAAGCACGAAGATGGAATTGGCCTTATCCTGCATGATAATATTGCACTGCAACTTAATGCAGTATTCCTCTAAATTTGACTATCCTCCTTGTATGTGAAGAACTGCAGACTGTCTTCTATTAATAGCTGCAGTTCATGGTGCCTAATAATACTCCTTTCTTCTGCTTATCAAAGTTTAGTTAAACGTTATCTGATCTTCAACGTATACTAGAATGCATCCATGAGGAAGACTAATCTCACCAATAAGTAATTAATGACAGTAATTTAAAAGCCATAGAAGAGAGCATATAGCAAAGCTCCCTCAAACTCTAAATAAGCCTGCTAATATTAATTTCTTGGCAGGGAGTAAGGCTTGTACAGTGAACACAACTGTTAAGTACACATTCAACTCCACAGACCCCCAAGAACCCTCAAAACTAAGCAGCTCGTGTACAAAATTAAACTTAGCCTTGTAAACAAATATATTTTCAGGCTCTCATCCTTAGGTCAATACCAATCTTAGCTTAGATTTAAGTTTAGATCAGAAATCTTCGGAAAAAGTCCAAGTTCTATTCATCAGTGTACCTAACTTTTGCTTCACAAAATAGAAAAAAACCACAAACATTAGTTATTTCCACATTTACATCTTTTGGCTTTCGAAGTATGAATGAATGTTCAGGAAACAAGTTTCTTGATAATACTCACCACTGATACAGTTCTGGCAAAAGATCTCTTTAAAATATGTACAGGTTCACTGGTTTGCTGTTTTCCTTTAGATGCACTGCCATCACTTGTGGGTAGCCTGGAAGAACAATTTAAGAACTGATTTGAAAGCTGCACCAAGTTTTTCCTGTTTGTATTTTTCAAGCGGAAAAAAGTGGAAAAACAGTTAAAAGTAATTATCAAAAAAATATGCTCAATTTCAGCAAAATTTCCTCCATTTCCTTGTCCTTTTAGACTAACCACCAAATATTTTGAATCCTGTTCAACTGGCAGAATTGTGACGATATATAACGTTGAGATCTAATTATATGTGAAATTATTACAGATATTTTCTGTAATTCATCAGATGACATTTTTAAGACTAGAAATGTTATTCCTCAAAGAACACTGGTTTATTGGTATGTCTAAGACACATGTTCAATTTTGCTCTGGGATACTGAGGCTTAACAAGCAATCAAAATCAACACTGTTGTTTCTGTTTATTAGTGTTTGTGGAGCTAAAATTCAATCCACATCTCTTGCAGGCAGATGTAAGCTTAAGCATCCCTTTATCCTTTCAATTCCACTCAAACTGCAATCCCAAATGACAAACAGAAAAGACACAGCAAGAGAATCGTATTGAAGAAATTCCAAGTTTCAAAGTCAATGTGAGGGCAAGGAAGAATATACATACAGATAAAATAGAAAAATTAGGTCTTGCATATATGTGAGGAAATCCGAAAAATATATTAGCAATCCACTGAAAGAGTTTTTGCTTTGTAAAACAGAGTTACATAGCATTTATCATGAGAATAATAAATCTAAGGTAACATATACTGCTCTTAAACTGCAGCCTACTAAATAGAACACTTCCTTCATTATTTTGCTACTTTGGGATGTTAGATAAAATCATAAGGCTCTACAGAACTAGATGAATGTCTCAGAACATAATGTATGCAGAACGACCTCTTAAAGGAAATCTGCAGAGAAATAAATGTTAGTATAAAAGACGTATTACTTTTCTCAAAGACACAAAGGTTACCCTAAATTTTTCAGATACTGATCTTCTTAGCTTAATACAAGTATAATTTCATGAAATTTTCATGCTTACTTTAACAGGGCCTCTGTTGAAAACATGTCAAAATATTACCTGTAGAGTAGCTGTGGGATCTGGCCTGCATTAACATCTGTACCGTTGTTTGATTTCTTAGAACTTTTAAACTGAAATACAACACTGAAATAGAAATAATTCAATTATTATTTAAGCAATATTAGATCTCGTTTTGCATTTAAAAATATAGAAAAAAAAATACCCATCATCTGTAGTAATAGAGGCCTGTCCATGAGATCCACAATCGCTACTGGGTCCTGACACTCTTGCCCAGGCTACATACCACCAGCCAGCTTGCAGGAGGACTGGTTCATCAAACATCATTGCATACTTCTCTCTGGCAGAGGTACATGTTGAAAATGATATATGCGAATTAATTTTTAGATTCATCTTTAATGAATAACACTCTGCTTATAAATGAAAATTGAAAATTAATGGAATCAACATTTAAGAATATTTAATGTAAAAAATACTGTAGTAATTAAAAAATGATAACGCAGAGGGTTCTAGAAATGCCTAAGTCTAACTTGATATTGCATTTTTAAACAGACACCAAATGCCAAATAGATTAAGGACCAATTAATTTACCTTAACACCCACAGATTCAATTACATTTAATAATTAATAGACAAAGTAAAGTATTATTTACGATCTTTTAGTTCCATTTCTAAAAGTTCTGGGTAGATTTTTGTAAATGGAAAGAGCTTATACATAAATTCTTACAAATTACACGTGAATAATTAAGAAAATAACAGAATATTTATTTACGTGTATTGACACATAAGAATTATACCTAAAAGAATTCGCCATGGACGACTTGAATGTTAAATTACTTCATAACAGGAAATGAAAAGGCAGCTAAAACATGGCTAATCCCATCCATATGCACAAAATCTTTCACACAATAACTGCTTGTGTTCTAATGAGCTATAGTGCAATAACTCCTTTGGTTATGACAATTTCATATTGCATTCAATTATGAGTTGTTCAATGCAAATACCCATTTGTGCTTGAAAGCATTCTTTTGAAAGAAGTATTCAAAAGAGCTGCTGCAATGTTTTGTTTGTCTTGTCTTCTTATCACAGGAATATAGGCTTTGACTTTAATTTATATCAGAGCAAGTGTGAGATGATTTTTCCTTCTTTTAATTTGGTGTTCTACTACTTTACCCAATACACATCGAGTCTAAGTTTTACATAACTTGTTCCAAACTTCGAGTGACGTAGATCACCTCTGTTGATATTTAAAGTGATATTACATGTGTATGAAGAAAGTGAAAAGAAAGATCAAGAAGTAAATAGAAACAGGTAAGGAAAACAACCAACCTAGCAGCACAATCATACGCCAAGACATCTGTTTCAGCAAGAAGGTCTCCATCAGTCTCATGGTCTCCCCCATCTGGACCCAATTCAAACAACTGGTGGAGTAAGAAAAAAGGTAAAAATACCACTCAGCTGTTAGAACTAAAACTCATGTCACTTTTTCCAGTCTGGCACCACTATTCATTCCCCCTTCCCAGAAGTAACCACTAGTTACTGTCCCTGGCAGGCAAATTCTCATCTGGAAGTCAGGATTTTATAATATCATTAACTGTTAAAAAACAGCTATTGACACAGACCTCTAGGCCTTATGCCCAGATACGTTCCTACATGGCGAAACTCCCTAAATGCCCTACTTGCAAGTAAGTCAAATGCAGAATATCTAAAAAAGGCAAAGCTGGGCAGAAAGTGTAGGGCTTCCATCAAAGACTGAAATGCACTGAAGATGTATGTAAGTTCTCTGGAAAGGGTCAGCTTGACTGTTTAGCAGAGCTAGTCAATAGTGTCACCAACAGTTGGTGACCAAGGCAAAAGGTGATACATTTTTCAGAAGAACTTGGGTTTTTTACTCAGATAAAAATCACTTGTATAGATCGATCCATTTGAAAAAGGACCGCAACACACACCTACAACTGCAAACGCTTACTTAATATACAGTTTATCTGTGTAGGACTGGCAAATCTTACCTTGGCTATAAGCTAATCCTACACAAGGAGAAACAAATCAAAATAATACCACAAGTGCTTTCACAGGTATACTGCCTTTAGCATTTAAACACTACTTATGCTTTTTTTTGTTGTTAAGTTTCTTAGTTTTCCTTAATCAATTGCAATTTTCAGTGTTAAACTAGAATAAAGTACCAGTTGTTTATTTTGGATCTCCTTCTGTTTTACGCAAATGCCATTGCTAAGTATATGCCATCGATTTCCTTAAAACAAAACTTAATTTTTATTACTTAGAAAACAAAAAAAGAAAACTCAATAACTCGTTAAATTACAAGTAACTAACATGTTCTAAATATAAACATCAAATATAAATCCCAGAAAGACAGTAAATGCTTTCTTTACAGTGCCTTTCAGTGAGTTTCTGAAATCCTTATTAAATGCATGAACAGAAGCTACTCATCAGAAATCAGACCTCTGTTACCACACTGTGTGTCTATGTGAGCATTTTTATCTAAAGCCAGGTTTATTTATTTATTTTAAATCAGCACCCATGCTCCAGCCCTAATCGTCCCTATATTTGGCACAAAACAGAGTTAAATATGTTTGGTGTCATTCCCTCTTGGTTGCAGAATCCCAGCTGAGAAACTTCCCAGAGAGCAGTACAAGAAAGAAATGGCAGGGACAGTGGGAAGCAATGGCTAAGCTAGTATCAAAAGAATCCTTGCTACTGATGGCATTCTTTTATCCAGTTTTGAGCAGTTCCACATGTATCCTGATACAGGCTGTGATTCTAACATCAAGTCCACAACACTATTTCTGAAGTTCTGATTTTGAGACATAATATTTTGTTTAAAATGAACCAAAAAAAAAAAAGCCCTTACCTTTATTTTAGCAGTGTATTCACCCCTACCTCCAAAAAGGCCAAGACCACCTAGCAAAATATCTGTATCGGCACAGAAACGGATGGCTTCCACAGAGTGGGCTGAATAACCCCAGCCTCCTCCATGACCTGTAAGAAAAAAAAAACCCCAAAATACAGTTAAATCTATCTTAAGTCTTTTATTCCGCAAGCCTGACCAGCGTATGCTATAGAACTTTACTGTGTACATACTTTCAAATCTGTTAACAACACTGTAGTCTTCTTTAGAATAAACTTTCATTACTGCTTGAGTCTCTTCTTCTGTATTTGCTACACCCATTTTTAAATCCTGCATAGCAGCCAAAGTATCAAGACAACCTAAAACAACGAAAAAACAATAAGAACTCAGAATTTCTCACTTGATTATAGTCAGTGGGATGGAAATTAGTAAGAGTAGAAAAGATCAAAGCAACCTAACTACTTTGTCCATAAACCACACATATGCTAGCAAGTATCATTAGGGCTTTAATTAGGTCAGAAGTCACTGCTGCAGAATCTCAAGGTTCACTGTTAAGAATTAATCTCATTTCATCTATTCGTTTTCCAGAATAGTACTACTTTGCAGCTTTGTAAATGGCAAATAAATTGCCAGTAACATCTTCATTTTTTTTCCTTTTTACATTTCCCATATTACCACAAAAAGAGTTTAAGAAGTAACTGAATTATGGGCAGATTTGAGAGCCTCCATAAAAGGCACTTTGTTTCATATACATGGGTACCTAACATGACTTACTGCTCCCTTACTGTGAAGGAAGCAGGACAAGGAACTGATCACTCACAGTCAGTGAGCAAGTGAGCTAAAATAATTTCCAAAGCTGCACTATGAAGTACAGAGTATGCTGCATAAGGCAAATTTATACACAAACACAGTGGAATTATTTTTCGGTTTAGTAGGCTTTTTAGACTAGGAAAACAAATAGTATTACTCTTGGTGTCCAATTATACAAAACTGCAAAGAGTAAATTCTAATATTAGATATTACATTTAGTGTAAAATACAAATAGCTTTTTAAGGGCACTTTTTTCCTCTCTTTCATTGACTTCAGGTTAACTTAACAGTACTGACTTTATTCTGCAGAGTGTCCAAAAAGATCTCCTAGGAAGGTCTCTTATTTCATTCTGCTGACTTGTAGTAGCAGGTTCCATCACAATTCTAAAATCCTGTAGCATCATTTTGACAGAACATAACTATTTTGCATAAAATTAATGCATATATGCCAGATCTGAAGTGTTAAGAGCAAAGGTGAAAGACTACAAAACAAAATTTTAACTCAAAATGTCAGAAAGCTATTAATTAGAATTCACTGATGAGTTAAGTAGTTTCTTCATTTCAACTAAGCTTCTGACTCAAACTATAAATATATACCTAGGATGTGCAAAGCTGCATGAGATCTGGTGGTTAGAGCTTCGGAGCCCGTTGGTAGAGCAAGTTCTGGACTCAAAATACTACAGCGGGACTGCATGTCTGGAGCTGAGGGAAGTCTGGAATCAGCAACTACTGCATTGTAACTCCACAGTTCCCTGGCATTTGGTCGAAACCTAGAGCAAAACAGAACAGTGAAAAAAACTCTTTCATCCACTAAAAAAATACAAAAATCTAACTGATAATTAAATTTTATGAGCTATTCAATGTAAAATGTAGATCTGCTAGTATAAAAACTCTTAAAGTTGAACATCATTACAACAAATAAACTTTACTAGCTTAACACACTAGCAAACAGAGACAAAAACATTCATTGTACTTCAAGTCAAACAGTCATATTAAGTGTTTGCAAATTTCAGAAAATGTTACACACTTTGCAAGCTAATAAATATTAAACCAGTATAAATATTAAGAAGCATGAAGTAACTAGCAAAGTACTAGGTGTAACAGCAGAGGTGTTCAAAAATGATAAAGATGCTAAATGGAAGTAAAAGGGTTACTCACCTTTAAAAAAAGAGTAAAAAGATCTTGAGAAGTCCAACATTTTGTTTGGGCTTTTTTAAATGGATAACACCACCTTATGAGTTTTTAAAGGATTACAGAAAAGGGCAGCGTAGACAAGGAAATACTTCCTATACTATAGATTAACATGGAGATAAAGCAAATGAAAAACTGATGTCACCATATAAAAGGAAGAAACAGAAGACAGAGGCCCGTGGGAGGGCTCTGAATAAGCATAGAAGGAATTTTCAGTTGCTACACTCTTCTAAAAATCCAGATGGAACTAAGATGGTCTAACTAATGGAAAAAGAAATAAATAAAAATTGTACAGGAAACCAAACATACCCGGGATATGAGGTAGCAATGTACAAGTTTATACACACACACACACACATAAAGTTATTTAACCACTTGAATTCACTACTAACTGAAAAAGTAAATCACAAAGCTGTGAAGTAAATCTTTAAAATCTATGTACTCAAGAATGTTGTCTCTCTGCACAGAGAAACTGCCACCTACATTTTAACAGGCCTGAATAGAAATGCCCAGGAATAATAACTAATGTACCAAATATTTCACTACTAATAGGCATATCCATTAAAATGCCTCTTCTTTAGCCTGCTTTACTACTTTGTTAACCAAGAATGGAATATAACAAAGAAATCAATCTGCACAGACTCCCTGAATCTATTCTTGTGTTAAGCATTTAAGCTCAAGATTTAGTTTCATAGCCCCCAAAATTGTCACTAAAACTCCTCAATGCCTGCTTACCCCTAACAGTATCTTTTAACTCGTCACTCTGAACTTCCTTGAGCTCGATAACCGCAACTGTGTTACATCAAATTGAGCATCAATACCTTCGCTTCCCTGAAACTTGCTGCTTTCCCACAGCCATCAATCATCGCATTTCTCGTGAACGGAGTCTTTCAGTGTTTTTCAACCATGCTGACAATATCATGACCAAGAGCTTTAAGCAATGTGGGTGCTACCCTTCCTTACTTCAAATCTCAGCATAATTTAAGTAAGAACAGGTATATAGCCAATGAGATTCAAACAGTCCTGGGGATGTGCATAATGCAGGGCTACAGCCATCCAAGGAGTTTTAGAGGTCACAAAAGAACATGCCTAGCAACTATTCATGCTTCAACATTAACTGGCTATTAAGTTCTTGGATCTCAATTTTGGATCAAGACATCCAAAGCAGGATGTAAGCAGCCTATGGACAGAATGATCTTTTAAAGACATGATCCTACATGGTATCTTGAAAGTAGACTAGCTGGTTGCCTGTTTTATTCTAACTGTGTTTATTCTTGTTTTGCCAAAGTCTTCAAACATTTTAAACATCATCTATCACTTGCACTCAGATGACAGTTCAAATTTCTCTACCAAATCCTGACTAATATAGCTTTTAATTCATCATAGAAGAAGTGGACATTGTGGTTCTCTTCTGGAACAAGGGCTTATGATCTGCACCTGCTCAAAAACTCCACTGAGAGCAACCACCCCCAAGGACTATGAAATAAATACAACAGTAATTTGAATGTCTATGTCATCCAAATAAGTATCTTTACTTTGACCTCTTAAAACGTCAGAACTGAAAAGAATACCATTACTCCACCCCCTCCCCTATTCAAGTCTTAACCTCTTGCCTCAGTGAAGGATCTATATTTAAGATCACAGGTTGTAGAACCCAGGCACGGCAAGAAAATTAAAACCTTCCCTAAGGTTTAAGTAGATGGAGGCGAGTAAGAGAAGAATAAAGAGTAAATAAGCAGAATGGATTGGGGTCCCCCAAACACCATGATACTAGAGTGAGAACAATGCAAAAATAGAAAAGAAATCTAAAAAATTTGGCCAAGAGAAGACATTTGTTTGGGGCCTACTTGAACAAATGTTTCATAAAATTTGAAAAGACATACATGGAAGGCTAAAAATTGTTTTTCATTTACTAGGGAAATGAGCATAATCAAATCTCCAGTCTCTAAAAATATTTTTAAAAGGATTTCTACACTATGATTTTAATAGCTATAATCCACACTTGCCTCCAAATAACATCATAGACAGGATCCAGACACACACCAAAACCTTGAAGGTCTTCCTGCTCTGAATCATTGAATGTTTTGCAACTGCCATCTACTTTGTTTATCAGAAGACATTTAAAAGGAGGAGGTTCTGATATTGAAGCTGGTACCAAACCTAGATCAGGGAGTAAGAAGAGAAAAAAAAACATTAAGACTACACTCATTACATGGCATTTTCTATGCATGAAGCATTAATATAAGCATTCAAAATATTTCAGAAGAGTTCTTGCCTATTATATGCCTGCTTGCAAATATCTCTGATGTAGCAAGCACATGAGAGTTAATGAGAGCTTCATCAATCCGGAGAAACGTCTGGTCTCCACTCGCTCCAATCCACGTTGCTTTGCGTCCATATTTAGAACCTATATTAGGCATAGGTGCTGGTTTTGCATTCCAGTAAGGCATATCCAGAATTGGTCTACCAAGCTGACCTTTCTAAAGAGAGAATGAAAAAATTGGTAAGTAACAGGAACAATAACTCTCCAAGATGAGCAAGTTACTTCAATAGCTTCAACTTAAAAAACTGGTAATCCAGGAGAGATAGTTTACTCCAAAATCACCTTCAAAAAGGAACAGCTTTTCGAATTGTTAAACATTTAAATACAAGGAACAAGTTATTGACAGATACTGTCCTCCTTATTCAGTTAGTTTTTTGAGTCAACATTTCTCTAATGCAACCCAAACTCTCCATGATGGATAACCTTATTTTTCATATTCCGAATCAAATATAAAAGCATTTATTCTTCTTCAATATGCAACATCCAAATAACCTCAGTTCTAAACAAGGACTGACTCGACACAGAAGAAAAAAATCCAAATTCAGATTCAGGCAGTCTAAATTCCAATCAATTCTGAACTTGCATGGACTTTAGGTCTTTCCAAGCAAATACTTCTTAAAAGTACCTAGAAATCGATTAGCACATCAAACATGGAACAACAGTTCTTATACTGTACTGTAGTAAGAACTGCTTCAATGAACCGGTTCGGATTCCATCTACTTCACTCAGGCAAAGGTAAATCATTGTAGGCTAAAGAAGTCCAAGGAATTTTTAATTTAAAATTGTGAGGGAGAAAAAACATGTGCAGCAAACACCCCCACATCCATCATGTTACTTCTTGCTCTTTCTACATAACACTGTATGTAAATAAACTCAGGGAAGACATTTTCAAGAAACATACTTACTTTTGCACTTGTCCTGACTTATGAGACTTCAAACCAATTTTTAAGCATTAAAATATCAAAACCAGACACACAAAACAGGTGGTCTACAGCTATATTTTTCTTTTAGAAAAAGAAAAAACCCTCAGCCAACAGACTGCCTTTAAATCCTATTCTGAGAATGAATTTGGTTTTTTAGGGGATAAGATTCACTGCAAGTCAACAAAGCTTTAACTTTTATGTGTCCATTTACTTTTGATAAAAACATGGACACCAAATCTCTTATTAGAAGCCCGAAAAACAACAAAATATTACACAATGTAAGCACCATCTTGTTGCACACTTTTAATTCGAAATGTGATTTGTCAATTCGAAAAATTTCAGTCTTCAGCTTTTTTTTTTTGTAAAAAGCATTCAAAAGATGCAATTCCTCTTTTGTTGTGTTTGGCAGTACATTGTTTTTGAAGCATACAAAAATAGTTTAGTACCTACACTCCAGCTTTTGTACCATATAAAATAACAACAATTTCAAATTATCACCTTCATTAAAATATAAAAACCACCCAGAATTTCTGGCATCATGCTTTCCTAACTACAACAATATTGCAAGCCACATTTTACAACGTAACAGACGCAAAAGACATAAAAGCCATAAGCAGTTCTAGAAGAACAAGAACAAGCAGTTTCGAAACATTTTTGTACGATATATTAACAACTAGCTTATTCCAACAAGTAAATGATTATTTCCTTACTGAGAAACTTCCAAATGTGAAAACCTGGCCATCCATTAAGAGAATAGCTGTATGGTTGCTCCCAGCAGTAACTTGTGTACTAGGACCTGGTAATGCTTGCACCAAAGTGGGACATCCCCTACATCAAAACAAATTAATCTTGTATCAATACATGTTTATACAACATTTAACACATTCAATCACTATTAAATATATTCACCGTGTTCACATGTTATATCGAGCCAGAGTCAAGCAATATCTTACATATTAAATAACCAGAGGTTTGAAAGACAGTACGGAATTTATAAATTTATGCCCTCTTATTACAGGGAACCAGATCTAGTATTCTCTCTTCAGAAAAACTCAGGATTTAGCATAGAATAAAAATGATTAATATAGAATTTAAGGATTACGTAAATGCTACTGTTATAGTAATGTGTATGTGTGTGTGTGTGTGTGTGCAGGTATGAAAAACATATTGCAATGAACTGCAGTGGTAAAAATATTCTGTAGTGAGGACTCCAATTAAGCACTTAAAATTGTTTGCATTATGAAGCAATCGGAGCCTTATGTGGTACAATTATCAGAAACAACACTGATAAGGCCCTCCTGAGGATCATGATCTAGAGAATTATAAAAGAAAGAAACAGAAGGTCTACCTACCTCCATCAGCTTTCTAATGGAGAGTGAGTGAGCCATTAAAGAAGTGCCCTGCATCAAATTCAGACTCAAGAAAAAACAAATCTCTCCAAATCCTTTCCAACAAAAGACATAAAAATGTCTAATCCATGTAATTCCCAAATATGGAGAGGTATAAGAAAATAAACTTCTGATTCCAGTAAAAATCAAGGAAAAAAAAACAACAGTAGGATGATCAAGAAGCAAAGAAAGAAAACTTGAAGTGATGACGTAGAATAGAAATAGTAGAAAAGATTAAAAAAAAGATGTACAAGATACTAAAACTTAACTGTTAATCTCAATCCCAACAAAGTGAACAGGAGCCTACAAGAACTGTACCAGACTTATAATTCCATAATGAATGTCTACCTACACCTCAAAATTATTATGACTTAAAAGCAGTGTGAATTTGAAGAACAACAAATAACTCTGGGTTTGGGAACTGTGACCCTAGAGAACAGCACCTCTACTTAAACTTACTTTTAAACACACATCTTCAAAAGTAGGTTAATCTAAAGTAAGAACAGATTGTCTTATGCTGGAATAAAAGAAGTGTCAGCCAGCTACCTAGCAATCGTTTAGCAGCTGATGTCCAAAAAAGATGGGTTATCTGCATGCTCTCGTTTTGGCTGAATTGCAGGTAAAACAGAAGTTGAGAAAAAGGGAAGAAGGACAGTTGCGTGTTCAGTGGGGAAAGCGAAAGAGTAGATGGGAAGATGCAAACATGTGGAAATGTGTAACAGAGGAATGTAGCATGAAGATAGGTAGATGATCTGAAGGAGAAGGAACACAGGTGTAAAGAAAGAAGTTATTGCTTCATGATGAACGTAGCTTCCTGTAGGTGTGTCTAGTTGAGATGGAGAGAATGCAGGTAGTATAAAATTTGGTACACGATGCACAACATGACATTCACAAACTTAGAAGCCTTTGTCGGTCTACAGGCACTTGGGTCTGGACATCAGTAAGACTATGAACACACACACACAGAGCAAAGTTCAGCAGCACCAGTGAGAAAATATTTTAAAAACAGAAGAAACATTGCATTTGCCTCCCATTAACTTTAAGATAGCCCAAAAAGGCACTGAAGCAGAAACAAAACGGAATTAAGAACTAACCTAGAAGCATTCCTGTAAAGGGAAATATTGTGATTAAAGGGTTTCTTTCTTTCCCTCAAAATCACAACAGCTGCAGGCACAGAATGTTATTATTTATTTTTTTCCAAAGAAAAATGTTCATTTCATCTATTTGATGCCTAAAAGCTAAGCTATTATCACCACCAAAACTATTTGTCTTTCCGTTTTGGCAATTGAATCTATCAGCAATGTTATCTGAATGCTTTGTATGACATTCCCATGGCAGCACAGCATAACTGGACAAGCAACTAATGTAGAGAGATGTGACATCTTGTCTTAATTTCATTAAGATCACCCAGCTTTTCTAACAGCCAAATATAGCACATGAAATACAGAACAGGAAAAAGCTTTAGACACTTAACTGTGAAAAAAAAAAAAATAAAGTAAAATTACAGAAAAATAGTTTTCATTTCATAAAAGGAGGAAGGATTGTGAAAAATACAGCAAGCTCATTCGATTGATGTATACAGAATTCAAAACCTGTTATACAATTGATTATTTCCCTATCCCTCCTCAACTCAACACAGAAAAGCTCTACACAGACACCAAAGAGACTAAGAGATTCTTTGGACAAAGTTTTGACAGCCAGGGTTTCTCCATTTGAATTGGAGAAAGTAAGAAGTATTCATCTGGGATGGAGCTGAAGGACACACGGCTGTCAAACTCACAGGTTCTTTAGCTTCTCTATACAACACAGATGCTTGACACATAGGCCAATTATCAAAGACCAATCTTGCCTATCCACAAAGTAACCTGAGATCCCTTCTAAAAATGTGAGATTGTGGAATAAAAAGCAGCAGATGTACATGTATCAGCTAAGTCAGGATGCTGCATTTTGGCTTTCCACATCGAAATCCTCTTTCATCCTCAAGGGTAAGAATTTCTGGGAGCAGATGGGGTCTTTGAAAACTTGTCCTGCATTAACCATCCATCCAGTCGCTGTCCATGGTACTTATCGAGGCAACAGTTGGCTGCCAGGTCCAGTAAGAGGTCAGGTGGAGCAGCCGACAGTGGTGCTGTAAATGCAGGTTCATCATGGGCTGTTACTGTGTAGTGGGTAAAAGGAAAACAATAGTAACTCCTGGCAATGGCAGGCAGAGCTGGACAGGACAGAATTAAAGAGAAAATGGAGAGATTTTAGAAGTAACTGGAAGTTTGGTACAAAGATGTAAATAAGACCTGCACTCCACTGCTGAAGTAAAATAATCAGACAATGCACCTGGAAACAGAGTCCTATCAAACAGAGAGGATGGAACACATTTTTTTTTCTAGAGATATTAACAGGATATAGTCTCTTACACTCTGCCTTCAAATAGAATACAGCTGACTGTCCATGGAAGATTTGCTCAGTTTCCTTCCACGTTATTGTTGAACCTTCAGAAGCAAAGTCGTATCAGGATTGTCTTACTTCAGTCATTCCATTTCCAGAGTTTGACTGCCAAATCATGTACTTTCTAACATAGTGCTGAAGTCAACAGTTTGTACAAGTGTAGGAAAATTCTGAACAATATCAGAAAGATCCTGGAGTTTTAAGTCCCAGCTTGTTGAGAGAAGCATCAGTAACAAGCAGGTCTTTGCGAAACTAAATACAAGACATGTTACTTTTCACCAAGACTAGATACTGCAAGGCATTTCTTGCATCAGCCAGCTTCGAATCTGAAGAGAATAAAACCGGAGACTGACAAATCCTTCATGCAGCAAATAGCTCATCAAGATCTTCCACTGTGGCTTTTGCAACAGAAAGCCTATGCAGACTAGTTTATTGTCTCCAGCACAACGATATGGAAAAAAAATGCCTTCCAGGAATCAGATCACTTTCATTTTTTAAGTGATCCATCTGTGAATGTCTGAAGTCCTTGCTGAAGAAAAAAATAACACCAAACTTGTGCATGTTGCTTGTTCCTACGCACCATTTCAGTTCTATTAATGGTTGATTGAGAATCACATCATCCTGCTCATCTGCCGTTTTGTTTGATTATAAGTATAATAAATAATCCAAAGTCCTTCTAGGGCACGTAATATGCCTAATTTCTACTGAAGAAGGAAGAAGAATCTGTGGTGTTAACTATACTCTTAAAAGTCCAAAATCCCATTAATTAAGGGGAAGGATGTCTGTATAGAATTCAAACAGCAACACTTCTTAAAATATAGTCTTGCTGCCAAATCTTTACACTGCAAGACAGAAGTCTCTGAAACAATAAGGCATCAATAGCTGCCCAAGAACTTCATCTGGCAATGAAGATAGCTCCCTCAGATGCAAATGTGTGCTCCTGCATTTTCTCTGACAGTTCCTGATTTCAAGGGCCCCCATATTTGGATATATACTAGCTAGGTTGCCTTAATTTTACTTTCTTTTTTTTTTTTCTTTTCCCTTCTCTCTCTCTCTCCTGGAAACACAGCAGAGTTCCTGGATTTGGAAGATGATGGTCTTTCTGAGGTCAATACAGGCTACGGTGACACACTGCATGACTGACATACCACTGACCTGGCTGAAGCTGGCCATCTGAGCACCACCGCGTCTCAACTGAGGTGGAACTTTGCATAAGGATTCCCTGTTTCCTTCTCTGAATCCCTTACTGTGAGGACAGAGGAGAAATCTCTACTTAAAGCTGGAAAAAGAAGTACATCAATGAGGAAATCATCATTTGAATGATGGTGCTAAACAGCAATATAGTATCACAGCCAGTTCTCATGCACAGGACATGCTCCATATGTCTTCGAAGCTTTTTTCCGACACTGCCTATGGTCTGTTGTAGAATGATACAGAGGTCAGTGCCAAGTCACTTGTACCTCCTTAGCTTCTAGGCCTGGTCAAGCACTATGCCTTTGGCACAGGATGTTTTGTCTTCTCTTCTAGGATCCCACTTGAAACTACATTTGTTTTTTATCCAGTTGCTGTCTGAATTAGCAACAGATGTGGGGATTACTGCCTGAAATTCTGACAGATACAGCAGACAGTGCCGATGTCTTCAGAAAAGTCAAGTAATTTCACTGAAGTTGAAAATACAAGTTACCAGTACAAATGTCACTGCTGCTTGACCCCTTCAGTCTTTACGACAGTAACTAGCCTCATTCTAGTAGTGACCTGAATTGCCAGTTAAAGCAGCTGTAGCTTGGAACAAATATCCAAGAATTTTCAGGAATGAAAATCAAAGTACTTATCTGTGATATGGCTCTGCCATAGGCAGAAACACAGACCATATTCACCAGTTCAACACAAACTGAGTAGGGGTAACAGTTTAGAGATTACTAATTGGCATAACAGTCCATACAAAGTAACGCTTCCAGTAAAATTTCTTTCTTCCTTCCCTCTTCCCCTTTTGTTTAGTGAATCCAATGAAAGTTTTAAGATTATGAAGATTTCTTCTGAAACTTGACTAAAGAAATGATATGGAAGTCTCTAAAAAGAGTAGAAGGATAGACGTTCAGTAATTTTCACCTCACTGCTAAAAGAGAAATGACAGAACTGAAGACAGGTCATGGATGCTCCACTTTGTATATCATTTATATAAGGATATTGGGCATTACTGGACAAATACAAAGCCTCAGTGATTCCTGCTATAAAAAATCCCCCATCTTATGTGTTACAGGGTATATGTACATGCCCAAAGAATAATATTATTACATTTACTTTTATGTCAGGACACTGATATTTTACTTCAGTGACTAGATAAGATACTAAAGATGAGATATTAAGGGTGAAATTGAGCTTCACATTAAAGACACCTATATGCAATTATCTATGCTCTCACTATAGTCAATAGAGATCAAGCCCATAAAGTTTACAGAGCTGCTGAGCACAGCTAAAGTAGATAACTTGGTGGTTAGTCAAACTCTCCACTCTCTTGACTTCTCTCTTTCTCTTGACCACAAAGAAAGCACACATCACACTCATGCTAACATCCAAAGCAAGTGTCTACAAAAGGCAGCTCAGACAGAAGTTCACTGACTTACTTTTGAAGAAGAAAAAAAAAAAAATGAGTTTTTATCATAAGTGAACTACTGTCAATGGTGTAACAGAAACAAGTTAATCTGTTGTAACAGCTTTACAATATTATACGATCTGAATTCTTGCATATATTCTTGCATATTTTACAGAAATAATGAAATCTTAATGAGATTTGAATGTCATTCTCTCATAGAAGTAGGGAGAATTGAAGAGAACGAAGCATTTCATACTCAATTATCAAAGTTATGCACAGAAGCCTTCATATATTAAACAAATTGCTTATACAGTACAACAGTACTGTGGCTGTATCTATATCAAGGGGCTTATGGCAAATAAATGCAGAACAAGAGCTTATCCATTTTATTTGGATAATGTTTGAGCTTTCACACTTGCTAGCTACAGAGAAACAGAAATTTAGCCACTTTTACTCAGTAGTACGGCAATACACGATCTCATCCTTTAATTACCAGCTTACCTGGAATTAACATCACCGTGTCCAAGTTGTCCATGCTGCCCATACCCAAATGTATAAACATCACCATTCTCCATCAAAATCACTGAAAAAAATCCCAAAACCAAAACTGAATATTTTTCTGACATATGCACAAGTTAACATGGCACTGCACGAGTGTTAATCAGTCTTTCTGAGCAGCACAATTAATGATCCCTTCTGAAACACTAAGAGGTATGTATGCTATTCCACAATACATCACAGCCAGCATCTCTAAGCCAGGCTAGAACTGTGTCACACAGATGTTTATAAATGACTACAGAATTGCTTAAAAGCTCTGATGTAACTCAATATATGATACTTTTCACTGTTGAAGGACAGCGTAGTAGGCTACAAAATTATACTGAACCTCCTTAACCTTTATCACTCCTGAGTACATCCATGTTGAAAATTAAACATAACGCAGTGAAAACACATACAATATTTAGAAAAATTAACAAAAATCCTATGCTATAATTAACATTGATTAATTTACTTTTACCTGAATGGTGAAATCCGCAACTGACTTGTACGGCTCGCAGTTCACAGTCAAAGCGGACAGCCCCCGGTGGATAGGTTGTGATTTTGCTGGCATCCTTCTCACCTCTTTCTCCACTTCCGTCTATAAATGAAACTTATTATTACATCCCATGTCTTCTAAAAGAGTTACATTAGAAGAATGAATAGAAGAGCAGTAAATAACTCCCTACCCCACCATTTGTAAGGTAGAAAAAAGAAGTCACAGAACAGTAAGACAGAGAGAGCAAAATGTGGCATCAAAGCAGATATGAAAGGTGACATACCCTACTACAAAGTTACAAGTTGGAAAAATGTCACATCATCTAAAGCAGAAACTTCCAAGGAGCAGACAAAAATGACCAGCAAAGCAGTAAATCCAAACAACTTCAGAAATTTTGCTTAATAACCATCACATTCATTGGTCCATAAAACAGAATTATGAAGTAGACAGAAAGCTCTGTAGTTACACTCAACAGGTATAGCCTATTAAGGATTTTATCTGACTCCAACTTGGCCATATAGTACTTGTTTTCCTTAGCCAACAATTTCTTATGCATCTCATTTGTAACAACATTGACACACTACTGGCATGTCTGTTTCCTGACCATCTAAGATGCATTTTTAAACATTGTTACTGTTAGAATAAGTATTATTTATAAATGTGTTGAAACTCTCTATTTTCCCCAGATATCAGAATGTTTACCTCATCTAACAATTACACAATAATTAAACTATATGTTCACAGGGTCACAAAGGAAGGTGGGTTTCATAATAGCAGGAAACCAACATGAGGGATAAAGAGACAGCATGCTCATCACCATCAGAACACCTATTCCTTTCTAGAAAGCACGCAATGACAGCTCTACAGAAAGTGCATTTTCAGTGAAAACTTTCATATATGACTTAAGTCACACTATCTCTAGCATTCAGAAATGACAGAAAACGTGAAGTAAAATCAACTGCAAGACTCCACATTCTTTCTCTGATCACTTACTGCTTTATTAACAGAATTGATATAGGAAAATAATTGCTGCTCAAAGCATTCAAGATGGTGTTGAGATCTATATTTTAATTTATACATGTTTTCCTGAACAATCATTAGTGGAAGTCTGAACTCTGACTTCATAGTTCATTTGTGTGCAGTATAGCACTTACAGACTTACATATTGCTCAAACTTTCTTTCCTTTTTTTTGCATGGAAACTGCTGATACAGTAATTTCAGCACTTTCATTACAAACCATTTTTAACAAGACCTCCTGCTCTGGAAGGAAACTTATTTTCTTGTAATGACTAAGTACAGAAATTATATGAATCTCTTTGTAGTTTACATTTGTAAAGGAGTGGTGTGTATTAACTAATGCTTTAGTGAAGAATTAAGTTTAATAGCATAGGTAAAGTAGCCCTTTGAAAATGTGAGTGCCCTTCATCAAAAAGAATTACACTTACACTAAATGTTGGACATGTGTGAAATGGAGATACAGTAAAGGAATTGTCTGGCTCTCAGAACTGCCATAGAATTTTTTAGATTTTTCGAGTGTTAGTTGTTGCATACAGACTGCATGCACATGACAAGAAATGTCTCTTAAAATTCCATCTGCAGCTTTTTTGTATTAAGAACAAAAGCAAATACAAAGAGACAGAACTGCTATTTAACAACAACAAAAATATCTGGCAGATACAGAGTTTTTCCTCCTAGTCCCGTAATTCTGCCTTACCATGCTTCTAGTATTTTAGTGAACAACCTGACTATTTCTCAAACACAGCACCTTCGAACTTTTTTATGCCTATTTCTGCATTAAACTCCATATGCCAAAGTAATGAAGAGATGGTTCTAAGGGCTAATATTGCCATCAGAATTATTTATTCAGCAAACAGCCTCTCTACTGCTTCCCTCTTTCACAACACCTTGTCGGACAGGAGAGAAAAAAAGCTAATTGTTTTGGAAGTTTACTTGTGGCTCCTGTCTCCCCTCCTCCCTCAACCACCGATAACTGCAATGGAAAATGTAAGCTCTCCCACTGTGCAAATGCACTTGAGCAGTCATCTGTCTGGAATGTAGAAGCCCAGTAAGTCTGTGTCATAGCTGCATGCACTTATGAACACACAGCAACCATGGCACCTATACAGTCACGCTAACTTAATTTAACAGAAGTTGCATCCCAGTCATATAAAAGTGGCCACTAAGTGATCTGCGGACAGCTGAACAGGTATATGTGCATTTCCTGCTTCATGAGAATAAAACCATACTGCTCTTAATAAATAGCTGAAACTACTAGTAAATAGTTGAGGATTGCCATGTTCTCACGTGATAAATGTATGATACTGCCTTTAAATAAAAGATCATAGAATCATAGAATAGTTTGGGGTGGAAGGGATCTTAAAGATCATCTAGTTCCCTCCACTGGATCAGGTTGCTCAAAGCCCGATCTAATGTAGCCCTGTATATCTCCAGGGACGGGGTAATCCAGGACTTCTCTGGGCAAGAAGATTCAAGATAGATTCTCATTTTTCCGAGGTTGCAAATGAAAGCATAACACTGTATTATCTAAGAAAACACTAAATCCTTCTATGCAAGATGCAGAACCAAGTACATTCATGTAAATAAAATTTTGCTATCCTTTATCTGAGACATACATTTATTTTATAAATTTATTTTAAAGAAAAAAAGGTTTACAGAGTTGACATTTTCAAATTCCAAAATCAACTTCTCAGAGCCTTTAAGAAGACAGGAATGGAAGCAACTGACTTCCATGCATCTCTTACTTTGCTTAAGTGTGGAAATTACAAACTGAAAACAGAAATCTTCTCAGCCTTCTTTGTGTGGTTAGTGGCTGTCTCATGAGTTTTGAATCAGCTAGATCTTCAGAACTTGATAAGCACTCTAAAATAATTTGTGTGGTAACTAAAAAAAAGTAAGATTCAGCAAGTCTTGTTTAGGAAAAAAGAAGTCCTTTAACTAAAATATATACAATTAAATGGAATACCTCCTCTTAAGCAACACTTTTGGATTTTACTGTTTATCTGTATACTCCCATCACATAGCCAATGTGTTTAATTTTTCTAGCAGCAGTGGCCAAGAGAATCAAGTTCTACAAGCTTTTAAACTTAAGAGATAAGGCTGCAAATAAATTAGGTCATACCCTTTTCAGTATTTTCAAAATTGTTTTAGACATGTAAGTGAAAGGTGGATGTAGAAAGCTTATTTGCAAGGAATCATAGAATCATCACAGAATCATCTCGGTTGGAAGGGAACTTAAGGACCATCCAGTTCCAATACCCCTGCCATGGGCAGGGACACCTTCCACTGGATCTGGCTGCTCAAAGTCTCATCCAATCCTGGAATAAATGTAACTATGGAGATACACACTTGCTTTTCTTCCAACAATTGTGATCATACTCATTTCATCAAAAGCAAGATCAGAACAACTGTTCCTAAAAGGGAGGCATAGAAAGAAAGGCTACTGAAGCATAGATTGTTCTAGTTGAATGAACAGAACCTTGTAAGCAGAGCAAGTTAGTACTTCCAGTGCTACCCAACTGGACTACCACCGAACAGAAACCTTCACACTTTCGCAGAGAAGAAAGCACAAAGGCAAAGCTGCGAAGGCTTCCTGTCAACACTGAGGGGTAGGCTCCATGAACAATCTCACAATGATGAGTTTTAACACTGGTTATCTAAATACAGTTGGGGAAGGAAAGTGAGATAACTGGAAATACAACAAACCCTTCCTCCTCTTCATTTTCCTTAGGAAAAGAAATTCTTAACTTCTGAAGTTCCCTCTGTGAAACATGCTCAAAACATTTGGTTGATATTGCTACCACAAAAAAAAAAAAAAAAAAGCTGCTTTCCAGGAACAAAGGAAAAGCTCTTTCAGTCCCAACAGCAAGTGAAGTCATAAGCTATAAATGAGAGTTCTGCTAGCAAATACACATCCCAACATCATTACAGAATGGCATCTTGGATCCTTCATCCACAACTGAGGAAAAACACATTGTTAGTGTTCTGCAGCTGCAGTAAGGGTGATACTTCATTTCTCCTTTGGAGGAGGGAAAAAGTGCTTCTAAAGGTGTCAAATGTGTTTCTTCTCCTCACAGATGAAAAGCATTAATGCAATATGACCACACAAAAAATTAATAGAAAACCTGTCTCTTCATACCACACAATTTGCCAGCAAAACTTTGTTCAGTTCAGCAGAAATTACCCAAATAAAGCAGATCAGTCAAGTTGGCATCTGTGATGTTTGACTCTCACAAGATGTTCTGAATGCCTTAAAATCATCTATAGGCTTTCTACAGAATGACATTACTTGTACAAATCAGCCTGTGACTGCAGCTTCTTGGCTGTCCATTCAAAATCATCCATCTTACGAGGGTAGAAAAAAAAGTAACTCCATCAGATGCTTGCGAGGTTGTTATAGGGCTTACTTGAGCAGGTGAAATATGATATGTGGACTCACAAGTGTACAACATTTATGATAATGTGATAATAAACTCACGTTCTAATAAAAAACTCAGTAAGAAATGCGTCCTCAATTTTCGTAGCAGTATCAGCTTACCCATTCAGCTCAGGCAAAAAGTAAATGCAAACAGGAATTTACTGGCCAAATCACTTACGCCATTACCTGACTTGGATACCAATAAAACTGCAATAACTGAGCAATGGCAAAGCCTATCCATTACCTCCACGTATTTTTCGACACTATATGAATACAAAACAAAAGAAGCGTATTTCACAGAATGCCAGGCTGGAGGGGAGCCCAAGGATCATGTGGTCCAGCCTTTTTAAGTGATACATAGTTTAAATGAGATGTCCCAGCACCCTGCCAAGCTGAGCCTTAAGAGTGTCCAGCGCAATCTACCACTTCCCTGGGGAGCTGATTCCAATGTTTAACTGTTCCCATGGTGAAAATTTTTCTTCTAGAATCCAATCAGAATCTCCCCGGGAACAACTTATACCCATTACCCCTTGTCTTTTTCATGTGACTCCTTGTAAAAAGGAAGTCTCCATCCTCTTGGTAGACACCCTTTATGTACTGACACATGGTAAATAAAGTCTCCCCCAAGCCTTCTTCTCTCAAGGCTAAACAAACCCAGTTCTCTCAGCCTTAAATAGTAGCCTCATATGGTAGGATTCCCAGTTCTCTGATCATTTTAGTAGCCCTTCTCTGGACCTTCTCCATCCTGTCCACATCTTTCTTGTATAGGAGGGACCAAAACTGAACGCAGTACTCCAGGTGCGGCCTGACAAGTGCTGACAGTGTTCTACGTAAACAACTTGCCAGGTTTCCCAGAGGCCCCTCCTGTCCCGTAAGTGGAGGGGAGGCCCTTGCAGGGCATGTCTCTAACTGGGTATGGCACTGACTACAAGCAGATATTATCATGTTACACAGTTCCCCAGTGATGGCCCAATCACTGCCACTAGATCCTGTGGCGCTGGGTGGCCAAGCGGCTCCACTGGCCCTGCTCTGTGCCACAAAGTCTGAATTCTTAGCTATTGCCTGTGACCTGGACAGTTTGCTAAATACAAAATGTGTGCTTTGGAGGAGTAGAGATCCACTTCTAGTCTCTATCCAACAGAGATTCATTCAAGCGGTACCTGTTCCTGTATCCCTATTTGCAGCTGCAGTAGAACTTTTCTTGACAATGATATTTAAATTTGAGTGCGAACAGCTTCTTCACGACTAACAACTATGGCTTAATGCAAAAAGTATGTTTGATATGTACCTGTACACATCTACATGTTTTTCACTTGTGAAATTCTACTGTTGCCCAGTTTAGAACTTCAGCTTCATCAAAATTATGTATTTTTAAATAGGCCACTGCAGAAGAATTATGAGACCTGGCGATGCACATTGTTTAGACTTCCCACACCCCTGTACAAAAACATGCTGTAAAAATAACTTTATTTTTGCTTTAGCCAGCAACTAGAGTGTAAGCAGTATGATGCACCTGGCTTCACTGTTCAGCAGCCATATGAATACATGCATAGTAAATAGATCAATCCACTGCTTGTACGCGTTGGTCGCATCCACCTAACAGACAAAAGCTAGGCCTTATGCCTCTTGCCATGGGTCAAGCTTAGTGAAGCCCTAAACATCTCCTGATTGCTGTGAACCTCTGCTCGGCCATCACTGGGGAGCCCTGGGCAGACTGCGAGATAACAGTCCTATTTTCTGACCTTGCATTGTGTTGTTTCTGCGTATGCTGACCTGCCTCTGGCGGTGCAAACTCCCCATCCCTTATAATTTTCTGGAAAGTTTGCCATTGTCATCTACTTGTTTCACATTTATAGGCACGCAGGAATAGGTACCAGCAAGTTTACTAGTGGCTTTATAAGTACTACTAGCAGTCCAAAAAAATTTTCCTTGCCTAAAAATCTCCAAAGTCTGGTTGGTGTAGAGTTACAAGTCTACTTCAACATATATCTCTGTAATAAAATGCTACTTTGGAAAGCATCACCAGAAGTAAAACAAAAGAATACGCTCATTTCAATATTAGTAATATACTACGTCTTCCCCAAAAAACCAAACCACCTATATCTAAACAAATTACACATTTAGAAATTCAAGGTATAATGAATTGGTCTTCTAGATGTACAAAACCATCAGAAATATCAAAGACATCTCCTTACTTACGTTCTGCAAATGAATGTTGAAGTCGAGACTATTGTAGCACAAACCCTGTACTTTACTTTGATTTGCATTCTTCCCATTCAAAGCTCGTAAAAAAGCCATGTTGTTTACATTACTTTAAATATTATGTTTCTAAAGGAGGCTTGTTAAAAAACATCACATAACTACAAAAAATTCTATGCTAGAATTAACAGGTCTGAAATTGATATGTTAAAGCAAACACTCCAGAAAAACAACACAAAGGTGTGAAAACCAATGCAAATGCATTGCAGCAGTTTGAGTCACTGCAAGATGTTAAAGTTTCCTATGGCAAAATCAAAGAACCTTAGGAATGAGACAGCATGAAAAATGAGAAAAGAAACAGAAAGATAATGTAGATTTCATAATTAACAAGGTAAAGAAAACTAGGTATGATGCAGACTGCCAAACATTTACACTTCAGAAAGGGGCAAGGTTTAAATGCATTTTCTTTCTCCTCAGGTAACAAGATACTAACAAGAAGAAAGGCAGAACCCGTTTTGTGTAGTTCTTTGAAAAGAAAGATTCAGCGCATGGAAGAAGTGATGGGGAGGATGGGCTTATTTCCATCCTAGCCAATAAGGAAGACCAAATACCTTTGTGCTTGTCCCGTTTATGCTTTAGCTGGGCTGGATGGGGTCTGAGTCTGGCTAGAGCCTGTTCTCGGTGGTTCATAAAAATAGGACCAGGAAATACAAGGGGGCCTGAGGAGAAACATTTTGCACATGCATAGGAAAGCTCAAAAAATAAAAACAGTGTGTTAAACAAAATTAAACTTAAAAGCAATGAAAAAATGAATAATAATAATAAACTCATTTTCCTAAATTCAAAAGGCCCTAAATAAAAGAAAGTTGCCATTTCTTGATAATAAGACCATAATATTATGCAAAGAAACAATAAATATCCCACAGTGACAGTTCTACCTGAACTTGTAAGTATGCAACTGTACTCCGAGCAATAGAAATACAACCGAACCACACTGGGTATCAAATTTGATAGCAAACATTCATTACTGTCTTTAACAGTTAAAAAGATTAATTTTCATGCCTTACATCCTAAAACATCACATTCAAAACACTAACGTGGAACAATGTCATCATAGCAATGCTAAATTAAAAAAACCATAACCATACAACTGTTTGTCATTACCACATTTAAAATGCAGATTTCTCCCCTACAAAGAAAATAACTATCCAAAACCACCTGCTCGATGAAGAAAATTATTCAAATCACATGATTTTTTCCTTATATATTTGCTAATTTTGAAATCCTAATTATTTTTAAAATATTTTTTAAAATATTTCCCATCTACGTAAATTTGTATTTGAAGAAAGCAATGACATATGTGTATCAAATTTTTTTCAGACTATATTTTAAAATCTAGATCCAAACAGTGCTGTATCAAGTTTAATTGAGGCCGATTATATGTAGATCATGGAACAGCAATTTGTTCCTTAAAACTGTATGTTTCCTCTATTTTAAAGGTTAAGCGTGACACCAAGAATTTCTTTGGAGGCATCTCCTTCTTCCAGAAGTCTTATATCCAATGGAAACTATAGATCAGGAACAGCCAGTTCTGCCAAATGCCAGGACCCAGTTCTTACACAGACTTTCAAAAAAACCAAACAAAAATCCAGAACATCCTAACTCAGGCTTTGTGTGATGTTATAAACAGTTTATGTGAAACTTTGTAAACAAGTATTTCTTCTCCTTTCCCCAAATCACTGATATCCCATTTCCTTAGCTGAGCTTTATTGACAAGTTAATCTAGATGAACTTTTAATATTTTCTCAGGTTTCCTGCTGTCAGCTTTAAAAAAGAAAAAAAAAAAATCTAATGGGAGTTTCTTACTGGGAAGTTCCTAATAAAATGAAAAGCCCAAGAAGCAGAGAATGGGCATGGCAATATGACAGAAATGAAGCTCAGGTTAGAGAAGTTGCAAAAAAGAGATGCAAGGACTGCGAAGTGCAGCGTGAAGTGTGCAGATACAAGATATTTTGTGGGTGTTCAAACAGCAGATGTGATCTCTAGGTAACTTAGGCAAAAAAATTGTGATGTTCCAGAAAATGCCTGCACGGCAAACAGCCCAGAAGAGAAGAGACAGCCCTTAAAGCAGCCTTTGGTGTTTTAGTGCTAACAGCAAAGACAGAAAGAAAAGAGAACTTCAGGAGGGCAGAAGGAAGTGAAGTACACACTTAGGTGAGCAAAAACTACAGAAGATTTGGGTGACAGAAGCATAAAAGGTTGTCAGCTCCGGCATGGTGCCAGCACAGCCAGGCTACTCATCTGAATTACAGTCACCTAGTCAGGATGACAACTCTGTGAAAATACCTAACTTGCTGACCCAAGCAGAACCTATCTTTGCTTCTGGATATTGCTATATACTCTACATGCCCACCTATTGTGCAAAGAACCCAAATCCAAAATAAAGTTAAATGCAATAGACGTCCCTTTCATAATGGCTTGTATCCAATCCACTTAACAGGACGTGCAAGTCCACCTTGCACTTTGGGTGTTTATGCATGCTGAATCTGTAACGTGACTGCAGTATGATTGGAAATATCTACATTATGACATCCATTCAATGTGCTTGCATGATGTGAAGTACCTACTCTTCCTTCAGTGCAGTGATAGGACGAGGGATAACAGGTTTAAGCTGGGAGACAGGAGATTTAGGTTAGATATTAGGAAGCAATTTTCTTGTGAGGATGGTGAGGCACTGGCACAGGTTGTCCAGAGTAGTTGTGGATGTTCTATCCCTAGAGGTGTTCTAAGTAAGGCTGGATGAGGCATTGATCTGCCTGCTCCAGTGCAAGGCGTCCTGGCCCATAGCAGGGGGTTGGAACCGGCTGATCTTTAAGGTCCCTTCCAACCCAAATCATTCTATGATTCTATCAACAATTCATACAGGCCTCTGCTCTCTGTTTATATCTGAGGTTGCCTATAAAAAAAGAGTAGTGTTTAGGTACTATGAATTACTTTGGTGGAACAATGCAGCCATGCGTTAGACACCTGCAGGGTACTATTTGAAAAACTCTTCCAGAGGCCTCTGGCACAGAACCACAGGGGGAATAACAACCTGTTCCTATTCTCACTTATTTTAGTAGCTCAAGTTAGAGATAAGCAAAGGAGAATCACTGGTAGACTGTAGTGCTGCTATTTTAAATCAGCCGCTATATGATGCAAATGACATTGAGTTTCTTCATTTACTTTTTACAAAATGTTTTTCCCTAGCTAAGCTGTAAGGATAAGCATCTCTAGTCTAGGAAACATCAAGACTGGCTTTGCTTTCTTGGTCCTGCCAGATCAAGGCCTTTTAAAATGGACTAATGTCTGGCAGTGAATTAAGAGTGTAAAGGAAAAAAAACATCCACAGAAATAATTTCATTTTCTAGCAAAATAGAATGCATTCATTAAATAAGAGAGTGGACTACAGGAACACTTACACAATTAATACCATTCTACATGCATCATATACTTTTGCATTCTTGGTCATCCAAGCACTTAGGCAGAACTATCAAAGAGCTTACTATTTGATTTTAATTTATACTACACACATTTTGAGTTCTTCTAGTACCTTTCCCTAAACAACTGCTACCTGTAAACCTGTGATTACAGAAGTCTCAAGTCAATGACCTCAAATGGCAACTTTTGCCCCAGGGCACTGAATGTAAGAAGCTACCTGAAAAACAGATGATCACACAATTGAAGATTGTATCATGAGGAACACAAAAGCAGTATAAATTAAGGCTGCACAAGAGAAGCACCATCCAACCTAGGATTTCTGTTGTAAACCCCTATTTTTGGCTTCCTGAGTACTTGTAAGAGAAAAAAGTTCAGTGTTGAGGGTTTTTTTAAATAATAAAAGAGGGAAGGAACCCCCTAGTACAGAAAAATAGTTACCTAATAGATCAACAGGTGGGAAATTTTAAAGAAAAAATGTTTCAGAAAACAACTGGGGACAAACGCTTAAGATTCAGTCCACTAAAAGTAGAAAACATTATGCTGAGATAACATCCCACTCTATAGCCTTAAGGGAAACAAAAGGTAATATTCCTGTGAGGCAAGGATAATAGTTTAGGTGCATGTTCTTTAAAATTGTATTGTTCAGACTATGAGTAGCAATTTATTATTATGGCAGAAATATTCATGGAGAATGTCACTGCACCATCCAGGCAACTCAGGTTAACTGCAACGTGCTTATTTTGTTCAAAAACTGAAAATAAGACAGGATACATATTTTTCAAAGCTCTTCTCTAATGACTCTTAAATTGTACAATTCAGATGCAGTAGAGAAATTATTAGGGAAAGAGAAAATTAACAGGGGAAAGAGATGTAGGCTAGCAGATACAAGCATGCATGGCATTTGAGTTGTGAAAGAGAATGAGACCGAAGTATAACTTACGATAACTGTGATTTTGACACTTTCTTCTAAATACTGTACTTGGTATATACTGTTAAATAAATATGAAAGGTGCATTTCTATATATATATATATATATGCATAAGGTGAATTAAAACGCTAAATATAAAACAGAACTGTTCTCATTTAGTTTACTGAAAATCTAAAACTACAATAGTAATAGAAATATTTCTACTTAAAAATAATTTTATTAACAATAATCACCTCTTTCAGACAGAAATCACTTACTCCAGTACAACAATTTCATAGAACCATACCTACAGGTCACTAAGATCAAAAACCTACAGCTTTCTCTTGAAAGCATTCTTAAAGTCATGGATGGCTTTGATATTGTTTCAAGTAAAAAGGGTTTTTTTTTAATTTGGTTTTGTTTAAATAAACCGAAAAAAATATAACCTCCTGTTCCTGAAAGCATCAAAACAAATATTTATTTTTTAAATACAATTATAGAAGGAAATTGCACTAAGATTTAATGAAAAATATTGCATTTGACTAGATAGTTCTGATGTATATTTATGTATACATTCAGCAGTGAACACAGACCAGTGTTACTGACAAAGTGATTTCAAGCTTATAGTGGTTTGGGCAGATGTAAAACAGATTTATAGGACACTCAGCCTAACCTAGGAAAACTAATTACTGACTTAACTGAATCAGTTACACTTCAGAAATATCAAAAATTGGTCAAAGGCAGGCTCAGATAACACTGTCTCAATACAGAGCAGCTTTGACCAAAATTAATTGATTTCCTGTGGGTTTTTTGTTGTTCCAAGTAGAGTAAGATTGAAGGAAAATAATTTTCCCTTCCTATAAAGGCATCAAAATCAAAATCTTTGTTAATTACTGACTTACAGATGTGGTGTCTAATGATGTTCTAAAGGTTTTTAGGTTGTCAGCTGACAAGTAGCAAGCCACCAGTTAACAAAGGCCTTTTATTATCACCACATTAAGAGATATTTCTGTATTTCTAGTGTATGAATTCTTTAAGCAATAAACTGAAATCTTAACCTACTTCTAAATTCCATTACTTCAAATATCAATTTGAAGAAGTTGCAGGAACAGCTTTCAAGATGAATTTGCTCAGTAAATGGTAATCTTAGCTTTATTACAGTAATTGTACAGTATGACCTGGGGAATTCACATTTTACTTGCATTGCTCTGCAAACATAAATATGAACACACTCATCTTCTTCCATACAAGAGATTATAAATGACCTCATGAAGGAGTTAAATGGTTGTCATACCTGTCAACATCTGCCTTAACTTGCATGGAATGTATTTTTAAATCAGAGATCACTGCAACAATACTAAATTTGGAGCTTTGGTAAAGAAGAATAAGCAATTAGACCACTTAAACGAGGAAACAAGCATACTCCAGCATTTGTGCTTTACACCTCTGTCCTAAACTCTACTCCTATTTCAACACACGCAGTGGGCAAATCACTGCGAGGTTTCTGCCTTATTTTGGTTTGTTTGCTTTAGTAATTAAATATTCCTGTATTTACACAAAATGCCTTCACTGCCCTCTTCTTTATAAGACATTCAAGATCTACTGAAAATAATTGTACTGAACAAAGGTCACCAGCTGTTACTGAATAGTGATCAGCAACATTCAGCTACTCTTGACTACACGTGTTTTGTTTCTCATTGATCTGGCATAAAAGAACAAAAGTCACACATTAACACGTTCCAACTCAGAAATCATAATCGTAGCAAACATAACACTGTGTACCTGAAGGAAAGACCCTGACAGAGCTAATGTGGCCTTTAACTGACTAAGCAATGTTCTTCACAGGACGGAAAGATTGAAATCTTTCTCTGGATCTCTAAATAGCTATTAGCCAAGGATTTGTTCAGCCACATATGCAGAAATACTGCAACTTTTTGGGAAAACTAAGCAGCCTGCCTATTTCCCCCAAGATTAATATAACAAAGTTTTTTTCAACTTTTTGCACAGCAAAATGAAAATCTAGTAAAATACTTAAGTGTTCTTGGTCTCTCTCATGAAAAAGCAAACCATAAGAGTTCTCTAGAATGGTGCTATTTTTTCCACCAACTCGGAGAAAAAAGCAGCATTTGATTGGAGAAGCAACAAAACTCCAACTTTTTCATCTGACTATGTAAATCAAGACTGACTATCAAATCAAATTTTCATACCTGATTATGTAAATCAAGATCTGTAAGCTCTTGTGAAAGACTATTCCCAGCTTTATCACATAAGTCATTCTGAATTGAAACAGAGGACTTATTGCTAGCCCTTACAGCTGGACATACCCACTCCCTTCAGGATCCACACAGGTAAGGAATTTCAATATTCTTTTGACACAGACTACAACATGGACATGTGCAACAAGTTGCCTACAGTCTTTTTAGTGACAGTCCCTATACAACTATCAAATCAACAATAAAAATGCATTCTAATAAATATAATCTGAAATTCTACTAGATCCAAAACTTTGTATTTTTTTTTAAAGAGAGAGACAGCATCCAAAAGGAATGAAATGCTTTGGTTCTACTTCTAATCATGGAAATGGAAGCAAACTGAAATGTTTCTCCACTGCTCTCTCCACAGCCCACCTCCCCCAACTGAAATTGACCTCCCAGCTCTGGCATCATTACCTTTCAGGGCTGAACAGCAGTCGCTTTCAATAATTTCTGGGCATTCAGTGAGGATTTATGAAAAAAAGATTGTTAGCTGTAGCTAATATTTGCCAGCAGTATGCAATACACCTCCAACATGACCTAGAAGAAAAAAGGCTTCCCCTCTCAGCCTCACAGCTAAAATTAACCACAAGCATTCAGAGAAAAATAACATTCCATCCTTTTCCACATGCATAGGGAACTGTAAGCTTTCTCCTCCTTCTTACTCCTTTTTTGTGGCAACACCGGCAATTTCTCAAGTAAAACAAAGACACAGTTTGCCCCACAAGATTCTCTGGTAGGGTGTCTAGGAACTTAAGTTTGATCACAATGCACATTTTATACCTCAGTAAAACCAGTATCTAATACTTGTAAGGAGAATCACAAGGGAATTTATGCTCTTCAAGGCCCTGCTGTTTGTGTAAAATTCCAATAAAATTATTCCCCTTCTCAATGCATAACAGTCTTGTCAATCACATCACTGTGCTTCACTGAAATTTATATGATTTATATCAGTCTACATCTCTCAACTTTAATTATTTTCCAGATATAGACACTGGAGTACTTTAAAACAAGAGGATTACTGGAAATCTGTCAAAGTACATATTGTTTGTTTGAAAAAAAATAAATCAACAATTCCTCAAGCAGATAATACAAAAGGCAGCAAAATTTTGAAATGAAGCAGTGTTTTCTTTTGTTTATTTTAAATTTAGTGTATCAATTTTTTCATGCTATTCAAATATAGAAAATTTCATTCTATAAAATAAGAAACTCTGTTTGTATTATACAAGAGAAATTCAATAGTTTATAATAATAACTGTGTAATTGATATTACAGGTAACCAGCACTGGACAGGCTTGCAGTCATTTCAACTCTTGATATCAAACAGCATATAAACTCTTTATGTAAGAAAATGTTTTAGCATCTACATTTAAAAAAACCCTATTATTCAACTAGGCAACAGCAAAAAATGAAAACTGACTATATATAAGTCATAAAATGTCACTTCTCACCATTAATATACTGATTCTTACCAGCACACTTTGTTAAGCCTACAGGTTTTTCACAATTTTTCCAAAAGCAGACTAAACATAAGCCAGCTATTTAGGTCCCGATTATTGTTTGGTCACTGTATTGGCTCACTCAAACAAAACTAATTAACTTCCATTCTTTGAAAACAGACTAAGTCTGCTTAAACTATTCAAGCCTCTTGTCAATAGGGAAGTCACTTACCTCTTCCTTCTTCCAATCTATGTCTCCTAATAACACGTTGCCGCTTTTCTTCTTGCCGTAACTGAAGGTGTTCTTCAATATTAACTCCAGGAACAGGGACAGCTAGAAAAGTTAAGAAAACAAAACATGTAAAATTATCTTTAAAAATTGTTACAATAGCAATAAACCCTAGAAGTTAAGTAAATGAAAACGTAAGTCTACCTATTACCTGCTCTTTACATGGCTCTGACAATATTTAGAAATAAAGAAAGGAGTCGAGCAAATTTGCGAAAGAGTTTAAAACCTTATTTCTGAATTCCCTGATTTTCATGAATCTGCCACAATTCCAACATCATGGAACAGTATTTAGGGCTTTATTTCTATTAGGCATAAAGATATTTCTATTTAGCTATGTGCCGTCATGTTTATTTCAATTTTTTTTCCAAAAAGCTTCTGAAAGGATTATTATTATTAAAACAAGGTTGAAATTGCTCATATTTTAAAAATGTTTTAAATCAACTAAGTATTTTTTAGTTTAAGAATGCTTTACCACTATATGCTCTGTGCCTACAAAGAAGTATGCAATACAATGCAAAGACATCTGAATGTAAATGACTTCTTTGCCAAAACTGTTATTTTAATAGGAATTTGAAATAGAAGACGTGACTTCAACAAATACAATGATAAAACTACTTTAACAACTACCTTTCACCAATACATTTTCAGCAAATTCCAACAACCTAAAAAAATGCATCTTGCCCTCAATATCAAACAAAAACTACACCTGAAAACACTTTTCTCCAGACTAATGTGGTCAACCAGTTCAATGCGCTCATCTAAAACTATGCCAAGCCCAAAACAGGACCAAGATCTGTTGTCTATCCTGCTAGGATCGGAGTTAGCAAAGCAGAGGTTAGCTTGAAAAACAGAACTCCTCCCTGGTCAGGCATGAAAACAGAGCTGGGAAGCAGAGATGCTATTGCCACATTCACCATCGGTATCAGTCAACTTCTGGGATAGCCACATACAAGCAAATTACACTTAGAAACACCTGTATAGAAGTGAGGTTATTTCGAGTCCTTAGTGTTATCTTATCAATATAACAACTCCAAGTTTCTAATAAACTTCTGTTTGTGTAAAATAAAAATCTCAGATGTAAAGTATACCATATACTTTTCTATTATTACTTTTCCTGCAGATAGATTGGTGAGATGTATAAATATTTTAAGTCATATATTGATTATTTTATGGTTATACCAGTTCCTGTATCCGTACATCCATGCAGGATTATGGGCGCTAAAAACCAAAAAGGAAGGTTAGTGTGATCTCCAAAAATTTGTAAATGTCCAGTTGCATGTACAGAGAATAAAATATTAAAAATGCTGTGACAACAGAAGTAGCAAGGTAAGATCCCAAACTACATTCTTCCAATAACCATACAACTTGGTATTTTTTCCCCTAAGGTGGGTATCTTGGGGGAGGGAGGGTGAGGTGGGAGGTATTTGGGGTTTTCTTTAAAGTAATTTGCACATTCCTGGCAGCTCTTTCTCTCTGAACATTTCTACGAGGAAAAAAAAGAAAAAAGTATTCAAGAAACAATATTCTCCATAAAAAAAACCCTCATAAAAAGATTATAGAAAAATTTCCAGCCTATCAGAAAAAAGACAAAGAATAACTTTTTAGTATCAGCATTAGCATCATAACTGCACAGGCCACAATGGCATATATGTCTATAGTAAGGGCAAACTTAAAACATTTCACTTACCAGAGTAATCCTACTTCACTATATCACAAATAAATAAATCTGTCTGATAAGTAATACTTCTTCCATTTTAACAATATCACACTAAAACTGCCCTGTAAGTCCAAAAGTTCAGTTATTTGATTAGCAAGAAAGAACTGCATTATTTAAGATACAAAGCTTGATCACATAGAAGAATCAAACTACTAACTGAAGCATTAAATGAAAAGAACAAAGCTATTTCTAAACTAACCTGTTATTCCAATTCAAGTTTAAAAAGTCAGCAGTAGGATTGAATTTATTAAAGAGTGTAAAGAGATGTACTGAGGAACAAAAAAAAAAAGTGCAGTAAAAAATAAAATTAAAAGCCATCTTGGTTATTTCCTATCACTTACCCAGCAAGAGATCTAATGGTATCATCTCTTTTACAGCATCCAGGATTCCTCTTTGCCTTGCTTCCTGGCCATCCAGTTCTCTAGCACACGCCTTGCAGCAGCCACATACAGCACAGCCTGACTCACCTGAGCCGCAGCCACAGATCCTGCAGCAAACAAGAGTTGCTTTATCACTATCTGTTACTTTTGTGCATTACCAATGCACTGGTAATTAAAACATATATCATTACTTTCTTTTATCCCTAGACATTTCATTTTTCCGGGGAAAAATAAAGTACAGGTAGTTTAAATCCTAGCTGTTGTTGCATGGTGCCAGGGAGCACACACTGACCATATATATATCTGAACTGATTTCTCAGCATTAACTTTTCTGCAATTAAAGGTATACTAGATTATAATATGAACAAGGAAACAGTGAATACATGCAATGCTGAAGAAATAGTAATGACGATATGTAAAGCAGTGGCCCTTTATGCAGTCTAAGCTTGAAGTAACAGATAAAAGCAACTGGAACAGCAAGATAAAGAGCTTCCATCATAGGATGAAGAAAGGTTATTTTAAAGCTTGCAGCTGTGTCAAAAGACAGATTATATTAGTGTGCATATTCAGCAGCTTTTAGTAAAGAGCTATAAAAAATACATTTACAACTAAATCACCTGCAAACACCACAAGCTACTTAACAAAAATTTTAACCTACTTCTGATTTTAAAAGCACAGACACTTTTTAGATATAACGTTACTGTAGATTGAAGTTTAAGAACACGATCAACTCAATTTACATTTAACACATGCTTTAGCCATTCAACACACCATAGAAAGTGCATTTCCATATGTTTACTTACCCTCCAGGTACTCTGTCAGGACGACCGCTGCTAACACAGCTCGCTCCATAGCCCGTGCAATCCCCACATACAGTACACACCATACACTGCTCCAGCTTCCATTTATGCATGCCTGGAGGACACATCATTGACTTCTCATCTTTGTCATCCAGTTCCTCTTCTAGGTCTTCATCCATTGCTGTTGCCATGTTCTCGACTCCAAACCCTAATTAAGATATTGAAACAAGAAACAGCTGTTTTCTGAGGCCAACAGTGGCTACTGAGAAAGCTCAGAAGAACACTCACAGATCAGATTATAAAAGAAATGACAGGCATGCCTGACTAGCGTGCTCAGACAGCACAACGACACTTCTGAACCCTCTATGGTGTATGTATCTAGGTTTCACAACTAAAAGGGAAATGAAACATTTATATTCAGTATACAAGTAACAGGTCATTTACTTGTCACATATAAAACATTCCAATGTGGGAAATGTGAATAGGCGTGATTTTTCATACCTATATTTAGGAGTAATGGAAATGTTCAATTGTGTGGAGAAAGATGTAGACTTGCATGTCTTGCCTCTTAAATGTTTCACGCTCTGTTTAGGCAAACCACAGCCTCAAGACTGAATGCAAACCGTAAGTGGAAGAAAATTGTTTACTAGGGCAAGACCACATAGTAAGGCAAGGCATGAGGTTTGGTTTTATTCCTTTGTTATAAATAAAAAAAGCTTTATCAGTGACAAAAAAATGACATTTTTTTTAATATAACTAAGTTTATCAGTATGTGCAGAACATCAAAAACCTGACAGCTGAAGTGAAAGCATCCATACAGATTTTTTTAAGTACATTATATGTATTTACACTTTAGTACTGGAATTATATTTTATAATAATTTTATTATTAACTATGTTTTCACTTGTGATATTTTCCAGCATATAAAACAAAAGGAAAAATCTAGGTCACTCACCTTTTCCTCCCTGGCTCATGGAGCCTGTGTCTCGACCACACTGGCCTTTATTATTTACGCCAAATGTCCAAACTTCTCCGTTCTTCATTAACACACAGGTATGAGCTTTGCCCATGGCTACTTGAGTCACAAAATGGCCTTTCAGATCTGTTACTAAACCTATAAGTCATAAAACAATTGACTAGTAAACTGCACAAAACTGCTAGCAGATACTGACAATTTTGAAATTTACATCATGGGACAAAAACTGCAGATACTATAAAAAGTGTCAAACTCAGAAGTGAAAGGAGAACTCGGTCTAGGCCATTTGTCCTGCAAAGAAAGGAAAGACAAAACCAAACCAAACCCTTCTTGAAATCACTTGTTCTGAAAAACAATTCTAAAGGTGCCACTGGAGTTTATTTCTTTAATATTTTATTTAAACTGAGATGTTCTGGATCACCTGCAAATTCAAACAGGCTGTCTCCCAGCAGAGAAACTTACAAGGCTTGGTTTCCTGCAACCTTTGTTCATAACAAAACATGTCTCATTTATCACAGAATGCTTTGGGTTGGAAGGGATCTCAAAGATCATCCAGTTCCAACCCTTCATGGCCTGGGACACCTTCCACTGCATCAGGTTCCTCAAAACCCCATCCAAACTGGTATTGAACACCTCCAGGGATGGAGCATCCATGACTTCTCTGGGCACCTGTTTCTACAGCTCCTTCACAGTAGATTTGTGTGCCTTTTTCCTTTGTGGTCTTCTAGTATTAGTATAAACAAATGATTATTTTTTCCCTTAGTGGAAGCATTCATTCAGGGATTTGTCACAAGTGCTGCCACCTGTTTGTACAGAACTTAAGGAAGCTGTTTTCTCTTTCTATCCTGCGGTGGTGCTTGGCTGAATTAGTAGAAATTCAGAAATGCATTAGGAGAGAAAGAACACAGAAACATTATTTCCACAGGCTAAAAAATTCTCAGACTAATTTCAATTACTGTTAGTTGAGAAACTCCTTAGAAGATAAACATTAACTTACTTGTACTATCAGAGTAAATGGCATCTTTTCCAAACATGTAGAGTTCCCCATCTTTTGAAATTACAGAACTGCTTCCATTATTGCATGCTGTAGATATGACAATCTTTCCTTCCATTTTAATAATTTTTTTAGGCTTGTACGGTTTTGACTGCCGTCTGCTTTTAGCTTTAAATAAAGAAATTGCAAGTCACTCTATGAAAAAAACTTCAAAGACATGATAACATTAGTTTTATAATTAGGGGTTAGTTTTCAGACTGCTAAAAAAAAAAAATCCATCTGCATTATCTCTTTCGTGGTCCAATTTTTATTGGATTATACTGTATTCTCTCAGAAAATTCAAAGACATGCAAAGTCATGATTAGATAGGTATTTTTCAGTAATGATTCAAGTTTTTCTTTTACACACATATACTGAATTAACTTAGAAAGCAGAGCAGCGTAAAAAAAATCCTCATTGCGATCTGAGAAGAAAATATATGACAATAAATGCTACACAAGTTTGGGTTTTTTTAAAAAAGAAAAATATTAAATTCCCTATTTATTAAAACCATGCTTAGAAAACCTTTGAGTCACAACAGATTCCCAGAGGAGAAAAAAGGAAAGAAAAACTATAAAAAAAACCCAACCACACCCCAAAATCATTGTTTGCTACCTGGCATCAAACAAAACAGTAACTGCATAGCTAAAGACTAGTTAAAACAACCAACAGCTACTATTACGGCCTATGAATTTTCACCCAAATGAGGGAACTGACAACTGCTCCCATTTGCTGATAATTGTCATCTTTTTACAGAGAACACATACCAACACACCCTGCTGACAGAAACTCCATATCCCTTCCCAGATTTAAAAGAAATCAGGGGGAAAAAAAGTTAAACCTTCTGCACATCCACTTTGAGCCAAACAGAGAGTGACAAAGAGAAGCAGATGAGTCAGAAGACAGTTGAGCTTTTAAAACAACTCAGAAAAGCCTTGAACAGATTTTTCAATAAAAAAAATCTAGTAAGCACTAAATCTTCTCACCTAAATTCATAGAATTATTTTGTTGGAAAAGACCTTTGAGATCCTTGAGTCCAACCGTACCTGTCCACTACTGAACCATATCCCTGAGCACCTCATCAACCTGTCTTCAAATACCTTCAGGGATGGTGACTCAACCACCTCCCTGGGCAGCTGTTCCAGTGCCTGACCACTCTTTCAGTGAAGATTTTTTTTCTGATGTCTAATCTGAACCTCCCCTGGTACAACTTGAGGCTTTTTACTCTCCTCCTATCGCCTGTCACTTGCAAGAAGAGACCAACACGCATCTTGCTACAACCTCCTTTCAGGCAGTTGTAGACAGTGATGAGGTCTCCCCTCAGCCTCCTCTTTTCCAGACTAAAACACCCCAGTTCCCTCAGCCACTCCAGCCCCCTCATCAGCCTCGTTGCTTTTCTCTGCACACACTCCAGCCCCTCAATGTCCTTCTTGTAGTGAGGGGCCCCAAACTGAACACAGTACTCGAGGCGCTGCCTCACCAGTGCTGAGTACAGGGGCACAATCACCTCCCTGCTCCTGCTGGCCACGCTGTGTCTGATACAGGCCAAGATGCCACTGGCCCTCTTGGCCACCTGGGCACACTGCTGGGTCATGTTCAGCCAGCTGTCAACCAATACCAGGTCCTTCTCTGCCAGGCAGTTCTCCAGCCACCCTTCTCCAAGTCTGTAACGCTGCATGGGGTTGTTGTGTCCCAAGTGCAGGACTTGGCCTGGTCAGTTCGTCCGGATTCCTCTCTACCCTCACGTAGATCAACACTTCCACCCAGCTTACTGTCATTCACAAACTTGCTAAGTCAATCCCTTCTTCCATATCATTGATAAAGATATTGAAAAGGACTGAACCCAACACTGAGCCTTGATGAACACCACTCATGACTGGTTTCCAATTTGATTTAACTCCCATTTACCACCACTCTTTGTCTCTGGCCATCCAGCCAGTTCTTTATCCAGCAGAGGGTGTGCCTGTCCAGGTCAATGGCAGCCAGTTTCTCAAGTAGAATACTGTAAGAAATGGTGCCAAAGGCTTTTCTGAATTCCAGGTACACCACATCCACAGCCTTTCCCTTGTCCATTAAACAGGTAACCTTGTCACAGAAGGAGATTAGGTTAGTTTGGCAGGACCTGCCTTTCATAAACCCATGTTGATCACTTGGTTGTCCCACGCATGCTGTATGACAGCACTCAAGATGACCTGCTCCCTGACTTTCCCCAGCACTGAGGTCAGACTGACAGGCCTGTAGTTCCCTGGATCCTCGCCCTCTGACCCTTCTTGTGAATGGGCAAAACATTTGCCACTCTCCACTCAAGGAGACCTTCCCCAGTCAGCCAAGACTGTGGGTAGACGATGGAAAGGGGTTTGGTGAGTACCTCCACCAGCTCCCTTGGGTAGATTCCATCCAGCCCCATAGACTTGTGAGTGTCTAACTGGCCAAACAGATCTCTAACCACTCCCTCTTGGATCACTGGAGCTTTGTTCTGCTTCCCCTCCTTGTCTTCTGACTCAGGAGGCTGAGTACCCAGAGAACATCTGACCTTACTATTAAAGACTGAGGCAAAGAAGGCATTAAATGCCTCGGCCTTACCCTCATCCTTTGTCACTATTGTTACCCCTGCATCCAGTAAAGCATGGATTCTATGGCTAGCAGACTGAGCTTCCCACAAACCTGCCTTACGAAAAATACATTAATTTTAATGGTAATATCAAATCATACTATTAAACATCATTGAGAGATTAATTTTAATTTGAGACTCAGGCTTTAATACTGTAATACAACGCTATCTATGAAATAGATACATTACATTATCCTATTAAAATGTACACACCATGAAAATATCAGCTAGGAATGTATCAGAAAACATTCCTTACCTCTTTTATTTTAATTAATCTAACACAATGTGACACAACGTTTCCCACAGTGAAGTATTTAATTTAATATCACAGCAGACTACAGCTTTATGGCACCTAAAGCCATCTTTCATTGCTTTATAAAGTGTATTTCAACCTAAACACACAACTTTAAAGATCAAAACTAGGAAATTTCTAAATTTTCTATTGAAAAGGTATTTGTTAGTCTGAATCAAATTAATCTGTCTTCTTTTATGTCTGAAAAGTTCTGCTTTATCAAGCTCAGACGACTGTGCTTCCACAATTCCTCATCAATGTATCTCTCCATTACAGAGAGGCATTAGCTGGCACAATATCCATTTCCAACCTTCTATAAAAGAGCAAAGAAGCAAAAGTTTGTCTCTTCAGTTCTCCAGGCAAAGTCCCAGACAGGCAGCACAGCTTCTTGAACAAACTTATGACTGCTTTTTCTCGGGATAACTGTAAACAGCACTCCCACTACAAAATCCAAACTGACACCACTTCCAGCTGCGAGAGGCAGTGGCACTGGTTGTCAGGACCCGTGACTGGCAAAAATTAAACCCAATGGCATGCTTATATGCTCTTGGAAAAATGTTAAAACTCTTAATGTGAAAAGAAGAGTTGGTTAATAGGCTTTTATCAACAATTGATCAAGGAAGCGTAATACATACTTGATTCGCCGTCCTCTCCTTTACTAGCAGAGCCTGTGAAGAATATGCTTCCATCTTCAGCAACAAGTAAGGCATGTGAACCATCATGTCCAACAGAAAACTGAATAATCTTTGGAGATTTAGTGATTGGGAGTTCAACCCATTTTCCTGCTGAAGGACCACCTTGTTTGATTCCCAGACTTTGATATTTGCCAGTATAATAAATCTAGAAGAAAGCAGTTTATAATTTATGCCACAGCACCTAAAACTTACATAATTTTCAAAGTTGCACTGTTTTTGAATCCTGTCATTTCAAGCCATACAGAATTTCTCCTGACATTGTTTATATGATTTCAATATCTATCTTAAACTCATGAATTTCACTTAATGGGGGAAACATTCTGATTAGATTCTGTTTGTTTTGAAATGTGCTTCCTAATGTGCCACAGAGGTAGTTTTTGTATAAATTCTTTGGCTAGATGAATTGAACACACAAGAATGAACTGTTCAGAAGAAACTACTTAGAAATGTCTGATCTGTTTAAAAAACAGATGGTATTATAACAAGAAAAATAATTAAAAATATGAAATTACTACAAATTTTATTATGAATCAACTCACTCTGAAAACTTATTTTCAGTAAATGCACAGTGGCCACTGAGTATATAAACAGTAACACAGAATAAAATATTTCATATGAACAAACACAAAACTACTGCTATGGACTAAAAAGTTTACTCTAGAAGCATGTTACTCAATGCTGGTATAAAACAGGTGTGTTAACCTATGTGGGCACCTAAGTATTATAAAGTGTATTTCATATCTAAAAGCACAACTTCAGAGGTCAAAATTAGGACACTTGTTAACTTTATATTGAAGAGGCATTTGTTAGTCTGAAGATCAAATTTATCTGTCTCCTTTAACATCTGAATAGTCCTTCTGCTTCATATTAAAAATTTTATCAGGAAAACATAGTTTAGTTTATTTACTAACAAAGGCAAAAAGGAATTGTGGAAAATAATAATTAAATGAAAAACCACAAAGAAATATATTGATGCAGTCTGCCACTCAGAGAACGTTTTCATACCTTTCCATTAGCAGTTTTCATTAGTGCAAACTCTCTTCCAGCTCCAAGGACAGCTGATTCCTCATCAAATCCTGTACCTGCACAAGGAAGACTGCGTTAACGGGATAGTTTAATCAATCAGGCAGTTTCACAGACCAGTTCATGGATCTAACTCTGCCAGGGAGTGTTTGTCACAACAGAGGTTCTTAAAGTTGCAACTAAAACAAAGTTGTGCTGCCACAAGGATTGTTGGGCCAGACCAGGCAGAGCCGTTCAAAGAGGAAACAAGTACCTGCATGAGACATGTCAGACAAAAGGTCCCTGTAGTCAACTATGCTTTTGTTCTGATAATACCAAAAGCAAACACCTAATAGAGAAACAAAACCCAAAGCAAAAAAGCCAAGTGACATTTCTCCAAAATATCTTTGTAGATTGCAAAAATTCTGCCTCTCAAATTCCGACGCAAAGGTGGTTTCCATGTATTTAGTATCTTTCAATGTATTTACCAATTACATATTTATTATACAACTAGAGAAAAATATTGGAAAATCATGGGCAGTGCTACAGACAGAAAGGTGGTTACAAATGAGCATATGGATCACTATGAGTCACGTAACTCTAAAGCAGCTGCAAAAACCTTGGACTTCACTTGTCTATAATAGAGCTATAACTCCTTGCAAGTAACAAAGACAAACAAAGGCATGGGTAGTGTTCCAGTTTTATAATTCATGCCTCATCCCTGGAGAAGTTCAAGGGAACAATCTGATTCAGTGGAAGTTATTCCTTCCCATGGCAAGGGGGTTGGAACTGGATGATCCTTAAAGTCCCTTCTAAGGCAAACCATTCTGCTTTTCTATGAATTACTAGGTTGTTATTAAACTTCAAAGAAGAGGACTTACTGATAATGTGCAAGTCTTTCTCCAGATCAAACAATGAGATACCACAGGCATGTAAGCACTTTCTTGCAAGCTTAAGCTGCAGTTCTTGTTGCAATACTGGCTCAGTACTCGTTGCAAATATTCGTACTACAAAGCCATCCTGAAAGAAATACAATAATCTATTTTAAACTGAGTAATAAATGCAGTGATTTACTTTTCATGGCCTAAGCGCACGAGTAAAATACTATTTCAGAGTTAATTATCAAAGGATGCATCAACAAAATAATATTTAGTATAGAGGAGAAAAGAAAAAAGTGTCAAACAGGAAGAGCTGAAGATAATCATCTGACAGACCTTAAACATACATCAAATTCTATATAAACGCTACAAACACTATAAAAATAGTGCAATGTTATAACTCTGAATCTCAGTATAGAAATCTTGCTATTATAACTATTTACATATATCTTTTAAGTCATCAACTTCTTATTCGGAACCCAAAATTCTGCATGAAGTTTAAGAGTGTCTGCTTTAAAGAGTAGCTAAATCAGGTTTCTTTTTACAAGTGTAGATGAATCATCTTCATCTGGTCATGTTAAAAAAAAAAAAAACCAAAAAAACCCCCAGTTGTTCCATTAGGAGGTAAATGAATTAATCCTGGGGTTTTTTTATAGCTGCATGTCTGGCACCTCTTGCCATCCCTGTCTCAATCCACTTCTGCCTCACCCCTGGCTTCCAGCTTTCTGACTTTTAAAAAACAGTGAGCAGAACAGAACTAAGAGCATAATAACTGTCTGCCAAACAAAATATAGAACAGCTAGAACCATTTCAGCCCTAGCAGAAGCAATTACTTGGGTTGCCACAGCTTTGGTCAATTGGTAATTTTCATAAAAAAAACTTCTGCAATGTAGCATCTTTCAGACAACTTCTATTAAAGCTGGCTAAAATTCCCCAACAAGTAGCAAAGCAATTACAGGAAATTAAATTAGAAAAACAATTGAAATTAAGCTCCAAGAAGCTTATCCCACAGAGACTCTGCAGAATAATGTTAAAAAGCCATTGCTCCATCTATGAGACTTTTTTTACCTCAGAAAGGCCAATGAAGTTTTTCTTAAAACTTATTTGAGAAAAAAAAAAAATCGAAAAAAAAAAAATCACAAAAACCCATCACAAACCAAAATTGTGTGAAAAATAACAAAATACTGGTCCTTTGTGCACAAATATGGCAGTTTCTCATTATCACTAGTTACATGAATTTCTTCCCTAGTTGCATTAGCCAAGAAAAAGGCAATGTTAAGCAGATAAGTATTGTAAAATAAAACAGTTCAGTTGAGAGAAAAATAGTTTACCCACCACATAAACACTTACATCTCTAGATGCTGCTATTTGATTAACATATTCTCCATCAGTGAAGAGGATATTCTGCCCTTCAGTATGACAATCTGTGAAAGAAAGATGAAGTGAGCTGTTTATACCAACATATGCTGTTCTCTGTTTCTGTCTAATTCCCTCTCACTAAAATCAGTGAGAGTTCTGGTTTGTCTAAAGAGAGATCGCACTGTTCTTATAACACATTTTATGCTAGGATCTCCTCTCTCACCAAAAGCATACAACACTTCTTCATCCCTCTAAGAGTTATTAAGCACTTTCCACTGTATGAAATGTAAGGGATTACTCCAATGTTTAACCATAAAAGCATTCAGTATTCATCTGTGAGGGGCATTCTGCAGTATAATAACACAGCTAAATTCTAATTTTGTGGGAGTGTCCATCTTTCTCCTTCCTCCAAATCTTTTTTTTTTTAAATAAAGGTAATTATTATAATCAAAAGTTTCCTCAATCCAGCATAAAAAACCCTAAAGAAATAAATGACAGAGAAGCGAAGTTCTCATTATTCACCTCATTTTCCTGTTTATAAATTTCAAACTATTAACTCAAAATCAAGTTTTTTGAAAAAAAGTATTAAGCATATACTTGAATGCATCCCATGTTTATTGAATTCAGGCCAGCTATTTTAAAGGAAAAAAGGATAGGGAAAGAATTCTGCCCATATTAGGGGAAAAAAGAAAACTTTCTGCACAAGTTTAGAAGTACATTCTTACACCATCTCTTCTTCCCTTCCTGCTCTGCTGACAGAGCTGCTAGCATTGATTGATATTATATGGCTGGTAAGGTGCTCATTTCACTGATTACACACAGGAAATAGAGCTCCTCCGAAAACACTACAGGACAGCTACTTCACACTCTAAGCAACTGCTCATAACCCAAACAAAGATGCAGTATCAGTCACTTAAACGAATTTAATGCTAAACGAAGCACACATCCTTCCAGCAGAACCATTAAATTTGCTATTTTTCCCTAGCATTTTATTAAAAATAATATACCTGAAAAAACCCCATTATTCAGAAACCCACAAACCTGTTGATTTTTCCTTGCTGTACTGCTCAATCCAATATATTATCTTATCAAGAAAAGAATAGGCATTAGGTGGCCTTCTCATATCTTGAAGTAATAGACCTAAAGCAGCCAACCTGCCCTTCAGCACACGTAGGTACAAATCACAAAGAGGGTAAACAACAAGCAGGATGGAGAATGTATGAAGTTTGAAATCTGCTCTCTCAAAAATAATCTCTGATTTAATTCTCCATCTTGAAAAGCAATATTAATTTTGAAACAAAAGAGTTGTCAATAACTTGAAAAGAAGTTCCAAAAATAAATATTTCTGAAAGGTTATAGGTAGTTGTAACCTGTGTACCAGTGCACATAATTCTGGCCACCACTGGGTTCGTATTACACTCTGAGGCCTATTTCTGGAGTAATTTCAAAAAAAGGCTAGTCTCCCAGTAGACACTTTTTGGGGTTGTTTACACATTTGGTAACTGTGTTCACAGAGGAAATCTCAGCTAGCAAGGAACTCTTACGATCAACTGTACATACACGATGAACAAAGATATCCAAGGTTTCTGTCTGCAGATTACTGTAACAGAAAGGGCTTATGTTTTACTTAAAGAACATAACCACAGACACCTGTTAATCAGCCACCTCAGAGGCTTCAGGAGATGACTGTAAATTATCACCTTCTGTATTTATACAGTGCACCCTGTGCCTGTTAATAAGTACCCTTGAGCTCATCTAGGCTACCCTCAGTATTTTTCAGACTGTATGGGCCACTACGGAAGAATCACGAGAATTATGAGATTGGGTGATGGACATGGTTCAGACTTCCAACACTCTTGTACAAAAACATGCTGCAAAAGTAACTTCATTTTTGCTTTAACCAGCAACTAGAACGTAAACAATATCACGCACCTGGCTTCACTGTTCACCAATCATATGAATACATGAATAGTAGCTAGGCCAATCCACCACTTGCATACACTGATCATGCATCCACCTAACACATAAAAGCTAAGATATGTCAGACCCTGTGGGTCTTTGGCCATGGGTCAAAGTTTGGTGACACCATGGACATCTCCCAATAGCTGTGAACCTCTGCTCGATCATCACTGGGGAGCCCCAGGCAGATTGCGAGGTAATAAAGTCCTATTTTCTGACCTTGTATTGTTTTGCTTCTGCGTATTCTGACCTGCCTCCAGGGGTGCAAAGCCCCCCGGTCCCTTACACAGACTGAGCAAATAGTCTTGACTGGGAGATACACATGTGCAATTTCAAAGAACAATGAAACCATATACCACGCATCTTCAACTTCAGGGTAATACGGCAACCTTTCTCTAAGGCATTAATAAACATTATTGTAGAAGAAACAGTCAAGAGGAAAACTTCCTCTGTAAATCCAGGTTCAATCACCTAGAAAATCTCAGAATTTGGGGATTCTTTTATGAAATTTGGTCTAGGAAGATAGATTCACAGTTGAAGGACAGAGTATGAAGCTTGCCAAAGGCATTAGATACAAGAATGCTGACACAGTCTGTTAGATCATCTATCAGAGCAGAAGCGCTGCCCTTTGAAACAGAAGTTTATGTTTTCAAGAAGACGGTGAAGCCTACTCTGAGAAAGACCATCACGTTCCACAGTTCACTGAGTTTAAGCTCACATGACTTTTCTAGCTAGGATCAACTTCTAATCACGACTCCTAATGAACTCCTAATCTCCTGCACATCCCTGTAAGAATAAATACAAATAGTTTACTCAAATGCATTATCACCAACCCAGGCATCTGTATGAGATTAACTCCAGACAGAGCCATGCCTGAATACCATACCAACAAGGAGGAAATAGTTGGATTAATACCAGGGTTCAGCTGTTAGCAAAGTTACTGCCCTCTAGTTCTATCCGGTGTGTTTTTTCAGACTTACAACATGATGCAAGTCATTGAGTTCACAGTGGGGTAGTCACTACTAGAGTTGTGTACCTATTTAGGTTTCCTAAAGGTAGGTCACACACCCTCCACCATTTTCACTTCTTTCCTTCTAAAGGGAAACAGAATTTGTCCTAGCCAAAAGAGAATAAGGCCATATCTGCTAACAACACAATACTGAGATAAATGTGTAGGAGTGCAGAAAATAAAAAAGCAAAGTTCAAGGGATGAAATACAAAGGGCAATAGTTCTCAAGAACACCTTAGCAACCACTTTGACACCATCCCAAATCATACAACACTGAGGGATTTCCAAATAGGTATTCCCACAGTTATAAGATTTGCTTTTCCACTGAAAGATAAGCATCCTCTTGCTTAATTTGTGCCTTTTTATAGTATAAACGCAAGGTTATCTTGCAGAATGACACTTACTGAGATTTGCAACAGAAAGCTAACAGCTCAGAGATGTAGACTTTAAACCTGCTTGAGTGTCTCTCCAACACTTGCATGAAGAATACGGATTGTTGTGGTTACCAATAGTAACAGAATTAAGGACCTCAATGGACCCTACTGGTTGAACAAACTGTCTTAAGGTGAAGGAATTAGAAAAAACAATCCCACAAGGCAATTTATTAGGTCCTTGAATGTGCTCTCACTTAAATTTCACATACAGCCCCACAAAGACCAAGTAGCTTAAACAGAAATCCACATTTAATGCAACTATCTGAAAGTCCTTAGACTATATTCATAGTTTTCATCAAAAATTACTGTTTGCGTTTCAAATTCAAAAATGCCTAGAGAATTTTTCTGATGTTTCAGTCAGTGCCTTCTTATTACATGACACACACTCTTTTTTCCTATCTGTAGAATAAGTCTGTCACTGTTCAATGGAAAGATATTGTGCCCTTCGTGTGTTTACGTGAGTGGCTAAAAACAGGACGTGTTTCACCAGGCCATCCCTCTTTTCTACATAAAGATCCAAGTTCTAAGGCTCTTCTGAGATGGACAACACAAACTATCAAAAAAATTCCCAAAACAAATAAACAAAACCTACCACCAATCTAAACATCAGAAGCATGGGCCACTAGCGTTCATTAGCATTCTTTGTTTTTTGGATGCATTTCTACCTATATTAAAACCCAAATGATTTTGGTCATTATAACTACCTGCAAGTAGGAGATACTGTAAACAAAGGCATACCTTAGCCAAATGCTCAAAGTTCAAGTGAGGACAAAATAAAATTCCTTTAAGAAGGAAGTTAAGCTCTTTGAGTCTTTAAGATAACAATACGTTCTAAACTGTTGTAAAATTATTCTAGTAGTTGGAGTAGAGATGCAAGCCCTTTGAACAAGGGTGTAATGCAGCAAACCAAAGTTATAAAAAAACACTCTCTGTGATCTCAAAATCTAACTCAATTTCTCTTCTGCTTACCTGAAAAGACATAGCATGTAAACAGTAAACCATAACCATCATCTTATATCTGGAGGTTCATACCTGGCAAAGCAACTGTACCGTCTTGTTCCAGAGTTTCAGGGTTTATTCTTACGGCTGTCATACTGTGACTATTCGCATCTCTATATAATAAATAACCCTGGTAAGAGTAAGAATATATATTGGTATGAAAATATTCTTAAAATATTCTTAAATACATCAAAGGATATTGTCAAAAGTGAAAAAATGCAATCATTATTTTAGGTACTGTTTAAAAATTTCAGAAACCTTTTATTTTTACATCAAATATGCTACATTTTGATAATCAACTTTTTTCCACTAAAGAAATCCTGCAATAAAAACTGGAAATTTGACCTCATTCCCCTACACTTTCTACACGCTGTAGATCCATGTGCTGACACTTCTATAACAGCTTTTGATGCCACACCTAGTGGCATGGACCTAGAGTCTCCTCCCCTAAGTTACAAGTGATAGGACACTGGGGGAGGTTTCGGCTGGATATTAGAAAAAGATTCTTTACTGAAAGATTGGTCAAGCTGCCCAGGGAAGTGGTGGAGTCACCCTGGACGTGTTCAAAAAACGCGTAGATGTGGCATTTTGGGACATAATTTATTAGACACTGAGGGCTGATGGTTGGCCTTGATGATCTCTGGTCTTTTCCAAACTTAATGATTCCATGATTCTATACTCATGCAAGCTGACTGAGGTCAAGAAAAGTAGCATTCTCCTACAGAAGGGCTAAAGAGGCCAATATGAATGATGATTAAGTAATGATTCTGACAACAGTAGTGTTATAGCAGGACATATGACACTGGCTTGCACTTGCCTGAAGCGTGATCAGCCTCAGGTGGGGATTCTGCACATCTAAGAATGGATACGTTTCACAGAGAAGTCACTGAGGCTTAGCCTCAGAATACCTTCATTTGTCAGAGAGTCAGAGACTCTAATTACAATCACCTAACAACAGAAAAATCCCAAATTCAACCAACCCTTTCTCTTCCATCCAAACTAGTTTGATTTATCCAGGAAAATTAATCTTAGTGAAATGAGGAAAAATAAACCCACAGAAATCAGGGGGGAAAAAAAAGAGCATTAAAGTAGACAGAAAAGCTTCAGTCTAACTAGCGGTACCTTTGGGTACAATCATTGTGTGAATACACACACCAATACAAGCACAGCAAATATATTTCTAGCTGTGTACAGAATGTCTCAATATGTAACTGTATGGTGAGACTGGATGGATCCTATTCCTTTCCAAAGTGATAAACCAGGCTTCCAAATGAATGCATCCACACACTTTGGTATTGTGTCAGTTTACCTTTTGGTGATCTGTTTTAACACTAAACAAAATCAGATTTTATGCTTACATTTACACACGTAACTATAATAATAGAATATATACTTTCAATGAAGAACTTCACTTCAAATTCATGGCAATTTCACAACGGGACAATAACTTCACGCATTAAATAGTTAATATACAATAAAAATTGCTCAGTAGTTAAAAAACAAAGCAAATGAACTGTTCTCTGAAATTTAATTTTTTGAGAGTTTTTAATGGAGGGTTTTTTTTAGAGAGAGAGCACTCAGCAGGATTCTAAAAAATCCACTATTTTTATAATGAATGGCAAAGGCGTAAGAAAAGGTGGCTGATATTCCACAAACTAACTCTAAAATATCAAAACACCAAAATAGAGTTAACTCTGCAATGATAACATCAACAGTTAGCTCTACTTACAGTTTACACACCCTCAATCCTCAGGCAAAACAGCACTTCCTTATTTTACTGCAAATATTTTAATATAAACTTATTTCCATAAATAGATATTTCAAGTATTTTTTTACACTACTTCATTGCAACGGCCTATTTTTGCATCCACCAACTTCATTATTTAGGAACCACACATGAATTGGCTGTACAATTCATAAATTTACATGTTAAACCATCATATTTTTAGAAGTCTTTCAGTGACAACACAAATCAATGACACTTTTCATTACTCCTTTCTATATGCCAGTAATGTCAGATGTTCCTCATCTTATAATTCAAAGTCACTGCTTAAACTACTCATGAGTGATGTGGAACAGGACACATGTTTTAAGTATTCACCTACCTGAGCGTAGCCTAACCAAGACTTTTTTTCCTTTCTGTTTTTGATTCGGGATGTAGAATTGTATATATGGCCCTGAAAAGCAAAAAAACTCCAATCATTTAACAAATATATTCTACTCATAATAACTTGCCATCTAAATAAAAATGTCTTTAACCATACTGAGAAGTGAAAATTGTAAGAAAATGCTGTAAAACTCTCATAGAAATCATAAGAAGAATTTAGACAAACTGCAAAAGAGTTGATCATTAGTAAGCTAGAAAGGATTATCAATAGGAACAGGATATCATCAAAGTTAAAATACTATCATTCATCAGACAAGAAAAAAAATCACAATACCCTCACTGTCCCGCTATATCCAGAGCCAATTTTGTAAAGTCCATCTTTACATAAAAGATAGAGGAAAAAACCATCACTCTGAAGTAGGCACTGGTCATCTTCATCTACAGATACTTCTTTCAGTGGCCATTTGTGCATCAAGGCTGCCTTCTTTATCCCATTACTGAACCAATCCTGGATTTGGATTTTGCCCACAAGAACTGCCTGGACGCTCCTCTGAAGAGAATTTAAAATGGTTGGCACCTGAAAAGAAAAAAGGAACAGTGAGTGAAAAACATGACTGTTTTTTAAATGTTGTAATTTCTGTTCAATCTCCAACTCAAGAGAGGAAAAGAAATAGCTACTCTTATGCCAAAAATAGCGAGGGGAAAAAAATTTAACTGAATTTACACAACTGGAACTTGTATACAATTTACACAAATTCCCAGATACAGAGATATTTTAGAGTAAGACCTGAATAGTCTGACAAGCGTGGCTGCCGTTGTTGGTGAGGATAGCAGAGATTGCTTGCAACGTTCTTCCCGTCTCTCCCCATGCAGCTACCAAACTGAAGAGGCAAGCGCAGGAAAGTGCTGTCAAGGACTGTCCTGTACTGTCATTCATTCCCGTGCTACGGACAGTTATCTCCAGAAGAAGCTGGAACAGGGATTCTGCAGATAAAACACAGCAGTTATAGCAAGTCACAAAATTATACCAAGTGATTTGCCAGTCGATGGGAAATTAAAACTTAGAAAACACACGATACATCATTACTCAGCCATTAAGTTTCGCCCTATTTCCAGACAGAAAAGAAAGCACCCCATTTAAAACAGGCCTAAAGCATCCGTATCTTTCAATTCTTTTTCAGTCAGAAAACATCAAGTCTTGACAACCACAATGGCTGAAGAATAAGAAAACTAAGTCATGGAATCATGGAATGTTTTGATTCGGAAGGGACCTTAAAGAGCATTCAGTTCCAACCCCCTTCCATGGGCAGGGACACCTTCCACTGGATCAGGTTGCTCAAAGCCTCATCCAGCCTGGCTTTGGACGCCTCCAGGGATGGGGGAACCACAACTTCTCTGGGCAACCTATGCCAGTGCCTCATCACCTGCACAGCAAAAGATTTCTTCCCAAGATCTAATCTAAATCTCCCCTGTTTCAGCTTAAAACCATTCCCTCTCATCCTATCCCTGCGATCCCTGATGAGCCCCTCCCCAGCTTTCCTGTATGTCCCTTTAAGTATTGGAAGGCTGCTATAAGGTTTCCCCAGAGCTTTCTCTTCTCTAGGCTAAACAATCCAAGCTCTCTCAGCCTGTCCTTATTTATCTAGGAGGTGCTCCAGCCCTCAGATCATCTTTGTGGCCTCCTCTGGACTCTGTGGAATACATTAATAAGAAACAGTTCAGAAGGAGTAATTTTACCTGCCTATTCACTCTACCTCATCTCAGAGATGATGTTTAAGTCCCAACCAACCCTGTCTAATCTTTATCACCATTACCCTTCTTGAAGCGCATCTCATTTCTCAGAAACGAGGATTTCAAATCAAAGCTTGAAAATTATTTTGATCGTATGCCTCTTTTCAAGCACTGTTTAGTAGCTGAACATCTGGAACAATGAAGGTGTGAACAGAAATCCACCTCAGTTTTTCTGACACTATATACAAATAATCACTAAGGCAGTAACCACAACAAAGCCTTCTATGTAGCTTTTTAACACTGTGCATCAAGACAAAATAAAAGCCTTCTGTAACAAATCCTATCATCTTTTGAAACAGAAAACTGTTGAGCCATAACATAGGAAAACAGAAAGTCTTAAGATTTATTTTAATTGTTTTATTTTTAAACAGATGCTACAGCCTAGCCCTCCTTGTAGTTCTATAAACCAGTAAAAACTATCAATTGACAAAAGATAACTGGATTTTAACTTAAAGGACACTATCAGTCACATACTCAAAGCCATTACAAGTTCAACTTTTATTTTCAATATCATTAAAAGCAAAATGAATTTTCAGGGAAACTTTAGAACAGCTAGAAGAAATAAAAGCAAGAATCCTGACACTTCATTTCACAGCTTTATGTAAATTACAACATTAAACAGCCAAGCTATAGATTACAATAGCAGATTTCCTGAGTTCCAGTATGATCAAGTATTTTATAGCTTTACTAAAGCAAATTAATCACAAGGAAAAAGTTTTACTGTGTTTTAGTGAAATACAGCATCAGACAGCCACAAAATATTACATTTATACATATACACACACACATTTCTTTCCATGCTAAAACTCCTGTTCTACAAAAGACTAAAGCTAAGAAAGTACTGGTTACGTGCACCATAAGCAGTTTAGACACCAGATCATGTCAGTCTGGTGAGAAACGACGTTACTATCTCAAAAACGCTTGCTAGGAACTATTTTTTTTTGTCCAATACAATAACAGATGTATATTAATAAAAATACAGTAACCAATGAGGTATTACCTAGGACTTCAGGAGGTTCTGACTGCAGACCTTCTGGTTGCTGGCCCTGAAGCACATTAAGTAGGGCCTGTAGACTCCTGAGACACAAGGATGGATGAGAAAACCTTGTCTCCTTTATCAGTTCAAAGACTTCACATAATCCAACTTCAATGATCTAAAGTAGTACAGATATTTCAGAAAATCCATTAATATAATATTTTTGGATCTTCATCAATAAAGGTATATCCCAGTGTTTGCAGAACAAGACAATTATTTGAATAACAAAAATGTAATACAGGACACAGTGATAATTCAAAAGAGAAGCAAAATCAAGAACCCACCTACACAACTGTAAGAGCAAATATTACACAGAAATAATGCCATTATGAAAGAGTATATTTAAACAGAGTAATAGTTACTCAAAAAATATGGAAACTTAACATGTTTTGGATCACATAAGATAACTTGCGCCTCTGAACCTTTGTAATTTCTGCCGTGTTCACACAGACAGACCTCGTTTTCCCTTTTCCTTGCTCATTAATATGAAGCAGCAAGCTCAAATTGGCTTGCAATCTGACTTCCCAACTAGAATAACAATACATTTGACAGTTCATACTGGCAGCACTTGTACTTTCCCCTCCAAAGCCTTTGATATTGTTCTTGTGACAATATAAGAAAATAAAGATTAAATACTTGTCAGTAAAATTCCATATGTGCTCATCATAGACATGCATTATCCCAATAAATACAACATCTGTAAAAGCACTTACAGCCACTCCTATCTTTCCTTTTTAGCATTCCTGAATATTTTGAGATCACAATTATGCTTTCCTCCACTGACTGTTCCTTTCATCTCCTTCCCAAACTCAATATAGAATCATAGAACGCTTTGGGTGGGAAAGGACCTTTACAGGTCATCCAGTCCAACACCCCCTGCAGTGTTTCACCATCCTCATTGCGAAAAATTTCTTCCTTATATCCAGTCTAAATTCACCCTGCCTCAGTTTAAAACTACTACTCACTGTCTTGTCACATCAGGCTTTGCTAAAAAGTCTGTCCCCGTCTTTCCTGTAGGCCCCCTTTAAGTACTAGAAGGTTACTATAAGGATCTAATAATGATGAAGATGGAAGGAAAACGAACAGGGTTAACTCATTACAAATAAGCAACCATATCTTCAAAACTTCCCTGTATGTTTCTGTCAAGAGCAGATCCCCGATGTTTAAAGTGTTTAAACCCCTGAATAAAATTTAAGGAGAAAGACTGAAATGTGAAAATAAATAAAATCATGGATGCCACTCATGCTTAAAAAAAATCTGTTATGACTGTCAGCTCTAAGTTGTACTGGATGCCTAGTAACTCTCTTTACTATCACTCTATTTTCATTCCTGTTTTCCTGTTTGATTTTTGGAGGAAGAACAGAAACATAATCAAATAAATTCTTCAAAGTGCAACAGCAATCTTCCTGCAAATTACACCTTACATTTCAGATCTTCAATGGAGTAGGGGAAAACACATGCCTAGAATCTAAAAGGAGCAAAAACCTGTCAACAAAATAACAGCACAGATTTTTTTTCAGGACCCTAAACTCAGCATTATCAAGTCCATTGACAGCTGGACTTAATGATCTCAGAGGTCTTTTCCAACTTTTAATGATTCTATAATCTTGTAGGCTAAATAAAGAATAAAATACACTGCAGCACATTTTTTAAATACTGTTTCTTTTCAGTAGCAGTATTTGAGAGAAACTGAGAAGTTTATTTTATTTTTCCCAATCTTGAGACAGAAGTCTTCATCCAGCAGCTGACAAGAAGCGGCTGAAGAGAGTAGAGAACCTAAAACAGCAGAGAAAATAACTTCCACTACAGCAAGAATCAACAATAGATAGTTCTGCTGGGATTTTGCCTGCTCTGCCCAGGCTTTGGGTTGTTTTTTCTAGTAGCTAAGATCAACAGATTGGGTAGGCTTCTCAAAATAGGTCTCTTCCCTTTATTATTTACGGGCATACATGTTATATGCACATATCGTAGAATCACAGAATGGTTGGGTTTAAAGATCACCCATTTCCAACATCCCTTCCATAGGCAGGGACAGCCTTCACCGCATCAGGCTGCTCAAAGTCTCATCCAACCTGGCCTTGAACACCTCCAGGGATGGGGCGTCCACAATTTCTGTGGGCAAGCTGTTTGTAGTGTCTCATCATCCCCACAGGAAAAAATATCAGCTAAATAGTGATTAAAAATACTAATAGCTACATTGCCTTTTACTTAAAATTTCAAATTGAGCATCCACAAGCACTTGCTGATCCATTTAATACAATCTACAAGGAGTCAGATGCAGGTCACAAACAATGCTAACTTTAGTTTTACTGACTGCATACTATTTTGCAACTACCAACTGTGAGATCTGAGTTACCAAGTTGCAGTTACCTGACTTGGTTATGTTCCTCTCCACAATTCTCCCCCACTAAGTCCTCAACACAGGAAAGATAGATCTGTTGGAGCGAGTCCAGAGAAGGGCCACGAAGTTGGTAAGAAGGCTGGAGCACCTCCTATATGAGGACAGGCTGAGAGAGTTGGGCTTGTTTAGCCTAGAGAAGAAAAGGTTCTGGGAAGACTTTATAGCAGCCTTCCAGTACTTAATGGGTGCCTAAAGCAAAGCTGAGGAGGGGCTCTTTATCAGGGAGTGCAGGGATAGAATGAGAGGGTTTTAAGCTGGAAGAGGGGAGATTTAGAGTAGATATTAGGAACAAATTTTTGACTTATAGGACAGTGACGAACTGGCACAGGTTGCCCAAAGAAGCAGTGGCTGCTCCACTCCTGAAGGTGCTCAAGGCCAGGTCGGATGAGGCTCTGAGCAGCCTGATCCAGTGGAATATATCCCTGCCCATGGCACGGGAGTTGGAACTGGGTGACCTTTAGGGTCTCTTCCAATCCAAACCATTCTATGACTCTGTGATTTGATGATTTTATTTCCCAGAGGGCCAAGTTTACCCTTCATAAAATACCTAAACAGCATAATCTCTAAGCTTCTAATTTCCTAAGCAACTAGAACATTCCATGTAAACATTGCTTCAACCATCTTTTTAATTTACTATTTGTGTTCTTTTTAGAGAAATTAAAAAGTTACTCCAAATATGATTTTACACTAAGAGTAACAAAAGGATGCAGGATTCACAGCATTAATAAACTAGCAATGAACAAAACTGAACGCACAGGGTTTATATTGTACAAAACAAGAGAATCAAATTAAAAAAATTAAGCAATCAGTAAGTCATATATAATTTCTGACTTTCCATCATTAATCCTACTATAAACATAGAAGTAGCAGATAGCAAAAAATCTACTCTAACTGTTGAACCATAGCATCCAAAATATTCATGTGCATTACTACAGTTATCAGTGCCAAAAGTCACTAAAGCCAAAAAAAGGAAAAAATAAAAAACTAAAGTGGTAAGAGTAATCAAGTTACTGCAACTACACATATACCTGGCAAATCATCTTAGAAAACACTCTACCAACTGAATTCCAACAGTATCAAGACTTATTCCTTTTATGGAGACAGGGCAAGAGAAAGCACCCTTTACCTCGGTGCAAGAGTTGCCTCATTCACATTGTATAGCCTTTTGAGACTGAAGCTTATTTTCAAGTACCAGTATTTATAAAGCAGTGCAAGTTGAATGCTTAGCTGACATTTAATTGACTTTAAAATTAATTATTTGGCAGGTATATCTATCTTAATTTATCAAATAAGATGATTCTGGACTAGATGGAGTACAAATAAAAGTATCAGTATTTTCTAAGCAGTTGGGTTTAAAAGGCTATTCTTTATTCCCCACAAACTTTACATCACACACATGGTACATCTTAAATAGTGTCCAGTTACTTGCCTTTGGAAGTTTAATAGGTGGCTCTTTGGATTCCTCCTCTTCATCGCTGTCCGAATCCCCACTCTGTACGCTGTTCTTTGAAGCCAAAGATACAGATGCTTCCTTTTTTTGCCACTCCAACACACAATGGCGGACATTGCAGTAAACATTAAAAGCTGAAGGGTTGCTATGTAATCTGATATCTGGTATGGTTACTGTACTCTCTAGGTTTTCCGTCTGAAAAACAAGGTTAGTTTTAAGTTTATTAGAAGTTTCAAGCTTTGCTAAATACAAGTAATAACCTCAACAGTCTGAATTTTGTCCAACCAAACGATTCTCCAACTCAACACTGAACTTTCCTGTTGAAGTACCAATTATATTACAGGCAGGAAAGAAAGGTGGAAGAGGAAGAAATTTCAATATATCACATCTGGTTTTAGTCTCTATCTCTCATAATTTCATGAGGAAAATGTGATGGAAATTGAGAGCATCTCAGGCTACAAAATGGTCCAAACCTGTGCCACAGTCAAAAACTAGCAAAATTCAGGATTTATCTTCTTAAAAAGGGGCTAGTTGGTTTCTTCAGGCTTTTTTATATTATTATTATTGAATTTTAAAATGCGCTATTTGTTATTATCGTTGTTAATTTCAATCTATTGGTAAATAATAAAAATCTAAGCTGTTTGTTAAATGCATATTAGAAATCAAAAAAACCATTAGCTGCTTTTTGTTAAAATGAAATGTTCAAAAATTCCCTCAGCAGGATGCTGTGGATAATAAAAACCTAATGGACAAACTATTGAATACAATAATCTTAAGGTCTACAGTACAGACACAAGACACAAAGACTACATAAGGAGAGAAGGCCTGGATTAAGAGTGTAGGACAAATTTTCTTGAATGTGCAAGACAAAATTTTGAGGTGCACTAGGTTAGACTGAGTCAGAGTCCTTTTATATTTCCTTTTACTTGTGACTACAATATTAGTCTAACTGTACTGGCACATATTTACATATCCTTCCTTTCCATTTATTACTGCAAAATTATTGCAAGCTAAAACATTAAGAAGCAATGAATGGTTTTACTCTATTGCCTATTTTACCCAACAGAATGTCTGTCATTATGGATTGAAAGACAACGTAAGTTTAGTCTTTGTTCAACATGAATATCTGCAAAATAACACAGCTGCTGGTAAAAAATCCACAACACTAATCAGTGCAAAACCTCAAGATACAACCTCACGTTATTCCAGTATCAAATTGCATCAAACCAGATTTGGACTGATACCAATGCTTACGCGCTACTACATACTTTGAAATGTAGTTGGCACCAGAAACTAAACAGTGGTAACATACAACTCTTCTGTACGTCAAATAACCATACACCTACCCCAAGAGGTTTTGCAGCTGCTGTTAAAGAAAACACACAATAACAGCTTCCAGCTTTAAACCTAACTCAGTTGAACTGCACGGGTTAAAAAATTATTTAGTAAGTTTACTATGTATATCCTAGTTTCCTGACAGTTCCAAGGAGAGAAAAATATCTGCATCCTCTGAAATATCTCTACCTGAAGGTCACTTATCTCATTAGTATCACGTATCATAATTATAATTTTGTGAAGAACTTCCATTCCAGTTCTTTCTTGTCAGGAGTTCAGCCTAGGCTTTGTTCCAGAACAGCCTAAGTTCTGTAGCTCCTGTAGCCTTTTTTGAAGCCCGTTAGGCAAACTGTTTAACCAACACAGATAATTTCAGACATTACACTGCTAGATACCAATGTATGCTTTCTTGCCTATTAATATTAAGCTATTTCTCAGAAATAAACTCCTGCTTTACTTTCAATAGTTTACAACTACTAAAAACTTACCTAATGCTTTAGCTTGTAAATAGTAAGCGCTTTAACCATTCTCTTTTATTTGTTTAGTGCCTCACTCTTCTACAGCAGTGCACAGACATTAATCTCCTACTCAGGCTTTAGCACAACATATTCTCCAGAAAACCCTACTCTATCTGAGCAGTGTAGCACTAGAATATATGACTTATAACTAGAGTTTAATTCCTAGCTGTGATGTTAACCCACTGTTCACAGTTCTTAGTTCATAATTCCACTTTCCTTTCACAATACCTTATCTCTGAGAATGGCAGCTTCTTTGAAACCAAAAGTATCTCACCCTCTATCCAGTTATACACTTGGGAAATACAGTAGCAATCCTATCAATGCCCTTGAAGAATAATTTTGAAATTCACTACCCATTTTTTGTCAGTTTAAAAATGCTGGCCTTGTAACTGGACTAAGTAGATCTCCTCCCCATGGCAGGAGGTCTTGGAACACAGGGGAACAGGAGTGTCAAACTCATTTTCACCAGCAGCCACAACAGCCTGCTCCTGCAGCATAACGCGTGTCACACACGCTGCACCTGTGACTGGTGTGCTGGCAGGAGTGTAGGGGTAAGGAGCTCAGCGATGTCGCCAGGTAGAAAAAAGGTGTTGGGCTGTATTCGGCCCCTGAGTTTGATGCCTGTGGCTTATAATAAATTTGTCTGCTACACGAACCACCCTTCCCAAGAGTTGATTCCCTCCGTTTCTAAAAGCTAAACAAGGCAGTGTCCAAAACTTCTGCATAAATTAAACAGGTGGACACAGATCCCTGGAAGTACATTCTCTGTCTCTAGTGGATTCCAATGTTTCAGTATTCCTAAAATAATGTTATGGGAGCAGAAGACTGAAATCTGGCTTTCCAGCCAGTCTCTCAGCACTTCTATGAGTTAACAGGGAAGTGGGAAAACTCCAGGGGGTAAAAGCAGGGGAGAGAGTACAATCGGTAATATTCATTGGGTAAAGTAACATTGCCTACAATTTTCTTGTGGTAATTGTTGTCCCCTCCAAAAAAAGGAAAAACAAAGTAGGAAGGACAGATCCAAGGTGCTACACCACCTCTCTAATAAACACATACTTGTTTTCTATGTAAAAGTCACTCTACTCAGCACTGAGTTTCTAAAGCCAAAACACACTGCACCCACACAGGAAACCTGTATACCTCCATTTAAAAATAAATATACTGAAGTGCAAACCCAAAAGTTAACAGTAATTCAAACACAAGTGATCATAACATGAGCCCAGCTCAGAAACAGAATGAGGCTCAGACTACTGAGCTGCATTAAACACCAATTAACAATTTACACTGAAAATGTTACAACATTTAATGCTCAAATGGTGGAAATCATTTCCATTCAGTCGCTCAATGACTTTTATGTTCTCTCCTCTTCAATTATCATTTTTAGTATGCATAGGATAAAAATAACAAATTTTAGGGTTTCTTCAGCTTATTCTTAATTTAAAGCCCTCCCTGCCTCTACCAAACATAGTAAGATAAATCTCCCATCTCTGTACAGACTAAATGACACTGGGTCTTAAAAAATAAACTGATGCTCAAGGTCTCCTGCTCAGAATGTCCCGTAATGATGGGCTTTTCAGTCTGCCCTATTAAAAAGAGTTCAAACGGAAGCACACATTTTCCTGACAATACATGTATCTGTTCTCAGATATTCCAGTACAAAAATGATCATTGGGCTTAATCCGCACTGGTAAACATGGAAGGATGCACTGAAAAGCACATGGGCATTAAAAAAAATCCCAAAACAAACAGCAACCAACAAGAAACAAAATAAGGAAACAACCGAAAATAAAAACCAAAAACCACCTCACTCTGCCAGTAAACAAAGTTTGATAGCCTGAAGATATGAAGTTGATTTTATCTTTCCCCTTTCAACTACATTTTTCAGGAAATACAGAATTTCCTGCTATCATGCAAGAATAAGCTGGAGTGCTTTTCTGTACCTCAGTGACTCGGAACAAACACTGACGCTCTGCTGGTCAACTGTGGCCTGCCTCAAAGACTGTCTGGTATAGAGGCACCACTACAAGATACTAAAAAAACCATTATGCTTTTCAAAAGCAGATAAATTTCACTTAATGCTTCAAGTAGAACCTGTTTAAAATACAAGAAAAGTCTTGAAATTAACCCTCCCTAGGGACAAGGTGCAGAGATGGTCAGTTAGTGCCAAATCTATAACTACTGACAAGAACCAGCCTTTAATATGCTCATGTTATCTTTGTCCATTCAGAAAGGATCCTGCCAATCCATTTATCCAATGCAACTAAATCCAATAAGCATATCTCACCGCCAAGTTTGTGAAGAACAGCAGTTCTGGATTTACCTTCCTCCTTGGCAATTCAACTAGGGCACCACTATCCAGAAACATAAGGTTCCCTTTACATAGTAACAAAGATGAAAGCCGAAGAGCTATCTTTCTTTAAAAGCACAATTTCTGTCACCAGATAGAACACGCAAATACTAAATCCATTCTGCAAATTTTCTTCCAACTTCTAACTTGGGTTTTCTGTGTAGACAGTGGGTCTGGTAAAATCACGAAGGGAATAGGGTTAAAACTAAGATCATGATAACCAAAGAAAGGGCTGAAAAATTCAGTTTGGACCAGAAATATTATTCTGTACAGTACTGGGAACAGTAGTGAAGATAAGCCCCTCCTATACCATAGTCTGGACCTGCACTACTTGAGATAAGCAGAACAATCTGGTAGGTATCCAAAAAGGCAAGACAGAATGAAGAGATAGAGGGCTTGCTTCACCCTCCCAAAGTCATATGTCTTGAGATAGAATAACTACATGAGGTTTGGTAAATAAGCATAAGACAGCCAATTAGATCTACAGTTTATTTGTATAATAAGGATATTCAACTGACTAGGAAGTGTTTTCACTGGATGGTTTCAGTGGTTCTTCCTTCCAAGCCACTCCAGAAACGAACGGCATTCTCTGTACTGACTACAATGGGAACATAGGAAGAAGCCTCTGTGCCTGCTGTGAGCCCTCATGAAAATCCCTCCAAGACGTTAGCTTAAATAGAGAAATAATAGCCCTCTAACAGAGAAAGACTGCAGCAGAGCAGTATTCTAAAATACTGTTCCTTCTGCCTACATTTCTTCTCTGCAACAAGTAAACACGTAAACATTTTCATGAAGTTCATCGTACTGCTCCCATGTATTTCAAGTGATGGGGGCAGGGGTTACACGGGGAGAAATATTAATAAAAATTAATAAGTATCATCTATTTTATTACGGAGGAATTTTCAGAGGCAGCTTTCGATTCCTTAGTCACTGAATGCTCCCATTCTCCTTTATCCAATATAGGCAGAACTCTGCAGCAGTAGCCCCTAAGAGATGCATGTCTAGCCATCAGTTGCGTTTTAAATATAAGACCAACATGTTTAGCTTCATTTACAGTTTAGGAACCAGACAATCAAAAATGCTGTTCGTGTCATTTCATGCTGAACATTACTAGCAAATATAGTCAAATAAGATTAACATTGGTATCACAGTCACATAAGACACAGTAAACAGGCAAACAGTTCTGGCTTTTTTTTTTTTTTTCTAAACAAATAAATTGCTAGTTACGCTTTTTTTCTTTTATATTCCTCTCAATTGGAATTGCTTTCACTTTTGAGTCAAGACTTTGTCAGGTTAGTGACAGACTTACCTTGTTGCGGGTTTTTACTTTCAATTTAGTCTTCTGTTTCCTTTTCAATTTTTTCTTGCTAAAGAGTTTCTTACTTCTGAAAAAGAGGAGAAAAACTATGAGAACAAAAGAATTAAACTCCTTTCCATACTCCATGGTAAACAGCAGGAGAGGAAAAATGTAATAAGTCCTATAAATTTTTTTCTCCTCAGCAAAGGGAATGAACACAGGCAGAATTTCACAGTGTAAGAAAGAATATAAAGCACTTAAAAAGATGCTTTCCTAATGCTCCACCGAATTAAGGGCCTTTACTCTCATCAATTTAAGCAGAATATACACTATGACAGAAAAAATCCCTATATTTTAAGCTGGTTTACCCTGCTGTTTCTATCACAAGTCCATTAGTGCCACACCAATGCTAGGAGCAAGAATTATTGATGGTTTTCAGTAACATATATAACCTGTTAGTACAGAACACGTTTTGTGAAGTCTGTACCAGATAAAGATTCAAGCCTTCCAAGACGAAAAGGAAGCTTTAAAAATTTATCATTTGGCAGAAAATTCAGTTGTTAGAAAAAATGCTACTTCTGAACACAGCTTTTTAAATTTTTCTCTGGACTTTTCCCACCTTCAGTTCACAGACTTTTCATTTCCATCCCTTTACATTACAGCTCTAGCCAAAACACATTCTTCTAATCCTCTTCTGCCCACACCTCACTCCTATCACATTCTTTTTCTCCTCCATTTTACTACCCAGTTTAAAAGAAAAAAAGACACCATGGGGGAAAAAACAGACTCCACACATGCAAAATTGTCTCTGTCACCATCACTGAGATCACTCTGAGATGCGTGCCTTTTAACCTACTCTACTATTCTCTGATCTATTCAGGTTACAAGCCCTTTGCAAAAACAGGCAGATGTTATCTGTGCAGCATACAGCTCATCCTATCCAGGACTTCAAGCAGCAGCTATTGACATTCCTCTGTACCACTTCAAAAGTACTCAAAAGAGTTCACATTTCAGACTAGCTGAAAAAATAAAGCTATGGAATTTAAAAGTCATAGGCAGTAAGAAGTTGCACTTTTCAGTTAATATATTGGAAAGAGAACCTCTGTATTTTATTCCAATGACTTTGTTCTAAATAAAAGTGTTGAGGGACTAAAACCATATTGCTCACTACTCTCTCCTAAACAGCATTCTGACTGCAAGTAAAAGTTTCAACATGTAACAGTCAGAAAACCATAGAATGGCTTGGGTTGGAAGAGAACTCAAAGATCCTCCAGTTACAGCCTCCCTGACATGCACAAGGCCACCTTCCACTGGATCAGGTTGCTCAGAGCCTCATCCAATCTGGCCTTGAACACCTCCAGGGATGGGACATCTATGACTTCTCTGGACAACCTGTGCCAGTGCTTCCCCACCCTCACAGGAAATCGTTTTTTCCTAATATCTAACCTAAATTTCCCCTCTTTCCGCTTAAAACTATTACCCCTTGGTCCTATCCCTGCGCTCCCCAATGAAGAGCCCTTCCACAGCTTTTCTTTAGGTGCTCTTTAAGTACTGGAAGGCTGCTATGAGGTCTCCCTGGAGCCTTCTCTTCTCTAGGCTGAAGAAACCCAAATTTTTCAGCCTGTTCTGGTATGGGAGGTGTCTTGTATGGTTCAATAAACAACCTATTTAAGAAGCAGAGGGATGAAATTTCATACAACTTTTCACATCCAAATTTCTATAATCAAACTCTGCAGGCTGTTTCACTACTCAATTCTTATATGGGACAAGTTGTTCTTCCTTAGCAGAGTTTAATGCAGTTAATTCTTATTCTACTGTCATACAAAGAACAATGTAGGCCCTTCTGTTCTGTAGCCACTCAATCTTCACTGGGTCAAAAACTTTTTATGAAAACTCCCACTCTAACTGTTAAAGTCCCTATTTATTTTGGACTTCTGGGTTGGCTCAATCCATACTACAAGTAAAATCACATTGACCAAAACTGAAATCAGTATTAATTATTTGCTGTTGAGAAGGAAATAACCACCTCACACACTTCCAAGGTCACACTTTTAACTGTATTCCAGACATTATTTGGCAACTTCACAGCAATATGTGATGGCAGACCTGTGTCACCCAGAGTAACTTGAAAACATTTTCCTGCAAACCTCCAGACTGAGTTTCCAATACTCTTCATCTGGTCGTGCTGTTAATTACGCTTTTTAAACACAGCACAATTTGCACTTACCAGATAAAACTTAATAAGCACTGCTTTTTTTTTCTTTTTAAAAAGGACACTAACTCAAGTTGCCAAGACATTTCAAATTTAATCCTGCCTGCCAAAATCCTTGCAAATTCTCCAAATTTGTTATAGTCTGCAAACATTATAAGCACTTTTTCATCTTGTAAATATTTCACAGGACCAGACCCCATATTTCAGTATGCACTTCTCTGTGTGCATGTAAACATCTAGAAATCCCCCCAGTTAAGGCTTTTTTTCCTCTCCTGTTAAGAATAGACTCAATACTGAAGTCACAAAACTCCCACCATTCTACAGACTAACTCCATTAGTCAATGATACATAAATAAACATTTTCTCCAATTAACAACCAGGGGAGATCAGCAGTGGTCTTACTTCCTCTTTAGATTCACAGAATCATGGCATCATTAAGGTTGGAAAAGATCTTTAAAATCATTAAGTCTAACCATCAGCACAACAGCACCATGCTTACTAAACCATGTCCCATGTCTACGTGTTTTTTTGAGCCCTCCAGGGATGGAGACTCCACCATTTCCCTGGGCAGCCTCTTCCAATGCTTAACCACTCTTTCAGTAAAAGAATTTTTCCTAATACCCAATCTGAACCTCTCCCAGTGCAACTTGAGGCCATTTCCTCTTGTCCTATTGCTTGTTACTTTGACCAACAACCATCTCGCTACAACCTCCTTTCAGGTAGTCACAGCGAACAGTAAGGTCTCCCCCTCAGCTTCTTCTCCACACTAAACCATTCCAGCTTGCTCAGTTGCTCCACAGAAGATCAGATTTGTTCTCTAGACCCTTCCCCAGCCTTGCTGCCCTTCTCTGGACACGTTCCAGCAGTTCAATGACCTTCTTGTACTGAAGAGCCCAAATCTGAACAGAGTATTCAAGGAGTGGCCTCACCAGGGCCAAGTACAAAGGCAAAGTAGTAATACTATGATGTCCCTCAGTCATACATCAACCGTTAAAGCTGCTGCAAGTACAAACTTTTCCTAATTGCTTCACTGTGGCAGGCATTTTCAGCAAGTTTGGGGCTTCAACCATTTTTTACATGGAAAGAACTTGGATACAGGAATGCCATGTTGGTAATCCATATTTACCTCCCTATTCATTCTTCAAACAAAATTGGAAGGATCCTGAAATACAAGTGTTTTTGTTGGGAAGCATACTTGCCCCCTGCATCCAAACAAAGCTTCAGAACTAGTAAGTGACTAATTAAAAAACTTTGAACACTCTCATTGGCACTAATTTAATCAAGAGTTCTGAGCATTCTATCACTACCTTTAATAATACTAATATGTTTATGTATCTGTATATAACATATAAAGATATATACAATCACGCATAGTTCTACTGTTATATACCATTATGCCAGGAGGTTTTAATATTAAAACAGAAAGGACAAAATACAAGGAAGTAGATTCATTAAAAACAACATTAAACATATTATGAGTAATTTCCTGTTGGAAACCACATGTGTTAATTATAAGCCTAGCTCTTCTACTGCCTGCAGATTAACAAGACCTGATATGGCTCAGTTGGATTTTTTAGCTAAATTATTAATTATGGGTTTGGGTGAACAGCTGTAAGCTGTCATTTGTAAAGTCCTGAAACTCTATACTGACAATCTGCTTTCAGTGGCAGAAGACCTTTAGCCGTTGATACTGTCTAGTTCACACAAACCAAATACTGATTTATCAGCAAACCTTAGGCAGGTTTTCTGCAAATTGCTTCAAGCCATTCTATCATTTGAGACTAAGTCAGCAGTTCTGAACTGGACCACAAAGGAAGTGCAAGTCAAATGAGAACAGAACATGAAGATACCTTGACAAGAAAATACTTGCAGCAAACAGACCCAAAGAAAGAAAGAGTGAATGGTACTATTGCAGTGAATAAAAGCAAAGATCTGCATGTTCAACCCTGGAATATGGAACAATTGCCTCAAACCAAATGGGGCAAAAAAGGGGTGAGGGAACAACTGATTGCTGGACAATTTAAAATAGGTAAAATAGGTATCAAATTACAAGATTGTAACTTCTATCCAGCTTTGTGGCATCTCTAGTAGAAGGAAGTAAAATCATCCTTAATTTATTGCTTTCAAACCAGAACCAGCATTAGCTACTATTTGCAATATTTGCTACACTACTAAGCTGACACTCCACACTTCACAACACAATGGTGTTGTCTCAACACCATTGCTCCCACTGTGTTCAAAAGGGCTGAGGAAATGCAAACAGAGAATCTTCACTCAAAGTCACAACAGTCTAGAATTGCAAGTCATAAATTAAATTTGAGAAGGAAACTTTGTGTTGAGTATGTTCCCCAGCAGTGTTGTTACTGGATTACTTAAGATATAATAATAATGTTAACCTATCTTGAACAGCATCAAGTTCCCTAAAAAGCTCTAAATCTTCCAGCACAGCTGGGTAGTGAAACGTGGACGTTGTCTGAAAAGTAATGAACTGATGTTTCCTCCACTGTTTTCCTCAGCTGCCCCATACTGAATAACAGTTACTATTATATAGTGAAAAACTAACCTTCAGCGATGCTTTGTCCCTGAGACCAGAGGGAAAGTCTGAATAATGATGACATACCTTCAGTGATGGAAGCCCAGGTTAGGGAACATTTAAACAAGTCAACAGGACCTGGTAGAATGCATCTCCAGCTGCTGAGGGAGGTGGCCAACGATACTGCAAGGCCACTCTTGCCCTTTGAAAGGTCACAGTGATTAGCATGGAAGAAAACAAATGTCATTCATGTCAAGAAGGGCAAGAAGATAGATTGGGGCATCCAAACATGCAAGGGACAAGACTGTGACAGTGAAAAGTCAGCTTGAATTTATGAAGAGGAAACCATGCTTGACCAACATGCCACCTTCTACAATGAGAAGGCTGGCTTAATGCATGACTAGAAAGCAAGAGATTTTGTTTATTTCAAATTCAGTAAGGCTAAAGTAAGACTGTTGGTCACAACATCCTCATACACAAACTGATGAAGGACAAGCTAGATAAATGTAGACAGGCCAAATGGCTAGGGTCAAAGAGTTGTGAATAATGGGACAGAGGTCATCCTCAAGTCAGTTTGCAGACAATACAAAACTTGGAGGAGTGGCTGATAAAACCAGAAGGCTGTGCCGCTATTCAGAAGGACTTCAACAGACTGCATTTCCCTTTGTTAAACTTGATGAGATCTCTGGTGGCCCATTTCTTCAAAGTCCTGCATTTGGAGAGACATGGTGGACATACTGAACACGAGTCATTGACACTGGCCCTGAAACAAGGAAGGCATACAGCCTCCTGGGCTGAGTTAGGTTCAGTGTTGCCAGCATATTGAGGGACTTTGCTCTTACAGTCTACACAGCACTAGCAACATCGTCTTTGAAATACCATGATCAGTTTTGGGCTCACCAGTGCAAGAGAGAGACTTTCTTACTAGAGTGGGTCCTGAGAAAGGCCGCTGAAATGCTTAACGGACTGAAGCATCTGTCATATGAGGAGAAACTAAGCAAGCAGAGACTGTTTACCTGGGAAAAGAGAGAACTTGGGGTAGGGGGAGAGGGTGGTATTTTCTGAATGTGCATATATACCTGATGGGAGAGAGTAAATACAATGGAGTCAGACTCTTCTGAGCAATATGCAATGACAGGCCATGAGACAATGGAAAACAAGTAAAATACAGGAAGTTCCATTTAAGCATAAGAACTATAAGAGTAGTCCAATAGTGGAACAGGCTGCCCCAAGAAACTACAGATTCTTCATCCTTGAAGACATTCAAAATCCAACCTGACAACATCCAGAGTAACCTGTTCTGGTTGATAATACTTTGAGGAGGAAGGTTGGACTAGACAGTCTCAGAGGTCCCTTCTAATCCTAATCGTTCTTTGATCCTCACTGTTTGTTTACATACTAGAGTAAAATTTGACTGCACGATAAATGTGTTTGTACATTGTGGAAACAGTGTATTTTTTTCCCCTCCTTCCAGGTTTTGTATTTTTCCTGGTGCCATGCCATGTTTCTGATTACACATCCAAGGAGAGACATACTGAGCTTTTCATCTGTTCACCATCTGGATCATCAAACGTGCAGCAAATTCAGCAATAAGAGCAGACTTTGATGCAAATTAGTCAGCAAAACTCAAACCTGCAATCCTACGCAAAGCTAACAAGAGAACAAGAGATGAAAAACACACTACCACACTTAAAATACATGCCTATATTAAGACAAGCCAGTCACTGGAATCAATCCACGCTTTCTTGGATATAACCAATGCACAAGGGTATACTAAGAAGCACATGACAAACAACATGCTTACATACAACAATCAACATCTCCTCTGTGCAGATGGGTCAGCATGAACACTGTGTACAAGATCTTTAAAAAGGTTTTCCAAACTTCAGTGGTACAGAAAACTTGTCCAGGTCCCCAGGCAATGTAAAATGTAATTTGACAAGCAGAAAGTACTCTAGAATCACTGAAAACAGCATCTGCAAAGGACCCTGAGAGGTCAGTCTTTCCATTTCCTGGTCCAGTACAGGAACAGTTAAATTCCACTTCATTCCTGACAGGTGTTTTCCCTGTGGAGATACTCAACACTGCCAACGATCACACTTCCACTATGACCTAAGTAACCTTACTAGAAAGCTCCCTGTAAGGTCTTTTCTAAATCACCCTTACAGCAATTAAACATTATTTTTTAATGCCTTCATTGTAGAAAAATGAGTTTATTTTCCTCTTTTTCCAAAACTCGCTTGAATTTCTTTCAAGTCCGAAGAGAAATTAGTCCTCTGTCAATCAAGCAGTCTTGGTTCCTTTAGGTTGAACACAAATCATTTACATCACCGATATCTAATTTCACTATTCTCTGATACTCCTGGTTAGCCCTTCTTGTTGAGAGAACAAAACAAAAAACCCAAAACAAAGCAGAAAAAAAAGACAGACAAAATAATCCCCACAATCCTGAAGTGTAAAGAAAAGGTCAGGAATTGTTTCGTTTCCTACACAAAAGAATCTCTCTCATGCATTGTGAAAAAAAACCAAAACAAACCAGAAGCACTCCAACAACATGACACTGCTGCATCACACTCACTTTATAATTCTATACAATACGTAGAACCTGTCATGAGGAACTTGTGCCTTCCCGTTTATTCACTGTAGTTTTTTGATTTGTATTTAATGGGTTTTTTTCTTGATGCTAAGCATTTATTGATGTTATTGTGTTCAGTACAGCTGTCATCTTCCCCAGTTTTGTGCCCTCTATGAACTTTTCCAACTACTGTCACAGTTCCAACACTGGAAATGTCAGTGAGGAGGCCAAACAGTTCAGGACCTCGGACAGATCTAGGTGCCACTTTTCCCGTGCTTCCTCCTTGGCAGCTGGCCATTCCGCAGCACCTCTCCAGACTCATCTGCTGCGTAGTTTTAAATCCACCTTAGGGCAGTTCCATCTAGAACAGGGGTACCCAAATGAACAGGTGGAAGGCAACACACCCAAAAATTCCACTTGAGGAAGGCTACAACCCAGCCCATAAGATGACAGGGGCATCATCAGCCTTTCTCACTTTGAATCGTTTGTTTGAAAAAGACCTTTAAGATTATCAAGTCCACTTGCACCTGCCCATGCTGCTGGTGCAGGCCCAAGGCCAGAAAGTAGAGTTCTGGTACTCTCCTAGCTGCTCTGTTGTAACAAGATAGCCTAAGGTTTGATTCAGTTCAGAGCAAGCTTTGAGTTGCAGTACAGGGTATGTGGCACTGGATCCAAACTCAACCATCACTTGAGTTTAGAACAAGTCTAGCATTTAATATTAAGATTTCTTTTGGTGAAATGCTAATTCTTTTCCATATTTTTTTAATTAGTTTTATACAACTGTTAATAGTGGCTAAGTATTACATTTTCCAGACAGGGCTCATCATAAACCCATTTTGTGTTTAATTTATCACCTTCATTTACAGAACACATAGTTTTCCCGGTACTATTAGAAATGTAGACAACAGAAACTGTTCTAGAGTACTTTGAGTCCTCCTTTTTCCATTTTTTTAGTCAGGCACTTTCACTAATTTGTCTTCTAGAACCTTATATATCTTCTATGAATTCTCCAAGGTAATTCCCAATGGCTCTGAAATTGCCTCAGCCAGTTTTTCCAGCCGCTCTACGGGGGAATTTCAACTACTTTCTAGCACGTTCTTTCTCTATTCTTGTCTTTCTTACCAACTGCAACTGTTTTAACTTACTATAAGGCACAGCTACTTTTCCTATCAGATCTGGATCAGAGTTTTCATCCATGCAGAAAACCACACGGTACTCTCATGAATGACAACAACATGCATTTTTACTTTTTCTTTCCCCTTATCTTCCGTAAGCAGATAATCTATCAGACACGTGATCAAAGAAAGGGCACAGCTACTATGGAAAGACAATTAAGCAATCATAGCCTCTGCTGGGCTTCCCTACCGCCCATGCCAATTGCTCCATTCCACAAAGTGCTCCAGAACAGATGTTAATTTGTAATCTAGCTTCAAGGCATCTTAATATCAGATACAATAATGGAGAATCACAGCTGATAAATACCAGTGCACTTGTCAGCAAGAAACTTACTGTTCACTGGCTTGTGGCTACAGAAGTTCAGCTACAATATTGGCAAGGGAACACTAAAGAAAGCGTTATCAAGGCTGATCATAAGCTTAGAAGAGGTATCAAAATTGTGGGACCATGTTCTTTCCTTTATTGCAAGAAACAAGTTGGTTTTTAATCTTACTTTACAGGGCACCCAGACATGCTGTTAACAACTGAAAAGCATCTCACAAACATAAAGCCAAAGGAAAAACAAAGGTAAAGAAAAAGTTCAACAGGAGTTTGGTACAAATAAGCACTGGCTCACATGAGGGAGCTGACAATGATAAGAAACAAAGCAAAGGAAATAAGCAGAGCTTTAATGGCCTAATCAATAGATGGAGTAAGTTTTATGACCAGAGAACTAAATAGCAAGAAAAATAGTTGGAGTCGGAATGTTGGCAAGCAGATGAAGAGATACCGGCAACAAAACGCAAACACTGAATATTCTTGTATAACACATTAAAGTTCCTACTGGTCTTGCAGACTTGCTGTTTCAGTACTTCTCTGCACTTACAGAAGCTACAACCTTCAGCAGCCTTACTCCCAGGAACTGGAGCAATACTTTTTATTGAAAGCAACTATTTTTCTTAAGAGTCTCCATGTATAAAATCTCCCATGTTTAGCTATGCATAAAGTGACCTTCCAGTGAAAATCCTCTTTGATTTCTCAAACCTCAATGCGATCTCTGCACTATTGTTATTTCAGCTGCCAAGAATCCAAAGTACCTACAATGAGGAACTGCCTTATAACACGCCTCATAAAGCAACTCAACGTAAACAACTTGCAGAATCAAAACACTACATATCTTTCACAAAGCTGGCACACAGGACACGTCACTTAAGAGTAGGTGCTTTGAGATTACATCTATAACTGAAATGAGATGCTCAGAAAAGGGCTCAAGTTCTGGGTCCAACCTATATTACTGATTCTGCCCTTGGCTCTCTTGTTGGTTACTCTACCTTACTCCCTCCAACACAAATTCACCAATTAGCCCAAAAGTGTTTCATCACATTTGGAGGCTGCCCTAAAGTACCATACAACTGGACTTTCCTAAGGCTTCCCTTGCTTTACTTTTTGCATTTGCAGATACCTCCCTCTCATGACTAAGTAGCCACAGCTAATTATTCCTTATAGAATTACAGAATCATTAAGGTTGGAAAAAACCTCTAAGACAACTGAGTCCAACACCACCATGTTTGCTAATCCATGTCTCAAAGTGCCAAGTCTACACACTTTCTGAACACTTCCAGGGTCTGGAGACTCCACCGCATCCCTGGGCAGCCTCTTCCAATGCTTCACCACTCTTTTGGTAAAGAAATCTTTCCTAATATCCAAACTAAACTTGCCCTGGTGCAACCTGAGGCCATTTCCATCCAACACACTTTCAAATCACAGGGACAGCATCAGCAGACTGCAAGATTAAAGGAGGAAAGTAAATAGCACCCAAAATTCCCAATCTGTTCTTGTCTTGATAAACAAAAGGTCTGTAAGCAGAAAATAGTTCCCAAAGCTTTTTTAATGCTTCACTCTCCCTATCACCCACAATAATACCTAGCAAGTTTACAGAAAGACTTGTCATAACATAATTGACAGGCAACAAAATACATACACACAAACCGAAACCTGGTACACAAACGTGTTTCACAGAATACACAAACTCTCTCAGTGTAATACAAAAGTACTGCAAAGCTTTACGAAATACCCACATGCACAGAATATCTATTGTGTTAAATACTTCCATCACAAACTGACCCAAAATTTTACCTATAAATCTTAAACAAAAATAGAAAGAAAAGCCAAGAACATACATTGCTGAAGAAATAAATACACTCATCTAAATCCTTTCACTGTAACTTGTCAACAAACTCTACAGACTCTTCATGAAAAAAAAAAAATGCCTTTTACAAACCAAAATTCTGTAGTCATTGGTTAGCATTCCTGGTTTTAGAATCTCTCTGACAAGGGAACACTTGCTCTGTAAAGCACTTCATGAAAAATATTGCTATGAAGCAACTGATTGACCCCTTCTTCCTCTTTGTATAGTTGCAAGCAAGGGAGGAAAAGAACCAGCTACTGCTTCTGCCAAAATCACAGCCAAGTAGCTCAGTGCCATCACAGTTGGCTTGCAGACAGTATTTGTGCCTGTTGTGATACATTAGAAGTTTGAATATGACATCTGCTGCCAAAACAAAAAACAAAACAAAGCCAAAAAAAAAAGGTGGAAACAGGTTACAGAAGAGAAAAGCTAGGAATTTTGGAGTAACATCCCCAGATTGAAAACAGCTCTAAGCAATAAATTACCTACATTTTGGATCTTGTTAACATGCTCCTCTTCCTACAGGAATGTAAGGACAAATATGTAGCTTTAATATACTTAAAACAGTAACCATTGCTATCTTTTCAATTCCCCTTATTTCACTTTATGGCTGGTGATCTACAGCGTGAAGGTTCAATACGTGTTTCCAGGAAGATGAGGACCATGTTTTGCAACACAGCTCTGCTGCATAAACTGATGGTTTAGTGTTTGTTGCCTGTGACACCTGTCAGCAGACAGACAAGTAAATCTCCTATAGAATCACAGAACCATTGAGGCTGGAGGATACCTCTAAGATTGAGTCCAACTATCAGTACACCACCACCATGTCTACTAAATTTTGTACTGAAGCAACATGTCTACACACTTTTTGAACACCTCCAGAGATGGTGACTCTATCACTTTCCTGGGCAGCCTATTCCAATGCTGTACAGATCCCTTATCTTTGTAGTTTATTTTCCTAAGAATAAAAAAATCACCAAATCATTTGGGTTAGAAGGGACCTCTTGAGATACTGGTTTGTTTTTTTTTTTGGTGAGGGGCATACAGCACCAGAACAGGTTGCCCAGGGAGGTTGTGGAATCTCCATCCTTGGCAAGACTCAAAAGCTGTCTGGATACAGTCCTGGACAAATGGTCAGAGCAGAGGGGGCAGACCAAATGACATCCAGAGGTCCCTTCCAACCTCAACCATTGTGTGATCCTGTGACTGATTCTACAGAGACTCGTGCTCAGACAGGGTCAGACAGAGTCGGTTGCCCATTACCATGTGCAGCTGGGTTTTAAATATCTCTAAGGATGGAGACTTCATAATCTCTCTGGACAGTTTGCGCCAGGGCTGTAACACACCCATAGTAAAAAAGTGTTTTCTTGTGTTCAACAGGAACGTCATGATTTTTAGTTTGTGCCCATTGCCTCTTGTGCTATCAGCAGGAACTGCTGAGAAGACTCTGGGCTCCCTCTTCTTTGTTCCGCCCCCACATTGATAAAATTCCCCATGAGCCTTCAGTTCTCCAGGCTGAACACTCCCATTTCTCAGCCTTTCTTCATAGAAGAAATATTGCAGACCCTTAATCACCTTTGTGGCTTTGCACTGGGCTCTCTCCAGTGTGTCTATCTTTCTCTTGTACTAGGAAACTTATTACAGGACACTCTAGATGCAGACTTACCAGCATTGAGCACAGAGCACCTTCTTCAGCCTGCACGTATGACTCTTACTAACCCAACCCAAGAAGCTTCCTGGCTTCTTTATCAATGGCAGTGCATTTCCAGATCATGGTCTGCTTGTTGTCCACCAGCACATCAGATACTTCTCTGCAGACCTGTATTGCAGCTAGTCAGCTTCCCTGGAGTTATTCCTTCCCTGCTGCAGGATCCTGCACTTTAAGAGATTCCTCTCAGCCCAAATCTCCAGCCTGTCCAGATCCTTCTAAAAGGCAATACAGCCAGGTGATGTATGAGGAACTCCTCCTAGTTTTGTACCACCTGTGAACTTGCTGGGAGCACTCTATTCCAACATCTGTCATCAATGAAGATGGTAAACAGTATTGGCATCAGTATCAGCCCCAATGTCAGCTCCTAGTGTACACCATTGACAACCTCCCTCCACCTGGACTTAGTGTCACTGATGGCAGACCCAGTTGTTCAGTCAGTTCTCAATCTACTTCACTGTCCGCTTACCTAACCCATACTTCGTCATCCTGGTGAAACTATGGGAAACTCTGCCAAAAGCTTTACTTCAAGTTGAGGTGAAAAACATCTACTGGCCTTCCGGTCCTAATGGTATCTGTAGGTTACCTACTCTTACTGAAAAATACTGGGAGTATTACTCAGGAGCAACCTGATGCAGTGAAAGGTGTCTCCACCCATGGTGAGAGGGAGTTGGAACTGGGTGATCTTTAAGGTCACTTCCAACCCAGTCCATCCTATGATTCTACTATCAAATATCATCAAGGGCTACAAATTTTTTAAGGAACTCAGAAGAATCATTAGAGAGGAAATTGCTCAGCTTGATAGGCAGATCTTTGAACAACACTAAAGAGCACAATCTTTCTTTCTAAATAATAAATGTTTGGTAATTTTTTGATTGTCAAGAATTACCAGGCTGACAGAGTTGGGCTTGTCTAGCCTGCTGAAGAGAAGGCTGCAGGGAGACCTTATAGCATCTTTCCAGTACTTAAAGGAGGACTAAAGGAAAGCTGGGAAGAATGGAGCGATAGAATTAGGGGTAACAATTTTAGGTTGAAAGAGGGGAGATTTAGATTGGATATTAGGAAGACATTTTTTTCCTCTGAGGGTGGGGAGGCACTGGAACAGGTTGCTAGAGAAGTCATGGATGTCCCGTGCCTGGAGGTATTCAAGGTCAGGTTGGATGAGGCTTCAAGCAGCCCGATCCAGTGAAAGGTGTCCCGGCCCATGGCAGGGGGGCTGGAACTGGATGATCTTCGAGGTCCCTTCTGACCCAAACTATTCTATGATTCTATCCTCAGATGACCTGAAATATCTTTATTTGGCAAGAATAAGATCTAATGCTCGAATAACTCTGTTTTTAGTAAAGTACGCAAAGGCTGAGCTGTCACTCCAACAGCCATGCGTATGCCCTCCAAACCATTACCAGCTTCTGGGCTTTCTTCTCTGAATTATTAAACACGCATTCTGATGTGAATTTTCATCCATGCCAATATAAAAGGAAATTCAGAGCCTAAGTAGTATATCTACAAATGGAAATATCACCAAAAGCCTGTCACTTGAATCTGTAAATCAGGGTAAGGAATATCAACTGCAAACCAATTAGGAGAGGCTTAGAAGAAAATAGAAGCAGACTAGTAGAACAAACTATATTGGGCTTCTAAGGCACCTGAAAAGGTTAAACTCAAAACAAAAGGAGACTGACAGATTTGAGAGAACGCTGCCTGGAGAGGAATACAGCTACGTAGAGTTAAGATATCAAACATCTGGAAGATGAGTAAGACAACCAGTTTATAGCTGTTAATGGTCCACCCTGTATAACAGTATATTCAGAAGTACAATGGTATAATGAATTGTTTGAAGAGAAATGGAATAGACTTAACTACTCTGAAAACATAGGAGCACAATGAAGACATGAGTACATATGTTCGAAAGAACCATGCTTCAGCTAGTGCGAGAGAAAGAAAAGGCAAAAGCAGATCAGATGCATGTCATAAGTAACAACATAACTCATCATGAAGCAATCAAAGAGGTTGAAATAATAAGAACAGAAGGATAAGCTATTTAAGAACGAGCTCCTCTCAATATAATGTAAATGACTGGTTGCAGATCTGTATAACAGTTGTTAGCTTAAAGGCTCAGCAATGGAAAAGATGAGTGATGATATCAACTGCAACAAGGAGAAGTGAAGAGTCCAGAGTTTGACCCTGTTAAAAGTTAAAACTCTGTGCTAGATATTATTCTAGACTGGCAGAGATCATGAGCAAAATACTCTAAATATTATGGCACTGCAGCATAGACTAGAAAAGAGGCTGCCAATTAATATAATTTGCAAAGTTAATTTTTTTCAGTAGTGGTTTGGATCATTCTAATGAATTTAAACTACAAACAATGGACTTATGCTTTTTGACCTTATCTTACTTTCTCTTTGTATTGGCTTTGGCTGTAGAATTAATTTTCCTTAGAGCAGCTGCATGGTGTTAGAATGTTTTGGATTTGTGCTGGAAACAGTGTTGATAACACAGGAACGTTTTAGCTGTCGCTGAGCAGTATTTACACAGTGTCAAGGCCTTTTCAGCTTCTCACCCCACCAGTGAGCAGGCTGGGGGTGCACAAGAAGTTGGGAAGGGACAACCTCAACTGACCAAAGGAATATTCCACACCATAGGACATCGTGCTCAGCAACAGAATCTAAGGAGGAGGACGAGGAAGGGGAGATATCAACAGTTACAGCATTTATCTTCCCAAGTAACTATTACATGTGATGGAGCCCTGCATTCCGGAGATGCCTAAATATTGGCCTGTCGATGGAAAGCAGTGAATGAATTCTTTTGTTTTGTTTTGCTTGTGTACACAGCTTTTGCTTTACCTATCAAACCGTCCTTATCTCAACGCAAGTTTTTGTACTTTTATCCTTCCAACTGTCTCCCCATCCCAATGCCAGGGGAAGAAACCGAGCAGCTAAGTGGTGCTTAGCTGGGGTTAAACCACAACATCCTTTCATAGAAACTCTAAAGTATTTCACAAGAGTTCAAAAACTTCATTTCAAAAACTATTACCTTAGACAATGAAGCAATTGGGAAGAAAATGAAAATATGGAATGTTACTATTCTAATCACACAGCTCCAGTTTTATCAGGGGACAAAAAAGCTGAATTTTTGTTTCTTTTCTAAGGAGTACAACTGGTACAGATTTGATTTTGTAAATTAACAACAAAAGATAAGCAAAACCCTCACAGTCTTCTCAGTCCAAAGTATAGATAAACTACATGCAAAGAAAGAAGCATCAATTGAACTAAAACTAATTAAGCCCATCAACACATTTATCAGTCTGAAGGGAGGCAATGAGCTACAACATGCTACTTACTATGAAACACTTACTACTAAGAAAATAAGCATTTTAAGCATATTAATATACTTCATAACATATGAAACATTAAATCTACAGAAACAATATGAATTAATATAGCCACTAAGAGCATAATGAGTCTATCCTCCTGCAACAATTTCTACTATTCATCCCTTGGAGGGGCACAATGGTAGGAATTGGCTGGGAAAGGCTGGCTGCAGAACAGTTATACTTACAATATAAAAGCTTTAGTTAATTATAAAACTACTACTCCAATCAGCACCTCAGTGTGGAGTCATGCTTAGGGCAAGAAAGAGACAAAAATACAAGCATGTATTTGAGAGATGCTACAAGAGATCAAGTGTCAAAGTAAACACGGAGTTTGCATGAATTGCTTCCATTTGAAAGACTGTATTACTGACTGGTCATATGTGCTTTCTACAAAGACATAAATACTCTTTAAATGATGGGTTTGGTGAAACATATACAGTCATGCATGAGGAGAATTTACTAAAGAAGATTCTTCAAAATACTGTGGCCAAGAAGACTATAATATGGGAGGAAAAACAAAACAAAGCCCTACAACTGACAGTTAACACGGCAGAAACACAAATTCAACATCAAGTGTGCAGGAAGCACGCTTACTACATTGAATACAGCCAGCAGTGAGGAATGCTTAAGTCTTAAATTGCTTCAACTCCAGCCTTACATTAATTGCATCTATTTGCCACTAAACAGACCATCAGCATGCCAGAGCAGAGAGCAGAATTGAAACTGAAATTTTAGCTGGCATTTCCTCTCCGTTAAAAAACAAAAAAGCTCCTCCACAAACTAACAACATAAAAGGAAAAAAACCCCAAAAACCAGAACATACAGGCAGATGGCTTCAAAGTAGTAGGTGTGAGAATCCCAGTACACAGATTAGAGAGTCTAAAGATTACAGAGAACAAGAAAGCAGGCTTTATATGAAAATGGCCAACAGAACTCATACAACTCTAAAAAAAAGGAAGAAAAGTCCAATTACATCTAACCAAAAATAACTCTTTGATTATTCCTTGAATTGTCAGCTGTAGCCATTCTGAAATTAATGAGAAAAAAAGTATTAAGCAGAATAAACCACAACCGCCGCAAACCTAATACACTGATTTCTCTCCTGTCCTACTTAAGAGTTGTATTTTTTATGCTTGCACACTAAAATTCCAAGTTCTTGTGAACTTTAACAGAATACTCAGTCAATGTTTGCTGGTTTAAAGTGGAAGAGACTTTGTTATTCATAGTAAAATCCCCCCAAAATCCATACAATAACCTCATACAGATTTCATGACTAAAAACTATAACAATTAATACATAAGCCAGATGTGTACCCCTCTTAAGAACTTTGCTGCTATATAGATACCAACACCTACAATCATATTCTCACAATTATCCTCATTGGTAATCCCCAATCTGATGCTCAGAAAGGATAAATTATTTTAAAAGTTAAAAACACATTAAATATAGTATTTTGGAACACACTGAGCAGCCAAGATCCTCAAAAGTGGTAACAATATCAAAAGATCACCACACATCATGGATTAATCTAAGAATAACGGAAAACCACATAAGGCCTTATCTATGCTTGAAATGCCTCCTAAGAGTGGGTAATGGGAATTGAAGAAGAGAATTACCATATAAACACTAAAAAGGCTTAACCAACAATGCCCGAAACCACAGAATCATAGAATGGTTTGGGTCAGAAGGGACCTTAACCACCATCCAGTTCCAACCCTCCTGCCGTAGGCAGGGACAACTCCCACTGGATCAGGGTGTTCAAACCCCCATCCAGCCTGGTCTTGAATACCTCCAGGGAGGAGGGATCCACAGCTTCTCTGGGCAACCTGTTCCAGGGTCTCATCACCTTCACAGGAAAATATTTCTTCCAGATATCTAATCTAAATCTCTCCTCTTTCATTTTAAAACTATTCCCTCTCGTCCTATTGCTGCACTCCCTGATAAGGAACCCCTCCACAGCCTTCCTGTAGATAAACAATACAGCTAAACAGTCAGGCGCCACATACAAACTGCTTAGTAACAAAATGATGATGTGGAGAATGCATCGATCCTCTCCATAGATGAACACTCATAATGTCACTATTTAACAGTACAAACACTATAGGTGCTGCTACTTGCCAACCTTTCACACAAGCACACTCTCATAGCTAAAAAAAAAAATAGCTTAACATGTTTTTGTAACTTCTGTTCAATTCCCATTTGGCCTGTAATTGAACTTTTAACTGAAGAGCAAAAGGTTCCACATAGCATTATTTCATAATCCAAAACAAATAACAGGGGTAAAAAAAAAAAACCAAACAATGAAAGAAAATCATGGGGGGGGGGGGGGAATCACATGCACCAATTCCTTTCCAAACTACACTCTTCACTTCTGAATGAAGCATCAGAAGGATGCACGACTACAAAAGACAAAGATGCCTTTTAGCATCACTGGACTTGCCTCTAGTTTTCTGAATGGGAAATGCATCTCTATCAGCCAACAAAACCTGAATATTCTCATGGATTTCCCTTTTTTAAAATTTTTCAAATATTTTACGTAAATATTGATATACTACTTTACAAATATACATACAAATAAACATCTTAAGCATCACAACATAATACTATTAGTTGCATTCCAGCTTCTATTATTATGTTTTCTACACCAACACTGCACAAACACAAACTATGTTAGACTAAGCAACTACTACAGATTGTTAAGAAAACTAGTATGTAAAATTGTTTTCCTTATCGGAACATAAGGCAAAGAAGATAAGTAAAAATACATGGATTAGTTGTTAATCCCTATTAACCCGCAGCACACAATATACTACTAAAACATTGCTATATTGCAGCTAAAAAGCCTGCAGGAGACAGTAACTCTTATCAGCTTTTCTAAATGCACAGGTTGGCTCACTGTAAGACTCAACAGCACATTGATTTTCCAAAGAAATATTCGTTTTAAATTTACATAAGGACTTAAACTATTTTTTTTTGTAAAATGACATTTACAAAACATAAGAATGAAAAATAGAGAACAGACTAAACCAGAATACTTCAGTTGGAAGAGACCAACAGAGCAGTAGCATTTCTCCAGTAAGTTCTGAAAAATGTATACTTAAAACTCATCAGGGCCAAATAACCACTGCATGACTGAGCATAAGAAGGGGCAGAATGGAATCTTTATGTCAATTTTGAAAAGCCTAAAAACTAACCTAATGATCCATTTTCACCAGAGGATGTACAATTTACAACTATGAGGGTGCATGAGCTGGCCTACATCCAAAAATTTCTGTTATCGTCCAGTAGAATGAATCACCATAACATGAAAGAAAATTGGCTGCATCTTCTTTAGCCAAAATGGCTGGAACAACATCCATCTGATTTCCAGTTAATAGCAGAAACCTCACATTCCAGTAATCACTGAAATGTTCCTTGAACTCAATCAAACCACTTTACAACATTAGATTTGATTGGGTTTTTTGCCCCCACAAGACAAAGAGAAGCTTTTCTCCTCTGAAGGATCTAAGGTAAAAAAGGCAACGTTAGCAATTAAGTAATGGCCAAAAAAAGTACCTGCCCAAAAGCATTGGTATTTTCAGATGGTTAACATTTTTAAACTAATCGAGAGAACGTTTCTACTGAATTTTATGTGCTGAAGAAATCAAGTACCTGACAAGCACAATGGGATGTCACCCATTAGTAAGAAGCACAAGGAATTTTCAATATTGAGTATTATTCAATATATACTGCTCCATCTCTGATACCTAATGTTACTACAGAAATCCAGATGCTATTCTCACAACTAATTCAAAGTTTAAGTAGAACCAGAGAAGAACCTATTCAGAAAGCATTCTTGGATCTGCATGATGCTACTTCTACAGTTGCTGAAATGACATCCTACAGATAAAAAAATGATGTAATGATCTTCCTAGTAAAAATCACTTGATAACCTGTAAACCAGATGAAAAACACTTTGCATGAGTATGAAATTATTGCCATTTTAGACCGTTTTAGAGTCAAGTTAGTCAAAATTATGGAAAGAACACCTTCACTATGAAACAGGCTACACTAAAGCCATTAAAAATTTGTGTATCTGACCATATTTGACAGAAAAGTCTTAACGCACTGAGCCCAAGTGGTATTTCTGGTAGTACCTGCACAGTCAAAAGAAGAGCAAAGCAACCGACAGTTCAGGGAAAACAAAGATGCACAAGAGAAAATAGCAGCAATTCAGCTGGACAGGGATCACAGGATCACAAAAACACAGAATGGTTGGGCTGGAAGGGACCTCAAATACCGTCCAGTTCCAACCCCACTGCTATAGGCAGGGATCCACTGGATCAGGTTGCTTAAAGCCCAATTCAACCTGGCCTTTAACACCTCCAGGGAGAGGGCATCTGCAACTTCTCTGGGCACCCTGTTCCAGTGCCTCATCACTCTCACAGGAAAAAAATCATTCCTAATATCTAATCTAAATCTGCCCTCTTTCAGTTTAAAATCTTTCTCTCTCATCCTATCCCTGCACCCCCTGATAAAAGAGCCCCTGCCTAGCTTTACTGTAGGCCCCCTTTAAGTAGAGACAGGCTACTATAAGGTCTCCCCAGAATGTGGGGTGAATGGTTTTTAGGATTAAGTTATACAACAGAAAAACTGTATATTTGAAGACAGCAAAAAAGTGAGAATCAGAAATACCTTTCTCTGCAAATACAAAACTTCACGACTGAACGCAGCTTACATTCCTTCAGTAACAGAGAGCAAATTTTCACCTTCATTAACTCAAAAATCAGCATATGGGACAATGCTCTGAGAACACCAAGTTTTTACTCATCCTTTGAAGAGGCTCACACCTCTTACTGGTGTTGTACAGACTTTCAGGGCTACACTAGCCATTATACCATTACTAGTCACTGTCATACATTTCAGTAGCCACAGAGACTACAAAGTAAGCATACTCAATAGATTTACCTTCCAAACCCACCTCCACTTGACAATTAAACTCACTGTTAACACTACTGGAACAGATTCTTAGCACTATCTGAACAAAGTTGGTTGTACCTTAAAGAGCAAGATTAGATAGTTTTTTTCCATTTTCTTTCATAAAAATGTTAGGCTGGCACTAGTGACAAAACCAGCAGTTCCTCTGCTCCTGCCCCCTCCATACATGGATCTTTGTGCTACCCTTCACCTCACGCTGTCACAAGCACAATCACAAGGTAAAGCCAGATCAGGGAATTAGTCTGGATTACAACACACCATTTTTGCCAAGTTAATTTTAACCCAGAGCAAGTCTCTAATCTGTTACTGCGAGAGACTATATAATTATGTCAATGTGGCAGGGGGAACAAGCACAGCAACCAAACCGCCTGCTTTGGAGACCAAAGTGTTCCTGACACTACAGCAAATATCACGAGGAAATGCAAAGCACTGCTAATTCTTTTGCAAAGCAAATTGCCCCATCCTAATCGACATATGATATTCATCACTTCAGCCAGCACAAACACCTTGCAAATGTGTAATTAACCTTCCTTGTGACTTTCAGAGTCTCTCCACAATGTTTAATTTCCTTGTCTACACACGAGCACTTTCATACAGCCTTCTAGTTGTTCAAAAGCATGAAAGGTTTAGAATAAAAACAGTCACTGAGGCAGGTGCTGGTCACACAACATGAAGTGCTGAGTACAATTCTACAGACCTCAAGGAAAAAAATTCTACATTGACAAATTGCAAGTAGGTTGCACGAGCAATTCTTCAAATTAGTATTCTCAGAGCACAGGAAGAATTTTACTAATATCCATAAGGCAATCTGTTTAGTTTTTTTTAAGCTACTTAAAAATGTTTTTCTAGTTAAATATACTGTCATTAACCAATTAAGTGGCTTCAGATTTTAACTTGATTTTTATGTATGTGTAAGACACTTGTTATAAACCATATTATCTTAATATCCAATAACAGTGCCACATAAATTTATCTACGGTAGCAACTAGGTGCAGACAAATTCCTTTAGAGCATCTCTTTAGGTAAAAAGGATTTTTACCACTTTTGGAAAAAAAACATTTCTGTTTAATATAACCAGGTGGCTATAGTTCCCAGACCCTGAACTGGAGTACTTTGACATTAGTGTGGAGAAAGGATGGAGATCACATGCGCTACCTTGGCAGCCATCAGTCTCATACATGAGATGTTACAGGTGAGTATAAAGACACAGCAGGCAATTATTAAATATTAAATACTCCTCCTGTCGAAAGTCTTAACAATACAAATCTTCTGTGTTTCCCAGCATTAATTACCTGTCATTTAGTTGCCAATAGCTTAATACAATCCATTTCCTCTGTATGAGGAGCCTGGCTTCTTTAATTTGTTCTAAGATGACACCATGCAGTCAAGATATATGACTAAATCTAGCCTTCAAAAATAAAGGCATGCAGTAACTGCAAACATCGCTGTTTCTTTTAACTGGCATTCTCACAAGATTCTGCTAATAAGAAACAGAATCCAAAATAATGCAATCTATGTTATTTTGGCATTAAAAGTAATTATTTCAAGAACATCAATTAAAAGAAACATTAACATTTACATCCACCTTAAAGTAGTATTTTCTACAATAGTTAAGTATGAGATACCAGTTGAATTATCCTGAAACCAAAAAAAGATGCAAGAACAAAACTAATTCAGAACTACAGTTTTAAAAAACATAGGAAAAACTCAAATTTCTTAACACCACAGAGCAATTGCACAGCTCATTTCCTTAAATTTAAGTAGTTGCCTTACACTCAGCACTTGCAGTTACAGGATTAAATCAGAGAATTACAGAAATGTTTGGGTCAGAAGGGACCTTAAAGCCCACCTAGTTCCAACCCTCTTTCCATGGGCAGGGACACCTTCCACTGGATCAGGGTGCTCAAAGCCTCATCCAACCTGGCCCTGAACATCTCCAGGGATGGGACATCCACAACTTCTCTGGGTAAACTCCTCCAGTGCCTCACCACCCTCTCACAGTAAACAATTTCTTCCTAATATCTAATCTAAATCTCCTCTCTTTCTGCTTAAAACCATCGCCCTGGGTCCTATCCCCCTTTATTTCTTCAGTTTTTCTGTGGGCCTTCTTCAAGTATTGGAAGGCTGCTCAAAAGCAGGAGGAGAAAATTTAAAGTAAAAAGCACGAACACTGATCTAAGAAGTATACAATGTAAGAAAACTCAGGCCTATAAATGGAATAAAAGAACTACAGTTTCCTTGTCATACACTCTGAAGTCAGCAACTTCAAAGATGCCAAATGTCAATGTTAACAGTGCGTATTTCCAGCACTTGCCATAAGTTATGTTATGTTTTTAGCTGCTTCTGCTAATGCCACTCCTAGATGAAGCCCTTCCATGGTGGGAAGAAGCCCTGCTGTTCCAGTCAGACTGAAAAAGCCCCAAACCAAGGAAGCCAACCACCTCTGGCTTTACAGCCGCTTACAAACTTCACTCCAAGCTCTCCCCACGGTCTGGCCACCCACATCCCAGCACCAAGCCCAGCACAGGCTGGGAAACTGGAAGGTGGCCAGTTTCGTCTCATCTCTAGAGGGCAACAATAGGGAGTCCCATGGGGGAGCTTGGTCCTCCTGTCACACGAAGCAGCTGGGGCTCCGGCTGAGGACCCCTCACTGGTACCGTAGGGAGCCCCACGGGAGAAAAGCAGTGGGAGCAACAGGCACCCTGCAGCAGCCCAGGGATGAACCTTAAGAGCAGTACCAGGAAAAAGGAAACCCTGAGGGACACCATCCACAGTGAAAGAGCTGGGGGGTGGAAACAACCCTTCCAGCCACACCGGCTGGGGGGCACATCCCAGCAGAGCAGAAAAAAAGCATTCCCGAGGGGCAACATCCACCGGGAAAAGTGGGAGGTGGGAAACACCCCTCCTAACCCCTCAGCTTTCCCTGGCTGTAGTATCCCTGCAGAGCGGGAAGAAGGAAGGCTCGAAGGGGCACCATTCACTGGGAAAGGGGGGTGGGGGAGGGAAGCACATCCCTCCCAAACCTCCCGGTTGGGGGCACTTCCCTGCAGACCAGGAAAAAGGAATTCCCGAGGGGCACCATCCACGGGGAAAGAGGGGGATGTGTGAGACACACACACCTCGCTCCCCACTGTTTGGCTGCTCCTGGCCGCAGCAAACCGGGAAGAAGGAAGCCCCGAGGGGCACCATCCACCAGGAAAGAGGAAGCGGGCAACACCCCTCCCCACCCTCCTGCTATCCCTGGCCGCAGCCTCTCTGCACACACCGAGGCGGATTACGGAAAGAGGAGATAAAATAAAGGCATGACAGTTAGAGGCTGCTCCGAGCCAGGGCGAAGCACCGAAACCCCTCACCAGCGGGACCCACAGGTGCCCCGCACACGCTGTCTCAAGTCGAAACCGCGGGGTTCAGCCCCGTTTCTGAGCGAGGGGCTTCCCGAAGTCTCAACATGGAGACGGCGAGAAAAACGCCCCCATCCCCGGAAGGATGGCGGCGAGTGGGTCTTCACATCGCTACCCCGCTGCACAAGGGCGTGACGGAACGCCCGGGCTCGGTGCTGTGGGAAGGGGAGTGGGCACAGGTATCCCCACCCCGCTTGGGGAAGGAGAGCAGGCACAGGTAACTCCCTCTCTTCCAGCTTGGGGAAGGGGAGAAGGCACAGGTACTCCCCACGTCCCTCGAGGAGGGGAGGGCATAGGTATCCCCCCTCTCCCATCCCGCTTGGGGAAGGGGAGCGGGCACAGGTAATTCCTCCCTCCCATCCTTCTGGTGGAAGGTGGAGGCACAGGTAACCTCCCCCTCCCACCCCGCTTTGATACAATAAGTAGCATTTTCGGTATCAGCTTGAGGAAGGGGAGCAGGCACAAGTACCCACCCCTCCACCCCGTTTGGGGAAGGGAGGACACAGGTAACACCCTCCCCCTTCTCCCACCCCACCCCCTTTTTCCCACCCCGCCCCGGGCCAGGGAGGCGGCAGCGCCATCTGCCCAGTAACGCCGGCCAAGCGGGAGGCGCGGATGGGGAAGGAGGGGGGAGGGGGGGTGGCACCTGGGCAGGTGATGGGGACTGGGGGAAAGCTGGCACCTGGACAGGCGGTGGAGGGGACCGGGGACAGGTGGCACCTGGGCAGGCGGCGGGGATCAGGGGAGAATGGCACCTTGGCAAGCCGTGGGGACCAGGGGGGGGGGTGGCACCTTGGCAAGCGGCGAGGAGGGGGTGGCACCTTGGCAGCCGCCGGGTTACATCACCGCCCCCTCCCTCCTTCCCCGGTGGCCGCATGGCAGAGGCAGCGGGGAGGGAGGATGAGGAGGGCGGCGGCCGGGAGGAAGGTGCACGCCTGCCGGGGGAAAAAAAGGGCCGCTCCCACTTCTCCCAGCCCGGGCGATGGGAGGGTAGGTCGTGGCTCAACCAGGACGGATCTCGGCGTTACCTTCCCGGGTGGCTCCCCAGCTCCCGGTCGCTCAGCGCCGCCGTGTAAATCTTCCGGTAGCGCTCCGCCAGGGCCTTCCCGGAGAGCAGCAGCTGGTAGCGGCTCCGGCAGCCCAGCGGCGGCGCCGCTAAGGCTCCGAGCCCGCCGCATGACCCTTCTTCGGGACCCATGGCCCCCGCCGCACCGGAGCCCAAGAAGAAGAAGCCGCGCTCGGCGGCGGCGGCTCCCGCAGAGGCGGCGGCGGCTGCGGCGCCGCTCATCGCCCTCCCCGCACGCCCCCTGGCGGCGGCGCGGGCACAGGCGCCTCCCGCGGGGTTCACTCAGCCATGCGGAGGCCGCAGCCACCGCCCACGCCCTGCGAGCCGCTCATCCACCCGGGCTACGGGATCACCCCCCTCTCTCCTTCCCTGAAGCGGCCGCCCGAACTCCGGGCAGCCCCGCGCGCCGCCGCTCGCTGCCCCGCTTCCCGCGACGGAGGGGGCGGAGGCCGAGCGGCTGCTGGTGGTGCTGCTGCTTCTCCTCCCCCCCAACCCCGTCCCACCCCCTCCCGGCGCCGCAACAGCCTCCCCGCCGGCCCCTCCTTCCCAGCCGCCGCCAGCCTGGCCGCTGCGCGCATGCGCCAACCCCGGGCCCGCCCCGCTCCCCGGGAAATCCGGGGCCGAGGGCGCGCCAGTACTTGCCGCTGCGTGGGGACGGGGACGTAGGAAGAGGGAGGAGGGACACCCCCACCAAAGGGTTTGCCCACCGCGGGCTCCGGGGGGGTTCTTTACACGGAGCTGATGCTTCCCCCTGTTAGGAGCGCGTGGTTGTCCTGTGTGTCGTATAGAATCGTAGAGTCATGGAGTGGGTTGTGTTGGAAGGGACCTTACAGAAAATCCAGTTCCAACCCCCCTGCCATGGGCAGGGACACCTTCCACCAGACCAGGCTGCTCAAGGCCCCATCTAGCCTGGCCTTGGAACACTTCCAGGGAGGGGGCATCCAGGGCTTCCCTGGGCAACCTGTGCCAGTGCCTCACCACTTTCTTCCTAATGTCTCATGTAAGTGTCTCCCCTTTCAATTTAAAGCCATTCCCTCTCATCCTAACACAAATCGCCCTCGTAAAAAGTCCCTCCTCAGCTTTCTTGTAGCCCCTTCAGGTGCTGGAAGGCTGCTATGAGATCTCTCTGGAGCATTCTCCAGGCTAAACACCACCAACTCTCTCAGCCTGTCCTCATAGTGGAGGTTCTCCAGCCATCGGGTCATCTTTGTAGCCCTCCCTATGGACCCATTCCAATAGTTCCATAGCCGCCTTACTTCGGGGATTCCAGAACTGGACACAGTACTTCAGGTGGGGTCGCATGAGAGCTGAGTAAAGGGCCAGAATAACCTCCCTCAACCTGTTGGATGTGCTTGTTTTGATGCAGCCCAAGATGCGGTTGGCCTGGAATCACAGAGTCATCAAATCATTAAGACTGGAAAAAAACTCTCATCCAGTTCAACAATCAGCCCAGCACCACTGTGCCTGGTAAACCATGTCCCAAAGTGACACATCAACACATTTTTTAACACCTCCAGGGATGGTTACTCCACCAATTCCCTCAGTAGCCTGTTCCAATGCTTCACCACTCTTTCAGTAAAGAATAAAGAATTTTTTCCTAATATCCAATGTAAACCTCCCCTGACACAACTTGAAGCCACTCGTCCTATCCTTTGTTACTTTGGAGAAGAGACCAACACCCATCTCGCTACAGCCTCCTTTCAAGTAGTTATAGACAATGATAAGGTCTCCCCTCAGCCTCCTGTTCTCCAGGCTAAACAATCTCAAGTCACTCAGCCATTCCCATAACCCTTGTTCTACAGACTCTTCCTCAGCTCCTTTGCCGTTCTCTGGACACACTCCAGCCCCTCAATGTCTTTCTTGGAGTGAGGGGCCCAAAACTGAACACAGAATTCGAGGTGTGGTCTCACCAGTGTTGAGTCTAAGGCCACTATGCCTTCTCTACTCCTGCTGGCCACAACATTTCTGATCCAAGCCAGGATGCTGTTGCCCTTCTTGTCAACATGAGCATGCTGCTGGCTCATGTTGAACTACTGTCGACGAGCACCCCAGATTCTTTTCTTAAAGGCAGCTTTGCAACTACTCTTTGCCAAGCCTGGAGTGTTGCATGGAGTTGCTGTGACCCAAGTACAGGACCCGTCTCTCAGCCTTGTTGAGATCCTTACAGTTGGCCTTGAGCCATCGATCCAGCCTGTCCAGGTTCCTCTGTAGAATCTTCCTGTCCACAAGTAGAACAACGCTCCTGCCCGATTTACTGTCATCTGGAAACTCAGGGAAGGAGCACTCTTATCTCCTTATCCCAATCATTGCTAAAGATATTAAACAAGACCAGCCCCAACACTAAGCCCTGGGGAATGCCATTTGTGACTGGCCACCAACTGCATTTAACTCCATTCACCAGAACTTTCTGGGCTTGACTGTCCAGCTAGTTTTTTACCCAGGGAAGATTATGCCCGTCCAAGCCATGAGCTGCCAGCTTCTATAGGTATCTATCTATAGTTTGACAAGATGTTGAAACTCCCAGTTTTAATGGGGGCAGCCCTTGCAGGCTCGTTGCATCAGCATAAAGCTCCACTCCAGAGCATTAGTGTACAGCTTGGGTGCAAGAAGTATGGCATGGCCAATGGCAGCAGCTGAGCCGCAATGTACCAGTGCCCCATGCCTGTTTCTGTGCTTTGTAAACGTGAGGCAGAAATCTTTTCAAGGAGCAATAAACACCCTCTCTTTCTTACTTAATGCAGCATTCACTAAAGTGATGTATCACGTGAGACCAAGATTTCCTTTTATCATCTTTGCTGGCTCCATCATACTGTACCTGCTTTTAAAGGATAAGGGAGGCATGGCAGTAGGCTCTCCTACTCCCACTTGAAAGACCTGGGCCTGTTCATCCCAGGAAAGGGAAAACTGAGAGAGGATCTAAGGAGCGGGTGTCAAGAGTATAGGGCTAGACTCTTTTCAGCGGTGCCGAGTGACGGGACAAGGGGCAGTGGGAACAAACTGGAGCACAGGAGGTTCCGCCTGAACACAAGGAAAAACTTCTTTACTGTAAGGGTGGTGGAGCACTGAAAGAGTCTGCCCAGGTAGGCTGTAGAGTCTCCTTCTCTGGAGATATTCAGAACCTGCTTGGACATGTTCCTTTGCAACCTGCTCTATGTGACACTGCTATAGCAGGGATATTGGGACTGAATGAGCTCCAGAGGTCCCTTCCAACCCCCACCATTCTGCGATTACCTCCTTTCACCCAGACTACTTTATTAAATGATTAGTTTTTATCTGGTCTAGTGGGAGGACCTGGTCTAGTGGGAGGTGTCCGTGTCCATGGCAGGGGTTTGGAACTGGATGATCTTTAAGGTCTTTTCCAGCCTCACCCATTCTGTGATTCTATGATTTGTTGGAACTGTAGCCCTGCAGTTTTGCCACACTTTCTACTACTTTACACAGGAAAAAACTCAAAATTCTGCCTGGCAAGCATGGGTTGGATTCCAGACTGCAGAAAACTGTCATCCGAAGGAGGGGCATGCTGTCGTATTTTCTTTTTTTTTCTTCTACCCTCCAAAAGAGGGTGTAAATGAAGCCCAGAATGCTGCTGGTTCTGAATACAGTTAAATGTTTTCATAAATAATTTCTTGCCCACCAATGCTTAAACGTTCATGTCAAATTCCAAGTACCTTTTTACAGAGAGCTGAGAATGTCAAAACTCATGCATTCATGCAAGGTTTTTCAAAGGTAGCTGCCCAGGTAGCAGAAAGAGCCAGATTAGTGCCATCATTGCAGAAAAAGCTACTTTCTGAATGCAGTTAGAAGAACCAGAGCCCATCCAAAAAGTGTTTAAAGTACTATCTGCATAAAAAGCTTTCAATTATAATTCTTATAGTTGAAAAAAAAATAATAATCCAGCAGTAGTAAAAGGAACCACAAGAAAACAGAAGCTACTTTTGATGGTGCTAACTACCTCCAAATTACATTTCCTCTGAGAACCAGAGTAATAGATCTTTCTAGCTCCTCCTTTAGGCATTATGTAAAATCATTCCCACAGGCAAGAACCAGAAAAAAACCAAACAACAAAACCCCTACCTTCTAGCTCATTTTTGTGTTTTGTTGCAAGGTGCTACTTTACATCCGAACAGTGATTTTTCCTTCACCAAACACACACTTCCATGATAAACGGGCTATCTTCTGGTGTCACATTGCCAGGCACATCTCAAGGTTATTCTTCTGCACTAATGCTGTTGTAGCCACCTTAAAGCATGTGCCATCAAAGCTAAGTGCTGGCAAACTTGTATGAAAGTGATGCAATTTATTGCAATTCTTGCATATTGCTCCAGACTCTAGAATTTGTCTGGACTTGTGTTGCGTAGAGCCACACACAATGTGGTGAGCATTATTCTTAGCAAGTTGCAACTGCTACTCTGCATCTTTTTTTGTCTCAAGTTGTTTGGCTTTTGGGAGGAATCTTAATAAGGGTGCACAGAGCAGAGTTTACCTTCCATAAGCTTCAGCCTGTGATAAGCAATAGTGTTTGGCAATGTAATTAGGAGTTGCCAAGCAAGAATAACTCTGGGCCTTCTTATAGTCCACCTCCAAGCCCTCTTTTTCTTCACTGAAAATATATATAGTCTCCAACTTATGAGGCTGTTAGTGGCACCAGTTGAGATCTAGGATGTTCAATCCTCCTTCACAGCCATATTTTCACTTTTTGTTTGGTCATCAGAGAAAACCACCTTTTTCTCTTCATTTTTGTATACAGTTGTACTACTCATATTTCATATTTTTTTTTCTAAGACTGATTCTAAGCATTAGTACCAATACTGTGGCCTGTAAGAACATTCAGGAATACACATTTCGTCTGGACCAGCATTACAGAATCATACAATCGTTACAGTTGTAAAAGGCCTCTAAGATCGTTGAGTCCAACCGTCAGCCCAAAATCACCATACCTACTAAACCATGTCCCAAAGTGCCATATCTACGCATTTTTTGAACACCTCCAGGTATGATGACTCCACCATTTCACTGAACAGTCTCTTCCTGTGCTTCTCCACTCTTTCAGTAAATAATTTTTTCTTAATATCCAATCTAAACCTCCTCTATTAGATGTTATACTAGGTCTGATATTGACTATACTACTGTAGTTAGCATAAATTTATTATAGATTCAAATTTAAGGGTTTTGGTTGAGTTTTGGTCTTGGTTTGTTTGTTTGGTTGGTTTTTTAAAAAAGGTAATACAGTTTGGGAGAAACTGTTTGTACTGGATTAGCTCTTTGCTTTGTGTAGCTGTAGAGTTTTTGATCTAGCAGTACATGTCTGAAAGATTGATTTCGTAGTAACAAAGCTACTATGAAGTGCTTTGCAGCCAGAATGTGTCTTACTTTGGACAGTGCTATGCTCTTTTCCTGTTTGCTAACATCTGCTTGCTGTTACAGAATGAAGTGCTTTGCCAGTCAGCCTCTCCTGTTTACTTTAAGGTGAGGTCTTCAGCAGTTGCATTCATTCACTTGGCACTTTTATAAATAAGTTTTAGCAGAACAAATTGTTCAGAAGTCATCCAGAATCAGAGTCTGACAGTCCGTCTCATTCATTGTCACTGCTCACATGGATCAATATTGTACGAATGTGAGTTACAACATAGCAGAACAAGAATTCTCACCAGATCGTTTGAAAGCTACAGTATCCTGCATGACTGGTTGTAAAGAGGAAAGTTTCATGATTTCATAACCTAACCCTTATACTTTTGAGTTATATTTGTAGGCATTGTTTTCTTAAGCTTTCAAAATACGATACAATCCAATATGAATTTCTTCACCAGTCTAGAATAAAATAACTTCAAAATGTATATACTAGATAGTTTGCATATCAAATTGCAGTCACGGAGTTATGAACCACAGAATTCAGTAATTCTATGTTAAAACTTGCAATTTACTACAATCAGGTGATATTAGAGTTCTTGGTTCACCTGAAGCAACTAGATCCTATCCTCACATTTTCTCCACAAAAAGGACTTGAACCAGTAATAATGGGGAGAAATAAAAAATCTTATGGTTACTAAGCTTCTGTCACTGTCAAGATGTGTTGTGAAGCAGTTAATATGATTAATTAAAGGGACTATTTTTCCTCACATGGTTCCAACAAAGCTAAAGTCAATTTTGTCATATTTACTTTGTAATGTGTCTATATGTGTTTTAAGCTGTCAGTATTTATTTTGAGGCTTCGTTATCATTGGGGTGAAAATAGTAATTTAAAAAACCTCACTAAACTTTACAACGTAATTCTTGTCCCATGCTTTTCTATTATCAGTTCTTTAATCATAAAAAGCACAGGCAGGCTTATATGCTGCTTCCATATTAGAGATGAGGCTTTCTTCCCAGTTCCTACAATGGAGATGCTTGATCCTCTCTATCCAATTGTTTTCCAGGTCAAATAGTGATACCAAGTTATCTCATTCATGTTTGGTTTCTGTAAACAGCACAAATGAAGGAAAACAAAGCTCAAATATTAAAAAAAATAAGTCTTTTAAAAAGAATGAACAAATTCAACATTTATATTGTGTTTTCATAGAAGACTGAAATCACATTATTGAGACTTCACAAATGGATAAAACAGGTCAATCTTAAATTCCAGTTCCATGCTCAGAGCAGGATACCAGGGATATATTTAGGACAATTGTGTTTATAGTGAAAGCTTTAGAAGTGTAGCTAGGAAACTGAAAGGATAGTGCTGTGATCACAGAAAAAAAAGGTAGTGTAGGGTCTAACTGCTTAAAAATCCATACAGTTATCCATGGACATGTTTTTAGTAGTTGTAATCTACTTAGAACAGTTTTCTTCAGTAACTGTAAATTAAATTAAGTCCTTTCAGGCTTTGTGTTGGTTTTAAAAGGGCAGAGTCCCAGGGTCCAGTTAAACTAATAGCTCAGTGAACTTCAGCAGCTGTATGTTGAAACACACAGAGAATTTCTACACATGAATCATTGCATTGCATTTACTGAACTCCAGGGTCTATGCATGTACTTGTTGCTGCACCAACCACATTATTCCTCGTGAAATTTTTGTTTTCCTACCCTGCAGACTTATAAGTACTAAGGCCTACTACGTCAATCACTCGACAGGTGATTTTCTTACTAATATGTATCAGTAGGGCAGGCAAAAGGAGCTTCCCATTTCAGCTGATCCTGAGAACAAGCCCTTTTCCTGATATTTCTAGAAGCATATGGTAAACATTTAAATCAAGAGGTAAACATGCAACTCACAATTTACATTTCTTCTTGGATTTTAACATCTTTCAAAGCATTTGTACAAATCCTACTTGGCCATTATTCATGGGACACTCTCAATCTCTACTGCTTTGCGTGCTAGATGCTACATTTGAAGGTATGGATTTTTCCAGTTCTGCTGTGAGGTACTGCAATTTCTCATACAGTTTAATAGTATGCTTATAGTACATTGGGACTTAGGTCTTTGTTCTGGAGGCTTGTGAAGACCTGGTAAGACAGGGAATGAATTTCACCCAACTGGTTTCCTCAGTCTTTGCTCTCCCTTCCATGAATCATTTTTCTAACTCAGGAGTCCATTTAATCCTCATCTTTTCACCCCAAGTTTCTTATGCTACAAATAGCTTTGCTCACCTGTATTTAGAAGCTTCAGGTACTGTGCCTACAATGGTTTCAAAGGTTTTGTTTTGAAGCATTTCCTATGAGATCACCGTGTGCTATGGATTAATCCAAGCCCTATTGCTGTTGTGTGTTTTACCTTCTTTCCTTTTGCTTCCTTTTGCTTCGACTTACATAGAGATGTTGCTTCTGGAGACTCACATCTTATGGTTTAGTGTGATTTGACATCTACAGGTGCAGGATCCATGAACTGTTTATAACATATAGCATCTACTGTAGCCAGATTATGAGGCTCTCCTCTCCACTCTGAAGGAAGTCCTAGGTCATATAACTAAATTGACATTTGTAACTTACTAGGCCGTAAACTTAAAGGACTAAAAAACTGACCGAAATAGACAGGCTCTTTGCCTTACTTCCCTCTGTCGCATGTGTGTGTGCACATAACACACGAGTCAAAGCAGAGCTGTGTGGCTCTGTAGTTTAGAAGCTATGCAAGGACAGAGGCAACTCGCATAAGGCAGGAATGACTTTTAAAGGTCTCTCACCTCTATAGGAAAAAAACAAATGTTCTCAATGCAGAAATAATGTTTTGTTATCCCGTCATTTGTAGCAGCATGCAAAAAACCTGGTAACATTAGTTTAATTCTCAGGCTCCTTGTGGATGAACTTGAGAACAGATCATCTGCATCCTATGCTACATCAGCCACTTCCAGGGAAGTTGTTCTGGTCACCTTAAATGAGAGGTTATTGGTTGGAGTTTTTTCTCCCTCTAATTTCTTTCAGAATTTGTTCTATTTTTTAACAGGACTATTTAAATTTATAGCTATACCTGAGATGTAAGAGGGCGGAAGCTTAAAAAAAAAAAAAATCCCAACAAATGTCCACAGCCTCTTTATTCACCTGTTTGAAGAAATACAAGAAATATTAGTTCTTGGCTAAAACTGAGGATTTGAATCAGGGTGAATTTCAGTGTCCTTCAGTATTTCATATGCCTGGTGAATCCCTAATGAAGGAACATCTGCAGTGAGCTAATTCTAGGTACACCGTATTCATCATGTTGTAGTGAGACTGGAGAAATCATTTGCAGAGGTAGAGTTAACATACCAAGATGGGTTTCTCTCCTTGAAACTCCACAGGGGTTTATTTCTTATGTTTGGAAGAGATGAACATACAAATAAACCACCTCCCCCTGTCCACTCCACAAAACTTGCCAAGTACCTATTTCGTTAGTTCCTTAAAAAAAGTTCTCTCTGGTAATACCATAAACACAAGAATATGAAGGATGTGTACTGTAACAGGGTGGGGAAAGAAATTAAAGAAGAGGGGAAGGATGAGCAATAAGTAGTTCAGGATCCCAGTCTAACTGGAATTTTCTTAGAAGTTATTACAACAGGAGAGATTCATACAAAAGTCTAGTTTCGTTCACCTTCATACAGGTATTACACTAATAAAATGACAAGAAATAAACACTGAAACCACACAAACCAAACCAAAAAATAACCAAACCCTGAAGGATCAGAAGAGTAGTTGGATTTTTTTGTATAATTTTGCATCAAACCCAAACAATGTGAACCACTGAACTTCAGTTGCTTGTTGGGAAGAATAAGATAATCTATTTGAAGTGTCATGCTTTAAGGAAAGCTGCTTTTGAAAGTTACTGTATTCATATGGCCAACCCAAGGGAGACTTTTTTGGAAGTTGCCGGGGGAAGTGGTGGATGCCCCATCCCTGGAGGTGTTCAAGGACAGGCTGGATGAGGCTTTGAGCAACCTGATCCAGCGGAAGTTGTCCCTGCCCATGGCGGGGAGGTTTAAACTGGATAAGTTTTAAGGTCCCTTCCAACCCAAACCATTTTATGATTCTATGAAGAAATTAGAGTTCAGATATGCTTTTGAAGGACTATGAAATCTCTAATTTGGGACCAGGTGTAATATTAATAAGAAGCCTACAAAGCAGAGAAGACTTAGGGAAAATGTGGAATTAGCTATCCAAGCACATCTATATCTTACATTACAAGCTCTGCCAAGAAAATGAAGTGATATCACAGCAGATTGGGCTAGCAAACTAAAAAGATACATGCGGAGTTATGTGCAAGTCCTACACCTAGAGTGAAAAATACAAACAAAAATACCTTTGTGAGTAGAGCATGTAGTGTGAGAAGCAGACCTAAACATCAATCTGCATTTGAACAGAGCTTATGTATTTGAGAAAATGAAAGCCACATTGTAGAAATGTAGCCAATGCCCATGTATCTTCTTAGAATGTGTTTAAATCCTCTTCAGAACAGAAATGTAGCTATAACACAAATTAAGTGGTTTGTTCAAGAAACAGATATAGCCAGAAACTGAAATGGTACTCTGGTTAAGAATGGACCACATGCTTAATTGTAATGGACATTTAATATGTATTTCAAATGTCATTAAGACTTTTAAGATAAGAATAATTATGAAAGCTGAGAGATAACATGATCAATCTTTGGAAAGATTCATCCCAATTTGGATGTCTGAGAACTGAAGACAGCTTCCTGAGAAAGTACTCTACCATGTTATAACCTACTAAACAGCCCTCAATCACATTATCCCTTTTAAAATAGCTTCTGCTTTAGAGGGAAGAACACCTGGAGACAGAAAAATTAAGAAACATACCAACAGAGCGGTGAAACAGGAAAGGAAAAACTGAAAGTCATGCCATCATAGAAGGACAGAATGATTTGTGTTGGAACAAACTTCAAGGATCATCCAATTCCAAGCCTCTAGCCATGGGCAGGGACACCTTCCAGTGCATCAGGGTGCTCAAAGCCTCATCCAGCCTGGTCTTGAACACCTTCAGGGAGGGGGCATCCATGGCTTCTCTGAGCAGCCTGTTCTTTTTCCTCACAAGAAAAAATTTCTTCCTAATACCTAATCTAAATCTCCCCTCTTTCAGCTGAAATGATTCCCCTCATCCTATCCCTGCACTCCCTGATAAATAGTCCTTCCCCAGCTTTCCTGCTTTTCCTGCAAATGGATAAAAATCACACTAAACAAAGCCATGACAAACTGGAATAAGTAAGGTCACACGATGGTACACATACACATACAGTCAAAAAATGTCTGTATCCACTGACATTTCCTACTTATGACTCAAATGCCACTGACTCACCTATACAAAGTTATTTTCTTGAAGTACTTACACCACCTTGAAGCATCCACGCCCTTTTCATTCCATTAGCACTTAAGACGAATGTTAGGTGGATCTACAGGACTAAACTTTTTAAAACTAACTGATCACAGAAATGAGCCTATAACTATTTTAATGCCACTCCTTACTCACATAACAGAAAGGACTGCAGTGCTAGACAACCAAAGATGAAATAGCATTCATTATGCTCTTCTATAGAAGTAAGCGTCACTAAATAAATCTTTCACTCTTGGACAGAAAATGAGGTATAGGCTTCCAGGTTAGTACTATACATTAGTCCAACTCAGACATCAACACCATATAGAACATAAGTTAAGTTATGAACTAGTTGATTACAAGTACCTCTTGAGATGTATCAGTATATCTGATTTATCCTTTAATAGAATTCACTTCTACCACAAAAAACACCTCTACCATTAACGAGATTCCAATCCCACTCTCATACTAGACTCAAAAATTAGTGCTATACAAAAAATCCCCCACTGAGCTCTACCCCATTTACCCAAAGCTCCATAATGTTTTCATTTTTACAATCAAGTTACTTAGTAGGCTTTTTTATCCCCAAATAATATGCTTTTTAAATACCAATATAAAAAAAATGTAATTCTAGTATACTTTTTTTTGAAAAAAAAAAAAAAGATAAACAAGACCACAGAAGGAGCACAGCTGTGATAGCTTCCAGACCTGTACAACTACGGCAATTTAGCAAAGAGGCTTTACATTACAAACTCAAAAAGAAAGTGTTGTTCAGTTCATCAAGCAGACAAAAGCCTACTACTAGCCTTCAGTTCGTATGTGATCTCTCACCTTCTTTTCCTTCTTCTCACCCCCAATAAAATCATTTTCTTTGAGCTTGGACTGCCCTTTAAGCTGAGAATCAGACACCTAAGGTGATTCACAGCTGTGTACTATCTTTTTCATAAAGTGAGGAAGGCTGTTTTCCTAAGTCCTTAATGAATCCACACTCTGTGACCATAACAGAGCAAAAAGTAGAGTGAATTTATTTATTAAGTTTAATATGGATATATTCCTCTTCTATATATTTTTAAATGAACTTAATAAATGATCAGTTGACTACTGAGTAGCTATAGGGGAGGTCAATTGTTAGACAATGAGTTTAATTTTGAATGCTTTCCTTTTTTAAAACTCGTATAGCACATTTACTAACTAAAAACACCCCAAAGGACAGAAACACAAGGACGATATTCAGTGAAGATCTATCCAGAAATGAATCATCAGCTTTGTGAATTCTGTATCTCTATGTCTATATAAAGGTGTACAGATACAGGTATTTGAAGCAATGTACAAAATAATGAAATAATGAGTCATATACATTCCTTTATTGCAAAGCTACTTGCAGGTGATATGAAACTAGGACTGTTTGCAGCAGAGTGCTCAGAAATAATCTGGAAGCACTATGTGTAACTTGGATTTGCGATAACCCGATGAGCTGCTTAGCAGCTCCCTCCATTCAAAAGTTATTGTAACAATGATACTAAAGCAATTAAGTATAATATATATTTCGTTAGCTACATTTTGATTTTCCCATATTTCCTGCTCACAACAGTGACATAAATAAGAAAAAGGTGTTGACCTTTGCTGATTCACTTTTGAAATAAGCTAGAAGCTGATTTACAACCCTTTTCTCTAAGGTAGTCATTCTTGTCATACAAAGTGAAGGTTTATTCTGTCTAATTTTAGTCATCTAAAGATTAGGCATTTCAGACTAATCTAGCTTGAAATTTAACTGACTATTCATGCCTCAGTCTATTACTAGCAGCTCATAATCAATATCCTCCAGGCAGGTTTCATTCATTTTAACCACCTATGTATGTATTAGCCGTGTTCCCTACACTAGTCAAGCCCTTTCAGTAGTAAATAAAAGAGACAAGTATCTCCAAAGAAAAAATAATCCCATCTGTTTTTGTGATGGAATGAATTACTCTCTATATTTTAATTAGAGCTTGAAACAGATAAATAGCACATAAAAGATTTAGATGTCTTTTAATCAGGCATTTATGATGCTTTCCCAGTTTCTTTACTCATCTTCATGCAATGCAAAGTAGCAGAATGAGAAGGCAGACATGGCTTATGGTGCAGGTCTTTCTAGAATGGGGTGATGGAGCCATACTTTTGATTTCTGCTTCTTGTAAGGCCATTTTATGATTATAGGTGAGTACTGAATGCATCTGTGCCTTCAGCTATAGCTCTCTTCTGCTTTAGGAACCAGTAAAATCAAAGCACATTTATTCTCTTTAGCCCTTAAACTCTAATCAGTTGTTTTCGCTGGAGGTCTTTCAGCAAGCCCTACCAATCTCATTCCTTGACCTCCACAACTTAAAAAGTTGCATTTCAAAGTTCAAGGATCTTTCTAGCCAGCTACTGCCATTTTATTTTCCACACCAGTTCACGGTCAGCTGAAGCTATATGCAAGTGTGGTCCTCAGACTTTAATAATTAGAAAGGTCTTAGTTGCAGCTCATCTATTAATTTTACATTGCGCTTTAACCAGTTGGGTTTTTTAATGTAAGAATTGCTTTTGGCTGCTGCTTTAAGTTGCTGGGTCAGCTGATACCGTTAATTTTTTCCTGTTTTAGGAAGTTCTGCAACAAGCTTCCTTTGCTTCTAAAATATGTAATTTCATTTTTGCTAGGTATTTTTTATGTCATGAATTTCCAGAATTTTGATTAGAATCATGGAATGGTTTAGTTGGAAGAGCCCATAAAGCTCGTCCATTTCCAACTCCTCTACCGTGGGCAAGGACACTTTCCATTACATCAGGCTGCTCAAAGCTTCATCCAACCTGGCCTTGAACACCTCCAGGGATGGGGCATCCACAGCTTCTCTGGGCAACCTGTGCCAATGCCTGACCACCCTCAGAGTTAAAAATTTCTTCTTAATATATGATATTGCACTTGACCTTATTGAACTTCATGAGGTTTGAACAGGCCTACTTCTTAAGCCTGTCAAAGGTCCCTCTGGATGGCATCCCTTCCCTCCACAGTCTCCATCACACCACACAGTCATCCGCAAACTTGCTGAGGGTGCCCTCAATCCCACCGTCCATGTGTCTGACAAAGATGTTAAACAACACTAGTCCCTGTACTCACCCCCGCAGAATGCCGCTCATCACCAGTTTCCTCTTGGATATTGAGCCATTTGACTACAACTCCTTCCTTGAGTGCAACCAACCAGGTAATCCTTATCCACCAAGTCATCCATCTGTCAAATCTATGACTCATCACTTCACATCCTCATAAAACTCCAGGTTGAGTCTAGTCATATGGATTCATGTCTCAGGCCTGCTTTGCATGCTGAGCCAGGACAGTCAGTCATGCACCCTGTAATTGCTGCAAGGCAACTGTTCCTGGCTTGGCAATATCATCTTCATTGTTCTCTAACCCAGACAAATACCATAAAGATCAGCTCAGGGGTAAACTTCAAACTATTCCACTAGACCTTTTAATTCTACTCATAACTTAAAGGAGAACCCACTGAAAGACTTGAAAAGTACGTAACTAACCTCCTAAGAAAATAAATTATTGTATTTACATCTTTGTTGTTTCTTTGACTGACCTCGATGTTTTCAGGAAAGTAACATAGAGGGAAGCCTGTGACAAAGCCTTAGAAACCTCTGAAACGCTGTCCTGTCCATGGCTGTATATCACTTTACAAATTAATTTGTCTTTCAGATAGTCACTTCAGAGATGGTGAACAGTGCATGTTATCCCAGAAGATTAATGGAGAAGGGCATCTGATCTGTTTGTGAGTCAGAGGCTGTTCCCAGGGGAGAATATTTGCTGAAGGGAATGGGAACAAAATTGGTAAAATATTTTTTTAAAGAAAAAGATTTAAACTTTCATCCAAAATAACCTCTCCCTTTCCTGAAACTACCAAGTAAAATTAGGACATTAATGATGAGATGAATAGTTGGTATTAGAACTGCTACTAGAATCATATCAAGTATTGGACATCCAATTGCACGTACAGTTAGAGACAGCTGTAGGACTATTTGGTCATTTCAAACAGGAGCGCAAGGAACAATCTGAGCTCTGTATGTAACATTAGGAGCAGAGATACTATAGGAAACTACTAAAACTACTGTTGTGCAATGCACTTATTCTGTGTGTCCCACTTTGAAGGCAGAATTAATATCAGATAACTGGTAACGAGCTGGGAGCAAATTGCTGTTTCTTCATGAGCATGTAAATAGGCAGCAGCAGGGTGGTTGATGTCAATATCTGTGCAAGCGAGCACCTTTAGAGTCCTGTCTTTGTGGTTCTAACTTGGCCTCGGCTCTATTTAGAAGGCTGATCCTAAATTTGGATATTTAATTTAGAGAATATATGTAGGTTAAAGGTTGAAGCCTGGTAGGTGGCTCTTCTTTCTGTAGGGAGTAGTCAGATCTTAACTTCATACTCCTGGTTTGGTCTAAACTCCAGAAATCAAATAACTTTTCAAGGACTTTTATAAGTCAATACTTTGTAATAATTTTTTTTTAAATCTGTGCATGATCGAAAAGGACAATAAAATGTCCTACTTGTACAGGCTAAGAAGAATTATTTTTAAAAAAGTGTCCAGTGTTCATTGGAAGATTAACTTATTTAGGACAAGTTTTTCAGGGTGGTACGTTCTTTAGAGTTTGCCCTTTTGCTGTTTCCCTTTGGGATTCATTAACTCACTGCTACTGAACATATCTTCCTCATGAGCGGATTCCCTAGTATTACCTCCTAGAAAGGCAAATAAGCAACCACTGTAATTTTTCTTTTGAAGAGCAGGTACTATTTTTAAAATTTCTCTACAGATTTGTTCACTAAAAGGACTGTCAGATTTCATATTCTATTACACCTATTACATTTGCTTTATCCTGTGAAAATAACATCTCTTAGCTATAGAAAAATCTCAGCGTTTGCTGTTAAAAGAAGACTGGAAGAGGTTATTTTGTTGAAGACTGTATTAGGTTTAAAACCAGTGAAAATGATGGAAAAAATGTCATGGGCTAGTTCGGGGTAGTTTACTAACTCATTATTTAGATACTCTTCTGAATAAATGTAATTGTAATTTTAAATGACTTGGAAAGTAAACCAAATGCAAGAGGTTGATCAGAGAAGTAGTGGATGTCCCATCCAAGGCCAGGTTGGATGAGCTTTGAGCAACCTGATCCAGTGAAAAGTGTCCCTGCCCATGTCAAAGGGGTTGGAACTGGCTGATCTTTAAGGTCCCTTCCAACCCAACCCATTCTATGGTTCTATGAAAACAGCATGTTTTATAGGTGGATTGAACCTAGGTGAATATAGATTCCTATATAAATTTGATTTGCTGGATTGGTGAAAGAATGGTCTTCTCTTACACACATCTGTCAATTTGCTTTTCTGTTACAGACTTTAGCAAAGGATTTGCCTTGGAAAAAAAGGAGACAAATCCAGCCACCATCTGGAAACAAGCTGTGAGGAAGCACCTTCTCCATAAAAAAACCCAAACAATATGAAACAGGAGGCCAACTGAACCTAAACCCCACATCAAGTAGAAGTCTCAGTTAAATAAAAAAGGTAAATGAAAATTTTGCATGAGAAGGGACTGCAGGAGGAGATGTAGAGATGTTTGTCCAGCATAATTGATTGTAACCTGTGATTCCTAGATTCCTGGATACTGTAAATTCCTCCTAAAGAATAAAAAAACCAGGTAATTAAGAAAGGCAAGGTGATTGTCAGTGAACTTAAATTGTTCTATACACTACTGAACAAAAACTAAACTTCCAGAAGTAGATAAGGTTGAAACCCACATCTCTAGTGCATTAGTTTATCGTTGTGGGAACATATGAAGTAATATTGTCTTTGATGTAGCTGTATTCAGTTACAAGGTCTTCCTTTGACTATGAAGCCATTTTATGAACTGGAATGCTCTGAGTTTACTCCAAATAGAACTATGGGTTTCAAAATAATAATAAAAAAAAAGACATATAACAGACTCAGAATGATTAAAGTAAAATCTAAGAAATTTCTAACATTAACTCTTAAAAAATATGTTTTGAACCTGCTCTAAGATTTTGAAAACTTTGAGAAAACATAAGCACTAACTTATGTATATTTAATGAAATAAAAGAAGGCCACACATTATTCTTGAATGTTATTTCAGTGGCTGTCACTGTGTTGGATTGCCTCCAACCAAGACATATCTGCTCAACAAGTGGTCAGCACTGAGCAGCATAGATTGGAGCTGGTTTGTGCCATTTGCTCTTGACTTCTTGGCCCTTTATATAGGTTAACAGTATGGACCAAGTTATTGTGTAAATATACTTATTTAAATGCTGTTAACAGCAGTGTTAAATGCTTTTCTGTTAGTGACGAAGCCAAATATGTTATGGATGTTTTGTGGCTTCTTTTATGGTTTCCATTATCTTATCATCTTATCTACCTGCAGCAAAATGTGTTTAGCAGACTGAAGGCTTACAGATCATCAGAGTGCCTGAGAAAGCTTTTACTTGAAAGTAAGCACCATCAGTTTCTTGCTTAGAAAACTCAGCTGACCCCTACTTTTCTTGCATAGAATAACCTAATGGTTAGCTAATGGTTAGCATAGTTACCAAGGAAATGAGAGAATTTTATCCTATTACCTTCTCTAGCTGAAAGGGCTTGTAAACTAAAACATCCCAGGAGAATATATCAAGACTGGAAATGAGCATGCTCTTCAAAATTACAGGGAAAAAGCTTCCGCTTTCTTAAGAGCCATGTAAAAATAACAGAAGGATATTTAATTTTTAAGCCTATGGTTTAAGGCACCTGTTTATATGGCAGAATACCATAGTCCAAATCACAGGATGGTTTCTGCGTTTTCTTTAATGAGTGTTTCACTTCTCATATATGTTTTTTAATAGAACTGGCAGTTCATGGGTATTTCTTTTTCAGTTTTTTTTCCTGGAGTATATTAAACTTACCAGTACTCAAAGGAAAGCTGGGGAGGGGCCCTTTATCAGGGAATACAGTGATAAGATGAGGGGCCCAAGTAGTTTTAAGCTGAAGCAGAGGAGATTTAGATTAGCTCTTAGGAAGAAGTCTTTTCCTGTAAGGATGGTGAGGCACTGGAACAGGTTGCCCAGGGAAACTGTGGATGCCCCGTCCCTGGAGGTGTTCAAGGCCATGTTGGAGGAGGCTTTGAGCAACATGATTCAGTGGGAGGTGTCCCTGCCCATGGCAGGAGGGTTGGAACTGGATGATCTTTAAGGTCTCTTCCATCCTAAACCCTTGTATGATTCTACGATTTATTCTTTGAGCTTTGCGCTTACTGCCTAACCCTCAAAATCCCATGATATATAATTTCCCTTGCTGTGAGAGTCTCTTGATTTCTTTCTTTTTGTCTCTTGGTGGAAAATGAAGAGAACTTTGATGGATCTCAGTTCCTACAGGAAGTCAAACCACAGTCTCAGAAATCCGAGAAATCTGGGCTTTCTGCACATAAAATTCACTATTACAGTGAAGAGTTACATAATGTCACATAATATCACAACTTTTTCAGTCTTTATATGCAGTTTGAAGCTGTAGACTGTGTCCAGAACTCAGTAATTTGGGTCCAAAAGAGCTAAGAGACTGAGTTTATCAGTGAGTAATACCTATCCTATACTACATGCCAGTTATTGTGAGTAAAATTGTTGTCTGCTAACTGAAAAAGACAATACTGATGATGCTATGATATTAACAGTTAACAGGAAGATATTTTCAGAGTATTTTTATAATCCACATAATCGTGAACAATGGTAGCAGATGCCCCATCCCTGGAGATGTTTAAGGCCAGGTTAGATGAAGCTTTTAGTAACCTGATCTAGTAGAAGGTGTCCCTGCCCATGACCTGAGGGTTGGAACTGGGTGGACTTTAAGGTCCCTTCTGACTCAAGCTATCCTATGATTCTATGATTTGTTGCAAACATTGTTTAATTACAGTGCAATTTTATTCACACAGAATACATGCCCTAAGTTCCGTTGAGTTTTAATTAAACAGAATCTCTGAAAATTGCAGCAAGTGTTTTTCAGAAAATTTCATGAAGGAATGCTGCTTTTGGGAAGGATTTCTGCTTTCCATAGTTCCAAGAGCACAAAATGCGAACTTGTTCTTACATGAAACAGTTGGTCTTTACTCTTTGCTAAAATAACCTTCATCTCATTCCCATTCAGTACAAAAGAACACAGATATTCCTAAAGAATAGGTTCTTCAGTGAATTCATTGTCTGAGGGATATTTTTCTTCCATCGCTGTTAAAGGAGAAACTATATATATGAAGAGAGAATATGTTATCACTTGTAGTGTTTAGATGTATGAACAACGCACAAGATTTCAGTGAAATTTAGCTCCTTAGCAAGTTTCACAATTCTGCCATTCTCTTATTAATATAATAAGGAACAAGGAAATAAGAAGCACTGGCTTCCAAATTTCTTAGGTGAGCCATTTGAAACAGTTTTTAATCCATATCAAACCACTACATGTATTTCCTCTCTTCACAGAAACTGTAAAGCTCAGAGTGAGCACTGGGATGGTGATAATGTATTGACTTTTTCTCACAGAGCAAAGAAATTGAATCCCTCCTATGTCTGAAAAAGATGCATTTTTTATGGCTTACCTGCGACTAGTGCCTTCAGTCCCTGCCAGGAAAGGCTTCCAATAATGGTAATAATAATAGTAATATATTTATTTTCAATGCAGAAAAGTTTCTATTACAAGCAAAGAAAACAGTGTTAGTAACTATTCTAAATATTAAGGCCAAGCCTAGCTGTGACTAAGTAAACAATACAAAATATCACTTAATTTTTCAGGTCCCACTGTGTCTTATTGTTTAGAAATAAAAAAAAAACCAACCACAAAGAAAAAATAAGCTTACTGATAAAGATAGTTCATTTGGAGCTCAAGAGAAAATTAGCAAGTGATAGGATGAGAGGAAGTGCTTTCAAGATGCACTAGGGGAGGTTCAGATTGGATTTTAGGAAAAATTTCTTTTCTGAAAGAGTGGTGAAGCATCGCAACAGGTTGCTCAGGGAAGTGGTGGAGTCACCATGCTTGGAAGCATTAAAAAAAGTGTAGACATGGCAATTTGAGACATGGTTTAGTAGGTGTGTTGGTATTTTGGTGGTGGTTGGGCTTGATCGTAGAAGATCTTTTCCAACCTTAATGCTTCTATGATTCTTTTAAAAAATCAGTGATGTAGCAGGGCAGAGGTATCCATTGTGTAAATGGGAACTCAGCTGCTTTCAACTTTTCTCATCGGTCATGTTTCTGTTGTTGTATCAAAGAAATGGAGCAACCCTATGATAAAGAGAGGACTAGGGTATATGCATGTGTTTCAAATACGTTCTTGGCAGCTGCATGGAAGTAACTTGGTTTTTTTAATTATTTCTCATCTTTGGGAAAGCCAGAGAGATGCTTTCGTGCTGTACAGCCAAGATCTGGAAATTGTTAACGCAGTGGCTACAAAGCTGGCTCTTTCTGCTCCTGAACCTTTAAACCTAGGGCTGAAAAATGGTTTAGTATAAGTGAAGAAGACCCTACCAAAAAAAAGGCTATGTTTTTGAAAGCCTAACTAATTTAATTGATCTAAATTGCCTCTGAAACTAATCTAACTGTAATTTAGAGATACTGTATTTATGCTATGGATATGTAAAAGGATTTGCCAATTTGCTGTTGAATATTGAGAGGAAAGAACCGTTCCTATTTCTTGATGATTTCTATAAAGGTGATAGCAGAAGTCTCTTTGATGTTACCAAAGACATATATTTTGAGATGCTATTTAGATTCAAAGTTTGAGATTTTTCAAAGGATAGACTTTTATATGATTATGGAGGTTATAGACGCAACGTGTTCCAAATATGCAAGCAATACTTCCAATGGCAGCTCTTCATCAAGTTTATTTCACCTGCAAATGGGAAAATAGATAAAAAGTGGTGATCTCATGTCAATCTACTTCAATATAATGCAAAATACAATACAGATTCCTTCTTATATGACTGTCTTAAGAACTGCATGAGAGTAGAAGGTTAGAGGAATCAACCACTATAGAGTTTGCTTCTACATCTTAAATAAAGAGATTTCCTAATGAACCTTTTAGTGAATATGAGGGTCTGTTTGAATTTTTTTTGACTGCAACCCGTAGTACACTTACAAGTTCATTGTTTAAAAATAAACACAAAAGCATTCATAACTGACATTAGCAAGAAACTAATGAAAATACAATGTAGATCATACTAAAAATCACTGTTAAAACACTGAAATATCTTCATAAATGCTCATGAAATAATTTTGAACTTAAAAAAAAGTCAAAATCTAATTCCCCAAGATTAATATTTGTGTTAGGTAAGGAGAGAAGAATTCAATGAAAAAGCTGTAGATGAACTGTAATGAATTCAGAGGATATCAAAAGAATTATAAGATGGTTAAAAAAGCTTTTCTATGAGGAAAGGTTGAATAGCTTACTCATACCACTGTAAGGGCACTCTTAATCATCTTGTGTATGGTTGTGGTGATTGAAGGAGTTCCCTGGGAAGAAGCAGATGTTACATCCATTTCAAAAAGTGCAGTAAAAATGATACAGTGAGCTCCAGATCGATCAGTCTCTCTTCAGACTCTCAGAAGGTTATGGAAAAAGATCTCATGGAAGACATTTTCAAGCACTTGAAGAGTAAGAATATGTTTGGGTACAGGCAGCATGGATTTACCAAAGCCAAGTATGCTTGATGGATTGCTTTCTATGATATTACTGGATGGATTGGTATATGTCCTATAGAAGGTGTTCAAGGCCAAACTGGATGAAACTCTGAGCAATGTGATCCAGTGGAAAGTGTCCCTGTCCCTGGCAAAGGGGGTTGTAACTGGATTATCTTTAAGGTCCTTTTCAACCCAACCCATTCTATGATTCTATAAAATTTATCAGTGTGATTTTGGTTTAAAAAATAAAATCCAGTCTTCCCTAGGAGCACAAGAGACGTCTTTGAGGTATTTCTAGAGCTTCACGTCTGTATATATTTTAAGGCTATCCCTATGAAAAAATAAATGGTGTTTCACAGCATCTATCTGTTGGGTTCTTTGATAAATGGTGGAATTCATGCCTGTGAATAATGTGCTTATGCTTTTTCTGGAGTTCTGGAGTATTCAGTCGCCTAAGAAAGGGAGTCACAAAAATCAGTGTGTGGATGCATACTGTGAAATATATACAAAACATAAATCTGTACGAGAGGTATATCAGTTTTTAAGTTTAGGAAATTTATCCATCTTTGTCTGAACTTCCAATATGGACAGTTTCTGTCCACAGTAGCAACCTAATTCAGGAGCTGTATGCCTGTGTATATGTTATAGAGTGCAGGTAGAAACAAGAAATTCAGTTGTTCTCCCTTTCTCACTCAGTTAGTGCACTCAGCAAGGTTAGAGAAGATGTTGTGAGAATTAACGCCAAGTCAGCATTTCTTACGTGCTTTGAAGATAAAATACAATTAACCCCACTAATTATTGTTACTAATTAGCATTATGCGAAGCTTGACTCACTGACTGGTTTTTCAAGTCTTAAAAGGGTTGTCAGCAATCTTCGAGAAAACTTGGAAGCTCTTTTCTCACAGACAGCAAGTGAGAGCTGGAAAGCACTGATGTAAAGCCAGTGAACAGCTCTGGGTTTATCTGACTCGAGTTGGATTAAAATCAGTGCCATGTGAATCAGAGGCTGCCTTTTAATTCAAGACTGTTCTCCAAGCCAAGAACATAATTGTTAAACAAAAGCAATGAGGCCATACTCATAACTTGTACAATTCTATGAAATCAAAGATTTTTCATTCCAAGACCTATACTTAGTGAGTTTTCTCAGTAGATACAATTGACTGCCTGGCTTCTATACTCTGCCTCTGTCATTATAGACATATACACCTGGTAAGGATATTTTTCAACTGGAAATGTTGAACTTGTTCTCGTGCGACTCCAGTCTCATGGGTGTGCCTGTGTCTTTTACATCATATTTTTTTATGCAGATACAGCCTATCTTAATCATGGGTCTGTTGACTATGTGTGAACTAGGTGTCTTAGACCTAATTATATTATATCTAGGACTGGATATAATTCATAGCTATCCAGAGCTGGAGAGGTATCCAGATGATAAAACATGAGTGTCCACCCCAGAATGAGACTAATAGCTTTCTGCAGTCCATTGTCTGGGCCAAATATCTCTACCAAAGTAACAGAAGCTCTCAAATTTCTCTTACACGTAGATTGATATTACAGAAATTTATATTTCTGTGTATATCAAGTAAGTTTATTTTAAATGTCTCCATTGGTCTAATCAATTACAATTGCTCTGAGCAACACACATGAGCAGATTTATACCCTTCTCAAAGTGCAATAGAAGGACTTCAATGAGACAGAGTTGTTAGTGATAACTCTCCTTGCTGTTTTGGTAAAATGTGACATGTGAGTTAGCCTCTCCCATGCTAATGTAAATGTTGGAGCATTTGCAAAAGAAATAGGTGGTTGGGTTGAATGTCATCCTTTCCCTGAGGGGTTCAAATCTGTATGTCTAGAGAGTCAGGCTGAACAGCGGATGATCTGTTTTGAGAACAGATGCTTCCCATCTCATTTCCCAAAGAGGTGTCAGCTATTGCAGAAAGAACTTCAAAGTTTATTGCACCGTAACAAGGCAGTTGAGTTTCTTGCTGGGAGAACGATATGTCCATCAGATTGCTTTACAAGAATGTTGTTCTATTTGTGAGGAACCCGATCCCATCATTTTTCACTGGGCAGGTATTTTTATCAATTAGCTATTCCCTGATGTAACTTTTGAGAGCCTACCATTTCCATTGATCTGCTTCAAAAGACAAGAACTGCCACACCTGCATTTTGTGCAGTGCCTGCACCTAGCTTTCACTGCCTGTGAGACTGAGCCTGTCATGGACAAAGGCTGAGAAGGGCTTAATCACTGATCACAGTCAGGCTTGGGCCAAATTACTGAGCTCTTCAAGACTGTTGCACTTCTAGGCACACATTTAAACTCAAAACATGTAAGGAACCTGCAGAATTTAAACAGCTATGCAGACATCACAGTATCGCAGTATCGTAAGGTTGGAAAAGACCTTTGAGATCATCGAGTCCAACCTATGACCCAACACCTACACCTACTCCTACTTGTCAACTACACCATGTCACTAAGTGCCTCATCCAAATTCTCTTTGAACACCTCCAGGGATGGTGACTCCACCACCTCCCTAGGCAGCACATTCCAATGAACAATTACCCTCTCAGTGAAGAATTTCTTCCTAATGTCAATCCTAAACCTCCCCTGGCGAAGCTTGAGACCGTGTCCTCTTGTTCTGTCACTGGTCGCCTGAGAGAAGAGTCCAACTCCTGCCTCACTACGACCTCCCTCTAGGTAGTTGTAGAGAGCAATAAGGTCTCCCCTGAGTCTCCTCTTCTTCAGGCTAAACAACCCCAGCTCCTTCAGTTGCTCCTCATAGGGCCTGTGCCCCAACCCCTTCACCATCCTCGTTGCTCTCCTCTGGACACACTCCAGCATCTCAACATCCTTCTTAAACTGAGGGGCCCAGAACTGGACACAGTACTCGAGGTGCGGCCTGACCAGTGCCGAGTATAAGGGGATGATGACCTCTCTAGTCCTGCTGGCCACACTGTTCCTGATGCAGGCCAAGATACCATTGGCCTTCTTTGCCACTTGAGCGCTCTGCTGGCTCATGTTGAGTTTCCTGTCCACCAGCACTCCCAAGTCCCTTTCCGCCTGACTGCTCTCCAGCCACTCTGCACCCAGTCTATAGCTCTGCGTGGGGTTGTTGTGTCCAAAGTGTAGGACCCGGCATTTGGGCTTGTTAAACCTCATGCTGTTGGAGTTAGCCCATCTCTCCAGCCTGTCAAGGTCCCTCTGTAGGGCCCTCCTACCTTCTAGTAGATCGACACTTCCTCCCAGCTTGGTGTCATTTGCGAACTTGCTGATGAGGGAGGGAAGATTTTGAGAATCTATTTTGCATTTATATGTAGAAGTATATATGTAAGTGGTTTTCAGGCCTCTGCCCAAGAAGTTATAGTAACTACTAAAAATAATTCGTAGCATCTGTCTGCAGACACAGTTTTAAATTAAAACTGTTTCTCATTCATAAATTTTCATGCATGTGTATTCAGGGTAAATACATTCTTCAACCCTTTATTGATTTCTGGAATGAACAGATCTGCCAGAGGCAGAACTGCTACCTTCTGCAGGCTTCCAAGGTTTAATGTACTTTCTACAGTCCCTGAGAATGTGAAAGGACCAACCTTAGCCTATTAATTATCAGTGTCAACACATAAGATATACGTCAAAAAAATAAACCATAAGCTATAAATCAAAACATGCATTTCCTTAGACAAGTGAGTTTCGAGAAAAAGAAGAGTTTTGGCACTGTTCCTGAATGAGTAAATTAAAAAAACCACCCCAGGATTACTGTAATATGTGAAGCTCTAAAGCAGTTTATGGTGTTAGGGATCCACATGCTATCATAGGCAAAGGCTGAAGGCAATAAACAACTTAGTTATTCAAAGTTAGAGGTCTTAGATGCTTTTAGGCATCTGCACCTGAGTGGTGTACAAGGAAGCTGGGCTATTGACCTGTACTGTAAAAGGAAAGAATTCGGAATTTCAGAATGAGAACTAGTGTATCTGACTTCATGAAGCATGCAGCTACAGGAGTAACGGGAATTTAGGAGTTACAATTCAGAAATGTGTCTGAATTCTGTTCTTTGAAGCTTTGGTGTCCTGCACAGGCTGCACAGAAATGTCTTCTTATGCTAGAAGTGCAAAACCTCAAATTCCATGTAAAAGTCAATGTGTGTATCTTATTTTTTTCTAACAAGCAAGTAAAAGTCATGTTCTATTTATAAAGAGAGGTGTAGCCTCAATTATTCACTCTGTTGTCTTCTGAATGATGATTTGGGATGGCATCCAAGGCTAGCTGAAGCAGGACAATTTATGTTGGATAGATTTACCTTTGTACCTTAAGTAGTGTCTTTTTGTATGTGATAAAGCTACATGGTTTTTGAAATGACTACCAAAATGAAAACCAAATATCATAATACCAGCTATGTTTATGCAGTTGCACAGTTTCTATAATCCATGCACAACCACTCATGTTCTTGCACTTTATAATGCTGTTTTATTTTAGTTTAGAGCATACATGTCATATCTAAGTGGCTAATTGAAAGAGGAGAAAGTGTATACCATTTCATATAAGTGCAAAATACATTTAATTTATGCAGCCTCTGATGGTCCAAGTGTTAATCCAGTGTCAGTAAGACAAATTCCTGATTCGCTTTTCTGGGAACTGCCTGCATCTGCAGTTACCTGCTAATTTTGGATGCTGTTGGAACTTGAACAAGGGTAAAATACCTGTTGAGAAAGCTGAAAGATAAATAAACTACTTGCAAATATAAACCATCAGGTGTTGCAAGGAAGAGATGGATGGCAGGATCCTCCCATTGTCAGTGAGGCCTCAAAAGCTCATTATCAAGTATAGATTTACATTTAGGGGAAAAAATAATGTTAAAAGGATTCATAAAATCATAGAAGAGTTTGTATTGGAAGGGACCTTAAAGATCACTCAGTTCCAACCCCCCTGACATGGGCAGAGACACCTTCCGCTGAATCAGGTTGCTCATCCTTGAACACTTCCAGTGATGGGGCATCCACAAGTTCTCTGAGCAACCTGTTCCAGTGCCTCACCACTCTCACAATAGAAAATATTACATTATATTAAGATGATTTACAAGTATTAATAGGGAGCCAGAGCACCTGGGCTAGGACAGTCATTGTTCTGATGAGCAACCTCTTCCACTGCCTCAGCACCCTTGCAGTCAAAGATCTCTTTCTAATACCTAATCTAAATCTCCCTTCTTTAGCTTAAAACCTTTCCTGCTTTTCCTATCCCTGCACTTCCAGATAAAGAGCCAGGTTTCCTGCAGGCCCCTTTAAGTATCGGGAGGCTGCTATAAGGTCTCCCTGGAGCCTTCTCTAGGCTAAACGAGCCCATTAGTCACTCACTTTGAAATAGAAAGTGCTGCATACTATGAATGATTGTGGTCATCAGAAATGATCTCTTAGTTTATCTGGAAATGGTAACAAGGACTGATCTTAATTCAAAACAAATCTTCTTTGGAGTCATATGGAAGTCAACTGCTAAAAAATCAGTTCAAAAACCATCTATATTATAACCTAGAAACGAAGCTAGTTGAGATAAGAAAGCTAAAATGAATTTTAGATGGAGAACAGGGAACACATTTACCTTAATTAAAAATAGTTGAGATTTGAAATTGGGCTGAATCTTACTAAAAAGGCCTGATGGAAGATACGATAAATTGTCCTAAAAAGTAAATCATATTTGTTTATGGTACATTACATTGGTATTTTTCAGTTTTCTATTTACAGAATAAATCTCTTCACCAGAAATGCATAGAATATGTTATATTGCAAATATGTGTTTATATCATTAGAGTCATTCAGTCTGGAAGCTAGTGTTATCACGTGTGAGAAAAAGTTATAGGCGTGTATGTCTTAAAGAATCATCATCAGATTTCACCATCTTAGCTGGTACTGGTGTCTCGAATTTCATGTTCACTGACTCACTGATTCAAACGAAGAGCTCCTATTTCTGAAGAGTGACCTCACTGTCAGGATGCGAGGAGGATGGTGGCAAAAAGCCTTTCTTTCAAAGCTGCACTACTTGACAGAAAATAATTCAAGATTTATTATGCTGCTGAGAAATAAATAAAAGAGGGATTTTGAACCTAGCAGACTGGTAGGACCTCGCACGGCAGAGACTTGTATTCCAATTACTGTGTTTCTTATGCGTCTTAAATAGGTATGGGCTATTCCTTGACGTTTATGCATGTCTAAGTCTTCTGAGGGTGATTGTGGTTTTTAAGAGAAAGCATTATTTAATGCGTAAAGGTTTTTGCTTAAATGTTGAAAATATTTTAATGCTTAAAATCCTTAAAGGGGGCCTACAAGAAAGCTAGGATGAGACTCTTCATCAGGGAGTGCAGGGATAGGACAAGAGGGAATGGATTTTAAGCTGAAAGAGGGGAGATTTAGATTAGATATGAAGAAGAAATTTTTTCCTGTGAGGGTGGTGAGGCACTGGCACAGGTTGCCCAGAGAAGTCATGGAAGCCCCATCCTTGCAGGTGTTCAAGGTCAGGCTGAATGGGACTTCGAGCAACCTGATCCAGTGGGAGGTGTCCCTGCCCATGGAACCGTATATGCTTTAAGATCCCTTCCATTCCAAACCATTCAATGATTTTATGATTTTATTCACTTTTCAGACTGAAAACAGGGGTATGGAGAGACAGCCTATTGTGAATTGGACTCACAGTTTAAAAGCTACCATTGAGCCATGGTAGCAGCAGTGTGTTCTCTTAAGATTTCTTAAAGTGAACTAAGTTTGGCTAGTTCAACCAATCAAGAAACTCTAATTCAAGTGAATTTTCATATAGCCTAAAACTAATAGCTGAAGGTGGTAACTTCTTAAGCCGTTGAATTTTTTCCTTTGGGATTGCATCTGACAGTCAGTGAATTTTTATTGCATCATTATTATCAAAGAATTATTCATAGCAAACAGTTTATGTTAAAGAGTTATTCAAAATATCTCTCTAAATCCAGGTATTAGAAAGTGATCTTTCTCTTTGGTTGTACAGACACCCTTGTGTCAGGGAAATTAAGTTTTTTCATTAGGAAAAATTGCCTTCTTCAATTTTCATTCTATGTGATTGATCCGTTCATTACAGCTGGCTTGACTGCCTTGGCCACACTGTGTACTAATATCAATATACTTTCCAGAACAAAAGCATTCACAAGTTCTTTGTCAGTTCTTGATAGGTCACAGATGAATAATATGCATTGTAATGCAAAATAAAATACAGAAAATTGTAGATTCCATATGACAAGAAACTTTGCCTTTGTTATAAAGTAAGTTTAAAGGTCAACATTAAATCCAATGATACTAAATTTTGAATTTTAAATGTTATCAAATCGAAATATTTTATACAAAAAATACCAGTGTTTCAGATTAAAAATTCCTTCATCAATCAGAACTGATTAAGACTTCTGGTTTAAGACTCCTACATTTTGATTAAACCAAATCATGTAAACATTAAAATTGCATTGGTTATAAATAAAATAGCTTGCTTAATTTTAGTGTTAACTCATTTAATAGACTGCTTTATATCCCTTCTTCTCCTTCTCCCTGCAGTTCTATTTACTTTCGCTTTTTCTTTTCCTTTCCTTCCATGCTTTGTGATATTTTTCTTTTTATTTATGCTCTCCAGTACTGTTTCTGACTTGCCTCATTTCCCAATTCAGAGTCTATTTTTGACCATGTACGTCTTCCTGCCAACCGCTTGACTCCAAATGTGTTTATGAGTACCTTTTAGTGTCATTTAAAATTTTTAATGCAAGACAGTTGCCTATTTTTTAAGTAAAGTCCTGGCTCCATTGTTACTCAGTTCAGTTTCAAACTCCCAGTGACCTTGGTATGTGCAAAATCAGTTCCTATAATTAAAAATAAAAACAATAGCACAGGCAAGATTGGACACTGGGAAATAAGACAATAAAATGTCTGGCTGAGAGTAGTGATGTATTAGTGTGGTCAGCAGCACTGATAGAGAAAGGTGAAAGGGAAAAAATAAGCTCAAAATAAAACAGGAGGTGAAATATACATTTCTCATCCTTTAAGTCAGTAGAAGGATATATTAAAAAGATATTTAGTGCAATAATGAAAATTGGAAGAAAGCATGCATGTGAGAATGAGAAGAGCAATTTCAATGCAGAAAATAAATATTACTCATCACTTTTTAAATTATTATGTAGCGTTTTTATAATTCCTAAGATTCAGCTATAAAGTAAATTTGATAGTTTGTCAAGCTAGACAAGACTTTGACCTGCTTGAAACTTTTTGCATTTGTAAGAATTATGAGAAGCCTTACATAATGTTAATATTAGTAAAAAATGAAATTTCTCCATCTTTAATACTTATTTTTTTAATTCTGTATTTCTGAGAAGTGGTATTTTACAAGATGCTGGTTCCTATGGAGATACCACCTTGAATGGATGATTTATCATTAGTGTATCTTTTGAACTTTCACACGGAAATTAGGTTTTCATTTCTGTTACCTCTGTTTTCGTCATTCTCATCTTATTTTCTCACATTCAAAGTAAGTCTCACCAAGTATTGTGCATACAATAATAAATTCAAGTTAACAAATACTGATTTTAACTATGGAATATAATATATACTGTCACTTATTTTTCATTTGCATACCCATATTTTGAGTGGAACTAGGTCATAATGTTATTGTAAGTAAAGACATAGATATGTGTCTTGCAACTTCAAAGATCTCCCAATTAGTAAGAAGTTGACATACTGCTCTATTTTTTTTCCTTTTCATGGATAATAGAAGTATAAAGTTGTTGCACAAGACTTAAGCAGAACTCTAAAGAAACCCCCTAAACTAGATAAATATGATAGACTAGATAAAATTATGAGCATCTAAAGTGCCTGAGAAAAACTTGTATTCAATGTTTTCATTTTTTTTACTACTAATTGTTTACTTTCAAATTTTTAATTACTGTATATAGTCAGGAATATGACATATGGCAGTTAACATATTCCCTAGGTTTTTTTAATAATGCAATAGAAGACATTTGGTTTTTCTTCATCTAATTATATGATAGAATTGAGTCAGGTCTGTATTCTCACACTAGATTAGAATGAGAACATAAACTAATAAAAGTATATTAACTTTCAATTCTATTTTTATTTTTGCAGATAAACAGGGAAATTGATTACAACATATTTTTACTTAGATAAAATTACATGCAAATCAGTGCATTCCAGAAAAAGTTATATGTCATAGCAGTATTAGAATAAAAGATCCACATTTTAATTACAGATAACTAGCAAAATGTCACCGGTGTCTTTATTAGTCACTTTGTTTTTGCAGTGATAACAGGAATTACTGGTGAATGAGTTAGGGGTGACAGCCCCTGGAAATTTATCAGTTTTATACATCCTTCTCTCATAGAAATCAGAGATGGAAAAGACCTTTCATTGTGAATCACCTAGTATAATTCACTGTCCCTTAGAACATTTTTTTAGCATTTTATGTTGCAGCATTTTCGTGTGTTAAGTGAAGATGCTTATACCTGGCTCCCTTTGAATATTTTTTCATAGTCTGTTTTTTCATTGGGTCTAATGCTTCTTGTTTTATTTACACATACAATACCAACAAAATCAATAGGACAACATGTATTTGCTACAAGAGAGTTTTTCATGACATTCAGTGTCATTCCTGCTCTTCAGTTTCAGCTGTTTTTCTTAATCGTGCTTGGATATGGAGAGAGAGAAACTCAACTTGTTACCATTTAGTGGGCCTTTTCTTTAGGCACCTTTTGAGTTTGTGTGACTTTCGAGGGCGAGGGCAGGAGTGACTGTCATTTTCCAGGGAACCATGTAAAAGATGAACATCCAAAAGTTATTAGCTTTGAAATTATTCACTTTATTTCTATCCCTTCCTATGTTTTTTTTAATTTTCCTTTTCTTAACATTTCTTAAAAAGTTATCAAGAGGTATCTGATTACTTTTTGGTGTCAATATTGCTTGCATTTATACAGCTTGGAAGCTGTGACTGCGTAGACACAGTAGTGTGGATGTACACAACATAAGTTGAGCCATGTGTGAAAAGAAATCTCTCGAATATTTTTATTTTTCACATATTCATTCTTAATTTTTTACCTAGTTTTCTTTTTGTGCCTCCTCTAGAACCATTGCTGTTTTATATCTTCCTCTTTGCTTCCCTCCTCAAAAAAATTTTCAGATAATAGTAGATTGCAGCAGCAGAGAGACAAGAAAAAAAAATTGTAATAACGCTACTGATCTGTCATTTAAGATTGATAACCTATATTGACCTCCACAGCTTCAGGAACCTGTACTTGGATAACACAGTAAGAGATGTAAACCCATGTGAAATAACTGTGAAGTAGCACAAGATAATTCTTGAGAGTGACTTTAATTTGGAAAAAAGATCATTGATGATTGTGATCACAAGAGAAGTGAGCTATTTAAAATAAAAAGCAGTAAACCCCCCATACTTTGATTTTGAGTTGCTAGCAGCGAAAGCTAATTAAAGGAGTTGGACAAATAAACTTTATAAAATAAGGATTCCGTTCTAATAATCAAAAATCCCGATTTGTTTAAATATGATCTTTTATCATTCACTTGTATTAGCATTGTATAGAATCACAGAATAGCTTGGATTGTGAGGAACATTTACAGGTCACCCAGTCCAATCCCCCTGCAGTAATCAGGAACATATTCAACCAGATCAGGTTGCTCAGAGCCCCATCCAACCTGACCTTGAGTGTTTCCAGGCACGGGGCATCTACAGCCTTTATGGGTGACCTGTTACTATGTTTCACCACCCCTATTGTAAAGACATTTCTTGTATTCCAGCCTAAATGTACCCTTTTCTACTTAAAATCATTACCCCTTGTCCTATTGCAACAGGTCCTGCTAAAATGTTTGTCCCCATCTTTCCTACAGGCCCCCTTTAAGTACTGAAAAGCGAGAATAAGGTTTCCCCAGAGCCTTCTCTTCTCCAGTCTGCACACCTCAAACTCTCTCAGCCTTTCTTCATTGGAGAGGTGTTCTATTCCTCTGATCATTTTTGTGGCCCTCCTCTGAATCTGCTCCAACAGGTCCATGTCTGTAGTATGATGATGGCTCCAGATTTGGACACAGGACTCCAAGAGAGTTCTCACCAGAGCGGTTGAATGGATATAATCTGTGAGAAATGCATTTGGAAAGGAAAATACCATGGATATGTATCATGCACAATTTAACCATGACAGTTGTTAAACTGAATATTTTTGTGGTCCTGAGAGCTTTTCTGTGGGTTTGCTAATGACATTAGTAAGGTAGTATTAGAGAATTTAAAGAAATCAGACCAATGAACATCATCTGAAAATCTGAATGTGTGTATGTCACTCCAGTAATTCTGAAAAGAAAGAAAAATCAAGGGCTAGTTTTTTTCAGCTGGGAAAAATAAGCATTATCTGAGGTAAGAGTTCTTGAGTAAATCATGTATTATGAGTGTTACAATCATAACAGGATAGGGAAGTTAGATCCTGTTTGAAATGTTGAGTATTTTATGTGCATCAGATAAAATGAAGAGAAAAAATGTGATTAAGAGTGGGTTGAAGCAGTCAGGTAGATAATTTTTTTCAAATTGAGGAGGAAATAGTGCTTCTGCAAGGGAGAAGATAGCATGCAGCAACCACAGAATAGCAGAGGTGGGAAAGAAAAAGAATTCATTTACCCAACGTCCTGGTCTTGATTTGCAGGACTTGCATCTAGAGTGGATGCATCTACTTGCAGACCCTCTCAGGAAGAAGATGAAGCCTTGGTCATACACATAGAAATAGAAACATCCAATAGACATAGGGACAGACACAGAAACGTCAAATGGTGAAGAATACAGAAGGGAACAGAAGGGATAGGAGCAGTGCAGACAAAGACAGGTGGACTGAGACAGCCAGGATGAAAACTAGCAGCTGGTTCTCTCTGCATTGCCCTACAACCAATTAGGTATTTTCCTAGATCAAAACCTGATCTGCTGCCCTATGAATGAGTAAAGAGTTGGCCACAGTCATAAATGCTAAGGAATTGCATCTCCAAAAGGTTTAGAAACTAATGATTACCACTTTCAGGAGGAAAAACATTGGGGGTATTCAGTGACCGACTTTTTAAGATACTGAACATATCCATTGGCTCAGTTGAGTTAACAGTCTATGAAGTCTGTTCCCTTCCAGGAGTCAAAAGCTGTGAAGCTGAGAAAAGGGTTATGACACCTATGTGATTGTGATTACCATGGGTCGTAGGCTGTAAGGATGCTGCCAGGAGTGATCCTAGGCGGGTAAATGGCTACAAAGCTCTTGGAGCAAAAGTGAAAGCTCAGCTGGAGTTCTCTTTCTTAGCTACTGATAGTAATCCAGATAGGTATAGAGAAATTAAATAAAAAAATAGGATTGCAGATATGTAAGCACGGTGACATTGTCTTCCTTGCCCACAAGTGCTGTTCTAAGGAGGACAACTGAGCAGAGGTAGGGTCCATTTCTTCCATTGGGGTTTTCAATCAGATGATACCAAAGATTTAGGGACCTTCTCTATACTGTGGAAGAGGAGAATTTTAGATTAGATTAGCAAATCATGGCAGTGTAAGTTTATCAGATGGCATTAAAGGCCTAAAACTGATAAGAGGAAAGTTTTTAAGTTATAATGGTGATAGAAAGAATAAAACTGTCTAGTAAACATTTTAGGTGTATAATCTAATACACTAGATTAGATTTAGCTGACTAATGCAAATGATACGCTTGGTTTCTTAGTACACAAGTGGAATAATGATTTAACTTGTGTAACTGAAACTCAGTTCACAGGATTAGAATACTAATACAGAAGGTACAGTTTACATGAATGGAAATGAAAGAGGATTTTGCCTTTCAAATTAAAAATACACGGAAAGGCGTTAAAGCATCCAAAATGGTCATAGATTGAAAGGTTGAATTTACTTGACCAATGACAAAAGGTTACTGTTGTGGTCAGGGCCTTCTGTAGGAAATTAAGCCATAAGTGTCAGATATTGTGGCATTTTAAGGGAATTAACAATTGAAAACAGTATTCTATTGCAGTGGAAAACCTCCAGCACTTCAGTCATCATCTTGCAAAGAATAGAGTAGATGGATTGAGGTAAGGTGATGGAGAGTAAGACTCTTGTGGGTTTGGTTATGGCCAGCTGGGAAGACCTTACTAAGAAGGTGAAAATAGGTGGATAAGGGTTAATAGGAAATAATGAGTTTTAAAGTTCTTTATCTTAAGGTGGGGAGAACACCTATTATGTGTTAATTTCAGGAAAGCAGATGTCAATGAACTTGCAGAACTGATAATTGAGAACTCATGGAAAGTGAATTTAAAGGAAGAAAGATCATAAAGTCTGACAGATTCTTAAAAGTAGTATTCAGATCACAAATGCAAAACACAAGTCAAAGAAAGACCAGAAAGTATACTAAACAGAGAGTCTGACTGGGATATGAACTCTTCAGTGACCTCAAACACCGGAAGAAATTACTCAAAAATTACTAAGGATGACTATAAAAGAATAGCATGAGCTTGTAAAGGCAAAAGCACAAAAGTATAAATTGACAGTTATTAGTAGTTATAAAATATTCTGTAAGTATACTGGTAATTAGAAGAGCAAAGAAAGATCTCTATGCGAAAGGAAAGACTATCCAATAGTGGAATATCCAGTGAATTCTGAAGTCTTTAATGTCTTTCCCCCCCCCTTTCTTCACTAAAAAAGCCTAATTGGTTAACACAATTAACACATATGGAAATAGAGGTAAGAATCATTGCAATTTAAGAAAAAAAGAGGGAAGGGATTCATGAGTTGTTTTCAAATCTGCTCAACCAAGAAAAATTCACAGTAGGAGATTCAGCAAACTGAATGAGACCATCTCAAAGCCATTAGCATTTATATCTGAGAACTCATGCAGAATGGATGAAGTTCCTAAAGACTGTAAAAGGGCAAAAATAGCACAAATCTTTGAAGCAAGTAGGCCAGGAAACTATATACTATTTAGCCTAACTTAAATTCTGTTGAAAGTACCATAACAAACAAACTCATTGAAAACAAGGTTAATAATAGTCCTCATCAATTTGTCCATTACAAATCAAGTCAAACCAAATTATTTCTCTGTATGACAGGGTAACAGGCTGGTGAATAAAGAAGAAGCAGCAGAGATGATTCATTTTGACCACTGAAAGTCTTCAGGCACCATTTCACCTGACAGTTTCACACAGAAGCTAGGGATCTGGATGATACTGCTGTAAGGCTGCTGCACAGCTAGGTGAAAAAACAGAGCTCAGAAGAATGGTTTCACTGGTTTGCTGTCAAACTGAAAGGATACATCAAGAAGGGTTGCACAGAGAACTGTTCTAGACTGGACACTGCTTAGTACTACTAATAACGTCTTGTATCAAGGACAGAGAGGTTGCTTATACATTTGCAAGTAGTATCAATCTGTTCACAAGCACTAAGGATGGCAGGACTTGGATTCAAAGTGATCTTTACTGATGTGAGGAGTACACAGAAATACTTATGTTTGAATTATATGTTGACGAGTGAAAGGTTTTACACACTGGTAGAAAAAATCAAATGTAGAATTATAAAATGGAGAAGGCTGGCTTTGTCTTGATTTTTCTATGAAGGACCTGCTTTCCTGATTGGAAATCCTCTGTAACTTAAAATAATATTTCATCTGTTCATTAAATTTTAAGACAATCATGTTAAATGGAAGATATCCAGGGCTGGAGGAAGGTATGTTCTTGTGTCCAGGCTTTTAGTCAGATGCACCTCCCCTTCTCCTTACACCTATTCTCCCACTTAGCATCTCTGCTTTTATCATCTGATGGGTGCCATAAGCTTCAGCTAATTTTTTTCAAAACTGTGAAGCAAAGTCAGTAGCCAAGCAAGTTAGCATGTGTCAGAAATCCAACTTCCTATTTGTTTCCAGTTGATGGCTACTGTGTCTGATTGATCCTTAGGCTGATGAATTCATGATAATCCTGTAGTACTGGATTGAGCATTACCACTTCTTGCCTCCAGGATAGTGAGGCCACTCTCTTGGAATGAATTAGGCTTAGCTGATAATTTTTTGGAACGGAAGAAAAGATCAGGTTGTTGCTTGAGGTGAGCTCCAAGGCCCATTCCTATAGAAGGTCCCAGACCGCCTCCCTTTAAAAATATATTTGTATAAATAAATACATGTAAGTAAATATTCGTATAAGTTATAAATTTATGCGATTTCTAGACATACCTGTATTTATTTTTTCATATATGTGGCACATGCAGTGATCAAAATGGAGGAACTGAATATCTCTCAATACCTAAATTGATTGAAATCTGTAGAGTTATTTAGCAATGCTAAACAAATTGATAAATTTAAGAAGATTCTCCAGAAAAATGTGTAGGGATTGAGATCTTTTGCACTACAAAGGTAGCAGATATTCTTAAGTTATACTAGGCAGAGTAGTAATAAAACCATTTTAGCAATACAACTATTTTAGCAAAGTGTTCAAAGTATTAAGTCTGTAACACATAAAGACATAAGGCAAAAAACTTTAGTAAGAGAGTATGAGGGACCTATGAAGTTACCTAGCTGTCATTAAAGGAATGAAAGCACTTCTCTACTATAGATAACCGTTTGAAGAAGATGAGTGCCTATGATCTCAGATAAGCACGCTGAAAATTAAGCTACATTTTTACCTATTTATGAAATTAAAATCCTGGTCTTATGAATGCTCTCATGTATTTAAATGTGAGGCCTCTGCCACTTTTGCTTCTTGAGTTGATGTTCTAGTGAGATTTCTTTCTGGAAAAAACAAATTAGTCCACTGTGAGTCACACAAGAGCCTGGGGAGTGTAAAGTATTTAGTATGAGTATGATTAGCTCTAAATACAATGACATAAATATGAAGGTGCTCTGTACACAAATTATTTAAGTTGATTTAAGGCAAGTATGAGGTATTCACATTTTCTCAGTTAGAGCAAAGATTGTGTTTACATAATTTGCCTTGATTATAAACGTTCATATAAGGCTCTGGGAAATTGTACTGAATCCTCTTCAGAAATGTTTACACTGCCTTAGTATTAGGAGATACAGTAGACAGTGTGGGGATGTTAAAAAAGTGTAATCTAGACAAGGGTTCGGTGACTCCACTTTGTTTTAGCTTTTATTGAGGCTCTTAGATTATAAAGATCTATTATAAATACCTATTATAAAGACCTATAAAGATTGGCCTACCTAAATCATAGAATCAAAGAATGATTTGAGTGGGAAGGGACCTTAAAGATCATCTTGATTTCATGTTAATAGTTAATCCAAATGGAACAATACTGAATTGTGATTGAATAAATAATTTGCATTTGTAACTATGATTGAATGGCATGCAAAAAATATATTTTGTCCTATTTATTTTCTTGAAAACTCTATGTTAACTAAATTACCAATGACAGATTTTTAGAAGAACGACTTTTGCTTAAGTAATGGCATCATAAGTGGGATCATACAGAACATGGTAATATACTAATTTTGCCATTTTTTATGCCTAACTTCTATGTATGGCTACTAATACATTTGTCTGACTCTTGCCTATGAAGTTGAAACTAGCAAAATAAAACAAGAAAATTGACAAATTATGTACAGCTTTAATTGTTAAAGTCTTTGAAGCACAAGTTCTGCATTTGACATATCAGTGACTCTTCTGATTTTTAGAATATGACAAGTATGGAAAATGATGACCCATTGACTTTTTTTGGTTTTTAATGAACTTTCTGCCACATGTAGGTTGCTTTCCGTAGACGCCTAAATCTTCCCACTAGCTACATAGCACCCATCACACCTCTAGCACCCTGAGTAATTCAAGTAGATCAAGGTGCTTAATTATTAGACGTTGTCATGCCAAAACATCTGTGATCTCAGGCATGTAAGTGAAGGAAATATGGGTCTTCCACTTCACAGGCAAAGGCTCCATCTGCAATGCTAATATATAGAAACACACACTGTTAGCGTAAGAATCTGGACTGTGAATCCAATGCAGTTGCATGGGATTTCATGCACAAACATGCAGGGTTTAAAATAACGCAGCTTTCTTTAGGATAGCCTACTCACTGCTCTAAATTCAGGCAGCTCTTAATGCACTTCCCGTGGAACTCTGGGCTCTATTTTACTTAATGGTGTCTTACTGCCATGGTGCCGTTAGCCTTAATCCCCTTTTCCTGACATAATATAATAATATGTTAAAATGAGTTAGCAAAACCACAGAATCAGCAAGGCCACTCCACTGCCTGTCAATTCCGTAGATATTACTATTTTTTAAAAAAATAGCAGTTGAGTTAAAAAGGGACAAAGAATCTTAAAACATTTCCTGGAATTTACAAGTGAAAATTATTTTAGCTTTCTTGAACTAAACCTCAGGCGTAAATGGGAAGGAGCATTAGAAAATGTACAAAGAAAAAACCTGCAAAGTTGAATAAACGTAATTTATCAACTCTATGACTATTTCTAGCACTACTATTATTATTAATAATACAATGTGTGTGCACTATATTTGTGAGGCATGAAATAAAATGTATTAATAAGTTAAATCTATTGCCTAGAAAATTAATTTGTACAACACTACATATACCTTTAAAATTAAACAGTCAAATTAAGAAATCTTTTCTCTTTCTAAATGGTAATCTGCTGATCCTCTGTTTTAAACATCTTCAAGAGCAATTTGCTGTGCTGGAAGATATTAAGTGTACAACGTACAGGATATTTTTATCTCTGCAGTTTAGAACTACATGTTAGTCTGGGTGCATAGTAGTTAGATTTCATAAGTTCAGTCTAGTCCTGGTGCCTCTTTCAACACGAGCAATTCTGTTCCTATCCCTTTGATTGAAAGAAGTGGTTGATTGTGTTATCCATATGAGCAGCAGGCTGAATAACAAAGATTAAAGGGCACATGATTGTGTTCTTGCCAATGACAACAAAAGAATAATGGCATGTTGCTGCCTTCTGTCATTATAAGCCTGCCTTTGATTCTCCCCTCTACGGATTTGAAACAGGAATTCTAGCTTTAGTTAATAAAAGGTAACTTTTTGTGGAATCATTCAGTAATATCAAATAATCATGGTTAATGTATTCTAGAAGTTACATTATTTTCTTTCCTTTAAAATTAATGATACTTTCTTATGGTTTTTAATAATTTAAAATGAACATTCTGCTGATAAGAGATTGAGTTACTCTAACTGGAATGTAGTTCTCAGGAGGTATGATTTGCTCTTGTAATCTGATCAAAGCAGGTGGAATTTTTTAGGATCCTGTGGAGATTACAACAGGTAAAAGACTGTGAGACTGTATGCATAAAAAATGCATTGATACTTGCAATAATTCTCTCTGTTCAGGGTGAATTCCTTATAATTCTTTCATGCAGTACTTGCAGAATAATTTCCATAAAGGCTTTACGAGATGGGACATAGCAGATTAGGATGTTCTTGGCAAGAAATGATTTACACATTCCTGGTGTGATATGTGCTTTGTAAACTTTGTTAGGAGAAAGGTGCCATGTTGATATCAGATTAACATCTGACAATGATCCAAGTGTCATACTGTGGAATGAGTCGATATTTCTGTTTGCTATAAATAAAGCTTTGTGTGTTTAGTTAAACATTTGTTCTTGCATAACAAAAGAACTTTTAAATTTCTAATGTTTTTATTTTATTAAGATATTCTTGATGGTTATTGATTAGGATGAGATTTATCTAAACTCTCATTTAGCAATTAAATTTTAGCTGAACTGGGTCATTTTTTTCTGTTGATTTTTTATTAGAATCATAATTTTCATATGTGTATCCGTCAAGATTTACCAAGCTACTTGCCAGATTTTCTGACTTGCTATTCACAAATGTCTACGATATTGGCAACTCAGATCATAAGATGTCATTTTTGTTTCCTAATTGAATGCCTCAGACTTCTATAAATCAGAAGTAACAAGTCGTTGCTGCCCCCAAATTAGTTTGCTCACATATGCTTTACTGCGCTTGTGATTAGCAGTCATGTCATACATACAAATATTCATTCTAATAAGAAATCTTCATGAAAAGCATAATGAAAATTGAACCATGAGATGCAAAACATGTGTTGATGAGCACCTTCCAGATGCTTGAAAAATATTTGACTGAACCCAGCATATCTAATTTGCATGAAATGTTGTACCATGTAAATAAGACTGCAATTTAATTAGGAGCTCACAAGGACATAGTTCTTCGGGATCCAACTAGAGTGAATGGACTAAATGGGCCTGTCTTTGAGAATCTGAGCAAAGTCATAACTTTGGGTAAACATATTTTTTCTATATATTTTTTTGCACGAGTCACTGTTCAGCTGTGAAATCCTCAAATTATAAAATATGTGTCTATCCAGCTGAATGTGTGCTCTTTCTCTACTCTTTTCTGATTAGATATGGAAGCGGTCCTTAATGCTTAATAATTCATTTTTCTAAATATTGCTAAATAATTCCCTTTCACCTTTTATTTATATAACTCCTGGATACATGGAGATATTAAAGAAAACTGAAATCCAAAAATGTTAGGATAAATCATTTCCTATCACATATTGTGACTGCATAGACAAAAGAATAGAGTTATTCAGTATCATTCCTCAATATATATGTTGGGGTTTTTTATTCCACATACAGGGCATATTCCTGCCAGGCTAAGAATATCAGCATTGAAATAATAACATCAGTAATTCTCCTGGAATAATCACTGCATCAGCAGTTAGAAGCAGAACATGTGGGAGGTAGCTCTTGGGTGACCAGCTGGGGTAGAAAGTGTTGAAGTGCTGAGATAGGAGATTTGAGAGATCTCTCAGGGAATTAAAACCTGCATCTCCTCTCTTGCGATAAGACTCACAAGAGCCATCTAAAAGACCTGAGCAGACCTGTATCCCACCATAGGCACCTAACCCCTGACTTTGCTGGAGAATGCCTTGCACTTGAATTACAAGGTTCACGCCAACACCAAAGTTTAGGAACAGAGTGTGTTTCAGAGTATACCTTTGTAGCTTCTAAACACACCATTCCCATAGCTACTTCCTCTGATTAATTAGATAGCAGAACTTCATTAATGACTTAGCAGCAGGGTAGCTTGTGCCTTCCTCTAGGAAACAGATTAATAATGCAGAAATTACATATATAAGATGGTACATATTTACATTTTATGTTTCAAATCTCTGAAAATCTGATACCAAGTTTCAATAGAGAAGATGAATCATGTTATTGAAATAAGACTTGCTTCATGTGGCATCCAATGGAAAAAAGGAGAGGAAATAAATAGTAACTTATTTTCATGACTGTTCTTTCTGTTCATTTATTTTAAGTAAGAATTTTGTATAAAGTGCATCTAAAAGCCAGTCTTAATAGAAATCAATTTATTGGTCCCTACAGAGGAGAAAAAGAGGAAGAAGGATCATTTGAAGTGACAGCTGATTTCTGCAGTCTGTTAATGATTCCCTTAGAGATTCCTGAAAGCATCCTGGAAACGAATAAAAATTACGGCACCAATGGTTTTCCCTGGGAAGGCACTCTTGCTACAAAATTTCTTGTCCCAGCCAGAGTGGGAAGGGTAATTTACAAGCACTATTACTCTCTGCTATTTGAGATCGCATAATGTGGACCACATTAGCTGAGAGAGCATGCCCACATCCCTATATACTGAGCTCATTTGTCAGCAATTACTTCATTGACAGTCCATTCAGTTTTAGAACATAAGTAAATAAGCACACACTATATCTGTGCTTTATTCAAACTTGTAACTAGAGACCACCCTGCTGAGAGTCTTAGCTGGAGCTGAGAGAACAAATGAGAAGGTAACAAAATGTGTAATTCTGCTATAATGAAAAAGTAAGATGCTCTTTCACATTCAGATTTATTACAAAACATTTGTAGAATGTTTCAAAGAAGACCTGTGTTAAATTCTAATTAATCAAAAACTATAAGAATGCAAGGAATTATTTCTTTGAGTAAAAAGTAAAACAAAAGGACATGTCTGTTGAATCCATCCTGGGATATTTAACTTCTGGAAAATAATTTCTTTTTTTTTCTGGAAGATCAAAAGAATTCTGACTTGGTCTAAGAAGATATTTCTTTGGAAGCAGGTTGTTTTTCAAATCTGTCTTAAGACTTCCTGCTTGCAGAGCCAAAAATAACAACACTAAGCAAAAGAGAGACTCTCTCATTTTTCAGGGCCTCAACTAAGAGGGAGGCTCAATTATGCCTGCATTGCTGAAGGGAGATGGGAAGCAATAGATGACAGAGGAATAGAGATTGACCACATTGCAACTGTTGTAAAGAAAGCAGAAGTGAAGCAGGACTGGTTATAATTCCATTGCTTTCTTTTGTCTTGACCTTCATTGACACATTGTGTTTGCAAGGGTGGATTTCATAACCACATCTGTATCCCAAATGCATCCAACTCTGACTGAAAGTGTTTGAGATAATGGGAAAGGTGTGATGGAGCCCAACAGCATGATCTTTTAATGGAATGACATTAAAGTAGGCATGGGGAGTCCTAAGGGTTAGTGAAGGGGAAAAAAAAGGTTCAAAATTTACTAGAATAGCACTGGAGGGTGGTTATCAAAAAGTACGCCAGACCTGATGCTGTTTCATTTTACTCCATAGTGGTTTTGAACCCAGGATTGCAATGCCCAAAACAGCATCCAGGTATGATTATACAGTTATATATATGAATCTTTTTACTTATCCTCAGCATTTCTGTAACTGTAGGTGGAAGTCAGCAAAATTATAGTGTATTCCTCTAGGCTGAAATTTACTTCAACCTTTTAGACTCACAACAAATAGCCGTAGAACTATGGTATAAACTGAAAAGGCTGAAAGGAAATCCAGAATTCATGGATATGCATTATTTGCTAAGTTTAATAAATAGATAAATGCCACATCTTCATAGAATCATAGAGTCATAGAGTCATAGAATCACAAAATGGGTTGGTTTGGAAGGGACATTAAAGATCATCCAGTTCTAATGCTCTGCCGTGGGCAGGGGCACCTTCCACTGGATCAGGGTGCTCAAACCCCCATACAACCTGACCTTGAAACCTCCAGGGATGGGGCATCTATGACTTCCCTGGGCAACCTGCGCCAGTGCCTCACCACTCTCACTTCTCATCTAAATCTCCCCTCTTTCAGCTTAAAAACCTTTACCCCTCATTCTAACCCTGCTTTCCCTGATAAAGACCTCCTCCCCAGCTTTCCTATAGACCCCCTTTAAGTACTGGAAGGCTGCTATAAGGTCTTCCTGGAGCCTTCTCTTTTCTAGGATAAACAAGCCCAACTCTCTTGGCCTGTCCTCATATGGGATGTGCTCCAGCCCTCTGATCATGTTGTTCTTACTGATCTTCATGAGAGGTATTGCAGTTTAAAAACTCACCTGGCCATCACTCAGGGAAATGAATCGTCACCTTAATCTCACCTAATTTGTCAGAATTTGCCCTGTGGTTTTGTTACATCTTTCCATCATTAACAACAAAGAAAATTCCGCCCAGTAGATATTTGTGGGAAGTTTCTGACATGATGTCCATGCAAGAACGTCAACTTGACTTATGGTGGACTGTGGGTAAGGTACACGTAAATAATTTCCTTATTATTTTCAGCATCTTTTCCAAAACTTGCAGCCACTTTTCTGTCAACGCTCTGCGTTCTGTCCTAGAGCAAAAGATCGAGGCATTTGAGTGCCCAGTTTAAAATATTTTCATGCTGAGGTTGCCAAAAATAGTTTAGAACTTGAGCTCATGTGTTCTGTACAGAACTAAAAATCTGCTTGGGCTGTGACATCATTTGAGACTGAGTAGTTAAGGCAGATGTTCTTATAAAAGTGGTCTGTTGTGCACTTGTATTTGGTACCATAACTGGTCCATGTAGCCTAACCTGTCTTCCCTGGCTTCAGTGGGCTGTGATGAGGCCCACATAGTGATTCCTCCTCATTTTCAGCTACCAATTTGAATTTAAAACTTATCTAAAGTAAAATTAATATTTTCCTTTTTTTTTAATTTAGTGCAGACAATAGCAAAGACAGATGCAGAACTTCTTTGTAACTGGGAGAGAAGGACAATCAAAGGGTTAATCTATAAGCCAACCAACCATCTATTCATAATTGTTCTTCTAAAACATAGGTCTAATTATTGAACAGTTTGTTTATGTTTTAAGTTCCAAGTTCTAACTCAACTGATTACCATACTTTTAAGAAGTTATTAGTACATTTAAAATATGTTTTAAATATGCAAGTTCTGAGTTGCCTTGGGGTTTTAATATTCATATTAAGACTCAAAATGGAAATTATTTCAAATACTTAATTTAGACTTATGAATATTTTAAAAGACCAAATTAATGTGTAGGATGTAATACAGTGCTGAAAGACTGTTTGCAAATCAGTGAAGTAAAATGAGATTGTCTCTGTATTTTTATTTGAAGTTATTTTAAAATATAGATGGTTTCCTAGGGAGTATCACATGAAGATTTTGCTTATTTTTTGTTAATGATAGCATATGCATTTTTAATGTAGTATGAATTACCTAGCCCTATTCTTTTCTTAACAGAATAAATAGCATCTTCATTAAGTACCAGTTTGCTGGTTCAAGCAAAAATAAACACAGAGATTATCCATATAATATTATAAATAATAATCCACAGGAAAAAAATGTTTTAATGGCTATTGACATTAGCTAGTTTGGAAAAGACACAGGAAATGGGAAATATATTTTATAATTAAACTATGAAAGCCTCAGTCATTCTCCCAGGTTGCTATTCATGCTGTCAATACAAATTCATATTTATCAGCCATAGAAATTGTTATAAATGATAGTTGTGATAAATGCTAATAAAATTACAGTCCCAAGATTTTCTTCCAGGAAAGTGGTATATAAGTACTATGACTGATAGCCTTATTTGATGTCATAAGAAACAGAAATCTGGAGTGAATGTTCTGAACTGCAAATATTCCAGAATTCATTACATATTACAATTATAATAAGTAATGACCCAGATATTTGATATTTTTTTCCCACAGCTGGTAAATGCTGACAATCATGATAGCATCCATGTGCTACTGTGAACACAAGGAAGGAAATCATGGTCAGCCACATCAGCTCTCCTACCTGCTAAACAGAGAAATTGCACATATGCACACATCAGCATATGCTGAATTCAGCTCTGGCACTGCCTGGCTTTCCTCCTTTGGCTCAGCAAATGCTCACCCAGAAAATAAACGGGTGTAAAATGCACCACCCTGCGGCTATGATGGTGAAAACTGTTATCACTCACATCAACCAGGAGGACGTCCACAGCCAAATAGTCCTACCTAGCACCTCCTCTGAGTCAGCAGGCATGACTGTTTGTCATAAAGGAAAAGGGCTATTTTCCCTACTTTTTATTTTGTTCTTAGTTGAAAAGGTCTGAAACCAACGGAAGGCTGCATTTTTAAACTATGAAACTGAGAGTGTGCATTCGAGTTTTCCTCAAGCAGGCATTTCTTTTTTCTTTTTTTTTTTTTCCTGGTTGGAAAAGACCTTTGAGATCATCAATTCCAGCTGTACCTGTCCACTACTAAACCATATCCCTGAGCACTTCATCTACCTGCATCCAGGGATGGTGACTCAACCACCTTCCTGGGCAGTCTCTTCCAGTGCCTGACCACCCTTTTGGTGAAGAAATTTTTCCTAATCTCTGATCTGAACCTCCATTGGCGCAACTTGAGGCCATTTCCTCCCATCCTATCACACCCACTTCACTACAACCTCCTTTTCCCCAGGTTAAACAACCCCAGTTCCCTCAGCCATTCCTCATAAGACTTGTTTTCCAGCCCCTTCACCAGCCTCGTTGCCCTTCTCTGGCTGTGCTGCAACACTTTCATGTCTTTCTTGTAGCGAGGGGCCCCAAACCGAACATAGTACTCGAGGTGTGGCCTTACCGATGACAGGTACAGGGGCACAATCACCTCCCTGCTCCTGCTGGCCACGCTGTTTCTGATACAGTCCAAGATGCCATTGGCCTTCTTGGCCACCTGGGCACACTGCTGGCTCATGTTCAGCCGGCTGTCAACCAACACCCCCAGGTCCTTCTCTGCCAGGCAGCTCTCCAGCCACTCCTCCCCAAGCCTGTAACGCTGCATGGGGTCGTTGTGTCCCAAATGTTGGACCCAGCACTTGGCCTTTAAAAATGAAGCACCTTCCCAACAGCCTTGCATCATATCTACCAGCTCCACGTAGATGTAGCTTGTATCATATCTAAAATGGCACTGGATCCTGATGTTTGGGCATTAATTATCAACTTCTCTTTTTCTCTGGGAAAGTATGTCTTCAAAACTGTGTTTAAAAACTGGAAAATATGCATATGCATATTCTTTCTGCAATTTAAAAAAAAAAGAGAAAGGATAGCCAGTAAATGTTGTCTTTTGAAATAACAATGCTGAAATATATGTTGTCACTTGTTTAATTAGCTTTGAGATACAGAAAAACCGGAAATAATAGCTAAACCATAAATTTCACTTATACAAAATTGTTCTGATTATTCTCCCATTTTCAGATTCTGACTAGCTCTGCAATATTTTTTGTGACCAAAACTCAGTCATGTAGTATGTTAAAAGTTGTAATGGAGCCTTTCAAAGGAGTGAGCTATTTCAAACATGAGCTCGATGTGAGACTGTCAAGGTCAGATGGTTTATCTGACCTTGACAGTCTCACATCAAACTCTAATTTCTTCTGTCTTCATTTTTGAATTCTAATGTGAGAAAACATTAAGTCTAGCAAAAAGAATTGGATAAGTATTGAATGTTTTCTTGGTATGAACTGGAAAAGTGTATATAAGGACAAATATGTTTACATTTTTTACTCTAACTAATTTAGACAAATACTAGTTAGTCTAGAAAAGAGGAGGCTGAGGGGAGACCTTATTGCCCTCTACAACTATCTGAAAGGAGGCGGTAACAGGGTGGGTGTTGATCTCTTCTCCCAAGTAACAAGTGGTAGGATGAGAGAAAATGGCCTCAAGTTGCATCAGGGGAGGTTTAGATTAGATATTAGGATAAATTACTTTACCAAAAGAATGGTGAAGCACTGGCAGAGACTGCCAAGGGAAGTGGTGGAGTCACCATCCCTGGAGGTGTTCAAAAAGTGTGTAGATGTGGCACTTTGGGGCATGGTTCAGTAAACACAGTGGGTTTGGGCTGACGGTTGGGCTGAGAGTTGGACTGGATGATCTTTTCCAACTTTAATGACTCTATGATTCTAGGACAGCAAGTTACAAGTAAGCGTTGCAGAGAATAATTCTGATGTTAGGAACACATTTGTGTGCTTGCCTCTTTCTTCTTTCTATTTGCATCAAATTGTCTTGTATGTCATCACATTCGCAATGACCTTTTCCAAAATAACAACTGAAACCTTGTTAGTTGTTTTGGTGATAGGTATGTATATCTCAGCCCTTTACCATTAACCAATTTCAAGGAAAGTTTTCCCATTTTTTTTTTTAATCCCAGTGTACTATCACATATATCTGAACAGCCACACATATTTTTCGTTATTCTCTAAACTTTCCTCAAACCAGCTAATTAGAAATGATTTCCATTTAACTTTATCATGCATTACACCAAGTAGAATTTATAATCTTAATTAAAAACATGGAGGCTCTTGTCCTTTGAATATCCACTAACACAAGACATTGTTGACTTCTGGTGTCTCTCTCTATCTGTCTCTCCAAAGATTTACTTCTTTTCTTTGTCACATCTGTCACTTGCAGCATGCAAAGATTTTCAGGCAAAATGTTTCTCTCTTTGAATGTTGACAAAGCTTTTTGCACCTGCTTGAAAGAATACAACACTCTACAACTGAAATGTATGTGTACGTGATCTGTGGTTTTTCATCACAATATACATGTAGTGGTGGAATTTAAACCTAAGCACGTTTTCATCCACTGGGGAGAACTGCCCTTTCGGAGCAGCTCAGCCTCTTCCCTCCACCAAAGACTGACTTGAAACCAGAAAACAGGCATTCCTCTCAGCATCCAAGTCCTTTGAGTTCTCCCAAAGCTTTTGGAGCAGGTCCAACACACATAAATAATCAAGCTCCCTGGAAAACTTAGTTGAAAATGTCTCTTCCCCTAGAAGAAAGCTAGAAGAATGAGTCGTTCTTTTTGTAATAACCCAGAAGGGATACCATCCACTTAAACTGTGTGACCCTGACTCAATGCTCTGTTTGAAAGAGTTCAAATATATGATTTTCAGGGTAGTGTCCTAATAGCAGGCTTTATCCTGTGCCATATCAAAATCAAAAGCAGTTCAAAGCACTGGAAAGCAAGAGAATAGCAGATAAAGGAACATTACAAAATAGAAATGGTCAGAAGAATCACAGGACATGCAAAATCTTACTACTATGCTCTAAGACTGACATGATTTTACTTTTAGCAGTCAGATAAGTATGAGTCTTCTTGAGTAGTGACATCATCTACTAGCTTTTAAAAAGTCACTTTTAGTCCTACAAAGTTCTTTGAAAGATAGGCTGTGAACCTATATTTTCAAGACAACATTACACATACCAAAAGGCCCTGAGTTCTAGAGAGTGGCAGAATTTCAGATATCTTTTGGTCTGAAAGAATTCTCTAGAATTTTAAAATTCTCTAGAATTTTGCCTGTTTAGCATGCTGGCTGTTTTGAATTCCGTCCTGAGATATCTCATTGTCCGTCGAATCATAGAATTGTTAAGGCTGGAAAAGACCTCTTAAGATCATCCAGTTCAACCATCAGCCCAATACCACTGTACCACATCTACACATTTTTTGAACACCTACAGGGCTGGCAACTCCAGGGTGTCGTACAAGTTGACAATAGATTTGTAAAGGCAATTGCCTGAGCCTATATTAAGTATCATTTAATCCTCTCAGCCATCCCAGATCTCTAGCAATTCTATGATTAAAGAATGAATGCATTAAATTAATGGTTAATTTTCAGTGTATTTAACCTCTAAAATGTTTATTGAAATACAGTAAAGACTTGCTTGTATATCTTTCAGACTTATGATGTTATTTTAACAAGCAATTTGTGACATTCCTGATGAAATAGCAACAGGATGATAATTTGTTTTTTGCTTAACTGTTATTATGCTATTTGCAAGCATCTGTCTGCACCGTGACCTTGTACCAACCATGGTTATCTGCTGTCTCTCTTCAGTTTAAGCAGTAAAAGAAGAGTAAAAACAACTGCCTAATTTGCACTTGGATAATTTGCACTTAATCTGCTGTATTACTATATCAAACTTCTTTCTGAAGGTTGGTATATTAAATACACAACTCAACTCCAGATTTCATCATATTTGTTATGTCTCTTACAGGAGCTTCTGACTTTTTTAATATCGTACATTTGACTTTTAGTTGACCCATATTTTTTTCCCAGGATCTTCCTTGCTGCAAAGTCAGAGTTGCCAGATAATTTATTGGTTCTTTCCTTTTCTTTCATTAAACTCAGTGAAGACTCGACATCCTAGATTCCTGTCTTCTAAGGGGGGTACTGGCTATGTTCCCTGAAAGAAACATTACTGCCAAGTCAGGGCAACACAATGTTAAACCCAAAGCCAAGAGGGTTGTACTGGCAAGGCACTAAAAAAAACAGTGTTAAAGCTTTGAGAAAGAAGACCTGAAGTATTAATTTAGGCAAGCATGACAATTTTTTTGTTCTTGCTCTTCAGTGAGAATTGTGTAGGTATAGATAGCTCATACCCAGGGATACTGACTTTTGGAGGATCAGAGTAGGCAAACACAGCTGTAAACCTAACATCGAAACACTCAGTAGAATACCTACAGTTTCTACGTGTTACACAAAATACGATGCTGCTAATGAACTATCGCTATTTTCCTTTTGCAATAATTTTTAATGATACATAATGTCAATATTCAAGATTTTTTTGACAAAATTAAAGAAGTTATCATAGAATCCTAAGATTGGAAGAGACGTCCAAGATCATCGAGTCCAACCATACCTGTCTCCCCACTAAACCATGTCCCTAAGGAGGGATATTGACTTAGTAAGAATTCTTACTGTGGTTTTTTTGTCTTACTGTGGTTTTTTTGGCATGAAGGTAAAACTTAGCTTTGGTGGCAGGTGAAATAAATGATCAAAGAGAAGTTCTGTAAAGATTCAGCCTTGCTGTAAAGGTAAAGGAAAGATACACATCATACAATTAGGAAGTTTCAAGACACTTCTGATAAACACAGCAACTCTCTCACTGGATTTTTCAAAAGATTTAAATAAAACTAACAATAAACTGTCAATGTTTTCCCCACCTAAAATAACTATTCAGTCTGTTAAAATGATAGGTTACAGATTAAAATGACATTTCAGATCAAAATATGTTTTCAGTTACAGCTGACTTAACACCAAGTAATTTATTTAACTTGGTGGAGACATTCTAGTGAAAGCAGCTATAAAGTGGTTTCACAAGAAAGTTGCTTCAGTTACAAAATAAGGTGAAACTTCCTATACTGCATATCAAGTATCAGTATCTCTCCCTCAGCATCACAGGGGGAAGAGTGGTCAGCAAAATTTTGTCTACATAAAAAGGAAAATAGGAATAAAAGCACATTACAAACTGGAAGCTCAAGGATTCAACTAATTAATGTAAAAAATTCCCTATGGGAAAGTTTTTCTGTCTTCTTTGAGATATATTTATACTTCATATATGCATATATATATATAAATAAGTGTTACAGCACCTAATGTTCCACTTCCATTCCGATTTTTCTGTGGAGGCTGAGTATGACTGTGGTACAGAGCAGCCTAGGACACACAATGAGGGGGCTGAATCAGGACCCCATAGTGCTTAACAAGCAACAGACAAATCCATCCGACAATTGAGGGATGACCATTTGCATTTGAAAAAGAGTGAAATGAATTTGCTATACCGAGGTCTTAATCCTTCCACTTCTAATCCTGCAGGTAGCTTAATTCAAGTCAATGGGATCATTTGCTTGAGTAAAACAAGCAGCATTTAGTTCCTCTTGGTATTATGCATTAATTAAATGAGGGACAGAGAGCACTACAGCCGTCAGACAACAGGGTTGCCTTCAAGCCCTTTGTGTCTGCCCAAGAGGAAGAGGGACACTCAGAAGTACCGTTTTTTCCCTTCAAAGGACAGATTGTGCGTGCTGTTTTTTTCACATTTCAGTCTTTAACCAGGGAACAATAAAAGATACTGCACGTTCCTCTATGGGGCTTGTTTACACAGGAGAACTCACTAGTGTGTTTATAGTAGCGTATAATCAGACCACAGTAACAACTCATTGCTAATACTCTTATGCCAGAGCAGTCACACTATAAATTTCTTCATTTTAGACAACACCTTTGTTCTGAAAGTATGATCATACAACAGGTGACTGTACTGCTGCGCCTACAGAAGTCCTTACTGCCCAGGATTATTTCTTATGTAATTTAAGTGTCCTCCTGCATACTGCTTAGTGCTCTCATCGAAGAAACACTCAATTTTATATTAGAATCATAGAATTATGAAGGCTGAACACACCATGTCTACTAAACCATGTCTCAGAGTGCCATGTCTACATGGTTTTTGAACACCTCCAGGGATGGTGACTCCACCACTTCCCTGAGCAGCCTTTTCCAATTCTTCACCACTCTTTCAGTAAAGAATTTTTTCTAATATCCAATCTAAACCTCCCCTGGCGTGGCTTCACGCCATTTTCTCTCATCCTACCACTTGTTACTTGGGAGAAGAGACCAACATCACCTCACTACAGCCTCCTTTCAGGTAGTTGTAGAGGGCAATAAGGTCTTCCCTCAGCCTTCTCTTCTCCAGATCCTCATACACAAAGAGCTCCAGCTGCCTCCACAAGAACTCCTCTAGAGGGGCTTATCACAGCCAAACACAATGCCTCCTATCAATATGACTCAAGGATTACTACCCATCCAATGGGGAATTTGGAGTTGCATATGCCCACCATATAATCTGAGCACTTATATGGTCAGCCTCGACCTCTCTCCACTATGATGCTTGGTAGCCTTTTGCTCCCTTATCTCCACAGCCACTGCTTCCCTTCTGGCTACGAACCGGAACTAACTCAAACCTTTTTGGCAGTGTAGACAAATTTTGTGGAGAAACAGGCTTCTGGGAAGCTGGTGGGATCCCACAGGGGTAAGAGACAGAGTGGGGGAAGATCTGTAGGGCTTTAAGAAAACTACAGATAGGGCAAAAAGATACCAAGAAAAAAAATGGGTTTGAGATGCTGTGAAAAGGCACTATTCCCTCATCCCTCTCCAAGGCCACTACACTCTTTCAGAACTTTCTCATTCCTGTGATGATCTGGACAACTACTTTGCTTACTGCTCTTCACCCTCCCGAGTTTCTCAAATTGTTGAAAAGAGCAGAAGAGGTAACGCTACCAATTGAAGAAGGAAAGGAGGTAAAGCACAGCAAAGTCAGAGCTACACCGTATAGCTGTATATGGCTCTCTACACATTTCTTCCTCAGCAGGAACAGAACATTGTATGGGTAGAGACACTGCTTTTCAGGATGTGTTTAAAAGACAGGTAGATGAGTTTCTCAAGTACATGGTTTAGTAAGGAGACAGGTACGGCTGGACTTGATGATCTCAGAGGTCTCTTCCAATGCGATGATTCTGTGATTCTGTGATTCTAAAATAGCTCCATCACTGCTCAGGAACAGGCAAACCAGTCTGTTTTTCCTTAAAATAGCTGCAGGATACTATATGACAGGCTGAGAGAGTTGAGGATGTTCAGCCTGAAGAAGAGAAGGCTGCAGGGAGACCTTATAGTGGTGTTCAAGTAACTGAAGGAGGCCTACAGGAAAGATGGAGACAGACTTTTTAGCAAGGTTTGTTGTGACAGGATAAGTAGTCATGATTTTAAACTAAGGGAAGGTAGTTTTAGAATGGATATAAGAAACAAATTTTTTACAATGAGGGTGGTGAAACAGTGGAACAGATTGCTCAGGAAGGTAGTTGAGACCCCATCCCTGGTAACATTCAAGATCAGTTTGAATGGGGCTATGAGCAACCTGATCCAGTTAAAGATGTGCCTGCTTCTGCAAGGGGGTTGGACTAGATGACCTGTAAAGGTCCCTTCCAACTGAAACCGTTCCACGATTCTATCATAAATTAAAACCAATAAGCCAGTACAGCCAATGATGATTTCCAACATGGTGTCTCAGCCCTGTAATTCTAACAAAAGGCAAGGTGAGGGGTAAAAAAATTTTATTTAAGTTCTCCTTCAGTAAGAGAGGAAATAAAACTAGCCATTTTTTTGTCTTGCTTTTTCTATAGTAAACAACAGAGCACATATTTGTATAACCTAAATGAGAATATAAAATGCTATAGTATCATAGCAACAGACAGAGGTTTGTATCAATATTTGAATAATTATGAACATCTTTGTTAAGTGCATCATATATTTGTATTTTATAAGAGAAATCTAATAAATCAGTGCTATAAGAGTAAGCTGTCAAGACTGAGGATCTTCAATTCCTTATTGTTGGTATTTATTTAGCACTGCAAGAGTAAATTCTAATTTCTAGACATTATTTTTAACTGCAGAAAACAGATCACAGTAAAGGAATGGTAAATCCTGCCACACTGGGAGCAAGAATCCTCAGATATTTTTGGAAAGGACTTTGTGCTTCACAAACTTCAAATCAATGTGTGAACTAACCTTTTTCAGAAATTAGTTTTCATGTTTCCTGTTTAAACTGGCTTAATTGTCAAAATGCTGTAATATGAAAACCTTATTTCATTGAAGTTAATGGCAAAAATATCATCTCTCTGAGCCCAGAACAGAGGCTGTGTGCTAGGCTGGATTGGATTTTCTTTTTTAGACAATTTCTTGCACCAGGTTACTTAGGTCTATTTTATCCAAGTTCTTAAACATTGCATGTCGTAACCAAGCAACACACTAAAATTTTGAAAACACCTAAATAGCTTCCTACAGCACAGCTAAATTCATAGATTGCTATTGCAATATGTGACTTGCAAGGACATTTCTGCCCAGTGAAATCCCTCCATAGCACCATGGGATGAGAGTGTCATGCACACCAGGAGTGGTATTTACATGTGTATGTGTTTGTGGGTGCATGTGTGTATGTGTAGGATTAGGGCTTATGAATGGGTATCATAACAACCCAGGAAGCTTAATAAAGAACTACAGTTGGTCAGTAAGAAATATGACGTAAAAGGCATCTTAAAAAAGGCAGTAATTTAACCCTGGGTTGTATGAAGCCCTTGCATTAAATAAGGATTCTGAATAATTAACTTAACTGAGGACCAGGCTTCATTTGTATGCTGTCTGCCACTCCTTGTCACATTTTAATTGTTTTATTCAAGGTAGAAGATTGAGCAGGAAGGACGGTGTGTATTTCCTCTTTCTAGGACAGACTTGTCTGAAAAATGGAAAAGCTTTTGAGGGAGATAGAGAATGCAGCTAAAATCACCTAAAATGGTTTCGTTAGTCTCCAGCTATATTTTAAGAAACAGGATTTCCTTTTAATTTGTAGGGCTCAGTAAATTCTTCCAGGAGATGAATAGTCACTGGAAAGAGGCACTTGCTCCAGCTGTGACCAAACCTCTCCTTGTCTGGCTGTATCATTTTCCTTCAGCAGGCAGTTTGGAAGAAGAAAAAGCATCCCCATTCCTTTGCCCTGGTAAACTCATTATTTTTCCCTAAAACTCCATGACAATTCATACTCTGGCCGCATCAAACTAGTTAGGGCTTGACAGAATGTCCATGGTTAGCTCATGAGCACTCGTGTAGGAAGGGAATGTATCCGCACCACTTCATCCCATTTGGGGGCTGAGTGCCTGTCTCAAAGTTCTAGTCTCTCTCAATATGTCTGTTTTGTGAAGGATCAATTGATGAATTCAGGGATTTATTGCTGGCCTTGGGGTCAAATGGCATAGGTTGACTGAATTCCGTGCTGTTTAGGATTGTTAGCAGTGTATCTTCAATAGGATTTGAGCTTTCTGGCCTTTTTAAAATATGGTACTCAAGCTTCTAAAGGGCTTTGAAAGTTCTATAACTTCCCTAACAGAAAAGGCTTTAAATAAGACTTTACAGTTCTGACTTTTTGGATTTACAGTGTTTTGATCTGATTCTAAACTAAGATGTATTGATTTTTCTAATGATGAAGGCCAAAGTTATCTAATATGCTCCTTTATAGAACCTCTGACAAATACTTAGAAAAAGATAACAGAAATGTTAAACAGAATATGCATGGAATGACTTGATTTCGCTACAAGCTGAGCTAATTAACTCTAATTCCTTTTAATGAATGGGATGATAAATAAAGCGATTTGCAAGCTCTTGTGTCTTATCCTGTACTTGCTTCAATACTTGTATTAGTCTATTGTCTTTCTCACCGATTTCCCTTGGTGTAAAAGAATAATCAGACCCTTTCATTTTAAGGAGGAAATCCTTGAAATAAGAACTCTCCTCTGGCGCTGTAAATCAGTGCAGTACAGGAAAGACAACTGCATCCCTGAGCTCGTTATTAGAAGTACCTGAGGGCATTATCCCACTTGGAAACAGCTTGTCTACACTACAGCATTACTTCTGCAGAAATGGATGTGTTTATTTTCACTGAACAGAGGAACCTGACATATTTTAGTGGAGATTCTTTTTCTTGTAACCACTCCCTCCCTCCAAATTGCTATTGTAGGGTAGCTTTTTCTTTAAATTAAAATGAGAGTTTCAGAGTGCCCTTCTATTGTGCAATAGCAATGGAATATAGCCTGTAGCCCACTGTTATTGAAAAATATATGCTTTCAGTTGAAAAGATGCATTTTTCTTATCCTCTGTCTCTCTTCCTACACACTTTGAAGTCTGAGAAATGATGCAGCAGATGCTGAGCTGAAAGCCAGAAGATATATGATGCTTTAAGTGTCAGATGCCTAGTATTTACTATTCTTTTAGTTCACTATGATAGAAGACTGCAGATGTGCAAATTAAAAAAAAGAAATCTTAAAAAGGTCATATTTTTCATTACGTCTTCTTTTCTGCTAGGTTTGTTTATTTTCAGAATGATACATTCTTTGTCAATTAAAACCAATATATATTTTATTACATTTTTTGCATGTTAATTTTCTTGTTGCCAGTGGCAACTACAAAAGGATTAAACACAAACAACGGGTGTATTCCATGCTTGTTTACTCTTTGTTATTGTGTCGTGGGCAAAGCACTTGGGAGGATTAACTTATTGTCGTCATTTTTCTCTGTTAAATTGGAGGATTATTGGTTCTGTTCATGACAGCCTCAATAGACCCTAAGAAGACATTTGTGCCAATGGGCTATATTATAGTTTGTCTCCACATGAGAATTTCAGAATGAGGTGAGTTTTTATAGTTGACTACATCACCCACTGATCACTTGTATTGTTGGCCACTGGCTATTAGCTATTGCTTAGGAATGTTTTAAAAATAGATATCCTGGACACTATTTGTATGCGTGTTTTCTTGAAACTCCCACTTCCTTGTAAGGAGTTGTGGATGCCCCACAGCTGGAGGTGTTCAAGGCTGGGTTGGATAAGGCTTTGTGGAACTTTGTCCAGTGGAAGGTGCCCCTGCCCATGGCAGGGGGGTTGGAACTGGATGATCTTTAAGTTCCTTTCCAATTCAAACCATTCTGTGATTCTATGATAAAGAAGTCAAAATAAATATTTTGTCTGGACTACAGCTAAACTTTCTGTTTATTGTATCAGGGAAGCTTTCTATATTGATATACAGTTTGATGTTTACATTCTATTTTAATCTGTTCTCCTAAAAATGCTATAATACATACACCAATTTAGCTTCACTTTCACAACTCAGTCCTATGGCTCAAAAAAAGAGAATCCTAGGAATAATCATTTATAAAGCTGAAAATTCATTAATATTCACACACACAAAAAATCTTTCTAGCTATTGTACTTGCTGATTTCCTGTTTCAGGTTCTGGTTTAGTGGACAATCTCACCTGAATGTGACAATTACAACTTTTTTTCCCTCTCAATCCACCTTTTCAAATTTAAGGCACAAACTCCACTCCAGAAATGAGTAGCCCAATAATATTTTTTTTCATATCAGAAAAGACAATGCCTGAATCAGTTACCAAGGTCAACAAAGGAGCTTTGTAGAGACAACTAAATAACATAAAAATTACACACCGTGAAAAGACTGAGGATATTGAAGGGGAAAATACTCAGCCTAAGGAACCAGTGACCTCTAAAACAAAAGGTTCAACTCTAATTCTATTGAAAATATATGAAAGTCATAATTTCTGTAGGCTACAAAGAAGGTTTAAGTTTCATGATGTTTTTATGCTCTCGAGATTCTTTCATATCCTCCAAGTACAGACTGCTTTTTCCTTCCTTTTTTCTACGCATCATTGATGTGTTTTATCCATTGGATAGATAAAAGTTTGCATTGGTGTAATGGTTAATCACTTGTAGTCAAGGATACAGGTATCACAGTGAAGCAGGATAACTTCAAATTAATGGGTGTGTGTGTGACAGTTGTACACACGATAAGCGCTTTTTATTACACGTCCTCAGTGCCACTCAGATGAGTGTGCTCCACAAATATTGGCAAGGAATTATGTCATGTGGCAGGGAATGAGTAATAGAGATTTGTGTGAATTATGGATGCCAAAGAATGTCTAATTATAGTTCATAAAGGACCAGACAATAGGGATAAAAACCAACAGAACCATTCCCTCAAACCAAAGGTGGATTAATGAGTCTTGGAGAGAATTGACAATATCAATAGTCGCTGAAATTCCTATGTGGTCAAGAGCCCATGAGTAAAGGACTCGCCTCAATATTTGGAAAAGAGGATCTAGTAATGATAAAGTGTAGGATGAAATGAACCTCACTTGTGCAAAACGGTTTCCAGCATGTTAAATATAAAACTATATGTTAAGCAAAGTTGGAAACAGGGAAGAAGCAGCTTTCCCCTACCTAAAAAAAAATAAAAATCTGACTTGTACTTCCACCATACAAAATGAGGCAGCAGATGGAGTTGCTAGGAGACAGAAGGCAAAGAACAAGAGCATGAATGTGCTCGAGTTTCTCTATACAATAGCAAAGAGAACATGAAATGTGTCGGAGCTACAGATCTTACCATCATCTATTACTATTACAAGTGATGAAATTTAGGCTTTGTGCTAACCAGGATAATGGTAAATTTGAACAATTTTAATAAGAGGATATATATGAATGATATTATGTGATATTTAGTCCTTCTCTGTAGGCAGTCTTTGTAACCATAGAATTGCAGTATAATTCAAGTGAAAAGAACCTCAGAGGTCTCTAGCCCAACCTGCTGCTCAAATCATCGCCAGCTCTGAGGTCAGACCAGGATGATCTGGACTTTATCTAGTCACTTCCTTCATGAATAGAGACGGCACAACCTTTCTGGACAACCTGCTCCACTGTCTAACTGCCCTCATGGGGTGGAAATCTCTTCTTCATATCTGACCTGAACTACTCTTAATTCAATTTGTATCTGCTGCCTCTCATCCTCCCACCATGCACTACTGTGAAACATCTGGCTCCCTCTGGCTACTGCCATAAAAGACAATAAATGTTTTTTTTTATTAATACATTAACAACAAAAGGAGGGCTAAGAGGAATCTCCATCCTTTACTGGATAGGGGGGGAAAATGTAGTGACAAACGAGGAAGAATAAAGCTGAGGTATTTAGTGCCTTCTTTCCCTCAGTCTCTAATAGTATGACCAGTTGTCTTCTTGGCATCCAGCCCCCTGAGCTGGGGGATAGGGATGGGGAGTAGAATGAAGCACCCATAATCCAAGGGAAAGTGGCTAGTGACCTACTCTACCACTTAGACACACACAAGTCTATGGGGCTGGATAAGATCCACGAAAGGGTACTGAGGGAGCTGATGGAAGTGCTCACCAAGCCATTTTCCATCATTTATTGGCAGTCCTGGATAACCAAGAAGGTCTCTGTTGACTGGAGATTAGCAAATGTGATATCCCTCTACAAGTAGGGCTGGAAGGAGGACTATAGACCTGTCAGCCTGAACTTGGTGCCAGGGAAGGTTATGGAGCAATTGAGTGCCATCATGCGGTACTTGCAGGATAACCAAATGATTAGGCCCAGTCAGCATGAGTTTATGAAAGACTGATCCTGTCTGACTAATCTGATCTCCTTCTACGACAAGATGACCCACTGGGCAGATGAAGGAAAGGCTGTGGATGTTGTTTACCTGGACTGTAATAAAACATTTTACACCATTTCCCACAGCATTCTCCTGGAGAAACTGACTGCTCATACCTTGAATGGGTGTATGCCTCACTAGGTATAAAACTGACTGGATGGTCATGTCCAAAGAATTGTGGTGAAAGGAGTTAAATTCAGTTGGGGGCCAGTCACAAGCGGGCTAGGGCTCAATGTTTGGGCTGGTTCTGTTTAACATCATTATCGATGATCTAGATGAAAGGATCAAGTGCTTCCTAAGGGAGTTTGCAGATGGCATCAAGTTGGGAGATCTTTTCCAGCCTTAAGAACTCTATGATTCTATGAAGGTCATCAATAGTTTCCTGTCCCTCCAAGACTTTTACATTTTATTAGAGTTGGTTAAAAAGGACATGGTACAAAGTGGAAAGAACTGCAGGGTTATGTGAAGCATTGATGAAATGTGAAGTGAAAGTAAAACCTGGCTGGGAAGTTGTCTTGGGAAAGATAAAATGAATGAGAAATGAAAGACATTTCAGTAGACTTTGACTATAGCACACTAGGAGAAAGAAAGATTTTGTATCAAAATAATTTTCTTATGGGAAAATCTCAGGTAATTTGGCCACCACTAGATAACAAAGCATCATGGATGAACTTTGTAAGATATATTAGAAAATAATTTAGGAGTATAGATATTAAAATATCCACTGAGTGTTCAAGATCTTCATCTGATTCCTTATGATTTATTTTGTTACTAAATTTGCTACCTGTCTACAGGAAAGCTGGGGAAGGGCTCTTTATCAAGGAGTGTAGTAACAGAACAAGGGGAAAGGATTTTAAGCTGAAAGAGGGGAGATTACATATTAGGAAAAAATATTTAACTGTGAGGGTGGTGAGGCACTGGAACAGAGGAGTTGTGTATGCCCCATCCCTGGAGGTGTTCAAGGCCAGGTTAGGTAGTACTTTCATCAACTTGATCCAGTGGAAGGTGTCCCTGCCCATGGCAGGAGGGTTGAAACTGGATGATCTCTAAGGTCTCTTCCAACTCAAACCATTCTATGGTTGCATGAGTCTATGATCATATGCTAGTGGTAATGAGTGAAAAAAATTGCATCCCGCTATAACAAAACACTCGTATTTAATAATATAAAAAGAAAAAAGATGTTATCTGCTATAATATTAGAAGGCCATCAAATTTTGAGACAGATATATGTGCAGAAGAAAGAAATATGGTGAACAATATGTAAGTTATGGACTTAATTGGTTCTATGAGCGGAGAAAAATATTGCTGATGTAAAAGAACCCCACAAACATTTCCCCTGGAAGACAACAAAAGGCATATGATCAGAACATTTCTTCATTAAATCCAGGATTTGGGAGTACAATGTAAAATGGGAAGGGCAACCAGAAAAGTTCAGAGACATCTACTCAGAATTTGAGGCAGAGGCCAGGACCGCCTCAAAAGCTCCAAATAAACCCCCTAAACTTACGAATGTTGTAAAAAAGGGCTTATAAATTTGGGTTAAAGTAAAAGGCCAAAAGGGTAAGCTATCAAATTAATAAAATCAGAAAAGATAACTTTTCAGTAAAAAATAAAGATGAAAGGCATTTTTTAAATAATTTCAATTCTATTTTAACCTCCATTACTAATGATGCCAGTATATAGAAAAAAATTATACAGATAAAAGAAAGCAAAAGAAAAGTATTGCACACTAATTACACGATTACACTGTGCTAATGATTCAAGAAAAAGTTTGCTGGAACAAATTACTGAATGAAAACAAGAAGCTGCATAGTTCTTATGTGGATTTTAATGAACTATTTGAATAATTATCTGTTATTATTTTAAATATTTATTCCAAGTACAATTTGCTATGATTTCTGTGGCATAAGCTGAAAAATATCTTGTAAAACTACAAAGAGTACCAGTTTTGGGCGATGTGTTGAAATTAGATGATGTTATTAGTCTTCTGTAGAGTTCAGTGTTATCATCTAAATGTAGTGGTTAATGATCTAAAAAAACCCCACCCTTGAACTCTTGTATTGTTATGAGATCAGGTGTTGCAGATAATCATGGAGTTGACATAAAGAAGAGTAAAATACAATTAGAAATAAGAGCAGATAGACAAAATTGTTTTCAGGTCCTAGAAAATGCAGGTAATAAGGCATTTGAACAAAAAGACAAAAGGCACAGAAAATAGAAAGAGCCATTTGGGTGAAATTGGACAATGAATTAGGAAGGAGTTGAGTCACCAACCAAGAATTAGGCTTTGCAGTCAGGAAGTGGTACACAGCATGAAGCCCTGGAGCAAGGCTGGTTAACCAAACCTGATCTACAGCATTCAGCACAGACCATCTCAGTTATTAAAAACAAAACAAAACAAAACAAAACAAAGCAAGCAAGTAAGGTCATTCAACACACAAACAGCTGATGCTGGTTCTCAAGCTAAGACTTAGAAGGAAATGAGGTTCAAATAAACTTCAATAGCTGGCATTGCCAACCTGCAACTTGGATTCTCTGAGGCTGGCTTGTGTACAACATCTCTTTGTAAGGATCCAGCAAAGAAAGGATGACTGGGTCTGTGCTGGTATCACCACCTGCTCCAGGGATATATTCCCAGTTTTCCAACTTGTGAATTGTGTCCTAAAGCTTGCTGCATTCCTTCTAAAGCAACCTGGCCCTATCTGTAACACTGATATCATGAGTGTGGCAGCTCTCCTTTGCAGCCACGTCGTCATAGGTGTCTCCAACACCGGTGTATTTTTGCGCGATGCCCAGGGTGTGTTTGCATAAAGAGCTATGTATTATGACAGCTCACCACCTGGTTGGACGGTGTTCAAAGGCTGGGCCAGGTGAAGATGGTGACAGCTGGCTTGCTTCCACCCATAATGCTATTTGGAGCAGGCCTTGAGATGGTTTTATCATTGAGTCAATTTCAGGTTTTAGTTGGGCAGATACCAAGTTGTTTCACCCCTTGAAGGATTCAGCATGTGCACATGGGCAATAGAGGTAAGCCAAACTGACAGCTCAGATGTACACAGAACTTGTGTTTGCCAGGTACTTTAACTCACTCTTACCACCTGGCAGTCCTTCAAAGTGAAAATAGGCACATTTCATCTAGGAATGCAAGTGTTCACAGTCTTCATTGCAATATTAGAAACTTTTCTGTTAATTTTCAGATTTTCAGAAAAAAAACATTTAATAAGATTCAGACCCAGAACATGCCTATTTAATAAATAGCTGTCAATACACCTTCCCTTATTATCCATTGGCATTATATCTACACTTCAAAAGGCAGAATTTCTAGGATTAAATTAGATAAAGGAAAAATTAATCCAATAGTAAGAACACTTTCATAGAACCATAGAACCATAGAATGGTTTGAGTTGGAAGGGACCTTAAAACCATCCAGTTCCAACCCCCTGACATGGGCAGGGACACTTTCTAATGGATCAGGTTGCTCAAAGCCTCACCCAACCTGGCCTTGAACACCTCCAAGGATGGGGCTTCCATGACTTCTCTGGGCAACCTATTCCATCTTTGAACATATCTTTACAACTCATTTTTGTGAGCTGAAGCCTTGCTGATTACCTTTAAGTCTTTGAAAACTTTGACCAAAGTGTAGTTCTCTGTTAGCAAGGCAATAACTTTTGGAATCTTCCATTCAGACCTGATACTACATCAAGAATATCATGATAATTCATAGAGCAAAAACTGTGGAATTGTGCCACTTTGCAGTACTGCTGGTTGTTTATTTCTCTGCATGACTTGTGGCCCAGTGGTTAAATTACCTTCTTAGAGATGTGAGATGTGGATTTGAGCCTCTCTTGGGTTCCAGTGGGAGGCAGAACTATGTCCCAGGGTCTGATGTGTGCCCAGTTTTTACAGAATTGCCACAGAGTGGGTAACTCTGTCACCGTCTTTGCCCTTGGAGGGTAAATGAAGAAAAGTTACAGGGTTAATTGCTATAGTTACGAAATCTCATTTTATTGCAGTCAGTTTTATTCTCAGATCAAGTACTGGATTGGGACCTTTGGAGAGGTGAAGCAGACAAAAAGTATGAAGTAATTCCTGGGATATGTATGGAAGGTCAACCCATACAAAGGACATAAAACCAAACAAAAAGGTGACTGGTAACTCTATGGGAATTTCTCCCAGCCTTTATCTTGACTCTTTGTACCCTTTTATAACAGTTTCTCTTCCCTGTCCAGCTGAGAAAGGGAAGATAGAGCAGGTTTGGTGGGCACCTGGCATCCAGCCAGGGTCAACCCACCACAGTCAAGCAGAAGATTTGGTATTGCAGTTCTGTATACAGAGGCACACGCTTTCTTAGAATACTGCTTCTACTCCAGCCCCTTTTAAGTAGAAAGAAAACATTAATTCTGAAGGATGTCTTTTTGTTCATCCTTCGCTTCACATACACATCTCTGGTGTATCTGTGGTTTTTGGCACCTTGTAATCTGCCGTTATTCCACACCTTGGCTTCCTGTGGTATGAAATCATTAGTTGACGCAGACTTGTCAGGATTAACTCTGCTCCAGGGTGCAGCAGGAAGCCATCCCTGTAGAGTTGAGTTCAGAAGCAATTGAGACACCAAGACAGCAGGTGTCGTTTCAAAATCATGACATAGATTTGTCTCTCATGTGACCATCTTAAACGCACATTCAAGATACCTGTATCAGATTGACTATTTCTTATGACTCCTGCTGGAGACAAAAATTGCTTAGGGCACCTACATTCCCTGAATATGTCTATTCTTTGTACTCTAAACTGTCGTAATGAGTGGTTATATGGGTGTGGCATTTTAATCAAGATGCGGTAAGGAATAAGTGAAGGAAATACTTCACAGGGCAGTAAGAAATGCTTTAAGATATTTTATCTTTCATTAGAATCTAGTGTGTTATTTATAAGTGCAAATGCCATTGCAGAACAGGTTCATACAGGAAATGAAGAAACTTCAGTGAAAGGAAAAAAACAACATTTGGTTTAGCTCACTCTATTTAGAAGGAAAATATCCGCATCACTTTTGGTTCAGGGACATGCAAAATGTTTTCTGGTTTGGGGTTTAAATTAACACCTAGCAAAAATACCTGTAAATATGCTTTAGTGATTCAGTGTGTACTGAAACTAAATTTATCTTCTAATTAAATGAGAGAAACAGTCAAAACCTACGTTTCATCTATCCTAAAGAAGGGGTAGTGTCTAACAGCCTCTTTCAACTTAGTTGTGATAAGAATAACAGAGGAAAGGAATTTAAAGCTAATAAGTCTAAATGTGGGGGTTTTTGTAAGTGCAGTTGAAATCATTCTTATTTGTTTCAAAGCAATGTTGAAGGGAATAGAAACAGGTTTTTAACCTGGGCAATTAAATAATCTCAACAATGATACAAAATTATCACTCTGAGAAAAAGTGATTTTTAAAATTTGCTAACTTGACTGCTTGGGATTTCATTTGATTTCTTACTGCAGCTTCAGAGGAGGTGAATGTTTACGGCAAATTCAAATTGTTGAAGAGGATTTATTTTTGCTACTGAATTTGATGGTCAGCTTCATTGAGCCTACTGTCTTCTCAGAACAGCACATCCATTCACCCCAACTGCTTTCATCCCTACTTGTAGAAACATAAGCCCTTACCAAACTACATGATATAAGCTGGGTTTTCACCTCTCTAAGTCTCCTGGCCCTTCCACAAGTGTTATTAACGTTAAGACTTATACTGATTTCATGCCATTGCTAGCAGTAAACGTAACTGCTTTTGCCTCATCAATACATGAGGCACAACGGCTGACTCTCTGCTTGTAAATTCAGCAGTGCCAGAACCCATACGCTGATGTTCTGCCCAGTTGAAAAAAACTGGTCTTGCTCATTCTACTGAAGTCTTGTAAACAAGCTTGCGGCATGCAAGATACCTATTGGGAAACAGCCCAGCTTTCCTAACTCTGTATCTATGCTGAGGGTTTGTTTGGGAACTTGATAGCTGATCAGAGCCAGAACCATACCAGGCCCTGTTTTAACTATTTAACTGTAGAGATGACAAAATAGCAGTGTCAAAGTCTGTCTGTCAGTTTGCCAATACAGGTCTAACATTTGTTCTTAAGGATGTTCCTTGTTCTCCTTCTGGATCCACAGTCTCTTCTGGAGTTGATGGGGCACCTCCAAGTGGGGAATCTTCATCTCTTCCCTCCTACCCCAGGCAGTGGCAGTACAAGTAAGGAGAGGACCCCTTCAAAAACACTTCAGGAGTATCCTTGTCCTGCCTGTGGAAAAGGGAGATAAGTCTCTTTTTTTTGCTGTATAGGGACAGCGTACTTCTTTTTTACAGACAGTGTTTTTATTGTCTGTCCTTTCTGGGAAAACCAAAAATTTCTCAGGAGTCAAAATTTTTGGAGGAGCAGTAGGAGAGCCTGAATATTTTTGTTCAGCAGGGAAAATAATAGTGCAGAGAAGTTCATCTTCAGATTAATTTCAACTACCACCTTTTAAAATCTAGAAAAACCTTACATGTTTGAAAGAAACACATACTATTTCCTTTATTTCAGAAAGCACAGGTTAATAGCCGAATCTTCCTAGTCCAGTGCAAAGAGGTCCTTAGGAGAGCTGAGGCAGCAGTATTATCTCAGCCCTATGCAGACCTGATTCTCCTTTGTGATTCATTCCTGTAAACTGACAGCCACAAGCTTCAAATTATGAAGCTGAAGAGTAACAAAATCTTTTGGCTTTATTAAGGAATGTCTTGCATAATATCAAGCTTCCAAGATCTCTATTTCTAATTTTATCATGGCCTTTGTTTTTCAGGCACACAGTAAGAAGGGCAGAGTCACATCCTTGCATCTTGTGATGAGGTATGTAAGTCAGCTGAGTCCTAGTGAGAAAAAAGAAAACAAAGAATTTCTAGTTCACCCCAAACACTTCTTTTAATTGTAATTCATCTAATTCATCATGAGCCTGTCAGATTTGAGGCAACAGAATAAACAGACTTTCAGAGATGCTGTTGTATCCAACTGTGAGTCTTTTTTTATTGTAACATTTTTTATTTCTGTCTGTTTGCTACAGAATATTTTCCTTGATGTTGTTCTTATGCTGAACTGAGACCTTGCTATGTTTTCCATTGGAACGTAACACTGCCGTGACAGGTCAAAAGGGAAAATGCCAGTTTGGTGTTTCCCAGTGGTAGTAAACATGTAACATTATATCCTTTCATTGAACTCAGCCTTTATTCCTGACAAAGAACTTTTATTTTAGCTTGCATTATTGCAGTTATTATCAGTCATATACATATGCAGCTTCCTGTATCTTATGTTCAATACTCAAAGAATAATACCTATTAAACTTGTCATAAAATGTCATCAGTTCTAAATTTTCAGAACCAATCTTCCTTTTCTTCCTTCCCTCCCTTCTTCCTTCCTTCCCTCTTTCCCTCCTTCCTTCCCTTCCTTCCTTCTTTCCTTCCTTCCTCCCTCCCTGCCTGCCTCCCTCCCTCCCTGATTCTTCTGTTTGTCTGTCCTCTCATATTGGATTTTTTTCAGAGGATGGTCAGAGGGGAAGGAGTGTAATAGCAAGGCCTAAACCCTGAACCAGATTTATACTAAGCTTTGGCAGTGATTGCCTGGACAACTGATTCAAGTAAAACTCTCTCATCTTTTGTTTCAAAAGTAGAGAAGAATAATTCTTACCTTTCTCTGTAAATTCTTCAAAGTGTATCTTTATGGAAATCTATTATTGTCTCTGCTAGAATCCCTCCAAGTAATGTTTAGAAGCTTTTAGAGAGTGAGAGGATAGAATTAATTCATTCTTTGATTTATTTTGAATCTCAGCCTTATGAATGACATAAATGCAATGCCCATTGCCTTGGAGATGGACACAGCTGCAAATCTATTAGATTTGAGTAACAGAGTTCTGCTTGCACAAGCTGTAACTTAAAGGTTGAAAATCTTGCATCATCCCTGAAATATAAAACCAACGATGCTCAGTTTCCCAACCTGCACTTTACAAAGCTTTGGGCCAATTCCTTTAGTAATTTCTTAAACTGTTCTTTTTAATCCTTCTGAAGGAAAATTATCTAATTCAATGTATCTCTGTATTTCAATATGAAACGTTCTGAATAAGGACAAATTAAAACCTCAGAATCTTTCTCTCTTTTTCTGATTGATTTCTGAAATGTCAGTGGGAAATGAATCTTCCTCATTACTAAATAACTTTCCTTTCATACATGTGTTTGTCTAAGCACATTCTTAAGCACTTTGCTCTTACCTAGTGCTATATTATGACAGGTCTCTGCTTGCAATAGCTTGTGGGTTTATACCAGACATGAGATGACTTAGAACTCTAAACCCCTGCAATAATTTTAATTCTTCCTGAATTTTCCTATAAATCCTATAAGAGAGGTCCAGCTAAGAACGTGAGTCACACATCTCAATTCTTGATACATGTTGTTGATGTGACAACAGTTGGAGTTCAAGTTCCTATGTAATTTTTCTTGCAAGTGAAATAAGTTTACTGTAATAATTCCTTTAAACACAAATAAAGGCAGACTATTGTTTTCGTCGTGTTACAATAACATGTATATGCCAAGCAAACTCACAAGTGAATTTCCGTGAAATGCAATGCACTTTGAATGAGGAGGTGCGGTTCAGTATATAGCCCTGGATGAACATTATGTCATGTGTTACCAGATGGGTCTGTGTTAGCATGACAATGGCCCAGACTAATTATTCCTGCACTGAGGAAGAGCTAATTACCATAGGTTTAGTGTTACAATGACAGTGTTCTATATATATATGTATATATTTATTATTATATTTGTTATATATATTTAGTCTAAATCAAGCTGAACTATCTTCACTCCATCACACATTTCATATCTACACATACCCAGATACATGTAGCCACATAGAAACTAATTGCTCATCTCTGAAAGTGCATTTGCAACACGGTGCTAGTTACCCTCTGTGTTTATTATAGAATCATAGAGTGGTTTAGGTTGGAAGGAACCTTAAAATCATCCAGTTCTATCCCTCTGACATGGGCAGGAACACCTTCCATTGGATCGGGTTACTCAAAGCCTCGTCCTACGTGGCTTTTAACACCTCCAGGGATGGGGCATCTGTAACTTCTCTGGGTGACCTGTGCCAGTGCCTCAACACCCTCACAGTATAACATGTCTTCCTAATATCTAAACTAAATCTCCCCTCTTTCTGCTTAAAATCATTACCCCTCATCTTGTCCCTGCACTTGCTGATAAAGAGCCCCTCCACAGCTTTCCTGTAGCCCCCTTTAAGTACTGGAAGGCTGCTGTAAGGTCTCTCTGCAGCCTGCTCTTCTCTAGGCTGAACAAACCCAACTCTCTCAGCTTGTCCTCATAGAGGAGGCCCTCCAGCCCTCTGATCATGTTTGTGGCCCTCCTTGTGACTTGCTGTAACAGGTCCATGTCTTTTCTGAGCTGAGGACACCAGAACTGAACGCAATACTCTAGGTGAGGTCTCACAAAAGCAAAGTAAAAAGGCAGAATCGCCTCCCTCAACCTATGGTTATATGTTTATCCCAGGTTTCAGCTCCCTGTATTGCAGACATGTTACTTCGGTCTGATCTGGAGAAAAGTAGTTCCTCCAGGGAAGCAGGGAATGCAGCTAAGTAGTTCACGCTGTAGTCCATATCGAAAGGACAGAGCCATCAGTCTTTGGTGAGGGTAAGGAAGGCAGATAAATCATGTTCACCCAGCTTCACAAAAAAGCTGTCCTTGGTTTGGAAGGTTCCTCTATCAAACACTGATTTCTCCATGACTTGTCCATTTTTATTTTCCTTCCTCTGCCCAAAGTAAACAATTTTTTATTTAGGTGGCAAAGTGAGGTGGGTGGTTAGAAATAGTACGACTGCTGAACCACTTACAAATGAAAGGCACAAACTCTTGTTTGAATGGCAAAGGCCTCTGCCTTCTGAAATTTATCTCACAATTGGGAATCAGTTTCCCCTTTGCTACATTTTACAGTGCAGTCATAATTGTGTGTTTGGCATTAGTCTGTTGCCATGGGTAGTAGGAATCAGGGTAGGACATGATGACATTAAAAGGTCACTTCAATCTCTAATGGCTCTGGTTCTGGAAATGACTAATGACATTGTCCTGCTACAAATGTAATGTTGGAACAACATGATGAACTGTAACTGATTCTTGTTTAAGCATAAATATCTCTGAGATTTAAAAGAAAGGATGACAAAACCCTATGAAAAAGTGAATGAGTTATTTTTCATTTTGTTCTGGTTTTGAGTGAGATTGTACGCGTGGTCATTAGATGGGGCCATTTCATTTATACAAAAATAAAAATTAGCAAAGTGGGTATATCAATAAATGTTATTTCTGGTATGAATCTATGATTGTATTTAAACTATCATCTCTAGATAACGCTTTACAGGGAAAAGACTTCGATCAATCATCATCACTATTTTTGTTTTCCAATAAATATTTCAAGGCTGTCTTTAAGATGTGACTCTTTTTGTCTGGTCACAGGAAATAAGGGAAAATGTTTATTTTCAGAAGTACATGTTTGAAGTGTCTAACTGAAACCACGGAGTTTGTGCTTGGTTTAGGACAGTTTGGTTTGATCTGGCGGAACAGCATGACCAAGTCATTCTAAATTGTTAACACAGTCCCAACAGTTATGTCAGAAACTCTTTAGGGGATGGGAAGAAGATGGAGCATACATTTTTACTACAGTATGAACTGTTAAAACAAAAAGAAACTTGAAGTATGTCAATCGCAAAGGCTGATTTTTAGAATTTTTATGTGTATAAACATTTCGTATATTCAGTTTGGCAAGAAAGTAAAAAAATTACTGATCCTTCCCATCATCCCTCTCTCCTTTTTTCCTTTCTTTTTCCTTTCTTTTCCCCTTCCTTTTCCCCTTCCTTTTTCCCTTCCCTTCCCTTCCCTTCCCTTCCCTTCCCTTCCCTTCCCTTCCCTTCCCTTCCCTTCCCTTCCCTTCCCTTCCCTTCCCTGAATTTTAAAGGTGAATGCGCTCTGACTAGTTTAGTACTCGGCTGTACCTATTTTCTAGTCGTGATGCGTTATTCATCAACCAGTGTTGTCACATGTGTGTTGCTTTATATTTTAGTTTTTTCCATCTAAAGTTCATTGCAGATTTTGCATTCTTGAGAACTGTTTGTAGATGATTATCTTTGTTTGCAAATCGACATTTAGACCAAAATGCTATTCACTGCTGCTGTGAAATGGTAGTTTCTCCATTTACCTTCAACAATATTCACAACTTCGTAATAGGTTTAAACAGCTCTTTGCTTTGATGCCATCTGCAGTTACGTCATTTAACTTTAACATTTCCCACAATTTGTAGTCCAGATGAAAATTTTCTCTTGTCCCTCAACGACCATTTCCAAGAAATAATATAGAAAGACATATGAAATGTCCAGAGAAGAGAAGATCTTAGATTAAAACCTGGATAAACCATAGTGCTCTTCTCACTGTCAAGAAAGTCTGTGTTTTCAGCAACTGATTCATCCTGTAGCAATGCACTTCATTTTTACAACCCTAAAATTCAAGTACTTTCCAAGTTTTTCCTTGTGCTGAAACAATCCAGTGCTGATCATAAAGTCAGTGTCAGTGTGTGCTGCATATTCTGTGCTGACTACAATACCTTTGGCCAGTTTGACACATAACCCTTGGGTACATCTATGGAGAAAGGGCAAGAGACCAATTCCTGACCCCATGGTCAACTGTCACAGACTGGCTCATCTTCCCACCACCTGTGGCTTGTCGCTTCTCTAACAGATTTGCCTTGGAGACAGCTGCCTGGTGTGGTCCACAGTGGATCCACTAAGAGAAAAGAAGTTTGACAACATTGATGGTGAAGGATCCTGAGCAGGAGCCCACAAACTACTCCTATTTATTTAGAAGTGCGGAGCTACATTTTTGGACTAATTCAGTGTGCGGTTTTAAACTGGTAAGAGAATCAATAATAAATAAATAAATAAATAAATAAATAAATAAATAAAACCCAAATCACATTGCTAAAAAGCCCTCCCAAAATGGTATCAAGGTGCACTGGGCACACATGTTAGTTTAGAGCTGCCCTTTGAAAACTATTTGACAGCAAAGGCAGATTTTTGCAGTGTGGGAACAGCTCTATTGAGACTTTTCTTCCCGATTGTTGGGAAGAGGGTGACATTGCCTATATTTCCCCACTTCTGTGAACAGTGTAGACTCCACTCCCTTTTCTACCTTCCCTGCTGTTAGCAAGTAGCTTGACACGAGCTGTGGGCACAGCCTCCTGAGAAGCAGCTTAGGTATGCTATGGTGTTCCTCCTGTCTGTCCTCAAAGCTTTTTCTTCTTTAGAAATTAATTAAATCTTTATGGTCCTAAAGAAGGACTGCAAGTTACTTGAGAATGTCTCTTGAAAATGGTAAAAAAACAAACATGAATTTGCATTTTGTTTACATTCATTCATGAATGGAGATTTATAGTCCCAAGCTCCACTGAAGAGTGGAAAGAATGCATCTCACGGGGGACTTGCCCAGGTGACAAGGGAAGGTCAGTATAAAAATCTGGATCCCTTGCCCAATCTTTTGCATTAATCACACATCTCCACTCCTGATTATGAAAATGTGGCCATTCACAGAGGCAGCAGCACTTTGTCTGCCGCAGAAGAATAAACAAAGGAAGAGTAAATCCCTTCTTTAATCTCAAGTTCAGAGATAATTTTTTTTCTAATAATAATAAGTTTTCCTCTGAGGGTGCACACCTGCACCATTGGAGCATCTGACTTGTGTCTTGGCACACGCTATAGAAGATCAAAGCAGTAGCTTTAGTTTAAAGAAAGAGAAAAACAGAGTGGCAGAACATCCAGGGTTGGCTATAGCACCACAAAGCAAGGAGGAAACAGACAAACCAAACTGTATCAACTGTTTCTCCAGTAGTTTACCAGTGTGGAAAATAACATTGTCAGGTAGCTCAAGTGACACAGTTCTGAAAGAGTTTATTCAACATTCTCCCCATTTTTGTTCTCAAATTCCTTATATAGATTTTGTGCATGTGAATTTTTTTCAGCATTTGTTTCTCAGATTTGTAGATAATCCGACCAACCGACAAAATAATTATACTATTTTCCATGACAGTGAGAAACAAGACTTTTTATTAAGCATTTTTCTTTGCTTTCTAGGCAAATTTAAATTCCACTATTAAATGAGCAATGACCAAATCTAGGCATTATGTTCATAAATAACAAATCCCAAAATGCAGTAAATTTTATTTGTACTAGTTCTGCTTTTATATAAACATAAGATTGAAGCAAAAAATAACTTTTTCACAGTATTTCTAGAAGTGATTAATTCATTTCATATGGAGAAGCCAAATATTTTCAGTCCACAACAAATCATTGAAATACATGTTTTTAGGAACGTGATTCTTTTCAGGAATGTAAGGTCTAAAGTATTGCTTGTGAGTAATCATCAGTATCAGTAATCTTGGCGTTATTGATGAATGCCTTGCTAAAAAGCTCTCATGTAACTGTCCGGTGCTATTTTGGTTGGGTTTTTTTCTGTCATCATTAACTGGCTTGTGTCAAATAATTTCAAATTAATCTGAGCAGCCAAGAACTGGGCGTTAACTTCTGTCATATGTCAGGAGAGTAGGCAATAAAATAAAACCAATCAATCAAACGTAGCAGCTCTTTACTCCATAATAGTGGGAGGAGAGGGTGAGATCACCAGTTCTGCAAAGCTGAGGTGACCAGCTGACTTCTTTGTCTGCTACCCTGCATGCTTTCCGCTAGCAAAAGAAGAGAGGAGACATTTCTCCCTGCTACTTTGTGAATAAGCAGCTTTCACATACAGCCGCTCTGCGCAATGAAGTTAAGTGACCCAGTAACAGCCCTCCTGAAGATAGTTTATACCTCCAGAATTTAATTTCTTCTTACATCACACCTGTGGATGGAAACAGCTCATTTAATGAGAAAGTTGATGCATAGCTTTAATTCTCAAAGTTATGAATTTGAGCAAAGCCCTTGAGAACACTGGAAGTAATTACGTTATATTCCCTTCTCTTTTAGCTATTGTAGTTAGCTTTGTTCACAGCAGAAGTTACAAAAATTTCTTGCCATCTTTAAGACTGGCACTTGTCCTTTTTGGCTTGGAATGGGTTAGGATGTGTTATTTCAATTGGGAGGAATGGATGCAGGCACTTATTGCTGAGCTAACTCCTATGAAAGAAACAATCCCGCTTGAAGTCAAATTTTCCTTTTTTTTTTCTAATAATGTACTAAAGTACCACATGGCCACACTGCATTGTAATGTACTACTTGAGTTTGAGAGTTCTTTATTCAAGACCACAAGCAGTCTATTTCAATTTATATATAGTATGCATGCTTGTAATTTGAGATTAGTCTTCTTCAGAGTCATAGAAGACATGATACAGTAGTTTAACACAAAACACTCTGAAATGAAAGCATTCTTAAGATACAAGTAGCACAGTTCTGTACATTGCATATAGGAAGAGAAGATTTCACTTTTCACATGGCAAATAGACTTCTATTTAAAATGTAAGAAGATGTGTTATCAGTCAAAACCTAACTTGTTTTTAGATTGGGTTTTGTACAATAAAATAGAAGTTGTGACTACTTGTAACTGAAAGTCTGTTGTGATTTCATAGAATCATAGAATGATTTGGGTTTAAAAAGGACCTTAAAGATCATTTGGTTCCAACCCCCCTGCCATGGGCACGGACACCTTCTACTCAATCAGGTTGCTCAAAGCCCCATCCAATCTGTTCTTGAACACTTCCAGGGATGGCAACGATCAAGACTTCTCTGGGCAACTTGTTCCACTGTTTTACCACCTTCATTGTAAAAAATTTCTCCCTCAGTATTTTGAGGAAACACCAGTCAGCATGAGTTCTTAAATAGTTCCTTTAATTCCAGCTGGAAAGGAAGTGATTTTTAAGTATCTCCAGTTGGAAAGTGCAGAGGGAGTCTTAATACACTATAGTTACTCCAAATTAAGGTTAAAATGCTGCTTGATATCTGCTAGCTTTATTCATCAGCAATTATTCTGAGTGCATGATAATACTTGTTAGTGACTGCCTGTGCTTTAAGCTCTCCACTCCTTGATATGTTCTTGAACTTCTGCCATTTGGCAAGGGGCACTCTATCAAAGGTTTTGATGGGGTGATGGAGGACTGACATTATGAAATTAACATGTCCTGAATTACTATCCAAGAATGACAGACTTGCAGGCAGTGTATGTTTTGCAGAATTATGGTCATTGCTAACTGACATTAAATAGAAACTGCTGTTGTATTAAAATGCTATTAAAACTGCTACTTAGTCATTCATTATGATTTTATGACCAAGTATTTTAAATATTCTAAGATATTGTCAGTTATGAACTAATTCAATAAGAAATTATTGAGTCAGCCTAATATATTAACTTTTAAGTGGTATTTTCAGTACTGTTTACTGAGTATTAGCAGATACAGGTTTATTCGGTTGCCTAATATTGTATTTTATGCTAGCCATGGCTCACTTATAATAATATCATTCAGTCCATCAGCCTATTTAAATAACCAAAAATAGATTTGATGTGGAGACTGAATTAAACACTAGTTGTTAGCATGTGCATGCATGTGTCCATATATACAGAGCTTTTAATGAATTACTTTCAGTATCTTTTAGTTGTGAAGATGAAAAGCTGCATCCAAAAAGCAAAGCACACCACACAGATAAACTACTTTTGGCTTTAGATATGGTTTGTACTTCTAAAAGTGTCTTGCAGGCAGCAGCTCTGCATATGAGATGCTTATGCTTTAATCAAGGACTGTCAAACTTTTTGACAACTAAGGGAGAGATCACTTTATTGCTGTTTACTCAGCGATCTGATGGCAAAAAAAAAGTACAGACTCAAAAGATGATGGAAAATGATCTGAGGGCCATTTGAGAAGTCTTCCATGACCTACCAGTTTGATGGCCTAATTTGAGTAATAAGAAAATTCTGTTATGTCCTGCATACGCGTTCTGCAAATAACTGTATTACAGGTGCAGCATTGCTGCCAAGAGTCAGTTTTCTATTATCTGTGATAAAGCAGAATGTATCCTGCATCGTAATTTATTATTCACTTTATCTGAAAAAGTATATTCTGATATAAAGAACATTCAGGACAGTTTAAAGGCCTTTACAGAATACCAGAGTGAAGATCAAAGTGTTCTCTTTCATGACTATAATTTATGGCTCTCCAATATTATAGGGGCAAAAAATGCAGATTCATTAGTATATGAGCAGGTGATGTAAGTGATCATTCATGGCAAAATTCTAACTTCACTTGAGTCAATCTTTTTATTTATTTAATTCCATATATTTATTTCTCCTATAAATTTTCTTGACAAACATTCTGAAAATTGTGTTTATTTCTGTTTGTTCAGTTAGAACAAAGTCTGCAAAGAATATGGATTTACATGTCTTTTCCTGTATGTACCCAGCTTATTTCTATACATTTTAAACACAAATTCCTGATGTCCTCTGTTGCAAAGACACATTTCCAGTTTGTCAATTGAATATATTCCTTTAAAATTTTATATAGGCCACTTCAGTTTTACAGTGGCAATTAGTGGCTTCAGTGAATCAATAAAGAATCCTGCTGGTCACCTTCCTAAATTCCGTTCTGTCTGCAGAAGATGGTCTGTGCTGCCAAGACTTGTAATATGTGATATTAATCCAGAAAAGCAAATTACTATTCCCATGATATGGATCACTGAGACATGCTCTAAAGAACTTCGCTTCAATATAGCTATTCACCTGTAAAAAATGTTGGTGGGTAAAGATTTTGGATTACACCATAGCTGGAATTTGCCTTGACTAAAGCAAACTAGAATTTAAAGGCAGCCTGTTTGAGGAAACAGCGGAAACAAGACAGGGAGATTTGTCATGAGGGGTTTTCATGCGAAGAAAATGGCTGAAAGCAAAGATGGGAGAAGATGAAAAGAAGTGGCCAGAAGAATAAGATAGAGAGAAAGAAAGTGGGCCCTGCATCAAGCCTTCTCCAAAGTGGCCTGCAATGTCTCAGGGCAATGCCATTATTCTTTTGAGAACAATGGGATTTTGCTCTTGGCTTTTGAGCCGTCAGGATCTCACTCTTGATGCTTATCACCCATGCTTGACCTTGCAGGCAAGGAAGTCATTGCAATTTAGAGTGCCTCAAAAAATAACTTGTGTCACATGCTTATTGTGTCAGAAAGGCAGATATATTTATTGCATCTAAAGATCATCAAAGTCAGGTTTCTGTATCAGATCACTTTGTTTACAGAGCAGGAGGAAAGCTGGGCATGTCTGGATTTATCACGCATGTTGACTCACAACTATCCTATCTGAAGCCAAACCCACTCCTAGTTACACTTTCAGTCACCAACAGCATCTGCCAACCACCAAAAGTAGATAACAGCAGAGAGAAACTTTCAATCTATTTTAATCTGAAACTTGAGACTTGGTAGAAGAGGAATTTTAGCTGTAGGAAGTAGTTATTGGAGGTATGGTAACTTTATAAACAGTGGAAGTTGGTGCATCTGGAAAGCTGACCCTAGCTACGCTCTTCATGCCAAAATTGGTAAGTACATGTTTCAGCAATAAGCTTACCTACAGAACTTGGAAATGGGGATTAATTTGAAACTTAAAAAAAAAATTAAGTACATTTCTGTTTGACTTTGAGTGTTTTCCATATAACCTCTGGTTAATTTAGAAACATCATTTCCCATGCACTCCTGCCATGTGTGATCTGGGCTCTGATTGTCATGGAAACGTCTTTATTTTCTCATCTCTGCCCTAACATGTGACTTCTTTAAGTCTGCATCAGGACATTGTTCAGTCAAGTAACTAGACTGTAGTTCCATTGATATAAAATCTAGTTCATACACACTCAGAGGAGCTGGAATAAGAAGACAATAAGAAAATATTTGAGCATTTTCTAGCACTATTTCAAGCAGAGGTGATACTGAATGTAAACAGAAACCTAGTTTCTTCAAGCTGTGTTGCCATTCTGTCTTTAACAATTGCTGTATTTTATTTAGGAGTTGATTATATTTCAATCGGAAGTGGCACTGTTTTATTGAATTACAAGGAGATTTCCATGCTATTAACATGTGTCTTCTGCTCAAAAACATTGCCTGAAGGATAAGGATTGGGATGACCATCCTGAGCTAGACAAGGAACAAAGTTATACATTACTTTTTCTAAAGATTTTTGTATTTTCAAAAAACTGAGGCAAAATACAGTCTCTGACTGGTGGGTTTAATCCAATGGCATCTGTAGTGACTTCCTGAAAACCCTTCCAAAACAGAGTTTTTACTTTATAATTGCATTTATATCTTGCCTTATTTAAGCTTCCTTGCACCCATCACACACAAACTTTCTCCAGGAATGCAGACAGTAGGTGTTATGCACCTACCTGATATTTGCTATTTGAGTTTACCTTAGCATTTGTTCCTACAAAGTTTAGTAAATGTACTCAAAATCATTTAGTCTGATATATTGAGTTGAAATACCCAGTAGATAGAATGTTTACTTGAATGGGGAACAATAAGCTTGGTTTTTCCCCAAGCTTCAACAGGTTTCCAAGTTTAATCAAGAGTTTGACTTGCATTCCATCAGTATGAATAATCACTCTGGCATTTGAGTCGATTGACTAAGTCACCTCTGGCAGTTGAAATCTGTTTCAAACAGTTTATAAAACAAGTAATAGGATGAGAGGAAATGGCCTCAAGTTGCACGAGGGGAAGTTTAGACTGGATATTAGAAAAATTATTTTGCTGAAAGAGTGGTCAAGCATTCAAAGAGTCTGCACAGGAAAGTGGTGGAGTCTCCATCCCTGGAGGGGTTCAAAAAGTGTGTAGATGAGGCACTTCAGGACATGGTTTAGTAGGCATTGTTCTGTTGGGCTGGCAGTTGGACTTGATGACCTTAGAGGTCTTTTCCGACCTTAATGATGCTACAATTCTATGAAAATATTACAGGAAAAAATGATTTGCTATGGATTGATTCTGGATACGAGTAGGGTACCCATCACAAATGAAAAAGCATGATATGAGCTATAAATAAAACTCAAATTGTCCCTTGCAACTACACCAGCCTTGTTAACTCAGACCTTTCAAGCTCTGCAGACAGTATTGACAGGGACAAGGAGTCTCTTTTGGGGCTGTGTATAACATTACTGTGTATTTTCAAATGTATGTTCTTATCCTAAGATCAGGTGTTTCTTGAAAGTAAGATCAGAATGCCTGGATGTCCCATCCTGACTGTGCACGCTTGGACCAGCACTGCTGTTGCACAGCTCGATTCTTTGTGGTTCTCCTTGAAGTGCTACATCATTCCTCCTTACTTCTGTAGGCTTTTGCTGCAGTTGCATTCTGCATATGGATTTTTCTGGATCCAAGTTTTCCACAAGCAGCACAATATCTTAAAGATGGCTATCATCCAAAGCTAAATATCACTTTCAGTTCTCTTTCCTGAGCTGAAAAAATTAAGAATTTTAATAAAGCCCTTCCAAAGACTGGGTAAAATGATGGTGACTTTTCTAGCTGTGCTTTTCTTGTTGCATAAGCATTCATCCAGAGAAAGGAAAGCATTAATTTCTACTTTTACTGTTTTATTTATTTAGAATCTATGACAAGAAATTGGGAGCAGAGAAAAACAGATCAGTCTATGTTCAACCTGAAGTTCTGTAAATCTATGATAGGAATAGAGGAAAAAATTGCTACATGTCTAATTCAAGTACTAATTTCCACTGAAATACTTGAACAATCAATAAAAGTGTATCTGAGCCCTCTGAATACCTGTATCCCAGAATTTAAAGCAAGTCAGCAAGGCAAGATTTATTTTTTTAAAAAGAACAAGTTTAAGAAGTCTATGGAGAATATTTTCTCATCTTCTTTTGTGCGAGAAATGAGAATGACAGAGGTCCCCAACTAAATGAAGTGGGTTTAAGCTGCCATTTTTCCCTTCTGGGTTCTCAGTCGTGTGCTGGGGAAAGCTCTTCCATTTGTTGTACTGAAGATTTGAGAACAGGTCTTATTTTCATTGCTCTATTTCCACCTAGTGTTCAAACTGCACATTGCACGAAATTCTAAGCATGTTCTGGAATCGCTAACTGCAAACTAATACCAGTCTCAATTTTGAGGGAATATGCATTACAAATAAGCCACTAAATATGGTGACATTAACTATTTATTTTACAAAGAGGTATTTGCAATAGCTCCCAGGCTAAAGGCTGTGAAGTATCTACTACAGGCTTTGATGCACAATCTGTTCAGCATTGGGTATTCAGAATTCCTCTTGTGAATGTAGTAGTTGTGTAAGTCCTGTTGTTAACTAAAGATAAACGAACACATATGAATAAAAAGCGCACAGCTTGGTCATTGAGAGGCATTCATTACTCTCACAAGCAGACGTGTGCTCAGGATGAAGTCTACAAAGGGGCAGTTTTGAGGTGAGCTCATCTAATAGTCTTTCCCCATGTATCTCAAGCTATAAAGTACCTTCCACACTTTATAACAATAGTAACACTTCAGTAATGGAATGGGAAGATTCTAAATCTCATGCTGCAGAAAGAAAGTATGAGAGATTTTGTGCTGAGCTATGAATATCGTTTTCTAGGAGGCTAAGTAGAGAAGCAACTTGTGAATCTGCCTTGCAAAATGTAGTGGAAGGCTTATGGATGGATATAGTAACATATAGTTTTAAATCTGTTTTGTGTTCTAAGACAAAATGAATCAGTCTTACGCTTTGTAATGCATTATATATGTTTACAAAAAGTAAAGTTACTGGTATCATAAATTTCAAACAGCACTACATACAACACAAGTATGGCAATAACTGATAGCTGTAACATGTTGTTTACCCATGCATTTTTGCAGCAAATTCTGGATACAGGTATTCTATTTATTTAAATGTTCTTGTAATTAGAGCAAATTAGCTAAATGACTTTTAGCTGCACCATAGACACCATATGAAAAACACAGAGTGGTTATTTCTCAGAGCATCTGATGTGTAGGGAGATGGGACCTTCTGTCTCCAAACTTTGTTGTTTGAACATTGTCTTTACGAAAAAAGTTTCAATTCCTGCATTTCTGTGGTGTTCTCTCTGAGCATATGCAAAACGTAAACGAGATAATGTCCAGACTAAGACACTGCAGCGTCCTTCAGTCAGGAGAGTGTACCAGCTGCTGGTTTATGATAACAGATAGGAGACAGTGCAGCTGTGGCCACCTTCTCTTCCTGGATACAAGCAGGGCACCAGTCCCAAATGAAACAACATGTCATGAACTATAAATGAAACTAGAGATGTCCCTTGCTACTGCACCAGCTGTGGTCACATTTATTTTATAATAAAGCGTCACCGTCAGCTCCATTCTCTGAAATGTCCAGCACCAACTGCTGGGCTAGGCAACCCTCGAAAATATGTATTGCACCAAACTTTTCAGGTCTTTGTCAGGGAGTATCACCTCTGGGTACTCCTTATTTGGTTTAGATGTGAGACAAACACCAAGCTCCTTGCTCCAAACCAGGCAGATATGTGCAGGGAGGCATACACTTATGTGGCTGAAGAACTCTGAATACAGTAACTTGCCTATGAAATTTATGTTTTCTGGAGACAGGCAAGAGATAGGCTGAGGTATTCAGAATGACAGCTTTGGATTTAAATTTCATTTTATGGAACAATTTGTTTAACCTTTTGAAAGACTAATTAGACTAAGTGGGGTCTTTAGGTCAGCAGTTATCTTAACCTCCTAGTTAAAATATTGGATTTTTAACACTGTGAGCATTACTGTGACTTACTTCCCGCATGGGTGACCACCTTGCATTCAGAGACTCTGTATGAGCAGCCCAGGGGCCAGAGCTGGAACTCTTGCTGTTTGCATGTGACAGCTATAGAGAAAGCTTGGAAAATCAGTTTGGAATATGAGTTTATTTAAGCTTATTCCTCCCAGGAATGCAGGAAGCATTGCTCTTCATATACAAGGATATACTTTTCAAAACCTTCATAAGCACAGCTCTGTAGGATTTGCAGTGTGAATATATGAGATCACATCTTTGACATGGTCAAAGATTTGACCTGGTCAAGGATGGTGTAGGCTTAAGCCTACACCAGCCTTCTTGTTTGAATAATAAAAAAAATATTTACAGTTAAATTCTTATTTGTGAAACATTTTTAATTGAATAGTGCTTTTAATGTAGAATACACGAGGAGGGGGAGGGGAAGAACATTATTGTATTCTATGTTGTCACCTGAGAGCTGTGTTCCTGAAAGGGATCTTCCTACATTGAAGCATAGATCTGCTTTGGTCTGAGTAGTGAAATCATCTGGCAGGAGTCGTAAACTAGGGAAGGGATTGCTATGGATGTAGCTGTACACTACAGAAAGCAGTCTCTGAAGATGGTAAAGATTATATATGGGGAAGTCTGACCCATCTTGGAACAGCTGCTCTTGTTTTCGAGCATGGTAAGCCTGTTTTGTTCTCTGCAGATGTTTTTTCAGACGAAGACTGTCTGAGTCTTCCTATCACTTCATGCAGAGTGGGACTGGGGCAGTGTCATTCCAAGGGGATGGAAGGCAGGACTTTGTTATAGGAGAAAAAAAAGTACTACTGGTATAAACTAACATAAGCAGAATACATGATCTTTTGAAAGTACAGGAAGCTTGATTAAAAGTAGTACATTCAGCTCTAAGTAATTATTTGTAATAATATATGTAGTATTTCTTATCCTATAATTCTTCAAGGAACTGCTCTTGGCAAAAAAACCCATAATGCCTTTGAGGATTGTATTTATGTAAATACTTAATAGATTATGATTAAATTAAATTAGCACTATGCATCCTCTTCAGACTTGTGTATATTGTCCTGTCCTGTAATCTTTGGGCTATGTGTATCTGGATGCAAATTTTTGAGTGAATGTGAAAAAATAAATAAACTATTATTGTTAAAAGTGAACCTGTCTTCAATACTTGTAACATTTCAATGCCAATATCATATTTTGAAACATTCTTTTCTATTACCAGGACTGGTAGAAAGAAGGGCACTTCTGTTTTTCATGCTTTCCATTATAGAGGTATGGACACACTAGATTAGACTAAACACCAGCCAGGCCCGTAATTTGTTTCTGACGGTGCCCAGAGCCAGATGCCTCAGCGGAAGGTGCAAGGACCTGCAGACAGAAATAAGGGCACTGCTTATCCTCCAGCATGAAGATAATAAATCTGTTCACACAGCTTGAGCAGCCTCCTGAAGATTCATCTGGTGGTGCCAGAAATAATGAATAAAAACCTCCCAGATTTTTCTGCCTCTTTTACTGAGTGATTCTTAAATACAGCAGAAGCTCTGAAGCCTGGTCCTTCCTTTGGTGTAACAAAATGTAATAGCTGCTGTGACTTGGAGGCTGGGGGGCAGAGGCAGCAACAGCTAGGGCAGACTCCAGCCTAAGATCCATAACAATTCATACCTGGGGTGTGCCTAAGCACAGGAACTGAAAATCCCTATCTACTGATAAAAGTGAGCATGGCTCTGGTTCAAGGCATTAATCTAAATCCTTGTGTTTGGTGCTGTGTCATGAGGTTTTTAGAAATTGCATCAGACTTTAGTTTTAGTTCTGCATTTCTCCCTGGATTTATGGGTAGAATATATGGAGGGCCCAACAAGAATATTCGAGCAGTTTAGGAAAGGTCAGACATAGCCAGAGGATCTGGTGAGGTGTCTGCCACTCACGCTGACATGCAAACCTCTGAGCCAAGCTGTCTCTGCCTGCCTTAAATGATGCATTGAGTCAGAAATCCCTGAATATGGAACACCTGAAATTCCCTTTCCCTTTATGTGGTCACTCAGTCAATACAAAAATACTGAGGGCAAGGGATGTCTTACATCTGGCTTGCAGATGTCTTATTCTAAACTGTATCCGTGTGGAACCAGAAATAGATGGGTGTCCACCATCATTACTTCGAACTATTTACTAAGGACCACTCCATTCAACACAAATTGAGGAGAAAGTAGTACAAGGGTCATGTGGCTGCCTCGCGTCCAGAGACTCTGTATGAGCAGCCCAGGAGCCAGAGTTGGAACTCCTGCTGTTTGTATGTGTGTTTGTATCCTGCCTGTGACAGCAATAGAGAAAGCTTGGAACATCAGTTTTATATATGAGTTTATTTAAGCTTATTTTTTTGCAAACATGTTATTTACTGGGGAATTAAAATATATAAACTAGTGGATATAGTTTCCTTCATCTGTGCGTTGTTTACGATGTCTGGTTCTACGGTGTGGTTATATATTTGCCTTGATGCATATTCTGTACCTTGTTGAGTAAATCAAAGCAGTTATATATATTACTTTTCATAGTACTACTGTTTATGAGATACCATGCCTGTGTATTCAGATTAGCTTAGATGATCATCACAGAGCAATACTTTCAGTAGTTGCACAAAATTAAAAGTGATTAAATATTATTTGACTCTGAGGGAGCACTGAAATGTATAATAATATGCCTATTTATTATGTTCAGATCCTTCTAATAAAAATGTATATTTACATTTAAACAGCCTCCTGTATATGAATTTCAGTTTTTGACCTTGTGTTATTCTTCATTTTTCTAAACTTGTTGCAACAGAAGAATGAAAATAAATGAGTACATTTTAGTAATTACAGTAAATTAATTAGAAGGCAGAAGTGGAGATAGTTTACATTTCACTGATTTTATAATTACAGACTTGCCAATATACCTGTGATTACCTCCTTCCTTCTTCATTATTAAATGAAGAGTTCAAGGAAGCCCTTAATCTTTTCTACTTGTCACGGTTACAGTGTTGGATGTGGCAAGGATGGGAGAAAAAGAGGAAGGAAACAGGTTAGCACTTTCCCATGAAGAGAAGATGTACATAATTACAGAGAGACACCATGGACTGCTTTTCAAAGTTATTAATTCTGGCTTGGTCTCCCCTGTGGGGAAGTAGCAACTTATAGCTTACTTACAGCTTAGGGAGAAGAGAAATTGTCACTCAGCATAAGAAGGAAAGTCTATGCGTTAGATGGTTGAATCTAACCTAATGAAGTCACTAGTGGTATATCCAGGACTTGATCAGTGGCCAGTATGGTTCACCATCTACATTAATGACCTGGACAAGTGGACTGGCTGAGCGCCGGGTTGTTGTGCCACCATTCAGTGTCCCTGACAAGATGGAGAACAGGGCAGAAAGCATTCTCATTAACTTCAAAAACAGTAAAGGCAAAGTCTGTGGAGGAATAACCCCAGGCACCAGTACATGCTGGGAGCTCATTGGCTGGGAAGTTGCTTTGCTTGGAAGGTCCTTGGAGTGGAAGTAGTCACCGTTCCTGGAGGTGTTTAAAGAGAGATTGGATGAGGCACTTAGTGCCATGGTTTAGATGATGGGTAGGCTGGTTTTGGATCATAGGCTGGACTTGATGATCTCAAAGGTCTTTTCCAGTCTTGTGATACTGTGATACTGTGAGGTGGTCAGCAGATGACTATGAGCCAGCAATACACTTTTCATGGGGAAAAAAGGCCAGAGCCTCCTGGGCTATGGCAGTAAAAACATTGCCAGCAGGTCAAGGGAGTTGGTCCTTCTTCTCTTTGGCATTGCTGAGGCTACATCTGGAGTACCGTGTAACGATTCTGGACAACCCAGTACAAGGATACAGACTTACTGGAGTAAGTCCAGTACAGGGACACGATGATGTTAAAGGGACTGAAGGATGTTACACATCAGAAGAGGCTGAGAGAGCAGGGACTGTTCAGCCTGGAGAAGAGAAGGCATAGTGGGATCACACCAGTGGAGGGAATGAAGAAGAGGCAGTCAGATTCTTCTCACTGGTGCCTGCTGACATGACAAGAGGCAACAGACACAAAATTAAAAACTGAATTCCATCTGATAACAAGAAAACATTTTACGGCAGCGTTGGCCAAACACTGAAGCACATTGTCAGAGAGGTTGTGGAATCTCTATTCTTGTAGATATTCAAAGCTCAATCCAACAAGAAAAGCAAAACAAGGAATTTTTTCACTGCTCCCCATCAGCAGGCAGGTGTTTGGCCATATCCAGGAAAGCAGAGTTCCATCATATTTAACAGATACTTGGTAAAACAAATGCCACTAACTTCAAATGTCCCCCTTTCCTCCTTTCCCCCGCCTTTTATTGCTGATCATAATACCACATGCTATGGGTTATCCCTTAGCTGGAGTTGGCTGTCTCTGCTGTGTCCTCTCTAAACTTCACGCGCATCCCTAGACTACTTGTGGGTGGGGTAGCATAATAAACAGAAAAGGCCTTGGGTCTGAGAAAGCATTGCTCAGCAATAATGAGAACAACCCTGTGTTATCAACACTGCTTTGGTCACAGATCCAAAATACAGTGACTATCAAGAAAATTCCATCTCGGCAAAAAGCAATACAGTCTGTCTTCAAGGCTAGTGGTGGAGAAACATAAGAAGGATGTCCTTTTTTCTTTTGAGTTATTTACTACTTTTTAGGTCAGATGAATTCCTTCATATCTATGGTTCCCATTTATGTATTACCCATTTATGTTTTTAAGAGCTTTTCCCATACATGTATGTGTAGAGATTTGATCAAGATGTGATTTGTAGAAGAGAGGAAAGCTAATGTAATGCTTCAAGAAACTTAGGATGTACTCTGAAAGGCCATAGATGGTTCCTTCAGAGTGCTGGGAAAGTCATTTCAATTGAAATCCTGTGGGAGACTTCTCTTGTATCAAAAAATCTGTAGATATTAGGACAGGGGGGAAAACTCAGGAGGAGAAATCACTAGTAACAAGGTGCCTATATTTATGGAGACGTTAAAATATTGATTTTGAGGTGTGAACTGTCTTTTTGTTTGGTAGCTGCTAAATTAAAGCGATAACCTTAATAGCTGGTTTCCTGACTGGTGTAAACCACCAGCACGCTACAACTATAAGGTGGTCTTGCCCTACCCTGTATCTTTCTTGTTCCCTGCTATATCCCCATAGAATCACAGAATGGTTTGTGTCAAAAGGGATATAAAATATGATCCTGTTCCATGCCCCCCTGCCATTGGCAGGGGCACCTCCCACTGGATCAGGTTGCTCAAAGCCTCATCCAACCTGGCCTTGAACATTTCCAGGGACAGGGCATTCACAGCCTCTCTGGGCAACCCGTGCCAGTGCCTCACCACCGCAACAGGAGAAAATTTCTTCCCAGTACATAACCTAAATCTCCTCTCTTTCAACTTAAAACCATTCCTCCTCATCCTATCCCTGCTCTCCCTGATAAAGAGCCCTTCCCCACCTTTCCTGTATGCTTTGCTTCTGTTCTTTTGATTATGAGACTTGCTGTGTATTGGATCACAGTGTTTGCTGCTCTGACTGAGGTAAACTAAGGGACTAGTTGGAGAGCACGCTCAAGGGCAGGACAGGGAAGGCAGAACTGTTTCTTTTGGTGGGAATGTGGTAAACGATCAGTTTAAACTGATAATGAAACTGCACCCTTGCTGTTCACTGCAAAACATTGTCAACACCAATTTACTGGGTCACTGCACTGTGCAGTTAGATAAGTGACAGAGATACCGATACATGACAATCTTTGTGGTGTTTCCTGAATGGGTGGTCCCTGCAATTATACCTTTGACTGGATAGGAGACTGACCTCACAAAATCCTAACAAAAAACTGTGTTAAGAAGCTGTAACTGAACTTGCCCTTCTGCATGAACCTCTGAGGGTTGCTTGTTTGTGGCATTGTCTTCAAATCCCTTGGTTCTTGTTCGGAGCTGAGCAACCATCATTTCTCATCCTGTGCGTGTGCCTTTATTTGCTCCTTCTGACGCATAATTCAGATATTAATCTGTCCCAATCACAAGCCATGTGGAAGGAATAGCTGACATGCCATGCATTGTTCATGACATAACTCTCATGCAACATCACTGCTCATCCTGTCTCTTTTCATTTGTTTGAAGTTTTTCTAAAACATAAGATTTCTGGGGAAACAATTACTCTATTTTTTATGCAAACACTTCTATCATTGCTTAAAAAAACAGCAGGAAGCATTAATCTTCATGTACAAGAATACACTTCTTGAAACCCTTCACAACCCTTCTCTGTAGGATTTGGAGGGTCAGTATATGAGATCAGATCTTTGACCTTCTAGGTCCTTTTCTGCTTGCTTCCATTTTCACCTTCACATCTTCATCCTCCATTTCTATTTCAGCTCTTCTTCAGTTACTTTGCTACCTGGTTCCAAATTTCAGTATCCATCTGCTCTGCTTCTTCGAAGTACAGAAACATGCAAGTCGCATCCCTGTTCTGCTCTTTTCATTAACTACATTTTGGTCTGGCTAATGATGATTTTTGTGTGTGTCATGGTGCTCTCTTGTTACCTTTGTAAGGGGGGATTTAAAATATGTATTTCGTCAAATAACTGTATACTGGACCTTTTGATGCTGAATGCTGACATTTTGGTGCTGATAGTTTTCTGTTATACAGAATGTAATGCACTGTAAGTAATGTAATATAATATAATATAATATAATACAATATAATATAATGTAATGTAATATAATATAATGTAATGTCACAGGATAGATCTAAAATTTAACATACTTACCAGCTGGGGGAAAAAAAAAAGTGATTTAAAATGTTCTCTAGAAAGTGAGGTTGAATCCTTCCAAACAAAGGCTTCAGCCTTACTGGCAGTAACAGCAGGCTGAAGCTGGTATATATGTTGTGCTTTGCTAATTATATTCTCCTATACTAAGCAAGGAATTGAAATTCATATTCCAATCATCACTTGAGAAATCTATTTAAGAAAGATTGCTCTCAGTTTCAATTGGAATTATCCTTAGTTCCAGTAGGATATTCAGAAGGAGAAAATACCCAGTAGATGTCCAAGGCTCAAAGCTATGTGTTTATATGTATATAAAAGTTTTCAAATTATGTCTGTTCTTCATGCAAAATTTCTGACAAACAAGAAAATTCAGGTTAAAAATCATAGAATCATAGGAACTGCAGAAGCACTAAGGTTGGAAAAGACCTATAAGAACATCAAGTCTAACTGTCAGCCCAACACCATCGTGCCTACTAAACCATGTCCCAGACTGCCACAGACACATGTTTTTTGAACACCTCCATGGATGGTGACTCCACCACTTCCCTGGGCAGCCTCTTCCAATGCTTCACCACTCTTCCAGTAAAGAAAGTTTTTCTAATATCCAAACTAAATCTCCCCTGGCACAACTTGAGGCCATTTCCTCACATCCTATTGCTTGTTACTTTGGAAAAGAGACCAACACCCACCTCCCTATGGCCTCCTTTCAGGTAGTTGTAGAGAGCGATAAGGTGTCCCTTCAGCCTCCTGTTCTCTGGGCTAAACAATCCCAATTCCCTCAGCTGCTGCTCATAAGACTTGTGCTCCAGACCCTTTGTCCATCATGTGACTTTTGCCAAGATTCCTAGGAACTTCCAGCCCTGAGTTTGGATTAGGGTATTTCAGACATTCAAGTAGTGGCCTCAGAAACACTAACAAATAACTTCTGCACTGTTCTGAGTGGAAAAACAGTTTCATCCAAGTGTTTCTTGTCCTCACCACAGCTATTTTTACAGAAAACCACAAGATTTTATTGGCTGGACTCAATGGCATGTGAATTCTGCTACGAAGTGCAAAGAACAGCAGTTCTGGCAGTTTTGTTTCCTCGTTTGACGGCAAAGGAAAGAAAAAAGATGGAGGAAAACAAAAAAGACGGAGAGAGTGACCAGTGTGACAGAAAATGCTACACTGGATTTTGTGGTATCACTTAAAAAGAGAGGTAGGGTGCAGAGTGTTTGTAACCACAGAAACAGAAAATGTTATTTGGAAGGAAGGAGGAAGTACACCAACTCTACTATGTCTCAAACCTTACAGTGTTTCTTTAAAATGTTCTTAAACCTGTTTAGCACGCCCCTATATTTCACCACTCCCTGGGAACATGCGCCTCTTATAGCAACTTGTAAATCAAGAAAAACCAAACCCTGCAATTTATTCTCCAGTATGCGGTGGCTATTTTCACACACCCAACCTGGTCATGTAATTAAGCTACAACATAGCTCGCTGACGCAGAGCGTTCTATTTCAAGCTAAAATGTGTTTAGCACTATCAGCTTAATAGTTCCAAATATTCTGGAGTAGAATTGCATATTTAAAAATGAAAATTAAGAAAATATAAAGAATTCAAAGACTGTGATTAAGGCACAATGTTATGGAGGTTCTGTTCACAGGTTCTTAGATGTGAAACCTCATTCCTGTCAGTTTGTCTGCAGCTCAGGGATCTGAATTGGGTGAACAGAGTGAACTATATGTAGAGCAGCTAAACCTAAAAATTCAAGTCCTGCTTTTGCTATAACTAGAGGGTTCAAATCCAGAAAGAGCTGAAATAATTCCTTCTGAAAATAGAAGGAATATTTTCTTTGTACCTGTGAATGAAAGGAACAGAACTGCCAAGAAAGTACAATGATTTTTTCTCTCCTCTTGTCTTGCAGTTTTTCTGTGGGTCAGACTCCCACATGGCCAGCTTACAGTTTCCTTGTCACACTTTTTGCCTAAGTGGCCACAATGAATAGTAAAGCATCACTGGACATGTTTGCTTGAGAATGAGATACGTTTTGATGTGGTATTTGTACTGTATTGCTCTGACTGCAGAATGAGATTTGTGACTTGAATTTTGGCCAGACACAGAGAAAAAAAAATCTGGATGCTTATTTCCTTTTCCTTTTAATTTGGCAAGAAGTCATAGCTTTCTGCAAGAGCAGAAATTTTATTTGAAATCCTGCCATTACATGGGATTCATCTGACACATCTAGTTGTTTACAGTGTAAATGCCTACATCTACATCTGACTTGTCGTCTTAGGCTCCCTGAAGAGAAATAGTAACTTCTAGAGCCCAATGCTCTGACCTACTTTAGTCATCTACATTACAGTAAGATGAATTACTTCAGGGGAGCCTCAAGTGACAAATGTAGACACAGGAGCCTAGCTTTTGATGGAGCCTAGCCTTTTTGTTAAATAGGGCCTGTGATGGAAAATCTTGCCTAGCTCTGAGGAAATAAATGTTTGAAAATAGCTGTTACCAGTTTGGCTTCTCCTTTCATTGAGCAAAGCTCATATTATTTACTTAGACGTTAATTGGCATTTAATTTTCTCAGTATAATAGCGGGCACAAGGATCCCGAGCAGCCCACACTTGAAATTACAGAGCTCTTCATGCTATACTTCTGTAGCACTGTAGCAGGATCTGGTACTTCAGGAACTGATACGGGACTCCATGATTACATCCAGAAAATTATAATAATTCTGTTCTGACTCTTTCCTTTATAATATCACAAATTATTTTGAAATATTCCTGTTCCAAAGCCTAGCCTTGTTGTCATTGCACAACAGCAACAAAAACAAATGAAAAAACTCTTCAGCTTAATACTTTGTGTGCTGAACATTGAAACTTATGTAAAAGACTGTTCCTGCCAGCATTCTTTCCAAACTACTCACAGCTTTGAAAACAATTATTCAGGAGAATATAATTTACTCAGAATAAAAGGGAAGGAGAAGTTGATATTTAAAATGTACCAACTTCCTCACCACTTTAACAGTCTATTGGCCAGATTAAAGACACGTATTTTGTAGAAGAGGGCTCAGTTGTTTCTTCAGCTTCTCAGACCATGAAGCCCTACTTGCAGATGAGTTAATTTAGGAAATGTATTCTCCTTTCTTTCACATAGTTATGTTTGTAATTGAAATACGCACCTGAAATTTATTGCTTGGAATATGCTTGGAAAAGCTACTAATCCTTCTACTTCCGTGGACAACGGAGGACAATGACACTGCAAAATTCTTCTCCAAAGAAGCTGAGAGGGGAACATGAAGGGAAAATGACACTTCTGCGATACCATTTCCTATTTTACTTCTGCAGATGACCTACATTTCAACACATATCATAAATCTGCCTTGCTGTTTTGTCTGTTATTTGAACAGCTGAGTAATTTTATTTGACTGCAAAGGTATTTGTGAGTAAAAAAAGAGTCTTAAATGGGTGCTAACAAAATCCAGGCTCTCTATATTTACATATATACATATTCTCTGCATTTGTCATGTCATGCAACTAGAGAGAAAATTCAGTTGGAAGAAATTAAAATGACAATGTTGACTCTCATCTGGGGGACTGAATGACAGCCTCTTCACTGAGAAGACCGGTTTACTTCAATACCTAAAACATCAACATTTGACAAAAATTTGGTATCACATTGATTGTGTTGTTAATTGTTTACATCAAAGAAATAGGAAACAATTTTACTGCAATTTTATTTATTTGCCTTATGCAAATTTTGAACATGGGGTGTAACAAAGGACTGGCAATCCTTTTTCTGCCCAAAGGTCTACTTAGCCCAATATTCTGTGTATAAATAGCATCCAAAAGCAGGTGCTGAGGGAAGAGTGGAAGAACAAGGAAAGTATATAAGTTGCTTTACCTAAATGCCCTTGCAGTCTCTACCAATTTGCATGTGAGGGTCTTTCTTGCACAAATGTACTTTCTGTTCATTTAGTAGCCAACAATGGATTTCTATTTCACAATCTTGTCTTGTTTCTCATTGAACTCTTTTATGTACACATGTACACAAACAAGTGCAGATATACATGTATATAAATCAACTGTTGCATTTCATAAACTATTGGATGCACAACTCTCTGCAGCAAGGACAGCTTACATACATTTTGTAGGAAGAAACAACTCGTTCTACTTCTCTTTCCTACCCCCCAGCTCAATTTTGATGCCAAATAGGTCTTGTACTGAGGAGAACAAAGCCTTCTCACACTGTTTGTGATTTTTTAGATCACTTACACCTCCTTTCAGATCTCCCTTTACCACACTAAAAAGATCTTAGATGATGCATTTCTTCCTTGTTTGGAGAAATAACTTTGTATTTTGATCATCTTTTTTGTTCTTCTCTCAAATTCAGCTCCATCCTTTCTGGTTCCCATTTCTGGCTTTTGTCTTATTGCTGCAGTTATAGATTTTGGAATGGATTTTCTAATTACTCATCTACAGGAAGCCATTCTGTACCACAGACAGCATCTTCCAGGAATGAGGAAAACCCTACCTTTCTCCCTTGCTTATATTCGGCTTTGATGTGGATATAGAAAAGGCTTGCAATCTATTACATTTGGCTGGCACTCATAGCAGTTATGTACGCTGATGACACCACTGTTGAACTCAGTCAAATGAAGATTTCATTAGATAGATGGCATATTGGTTCACAGGGTTATTTGGATTGCTACGAAATTTCTATATAGGTTTTCAAATGACAGTTAAGTTCTTAATCTACTAATTTTATCCAAATAGTAAAAGAAAGAGTCATCATTACAAGAGTAAAGGCTGCTTAGCCCTTGCAGATAATCACTGCATAATACCAGGACAAAGAGAGAAACCAAGTCTATGAGATAAATGTAATTTGAAGCTACTCACATGAAATAATTTGATGGCAGAGATAGATCTTCTTATCTGCTCTATAAAAACGACAACCGGGGAGGTTTGTGTACTAGGTATTTACGGTGCTCATGACCAATGAACTGCTATAAGACTATTTCAGATAGGGATCAGGAAGAAACTTTCCTCCCCTTGATTTCTACTCCTCTAACATCTTTTAATAAAGTGGCTTTCCCTGAGATCAGCATGGTTGGTTCTTTCCCACAGCTCTCCCAGTGCGGATTTTTAGATCATGTGGATATAGGTCTTTCTTATTGTTTAATGAAAAAAGTGTATCTACTCATAATTCTCACACTCCCACGACTATTGATCAGAATTTGACTTTGTTCTTTGTTAATTCAGATGATGGTAACACATTAACAAATAAGCTACTTATCAATCATATAAGCTACAAAACTGATTACAGCTGGTACCACACAGATATCATTTGACTTGGCAAGATTTTCAGCACAATTTTCCGTAGATAACTGATTTTATCAGTAAATCTGTGTTCTTTAGCTAAGGAAGTAAGGGTGGTGGTGCAAGATCAAGATACCCAAGTTAAGCTGAAAGGGGTTTTAAACTGAAAGAAAGGAGATTTAGATTAGATATTAAGAAGGAAATTTTTATTGTAAGTGTGATGAAGCACTGGCACAGTTTACCCAGAAAAGCTTTGGATCCCCCATCCCTGGAGGTGTTCAGGGCCAGGTTGGATGAGGCTTTGAGCAACCCAGTCCAGTTCAAGGGGCTTGGAACTGGATGGGGTTTAATGACTCTTCCAACCCATACTATTCTATGATTCTAAGTTTAGCACGCTATGGACCAGACTTTCAGGGACTTCTGCAAGATATTTCACTCATTTGCTCAGCAGACAGGTATTCAAATAGTGGGAAATTCAGGCCCAATAAAGATTATGTATCTCTGCGAAATGTACTGGCATCTGCTATGATTAGCATTTTTCTCTGCCAAGCAATTTTAGAAATGAAAACAGAAGACACTGCTCTGTTATTTTCTGTGGCAGGTGGAAGCAATGAAAAAGATTTAAACATTTTGCATGTTATTTATAGCAATTTTTTTCTTCCTTCTTTAGTTTATGAACTTTGCCACACCTTTTGGGAGAACAATGGACCATCAAATACATCTGCCTTGTCACTAAGATTTTCGTAGCACTTAAAATATGCATATGAAAAAGCTCTCACAGTGCTTCTTGTGCTCAGGAAGGTGTGGTTAAACAAGCAGACTGCATACCTTACACTAAGCAGTTGAAAGATCTTCCCCACAAATGGCAACCTGCAATAGCAGTAGTAAATGTAAGCTGGGCTGACAAAGTTTGATCCATAAAACTCAGTGTTATCCTTGGTGTTTCATATCAGACTTCCTGAAATGTTGTACTCATTTTAACAGCAACATAATCCAGTAAAAGCGTTTAAAAAAAAAAAAAAGAGGGGTCAAAAAAGTTTTTCAGCCTCTGCATAATAGCTGTTGTTACATGATATTACAAAATTACTCTTCTCTCTGCCTATTTTAATTACTCAAGTGATAAAATCTGAAAAGTATGTAAAAAGAAAATGAAGAATTCCATATATAACATCTAAATATTTGGTTAGACAATGGTGGGACCAATATTTGTTATGTCATGGTAAAAGGCCAGTAGCGTTATTCTGTCTCCAGTGAATATTTAAACTTCAGAGAGCTAGAAAAACTGTTGTAATTGTGTTCTCACCCACAAAAAATATAACTGAGTGGTTAAGGAGGTCTGCTGGTATAAGTGTGCTACTTTCTAAAGGAAAAATTATTTGAACTTCAGTTTAGCCACTGGCTAACTGACTTTTCCAAGTGGTTGGCTGTTGCTTTCTCATTCTGTCCTTTGAAAGGGTTAGGCATGCTTGGAGATGAGCATTGCATAGGGATTAGGCAAGAAGAACTCTGACTTTCTGAGTACCAAGGGATGAAAAAAGTTGTTAAAAAGGACCCCAGGTGCTTGTCACTGCTAGTAGTTGGCCTTTGCAAGGCTGCCCACAACACTGCTTATTTACCTTTAAAACCTGTGTCTTAGTCTGAGGTATGATGCCCATGAAGAAAGGGGGTTTCCGTCTCACCTCAGGTCAGTAGTTCAGTTTGAGATGTCTGTCTAGGAGCAGGAGGAACAGAGTCTTCAGTGGGAAGTTACAAAAATACCATGGGAGCCTAATGATAGAACAACCTGCCTACGGAAAAAAAAAGTATGCCTTAGTTCTCCCTGTCCTCTCTGTTGCAGTCATGAATGCTATTGGGATTCACAGAACCATTTTGAGTCTGGTTCTGAGTCACACGTACCTCTGGGTAAGGATATACCCACAGGCAATATATTCCACTGGTTAATTACTTTGACCAAGGGTGAAAAGTACGTCTGTACATAGAGGTAGCATAGCGAAGTCCCAAGCATCCCCTTGTTTTACATGGGGCTGGACTGGGAGTTGATGGAGGAGAAGTCCTTGTGTTAGGCACCTTCAAGAGGAAGGTGTCATCCTGTGCTTGAGCACCACTTCCTTTTCTATGCTAAGCAGTATTATACCTGCTGCACGGAGTGCATTTTTCCCTAAATTGACTCTTCTCTTTTTGACTTAATAGTGATAGTGAGACAATAGTTAACCAGTCCTACCTGGAAGGTTTGAAGTATTAAAGGACATCCTTATTTGGATGACTGTGTGTATGAAAAAAGTGTACTCAGTAATGTACTGCTCCCTTTTGGGGAGGAGTCAGAGAATGGTATTTGTCCAAAAATTTGCCTGCTGAGTCATTGCTCATTCCCATCTCTCTCTTGTGAATCTACATAAAAGCTCAATAAGACTGACTGCATTATGTTATTTTGTATGACAGCCATCTCATAAACTTTAATAAGGACATAGAGGTAGCATAGTATTTTGCAGTATGTCTTGTATTTAAAAACAGAAATGACAAAAATTGACAAGAAAAATCATGTAGAGAAAATTCATTTTACCAGCAGTCAAGAGACATAAACCAAAGCTAAGTATGGAGAACACAACCATTTTGTTTAGAGAATGGTGGGAACTGGGAAGTACTATAATGTATCGCCACTGTAGGGTGCTGCATACATTTCACTTTAATAACACTGTATAAACCATTCAAATCTGAATGATGGCATGTCTGAACTAATTATGTTCAGTTTTCTGCCAGTGTTACTGTGTTTTAAAAGTCAATAACCCCTCTTATGCCAGTGCACTTTCTTAGGAGGCATTTTCAGAACAGTTTGGATGACAAATAAGCCTAAGCCTCCATTGTTGCTGAGATATTTAAAATGAGCTTGTTAGAAATAGCCTCCAAACTATGTTAGTAGTCTAAGCAGCAAGAGATAGTGACTTCCGATTACTAAGCAGTAATATGTCCCTATTACTTGTTATTAATAAATTAAAAAGAGGAGTTAAAGTAGGCAGGAATTCTAAGACACATCTGTTTCTCTCATAAATCATGTCAGGCCATGCTCATTGGAGGAAGATACAGAGGCATATACCCATTTGTATTTTTTGCATTGCTCTTTTTTGACACTGCTGAAAAATCTGAGTCCAGAATAATGTCTGTGCTACCACTGGGAGGTTTTCTTGTGAGAGAGAAAGGAAATAAATGAGATGATACAACTAAAATTTTGATATAGTCTGACCAATTAAATGTCATTGTATCCATATTTCTGTCCTCCTTCAATTAAATAAGGACTTCAAACTAGAGAATGAAACAAAACTGTTCTCTAAATCTGACAGCAGAACACTTCACACAATCTAGGGATGGCTACATTTGTGATACATCTTATTTTTCACACTGAGTCCAGAGACAAAGTTCCTCTGAAATGCTGAAAGCTGAATTTCTTCAGAGTATGAGAAATTTGTTCACAGAAAATAGCTATGGGTCACTTTCACTCTATGTTTATGCTGAAAATTTTGAATTCTTGATACACAGCAAAGCCTCATATGTTATTTATTTACCAGGCACAACACCTGTATGTGATTACCACAGAGAAAATCACATAGAATAATTAGCAGAAAGTTGCATTTGCCTTAATCTGAAAAAGTATATTTTTTTTTTTCCAAATTTGAAGTACTAAGTCACCAACATTTCTAACATCAGAAGTTCGCCATTCATTGAATCAACTGGTTGTTGCAGATCAGTCAATAAAAGACAGCTGGCCTGCTTTATTCTTAAGCTGACATCAGTACTATTGTATTTTTCTGTAGAGAGTTTATTCTGTTGTGTTAGCCACCAAGGACTTAGCAAGGACTGTCTTAGAATAACCCTCTAGATTATTTTGGTTAGCAGAACTGACTTTCTATACCAAATAGTTTCTTCTTTCATTTCAAATGTTATAAATATAGAATCATAGAATCATTAAGGTTGGAAAAGAGCTCAAAGATCACCCAGTCCAACCGTCAGCCCAACACCACTGTGCCTACTAAACCATGTCCTGAAGTGCCATGCCTACGTGTTTTTTTGAACATCTCCAGGGAAGGAGACTCCACCACTTCCCTGGGTAGATTATTTCAATGCTTGACCACTCTTCCGGTAAGGAACTCTTTTCTAATATCCAATCTAAAGGAAATTTTCCATTGGAAAATATAAATTTAATTTCTCTAGACTGTATTGGTTACATCTTTATTTGTGTTTCTCAAATCTTTTAGCTAAAGAAGGCAGTGCTGTGAGAAAGGTTAAGCTTATCTCTGTTTTACAAGCAGAACTCTTCTGCTTGAGTGTAAAATGATAACAAATTAATGTCATCTAGCAGCTGGATTAAAACCACTGAAATAAAACCACTTCAAAACAAAAATATACTCCTAGTCCTGGATGTTGTTACCATAAATCAAAGCTACATGCCCATTTCAACTCAAATGTGTGGGGTGGAGGGGTTTGAGTTAATTTCCTTTTTGCATTGCTTATGAGGAAATACATCTCTTTCATTTGGGAGGCACGTGTGTTAAAATTGTAAAATTATAATATGTCCATAAAGAGATGTATAGGCAAAATTTTCTTCTTGACTGTAAAAAAGCTAAACATGTGGTGTGATGTACCTAAACATGCCAGGACTGCTAAAAGTACTTTTCACTTTCAGAAACCTGGAAGATGAGAGGCACAAAGTTCAGAAAGGTTTGCTTGTTTGTACACATTAATTCTGAAACCTGTGGTAGGTAGCAGTTTATACTTGGTGTTTTCTTGCCTACTGCTCTGCTTCATCAGCTGTCTTTCATCAGATATAACCAATGTTTAGACTAAAACTTCACGGTACCAAGTACCAAGCCTACAATGATGTAACCATCAGCAAAAATAAAGACTAGAAATACAGCCATATAGAGACACTTACTAAATACATTTGTGTCAGAGCTAACATCTTTTATGTTGAAAGGAATTCTTAATTTTCACAAAAGACAATAAGACTAAAGATTACTGAGAATCTCGTATAACCACATCTTACATATTTAATTTCAAAAGCTCCCCAAACATGAAGTAAGTGTGGTCTTGTATAAAATACTTTAAAAACAGACTCTGAATCTTAAACAGAACAATAAGGTCATATAGAGCATTCCTGCAGGGGTGTTGATCTTCCTTGCTACTGTATTTGTTGGTAGTAAAGCAGCCTTATCCTACACAGAAACGTGTTGCAACCATTGTCAAGCAAAAAAAACCCGGGAAGGTAGTCTCTTCTCCTCTTTCTGTTTGTCACTGGCAGTACAGAGTGAGCACGCAGGTAAGAGGGACTTGCAATAAGATCTTATGTGGGAGGGGTTTCCCCCCCAGATGTTTTACTTCTGCCCACATAACTTAAACAGAGCAAACATTTGATGCATATCAGATTCCACTGTGTTTTCCCTGTGTAACGCTTCTGCAGAATTTTCCTTTGATGAAATACAGTGTTTATCCTGTTCACCTGTATAAACACCTGAAACTCTCTGGCTGAGAGGCACCCCTGCAACATATATTTCTGTGGAAAATCCAAATGACCATAGTACATTTTTCCAAATAGTAAATGCTTGTCTTTCTATTTCAAGGTCTGTGAAAGCATTTCATGTGGTGAAACCCAGCCCTATTGCACTTGAAAAGTACAGCAAGCACAGAAGTACAACAATGCACCAGTACTTTTAATTGATCTGGTATTTCTACGAGGAGCCACCCTT